>JAVFKF010000004.1:48505000-49755000 GCA_036926295.1 Pachydiplax longipennis
AATTAAAATATGATTTTATGTTCTTATATTTTGAAAGTAAATTTTACGATTAAATTGCCATATTATGCAAAAGGAATGAACAAACACATTCAAAGAGTCCAAAATATGAAATATATCTCTTATCCCTTCTTCTTCAACACCAAGTTAATTGGAAAAGAAATTTTCATCTTTCATTGACTCAATGTGATGATGATGCAGCTATTTTCTCATGTAAATCAAAACATCGACATTGGTCAGAAATGAGAAAATTAGGCTTTGTCATAATTACATTCAAAATCAACTTATAAGTACATGAATTAAATTTATGACCAAATTTTTTAATATACTAAGGAATTTTAGAATACTCTTTTATAGTCAAATTATGATAATTATTGTGTATTATTTCTTATCCTTCATGACCAAAGATACAAAAGATTGTTTTTTGTACTTTGGATAAGTAATTTTTGTAAACCTTTTTATGTTACTGATATGCACAATAACATCTATTGTTCTCAAATGTTTTTAAATCAATACATTCAACTTCTATTCCAAGTATTCAACACTTTCCTCTCTTTCCTCTTTAGTTTCATTCTTTGTATTTCCTAAGAAGTAAGTTAGCAGTAGAAAGGTCTGAATCTATAATTCTTTCTCACTCTTCCTCCAGTTTCTTGTATGGTAAATTTATCATAGCTTTTTGTTTAGAACACTTTGATTAAACACTTATTGGCTTCCTCTGGCTTCCAAATAAACTACTGCACTTCTGTATGTCTGAAGAATGTTTTGTGATATGAATTTTGTTATGCTGCAACATCTTTATGTAGATTATGATGTAACTCATTGTTGTATCTTCATTTGATATAAAATTTAGTGGATGCAAATAAATCTATAAAGGTTATGATAGTTTCTGGTAGCATTATTCACTATATAAAATTTGCCTTTTCCCTGGTGAAGCATAGCCAACATCAATTAGCATCATGTAGCAAAGGATGAGTTAGTTTCTTGCATAACAAAAGTTAACCTCTTCAAGACTGTTCCACAGAAGGGTCAAGGCATCTATCTTCAATCTCACAGTTTTAAATTACATGTTACAACTCTCAAACTCTGAAAGCATCATTTAGAATGGATTTCGTTTAATACATGAATCTATTTTAGAGATATTTATTAAATCAGTGAGATAAGGAATCGGTTGAAACATTGAGACAAAAATTGAAAATAACTGTAGGAAACAAATCAAATTTCCTAAGTTATACACATATACTTCATGACCATAATTCCTAGTAATTACTCTACCTTTTTTGGACTACACTACAAGGAAGATAATACTATAATTTAACCTCATTTAATAAGTTTCTCTAATTCTCAAGTATGTTGTTATAGAAAAATTTTTTGTTGTTCTATCAATTTTTACAATTAATCTATTCTGAATTCTTTTTTATGGAGGAGAGGATATAATTATGATATAGAATTAAAGAATAGATCTTTGCAAAAATCCTTTGATTATATTCTTTTCTATCTTGATGATGAGAAATAAAAAGCAAAAGCCTCCTAAAATTTGATATTTTCAGTTTAGATAATAAATTTATGACTTACATAATAAAAACACATATATTTCATATGGTGGATGGATTATAAGGATATTTCATTTTTATCTTCCGTTTAACATCTATTCCTGATAAAATATTTCATATATTCATCCATACAAGCTTAAGAAGGCAATCAAACAGGCAATTATGAAACAGATGGACATCAGAAAATGCTTATAATACTGGTAGGATTAATAAAATTTGAAAAAATTCTTAACTAATTTTCTAAATTTTTTCTAGATACAATAATACAAGCAATTCAAATTACTTTATACATAATTTATAAAGTTATGCTGTATAAAATCTGTAATATTGACAATAAAAATTAAATTTTGAGAGGGAATATAACATTGAAATATCTCTAGGAAACAATGCCTATATACTATTATTGTCAACTAAGTTTGAAAAATAACAAATTATGTACTCACATAATTTTTAAACGTCCTAATGAATAATGAATTGCTATAGAAACATTGGTGATAATTAACTCATCAAAATATATGAAGGAAATATAAAAATTGTTATATTACAAAACTAATAAAATTGATACAATCTAGAAGTCTCATTTCAATCATATTATGAAAGAATATTCAATATCAAAAACGGGTAATTATCAGCTTGCTAGAAGTAACATAAATGGAAAATAGCTTTCAATATTCATGAAATACAATTCTTTGCATATATTTATAATCTTAAAGTTTTCATTGTTTTAGAAACTGAAAAGTTAACTTTTTCAATATAGGCTTGTGAAGATGGAAAATAGACACAGAATGTTTATGAGTAAAGATAACAATATAATTGCGAAGGATACTTCTTTCATGAAAATGTATGTTTAAAGGAATAATATTAAAAAAATAGGGATAAAAATAAGAAGAAAAATAATTTATGCCAATTTGGCAGTAATATGCATGTATTCTAAAGAATCATCTGAATAATATACTGACTAGTCACAGAAAAAAAATTATTTCAAAACATTATAGCTTAAGTTCCAGTAGATTCTTTTGATGATAAAAATTTCTTATCATGCTTTAAGAACTTAATAATCAATCAGATGGAGGAGTTAATGAAGAAAATCATGAATAATACTGGTATTAAAATGTATGTAACTCTTCTTTGGACAGGAAATTAATTTTTTATTTATCAAAAGTTAATATAGGCACAGTATGAACATATTTATGTTCTTGATGTATATGAATACAGTGCTGGGATTCAGCCAGTTTACATGGGGTTTCACAAACTTGTTCTTAGAATTTTCCCATTGCACCAACTTGGTTCCTAAATATTCCTCGTATATCTTTTGCAATAGTAGTAGAAAGATATACATAGAAATACTACAATCCACTCGTTACAATGAGGCTATCACATCAATGTTGTATTATTAAATACTTCATTCTTATTTCATCTTAAAATTTCATAAAATAATCTCATATAAGAATAATGAGGAGAAATGCAGTATGTACAAGCATACTCAATAGGAATAAGAACCTGGTCCTAAAAGTAGTGAATCTCCCCACTGTATGTGTTGCATTTAAATTTTATCAAAGCTAATCTAATACTTTAATTATTTGTTATTGTATACATTTTCAATAGGAGGCAGGAGATTTATTCATGACTTGAGTAAACATATTGTCAAATAAAGTTGTAGCATAAAAGCTTATGCATCTAATATTTCTCACCATCAATTCAGCATGAACTTTACATTAGTCTAATTTAGCATATCTTGTTTTTGTAAAATTGAGACATTCAGTGGCTATGAATAAGTTATCAATTAAATCACAGTCATTTAATATAAAGGAAGGAGGTAATACTCTTTAAAAGTAAGACTCAAAGAGTTAGGCTAGGTAATGGAGAGTAGTGTAAAATAAGATGATTGACAGAGTTAAGAACAGAGAATGAGTTTGGAAAAGGAATGAAATAAAGGTATTCTGTTAGGGAAAATTTTGAAATGAAAAAGAAGTAGAAAGAATGTATGAGCTGAGGATGAGCAGGAACAAGACATTAAATGAGTTGAGAGGGAGAGATTAAAGTCTTCTAATCAGGATTAAACATGAAGTATAAATATACAAAGCAGATGAAAGCAAACTTATTGCATAAAAACTGTTATCCAACCAGCTGTCTATATCTGTCACCCATCTTCAGGTACCTTGCATGATAGGAAAAGTGCACTTATAAATCTTCTTCCTAATTTAAGAGATGGAATAAATAGGCTTTGTATTGTAGGCAGTCAATTTACTTAAGCAGAAACAAATATAAAAAGAAAGTTACATTTGTATTAACTTCCTTGACGATATGAAGAATATTTACCTATCATTACTATTTTCTCATTTATTACGGTTGATGAATTTTCAAATCTCTTCTCCTTCGTTAACATTTAGGAAAAGCAAGGTAACTGTTTTATACAGTCATTAGACTCCTTTAGTCTCTTCTATTTTTGTGAAATCCTTTCATGAGAATTGACACAACATATTTCCACCTTTATGTTGTTTTTTTATTTAATGACCTGACAAACATACCTGACCATAAAAGTGAGAAAAAGAACAATTCTTATAAATGTACAAATATGTTGTGTTAATCTATATAATGGAGAACTGCTCCAAAGCAAAGCATAATTATTGGATTCAAAATTTCTTTCACTTCAGTTACATATGTTTACTATATTTCCTTTCATAATCCAACATACTTCAGAACCATGCCCACTTTATTAAGCCTCTTCTTTCTTAATCTTCCTTTCCATTACATGTGATCACATTTTCATGATTCATCACCTTCATCATTCTGCTTGATCTATTTTCTCACCAAGTATTACATTTTCCTATTATTTATTACTGGTAGACTTTCATTTTCAGTTCATATTCATTCAGCCATTGCTGACTTGACTGATATCTTGTTTTTTCTCAAATACTTTATATATATTCTCTATCTAATCCATTAAAAAATTCCATCAACTCACATAATTTCTTTGGCAAACCTGTTTAGTCACCATACAACAGGGATAGTGCATACATTGTAATATGTAACACATTAATTCTCACCACTCCAAAAGTAGCAACTCTTTCAGTTATTCTGCAATCAAAATGAATCATCAGCCTATTAAAGCACCCTAGTTCAAGCTCCTCATCACTTAAATCATCCTATTCCTCAAATACTTTTCCCCAACATCAATCTATACAGATATTTAAAAACATGGGGACATCATGCATTATATATAAAACTCAAAACATTCATTCTCTGCATTTACTGCTTTAATTGCTTTAACTAACCAATTATTGATACCTTGCTCAGCCAGAACTTTCTATAAGTTTTTGCTATAAAGCTTATTATGTTTTCCAAACTGGTGTATGATGATAGGTATTCTTTCACACATTCGTGCAGTTTCCAAATTTTGAATTGTGTACCCTCTCTAAGATTAAAAAAAAAGAAAATAATGGGACATAATTCTATCAGTCTACCAAAATATAACACATATTCATCAATCAACTAGTCCAGGCCATTTTCTAGGCCAATTTAAACACAAGTATTTGGAGTAATGCATTTTGGATGGTTGGGCTGAGAAAGTGTTCAAATTTACTCATTTTTAAGTCTTTGTCATGTCCAAGTAGTACAGCATAGCAGAAATCAAGAGGTAGAATAATGAACTTATTAGAACTAACACAGCATATAGACACCACACCATAGCTATCATAAGTTCTGATTTTATGTTCGTCTGAAATGAGCAGCTGAAAATGATTATTAAAAACAATGAAAAACAGACAATTGGATCTACCAAATTAACTTTTGCTATCAAAGGAAGGCAAGTAAGACATCACATCCTACTTTTCCTACTCCTAAATATATGAGGAAAATGAACATAGCTCCAAGGCTTACAAAAAAAGGAATCACTGCCTTATAATAGAATGAGGAGTAAATAGGGTAGTTGATCAAAGAAGTTCCTATATAAATATTGTAAATAATAAAGCTGCCAATTAATGTTTAAAAGAATTAAGGTTTTCCCCTAGTAACTGAGGACCATGTTTTTAAGCTCAAAGAAGCAATATATTTCAGGGAATAAGAATAATAAAATATTGAGCTCAATTTAATGCTAATATCTGTCAGAAAATCATAAAATTACACCTCCCTCAACATATCTTACAAAATATTATTTTTCAAAAATACGCTGATGTGCTGACTGAACCAGATGAACACTCACAAAATCGAATAAAGAATTCTTTTGAAATAAGTCATTATAATTCTAATTCAATGAATATTAATTTTTGACGTCAGAAAAACAGACAATTTTAGAGAAAGGTTTACATCAGACCAACGTGAATTACTGAAATAAAGCTTCAAATTTCAAACTTTTCCTTGTAATGTAATAATAATATATGAGAACTAAACTGAATCTGATTAAATGAACTGATTAGGTAAAGAGTGAGTAAGATTATAAATACTGACCATGTTTCCCTAGAAAAAATAATGGGAAATAATGATAGATCAAGCTTTAGAAGGCTTATGAACGTTTGAAAGTTATACAGTAACTTGATCTAAAACTGGAAGTGACCCTGAAGAATTATGAAGTTGTTATTAAAAGCCTTGGATGCTTGTTCTTTAACTCTCAATGTTTTACAGGATAATACCACCTGTGCGTCAGTCATCACATAGAGTTTGTTGCCTTAGAGGAAGATCAGAAGAAATACCAAATAACCTGGGAAAAGGAGAATTCATCACTAAGGAATGACTATGGATTAACAACAAGATGGTGATCAAGAAAGGTTAGAGAATCCCCAAGAGATAAATGATGCTCTCAGAAGATATTAAACACTAATTTATATATTGATGTTTGACCAAAGATAGGATTATAGATATAGAAAAGGCTAAGGATGGAATCCATTATCTGAAATCAATGAAGAAATCAACTAAAGAGAAATTTTTAAGGTATAGGTTCATGGCTCTAATCCTTGTTTCTAATTATAATTTATGTACCTGCTAAGTTTTCTTACGAAATTATCCTGTGATTTATTTTTGAATATATATTGTTGGAAACTATCCTTCTTCAGGGTCAAAATTCCTCCTAAACTTCTTCCTTTACTGAATGTGTAAATTAACTGTCTGAGCATGAGATAACTGCATGCACTGCTTGACTTGGCTTCATGTACTTTATTGTTACCTCTAAGTGATCTGTGCTAAATGTTTGTGATGCTTTCATCGCCAATATTTTCAAATAGTAAGTAGGAAAGATTTGCTTACATATTCCTAGATGATTACTGCATGGATGCATTCTTCTTCAGATAAATCACTCCTGAATGAATTGCAATCTGCATTTTCTTCTATCTGTATTATCTCAAAATTGCAACTTGTTAAGTAACTTCAAATTCATAGGACATTAACCTTTTATATTGATGATTTAAACCAATGTAACTCAAATTCATAGATTTAAATATATTATCTACTTGCTTGGAAATTCATTGTTTGTGAGCTTAAATACTTCCTTTCATCTATAAATCTAATCTAATTTAATAGGAATACCTAAGTAATCCATCTTTCTCTTCAAACAATTCCAGATTTTCTTCTAAGAAATCTATAATATTTCCAAGTTCAGTTTGTGGATCTCACATTTCTTGTGTGTTAATATCTTTTCTCTGCTAGCACAATTTTCTATGTGCATGCTCTAAGAAGAACTTAGTTAACAGCAATATATTCTGCTCAAATGAAAGAAAAATATAAAATTTTCAGGCTGAGAGTTCTTCCATATTGAATAATCATTTCATTTAAATTATTGGCAAATACTCCTGTTATTTTAGATAATGCTAAGTTGAATGATAATAATTTTTACTGCTGAAACCAATAAAATAAATGAAAACAAAAAACAGAAAATTACAGATAATCAGTCCATTAGAAGGTAACTTTCTTTAAATCAAGTGGTTGCATTGTAGTCAACTATCAGTAATACAACTTTTGTTAATGAGTCGGATTTTGTTGACTAAGTCATGTCATACAAAGAAAATTATTCACTAAATATTGTTCATTAATATATAAATGAATAGTGATTATTCTGATTATTTACTCAATAGTAATTTAAATAATTAGACTATATAAATTAGGTGTCATGATTATCATGCCATTACTATTTTCTTAAGTGAGAGTGTTTCACAATGATTTTGCCAAGAGTTATGATATTTTTATTAATGTTGCTATTTATCACCAATTTAAACGATTATTATCTCCAATATATTTTCTTTAAATTTAGGTATGGTCAGAATGTAAGCAACTTTGGGAAGAAGGGCTAAAGGCTTATGTTCGCCAATGGTGGAATTGGCTGGATTTCATTATGTTATCCCTATATCTTTGTACATTCTCCCTGCGCGCTGTTGCCTTCACTCAAATCAATACGTCCAAATATGGACCAAGGTGAGAATGACTTCCAATTTTGATTCATGAATATGATTAAGGATTTGACATTTTTATAAAGAAAATGCAAATATGATATTTGCATAATATATTTCATAAATTGGATACCAAATTTAACTATTTCATATATCTAATGTACATGAGTGGTCTGAAAAGTTTCCAAAATTTTGCCATTTCACCATATTTTCTGAAAATTTTCTGAAGATTTCTGAAAAATCTGGGGTGGAAAACTTTTCAGACCACCCTCATACAAGATCTGAGAATTAAACAGTTTATAATGTGGAAATCAGAGTAATATGTGGGTGCTTTGAAATATTAATAGACCATAAAAATAATATAACACTTTTACCTTTATGCTCAGACAAAGTAGAAAATACAATGTGTTATTAATGTAACTATTGTCTTTACATATGAGAAAAAACTTCCAAACTTGAAGAACTCCAAATTTTTTAAAAAGTAGATCATTATTTACTTTTCCAGTAGACTTTTAAGTAGAAGGATTGGAGGATAAAAGATGGATTTCAAGATTCAATGATTTAAATAAAAATAGGAAGAAACATATAATAAATTAACATTTTATGTCAGTTTTCTTTCAAGTATTCTCCAAAATTCAAGGGTTCAGGAAAATATGATGAGTTCCATAAGATATAATTCTACACAAGTTCTTAAATTGTTGTTGCATGTCTTTAATTGAACAAAGTTAATCATGCTACACATTTTGAAATTATGCCTTCTCTGGGCTACTGACTACTAACTTTTTGAGATCTAATAGCTTAAATAAAATTAAGAGATTATATTGAGATCATGAGCATGAATTGCTTTAAGATATATGCTTGGATACAAGTTTTACAATATTATGATATATCTAGAATACTATATATGGTATGTATCATTTTTCTGTTTCAGAGAAATGCCAAGAAATCAATGGCCGAACAATGACCCTACTCTCATTGCTGAGGGTGTATTTGCAGTAGCCAATGTTTTCTCTTTTGCACGGATTATTTACCTATTTCAAACAAACCCACACTTGGGACCTCTGCAAATATCCCTTGGTTGTATGATCATTGGTGAGCAAATATTAATTCGTCATTGATAAGACTAAATGAAATACATATGTTTAAGTCATCTACATCTGATTCTTTTCTATTTCAGATATAGCAAAGTTCCTCTTCATATTCTTCTTGGTACTAACTAGTTTTGCTTGCGGTCTCAACCAACTGTATTGGTACTATGATTCCACTACAGAATATTGCCGACAAAAACCAAATGGCAATGTGGAATGTCAATCCAATCCAGATGCATTCATGACGTATGTCATAAAGTACACTTGCTATGAAATGGAAAGCTATGAATTGAAATGTCATTAAGATTATTTAGTTTACAAATAAGAAGAGTACTCATGCAAATCCTGATACCATAATTAAATTACAAATAAGTATTTTGCATGTTATGTGCTTGAAATTTTTATTTGGATCTACAAAAGATATTTATTAATTTATTGAATTTTTGTGTAATTTCACTTTTAAGGAACAAAAAAATGTGTTTTTAATTCATTTGTTATATCCAATTTTATTGAAAATCGTTAGAAATAAAAGCTCTAGAAAATTTATTACAATTATTCACCATTAATTTTTAAAGAAATCAACCTAGCACTTCTGAAGAATGAAATTATGTGGAAATTATTATCTTTAACCTTAATTTTATCATATTATAAAACTCTTCTCAAAATACCATGTAATAATAGATGTAAACCTTAAAACTTAACAAGTTTAGCAGTTACTCTTGCTTTCTGTAATGTAATATTTAACATTAGATGATAGTTCATTTAATACAGAACAATAGAAATCATTTCCTTAATTCTCAAATAATCCAAACATGTCAATTTCTTGCAGGTTGGATGTCACTTTTGCAACTCTATTTTGGTCATTATTTGGCATCAGCTCTCCACGAAGCACAGAATTGGTTGAAGGGCACACATTCATTGAGCTTGTTGGCCAAGGAATGTTTATGGCATACCATGTATTGTCTATCGTAGTCCTTATCAACATGCTCATTGCCATGATGTCAAATAGCTTTCAAGTTATTGAGGTAAATACCACAATTTGACTTTACATGTTACAGGTAGGAAGTAATTAAACCCCTAAGATACCAAGTAAAGCATTGACTACTGTTAGTTCTATCAAGTTTAATTCTAGATTAGCCATTAATTTTAGGCAGAGAGGGAAGGCCCCATAACATATTTAGATTACAATCACATGAAATTTACTACTTGTAACTCTAGTTTTATAAGACAGCAAAAGTGTAAGTTGCCCTTATATATTCCATTTAGTATTTTTCAACAAAAGGAATTTTTCAAGGTTTACTCTGAACAGCATCTTTTTGGATCACATTTCTGACATAATAATTATGAACAACAAATATTGTATTAACAAAATGAATTGTTTTCAATTCTGAACAGGATCATGCAGATCAAGAATGGAAATTTGCTCGATCAAAGCTTTGGATGAGTTACTTTGATGAAGGCTGCACTCTCCCACCACCCTTTAATGTTATCATTAGCCCAAAATCAATATTGTATTTTATACAAGGTTTGGCTGGCCTGTTCCAGAAATTATATTCTCGTCCACAAAAAGTGCCACAATCAATGAATAAGTCAAATAGAAGCCAAGGAAGGACATACCAAAGGTCCACTGAAGTACCTGCTCAAAATCATCAAGCAAAGGTAAAGGAAACAATATGATTTAAAGTGAAGTAACTTTTCAAACACATATATTATGAATGAAGCATTGAAATCATAATACATTTATTTGAATATTTAAAAGAGTTACACAATAATTCCATGCATTCGTTCAAATGATAAAGAACCTTTACCTTTAACACTTGAAAATAATGCAAAAAGCATGAGCTTTTAATAAAATCTTAATCTGAATTTTAATAAAAGCTCCAACAACTGACAGTTTTTATGTCAGATATATTAGATTTAAACACTTGAATAAAAAACTTTTCATAAACTTACACACCTAATCTATATGTGAATTGATAAACAGACCTGGAATCTGTTAATTACAATTAAAATTACTACTAAGCCATTAGAAAAGGAAATCTTGAACAAGTAAAGAAGTTTTCTGATAACAATCCATCATCAATCTCATTCCAGGAAGTAAAGGAAAATTCAGAAAAGAATATTCAACAGGATGATGTGAGTAATACTGGGAAATTAGGCAAAATAGTTGAAATGAGTTCAGTTTATACAATAGGTATAAACATGATAGATAAAAAATAATAATTCAATTAGAAAATGAAACAGGGTTTCAAAGGGCATTCTCATTTAAAGTGGACAACATATATCAAATTGGGGCAAAATTTTCAAATGTTTCCAACAATGATTTGTTCTTAGGAAGAGAATAATGGAGGTGATAGGACGGAGGAAAAGGATGAACACATCCCACACTGGGCACCCCATTATCAACCCAAACCAGCAACCTATGAAGAGGTTATGTGTCGACTTGTAAGGAGATACATACATAAAGCTAAGAAACAGATGCGTCAAGATGGTGTTAGTGAAGATGACTTACTGGAGATTAGACAGGATATATCGAGCCTTAGGCAAGTATTGCACCCTGAAAAAGGAATCATGAAATCTTAATAGGATGTGAGATTTTATTCTAATGAAAGATTGGGTAAAGTGTGATACTTTTTACAATTGCAATGACAGGAAAAGAAATTGTGGAATAATTCTGCATGTAGTAAATATAAGAATACTTCACTGTAAGAACACGAAATACAAGTTTTTTTTCAATTTTTCAGTTTGCCATAAAATGACCATCCTTATTGATGACAATGTAACCTGTATAATTATTAAACCTGAGCTGTAATAATAGCTAATTTTTTAAATAATTGTAATCAATTTATTTTGGTTTACATAGGATAAGTTTATCTTATTCAATGACAATTTGGCTACCTAATTAGTGGATATAGGGATTTTATATCTATTCATATTTGGAACTTTTTAACAAGAGTAATGAACTGAAATCTGTATTTTTTAACTCTATCCTCTTGGAGATGGTGGTAGACTAAAAGGTTTTGTACGAGACAGTAATATATGGATTAACTCATAGAGCTTCTGAGTGAAGAAGAAAAGATAACATGGGATCTTATTGGTCTGACTGAAGCTAGAAGAAAATAAGATGAGGAGATAGAAATCATGGAAGATTACATATTATATTGCAGAAGAAGAATTTTGATTGATTGGATATCTGGAAACATGTAATTTTTCAATGACTCTAACATAGGGCTTCTCCCATGTTTGAAAGATTAATATTTTATTGGTTTATTTGGTAAACTGGTATTTTTCAACATTTACCCGTTTCCTTTCATCTGTAAACATCACCTGAAAACTATGATCTCTAAAGCTCATTGTAAGATAATTTAGAGATGATTACATTAGTAATTCATTACATTAGTAATTCATTAACTTCCAAAGCTTTCTCAATGATTAGTCTCAGGCTTAGTATGACTACATTAATGCTTATACCTCTTTGCAAATGAAACTGCACTTCTTGAAGTGAAGTTTTTTCTGTCTTTGAAAATATACTATTCTCATTGAAATTCCAAAGTAAGAGATGTGAAGCACATTTTCCTATCCTATTAGCATTGTTATGCACTTCTGATCTATAGATGAGGAACCTCAAAATCTTCTGAAATTCTGTAAGTCCCATATAAATCTTGTCACATTTTGTTAATCAGATAATGGTAGAAAGTTTGGATCTTCTCTAATAGCTTTTGAGATTTTGGTTGGTAATCACCATGGAAGTGCTGCATGAAACTTTTTTTATCAAGATTTAACTCCATGAACTATTCTTCGACAGGTATGAATTGCGAGAAGACAGGAAAAGAGAGACAGCAAGGGCAGCAAGCCAGGTGGAGTCCATTAAAAGAGACATGCTGCAAGCTCTCCGGGGAATAATACCATCAACTTCAACAAACTCCTTACCTGTCTACACACAGAACTCAGGAGGCCCATCTGTTCAACAGACCACTCAAACACAAGGTCTTTTACAACAAGTACCTCATCCACTACATAAGCATTCCCAATCAGTCCCAGCTAGTACTGCATCTCTAGCACCCCCAGTTCAGCACCTGCATACTCCTCACTTTCTCCATGCTGTACCTCAGCAACGCTCAGTTGACCTAGGAATGCTTGGATCTGAGAGTGCAAGAGGAACCCACATGACTATGATGGACAGTCAATTATGCAGCCATCATGGAAGCATCACTCGGGGTACAGACCGTTTCTCCTATTCTCATGGTATGAAATGCTTACTCTTAAAACAACTTAAAGCTAAACTCGATAAACTTTGGTTTATCTGAAACCTTAAAGTGGTGTTCCAAAGTGAGTAAATACATATTCAGTATTATGCCCTGCAATGAGTACATTAAAATGCCATAAACAGTATATGCCATGCATGAGTTGACAAATATTTTGCAAATGCTACAAATTATGCATTAGAATAGGCTTAGAATGAGAGATCTTTTGACAAGATGCCTAAATTCATATGCAGAGAAATTTTGGGTCTGAATTATCCGGTGAATATTTCAGTTATCTAATTTGTTCTTTATAATACAACAAGTCCCAGGACTGTAGCCTATTAGTTATCAGTGAAAGCAGTCTGGGGCTTAGTTCCCAATGGGGGCAAATATTTATTGGTGATCACCCAGCATCATGATGAATATGGGTAGTTATCTAAATTAAGAGATAACTGATCCAGTCTTGGCCAATCCCATCATTTCATGGCCATTATTCCTCAGGAATTTTCCTTGGGGAAAATATGCCTAATGCATTTACACATACAATATCTCCTTTCACCCATTTCCTATCTGGAAAAGCCAATACATGGGAATTGATGTGCTAACCCACCCACTTGTCACCCACTGCAAGTGCTTCCTGGCTAGGTCATATCCCTTCAAGAGATACTCCACCAAGACTCTACTAACTTCAACAGAATAATCACAAAAATTTTGAAAAATTATCCGAAGAACAAAGATAAATTAATTTTTAACCCCTGGAAGTTTTCCTTGATCCCCATTAAAAAGTTAGTGAGCTGGTGGTGTAAACATCAAGCGCTAAACCTATTTATATAATTTATTACAACTGAGGTTAATTTTGAGATGGAATGAACTCTGAAAATTACTTTTCCCCTGAGTCTCAGTCTCTTCATTTAAAGTTATTGCCAAATCAGCAGGAATAGCAGGGAATTCACTAGATACATGTTACATCTCCTCTGCGCCTATACATGAATTCGTGTCTGGTATTCAGAAGAGATAGGAAATAAAGATGAAAGGTTCACCTCAGTCTCCTGCATTCATTGCGTAAAGAGGAAAAGAGCACAACCTCTTGGGACTATATTTTTCTTTACCAATAACTCATCATAGAGGAAGTTTTTTTTTCTTTTCAAACTTATAACATAAAATTATTATTACCCATTACTGAATGGATGCATTGAAAATTTCTAAATTCTTTTAAACTTTTTCTACAACTATTAAACTTTAATTCAATGATCTCCCTGCTGCATGAAAGTCCTAGAAGCAAATCTAAAGATTTTAACCTAAGGGTTTTAATATGATATTACCATTTAAATTACTTAAATGCCTAAGCTTAAACACATAGTCTAAGCCTTGCCATAATTAAAAATGCCTTCAAATGCTATGGACAGCGATGAGATCTTTTGATTGCTATATGGTGAGGAATATCCCCAATGTGAGCTGCTTGAAAATGTAATTACATTACAAAATCAAATAAAATAATGAACATGAGCAAGCAATATCATAAAAGTACCTCATTATTTAAATATCACTATATCTGAATGCTTGACTTAAAATTGTACAGGAAGCCACCAAAAGGTGGTATAAATATATTCTAGACAATAGCTAATTTCTGCTTACTTTCAAACAAAGAAATAATCTCGTAAGAAATAGTTTTGACTCAGTAAGTTGTTAAAAGTATTCATTATGACTTATAAACAAATAATAATGAACTGCATGAACTGCCATAATCCTTGTCAGAAAAGAGGCAATGAACTAAGAGTTTTCACATGCTTTTGTATCATAAAAATCTGTGTAGGCTACAACTCAGCTTCATCCACAAAAGGCTGAAAGTTTGTGATGTGCTGCAGCATTTAAAAATTTTTCTCTATTCAATGCATGATATTTGTAGTTTTTTATTTCTTAATTTAAGTTTTATTGATTTAAGGTGTATTTTGAAGAGATAACATACATTGAGCTCTTAATATTTTTCTTCAGCATTATATAAACAAGACCAAGAAATTTTTCCATTGATTTGAAAATAGTTGAATCACAATGAATAAACATTCACAATCATCACAAAGATCTAACAAAATAGCTTTCAAATTCCTGAAACTACCATTGAAACTTTTATGAGACCCTATCATTTTGTATAAAATCTTTCAAACACTATCAAAGCCAATTTGTGGTCATTGAGCAACCAAGGGTTTATAGCAGCTTATTCCCAGTACTGCTCTGTGTTTAAATGTTAGCTTAGGTGTTACTAGAAAAATAGTTAGGAGTAGGCAAAACTACATAGATGCTATATTGCTATTAGATTAAGAGATTCTAAAATCTGATGATATCTCCCTTCCACCATTAGGAATTTGCTTCTAATTATCAAATTGATTCCTCTGTCATCATATATGACATACTCTACATCTCTGTAGCTCTTTAATAGTAGCTGCTAAATTCCAGTTCATCTTAATATAGAGATAAAATTTTATATGATCTATGCAATATAAATATATATATGTTCCTATTCATTTTCCATATCTCATTTCAGAAAATATTCTCTATAATAAACTGAATAAATACTGAGAATAATAATTGTTTTCCAGCTTCAGATATAGTTCCAAAAGATTAAAAATAATTTAAATGAGGGTAAAATTTTCCTTTCTGAGATCAAAGTATGTAGTGTGACTATATTTTGATTTGCAAGACCAGGCTACAATTTGGGTGAATTATATTAATGACCCATTTGTATGAAGAAAATGTTGATTACACAGTCCTTTGATGGATATAATAAATATGTATGTTATACACTTATCAAGTGTAATTTTTCCAATAGGAAATCTCTCAGCCTCACCATCAATGGCCACCACTGCATCGCCTGGTGGTAGCAGAATTTTTTTACCACGCCAATCTTCACATCCCATGCCTACAAGTCACAGCACCTCTGCTTCCATGCAGCGTCACTACCACGCTCAATGGGACTTGGAACAAATGAAGAGTGAGCTCATCGCAACTTTACAAGCCGAGTTGAGAGAGGCACTTCGAGAGGTTACTGGACACATGACAAGTAATGTTCCGATGGCACCACCATCATCTGTTGTTATGCCCTCCACAGCGCAGTCTGCTGCTCCTCCTCCACATCCTGTGCCTCCCACATCTTCTAATACTGCCACTATCCTTCCACCAGGTAGTGGACACCTGTACCAGACTCATTTGTACACCCAGCTCTGATCAAAGTTCTCTTCAAAAGTTGGGTACAGTGAGATAATATTAATCTTTTTAAGGCCATTAATGCCTGTACTGCCAAAAGTCAGGAGTTATCCATGTGCAGACTTTGTCAGACGAAGCATACTTTGTTACAGTAGACTAAAGATAAATATAGGTGCTATGGGGCTGTGAGATGGATGCTGACATGGCAAAAACACCAAGGAAATCATCTACAATATTTCATAAAAAGTTGAAAATGTAAGGCCTGTCTATTAAATACTTAGATCATAAAATGAAGAGAGTAAAGCTTGTTGAGAGCATAGTCCTGTAGATGAACATTGCCTGTAAATAATTTCATCACACAGAGAGTTAAACTGAGTTGAGTATCATCAACAAGAAATACCTTAAATAATGTTACAAAATAAACTTCAATCATTGGTTTGCATTTCAAATGTTTGATCATTTGACTTCCATTGCTAGAATAATGAAAATTAAATCTATTGCTTACTACAGATCACATGAAATTCATGTCTGACTCATCTGTATTGTGCTAATGGTTGTTATTTTAGAAAAAACCTGGTACATGGAGAGATACTATGTTAATCTCAATAAAAAAGTTGAACTAAGACTGTTTTGCTTGTAAAATCAATTTTTGTAAAACTATTCACATCACTTATCATAATGGGAATAAAACTTCATATATTTCCACAGTAGGTATATGTATTTAATATGGTGTTTCACAAGATCATCAGTGATTCATCATTGATCATCTGAGCTACTGTTACTATAGAGTTAGCGTGTATCAACTTTGCCTGATAATGCTAGCTTATTAGCAAAACATGTCACATGAAATATATTTACTGTGGAAATGTATGAAGCATTTTATTCTCACCATTATTACCTTCCACAAGGTAACAAATTTCCATATTGAGTTCATCATCCTGATAAATGAAGTAAAACTTGTAAGTATGAAAGATTTTCTCCTATTTTTAAAGCTAGAAAAACAATATTATATTAAATCAACTGCTTGTTGACTAAGCAACAAACTTAGATATTACAATAAATCTTATAAAACTTCTCAGCAAATATTTTTTCACTTAATCCGCTACTTTATAAAGCATAATGTTACAGCAATAGATATTTCAGGCATAAAATATATCTTCTTCAGCATCTATGAGGAGATATGACCTGAAATATATATCAACATATATTACTCTGGGTCTAGCATAGCTTTTCTACTTTTCATCTATCTTTATATTTTTAATCTTATTTTAAGTTTTCATCTAACTAATTAATGCAAAAGTATATCAACAATTTAGTAGGTCTGCGTAGGACATAAATTACATTGGGATAAAAGTCTTATAAAGTAACAAGAAGGAACCCCTTCTATGACACAAGCGAATAAAATCATCCTAATAGGCTGTTTCTTTTCAAACACTGAAGCATTGATTGACAATTAATAATAAATTTTTAAAGTTATGGAATAAAAATTGAAAATTGTTTTGAAAGAAAGTGAATGGATATTAATTTTTGATAAGTATTAATATCAATAAAATGTAACAAAAAATTACATTTTTAATGGAATTATAAAGAAATGCATTAGGGTTTAACTTAATGGAATTAAAATCAACTCAATTTTGACTTATATTTTAATGGTTTTGAATGCAATGGCTTATATTAGCAATTACAAACACCAGAAACTTTAAAGTATACTGGACAATACTTCCTTACTTAATACTTCCACAATACCACAAAATAAACTCAAAACCATCTTATAAGATGGGGAACTACAAACCTGAGCCTTTATCTAAAGAATGTCTGCTATCCAATAAAATACTTAATTAACAAAGTTTTTATCATCTATATCCACTTTTTTGATCTTACAATGAATAGTATGAAAATTAATATATCATGTCAGTTAACGACCACAGAAAGCTAATTTAAATCATTCAGACATGAGCATATCTTCAAGGGCATGAAATTTAAAGCAATCAATTTTTAATATTTAGCTCTCAGATACTAAGTTAATTTTATTAGAAAAAGGGACACTGAGGGATAAGAACTTTTTAAGTCGAAGAAAATATAGTAAGGGTAGCCTCTAATTTATTATTAATTCATATAATGTTATAAAAATAATAAAACAAGTTAATAATTTATTTTGAGAATGAAATTAAAATCAAGATAATTTTTAAGATACATCTTGTTAGAATCACCTTGGGATAATTTTACCTGGAAGAAAATATTAAGGTAGGCATAGCTAGAGATTTCTTAGTATCATCCCATATTAATTAAGAAAAAGGCACTAAGAAAAGTTTGAAAATTCTTAGAACCATAATCTGTATAGTGAACAATTTCATCAACTCCTATGAAAGATTATACTTTAAGTGGAGAGGAGTTAGTGAGGAATTTAAGGTGCTGGTAGTGATATTTTGTCAAAATTTATCTATGAAAGACTATTATCTATGAAAGTAATCATATGCTGATTAAAGTGATGGGTTAAAAATAAGCAATTACAATTTTCTTTACATTTGTATTGAAAATATGGTTCTTCCTAGAATGTTGATTACATTAAACATGTCAGTACGATTTACATAAAATCGCATACATTTGAGCAATAATGAAGAAAATTCAGATTGGTCATACCCTATATAACATGAGGTAAAATTTACATGAGTGACAAAATGACCAACTTAAATTGAGTCAACTAAGAGACAAAGGTTCTTCAAGCGCCGACAGAGTCCTTTATTTAAGCTAGAAGAAAATGTGAAATTTTGGAATTATTTAAGAAATTTATGAAACCAAAACGAAAATGTGTAAGAAATGAAGAATATCTTTCATTTGGATAGCAGCAACTGCATTTACACATTAACACTTAGTAACTCAACAATGAAAATTTTAGTAACTCAAGAGTATCAGGAAATTTACAGTTAATCATCATTTTCAAGTCAACTAGCTGAAGAATTAATCTTTCCCAAACAAAACCCAATACGTCTTTTAGAGGGTGCCCCTATTCATGATTTATTAAGTGTCTTATTTACAGAAGTTGTGTGTCACAAAATAATTTAATATGACAAATGACATGAGGAATGACTTAAATTTTCTCAACATTTAAGGGTAGATGAGAGGTTTTGGTGCACAACTTCCAGCATCAACTTGTGTTGATTTAGTAATTTTTTGGACAATATCTCCTTTTAGGAAAGAGTTCACAGTAAGAATTGCAGGGAATATATTCAGCTTCAGAGTTGCAGTATACATTTCCCCATTTACCACTGACATTTGCTAGAATGCAATTTTAATAAGATTTCCTAGCGAACTTCAATGTATTAAATGAAATGAGCTACAAGCAAAGATTCCACCCTCTGAAAAAGATTGGTGATGCTTTAACTCCAAATACTAATATTAGATGTAAATCAAAGGGAATACAAATACAAAATAATAAATGGGTTTTGTGTTCAGTTAACAAACAATTGATGGTGAAATTTGCAAGCCTAGACCAATCATCAGTTCCCTTAAAGCTTTCATGAAGATCTATTCTCTCACCTTCGTTTACATGCACACATCCACAGTACTCCCTACATCACCTTCACTGTACCTCACATTCTATTTTCAATACTAATCTCATTAACATTTGAAGCTTATACTCATCAATTGCAAACTTCTTAATTGAAATTTTTGAAACCTTTTGCTCAACATTATCAAACTATTTGTTTCAAAAAGCAAAAAATCTTGCTATGTTAATCCTATGATCTTGGAATCATGCTGCATCTTAAGATACATCTTTCTACACACTGAAACTATCTTAGCAGCATAGTCATTGTCATAAGTGCAATCATCTCTGTGATTCATCAAATGTTTCTTAGTCATATTTTATTATTTAAAAATACCTCAAATTGATCACTAGAGTTTTTCTGATATGAAATTACCTCTGGACACAAGAAGTCTTTAATACAAAGTATAGGAGATCATACTATTTAATTCTTCAGCTTTCCACATAAATAGGGCGCTGAAATATCTTACACACAGTTTTTAAAGGACAAGCATTGCTGCATTGCAAGATTTGACACAAAAAAAAAACAAAACCATCATTTAAAAAACATTAATTCAACAAAGAACAGTTTTCAAAATGGATGTTTATCAAATAAAATGAAAATAACGAAAGTTTGTTAAACATTTCTTATATTACATTTACAAGTGAAACACAAATGGGACTATATATATATGTACACATATATTTATTATATACATAGATATATATATTTTCCCATAATACCCAATACCAGTATAAATTAAGTACAATATATAAAAATTCTGTATTTTTTGGTAAAAGATATTCCCAGCATTCACTCCAGTAAATCACAAAGATACTCCCAGTTACTCTCCACAGTAATACCTGCCACAGTCCCAAGATGGCTGATGAAATACTTTTAAATCAATATACCAAAGGACGTCGGATCACACAGAGAAGATGATGTCCACAAGTATATCTTGCTTCTCTTCTCCAACATGCTCACAAACTTAACTATCAGAATGCTCCATGCTGCAAAGTCAGACTTAAAAAAAGCCAAAATTCAAACACAAAGAACATTTCCTTCATACATCATCTTTCATAGCCTTCAAGATATTTTAAAACTAGTTCCTTGAGGCAAAATTTTAGGGGGATTTGGAAATATCAAAAGGGGGACATTTGTCTAAATTTGTTAATTTTTTAAACTAACACATGCAGTTTTAGTATCAAAATTCAAAAATTTATAGAGAAGAACTTTGTATAAGTACTTAAATCTGTGCTTATAGAGCCAATAAATTTTTGAATCAGGAAGTCATATGGGTGGAAGACAACTTTTTGGCAAAAATAATATCAGGAATAGAAACATTCAAGTATACCTAATACTTCAATGAAATTGAGGTCCAACATTATACTTGTGATAACAGCATGCTACTCACATGGTTAATACTTTTATTATTACCATAAAAAATAACTTGTGATTGCATTAGTCAAGGGTCTAGGAGGAAACATGACAAAGTTGAAATAACACAACAATAAAACTTAAATGAACATTAACTTTCTTCAAACAAATGGTCATGGATTGTGATTTACATCAATTTTTTGCAGGTATGGCAGAGTTTTCAGCCTAAATTTATTTATTTACAGTTATGATTTTTTAAAATTAAGAGCAAATTATAAATGAACACAAAATGGTAAAAATACCTAAGCACCAAAACAGTTCTAGTTGGCACCTAAGCAGAAATAAAATAGATCAAAGTGGCTCGCTGGAATTTAATCTGAGAATGTATTTAAACACACAATCTTTACTTTAATTATTTACAAGGGTAAAACCTTCATCAAATGAAATATAAAAACATACGGCATAGCTCTACAATTCAACCAGGGGCTAAATTAAGACAACAGTAATTCCTGAAATCACTAACTTTCATTGTGATTTTTTTCTCTAATTCCCAGAAAAAATTACAAGGCTCTTTATACAAGACCAGCGAGTTTTTAGCACATAACTGAGTCCAAATTGCTGAACCAACCTACATTGTGACATTTCATACCTTTATAAAAACCATCTTGGGAAGGCTGGATTAAATTTAAGGAACGCAATCATCAATCCATAGGAGTAAAGGGATACATGATGTCACTTTTTCTTATCTATTAGGGAGATTTGAGGAAGAAGATATAGCAATGTTATCACTCCATCGCAGTTCACTCTCAATTAGACCAGGGGCATGGTCAGCTGTTTTTCAGGCTTTGTGATTACTCTATACTTAAAAATTATTCACAAACTGTTAATACAGTCAGCTTTCCTTTGTTTTACCTAAGTAAATATATCTGCATGTGTAATTATGTATACTGATACATATACATCAACACACGCATGTTTACACAAAAGTACACACACACACTCACACTAATAATGCTCCTTTGGTTTTAACATTAACTATCTCACTTACCCACATACACTCCATTACAGGCACTGGTAAAAACAACTCCAAGAAAAATGACTCTTTCGAAAACAAATGCCCAATGTTACTTTCCTTCCCTCTGTTTTCACCTACAGTAACACATTCACATATATATTTACATTGTTCACTCATCCACAATTTGAGGATTTGTCCGATTCACAAACAATTAAGGAGCATCTCAGTCACCCCAATTAAATGAACTAACAAAAAAAAACAACTCAATGCACACAAAAGTAATTTTTACACCATACTGCCATGTTTAAGGCTTTCCAAGAACCATAAGTCCTGAGGCATATTTATTTTACTGTAACATACATCAAAATCCCTTTTACAAGCCAATGTGTTTTGAGTTTTTGCCAACAAGCGGTATTTATTTTTATAATAACGTTTATCAATGGTTCTTTGGGTCAACAAAGGTTAAAAGTGCTACAATGCCACTCTCTGAACCCTAACTAATTGCCTGCACACCTCAAACTGATATCTCGTAGTTCACATCATACACACTTCCCCTATCGGTCACATCCCCAGCTTGTGGGGGAGTCGCTGCTAGACGATGTTCCGCTCTTGGTGTCCCACTAGGTGACCTAGAAACCCCCCCACACCTAACCCCTTCTCTTGTTGCCATCTCCATGGAGTCTGACATCTCCAGTGCACGCACGAATGACATGGGACGACGAGAACCAGGGCTTGGTCTCCTATGACTATTATCCATCACCCCTGCGGGCGATGAAGATGTTGGGGTAGTCGGAGTCACAGCAGCAGCCCCATATGTCTTACGTTTGATCTGAGGGGACTGAGAGGTCATTCCATAGGGCATGCGACCCTGCTGATTGGGGGGCGTTGGAGGGCGCTGGGTATGGTGACTGGTCCTGCCCTGTTGCACCATCTGCTGATGGGGAAAACCTTGGGTGGGACTCGTAGGATTGGAGCGGTGGAAGTCCTGAGAGGGAACCACTGTCCCCCGATTACGGTGTTCAAGGCCACCTCGAGGCATGGATTGAGATGGAACATGTGGTGCCGGCTGATGATGGAGGAGATGATGATGGTGATGTGAAGTGGGGGGATAGGCTCCTGGAGAAGTGTCCTTCCAAAGGTAAACGCCTCTTTGTGGAGATCCTGCCAGCTCCCGGATATTGTCAACCGTGTTATTGGCAGTCCGAGAGTAACCAGCAAATGGAGTGACTTCAGATCCGTTGCTCCCCTCACTACCACTACCCCTGCCTCCTTGACGGACCAACTCCCCCTCCGACATAAATCGGCGCTGGGGACTCATGTTTCTTGGAGGAAGACCTGTTGGGGCAGGTCCTGAGGGAACGAGGCTGACGCTCTCGTAATTGCCTAGATTGGACCGATGGTGTAGGTGTTGGTGATGGTGAGCAACTGACTGTGGCTGTTGGAAGTCATAATAAGGGGGAGGGCCCCCTCTTGGATCACCGACCACTCCAATAAAATCTGGACGCCTAGGTTGGGTTGGTGTTCCTGGATTTGACCTTGTGAGGGAACAGGAAGAACATCAAGGTCTATGTTTGTAGAGGTCTGGCCACCTAAAGTGATGATTAACTTTCCACACTTTGTAAATAAGAATGTCTAACATGAATATATAAAGAAGTTCAGCTTGTTGATGACAAGATCTGTTTCTGTTAAAGGGTAGCATGAGACAGAAAAATTTAGAGAACTGATAGTCCCAAAAGTCCAAGAATAAATGCAGTATTCCCTTGGATACATAAATCAGTTGATTGCAGAAAGCCTAGAATTTATGACCAACTCAAATTATTGTTCACATCATGAAATAAAATGTTTAATGAACTACATGTTTTATGTTGGGTAACAATTCTCATTTTCATTCATTTAAACAACTGCAGAATCTCATTTCATCCAAAGAATCTTTAACTTTTAAATTTTAAACATTTGAATTATATTTTTCATTAAATATTTTGGATTCAATGCATTAACTACACTAATTTTGCATCAAAGGAGTAGGCTAGGGAACTAAGTTAGGCACATTTTTCTGGCAGAGTTTAATTTGTAAGACTTTAAACCATGCTCATTCATATCTAAATATTAAAACAGATATGAAATAAAATTTTAATATGACAGCACTTAAATTTATCCAGTGCCTATCAGCCATTTTCAGCTGTAAATTCTTTTGTTGAGGTTGCTCATGCAATACATAGCTTCCACTACAGCAATAGCAGACAAGGTTTTTCAGTTTTCACCTATACTTACATGGAGCAGGAGTTTACAGAACTGGCAGCACTACATTTTATGTGGTAACAGATATAAATTGAGAGACTGCCTTAGAAAATAATATTCTTATATAATCTAATTCACTACTGGATATTTTATTTTAGGCATAAAGAAACAATATAATTTACAGCATTAAAAAACCATAAGTACTACTTAAACCAAAGTAAGCTAACAACTGCTATTTCTCTCAAAAGTTCAACCAGGACTGAACATATTGTTAAACTTCAACAATGATTTTTATGTTTCACAGAGAATTTTTCAATCCACACCTCAGGTGCAGGAATGAAAATTTAAAACATGATAAGGGAGGGTAAAAGGATTTAGTTTATCTAATATCTGGATTATGTATAACTAAAGGGTTCACAGGTCATATAAACTAAAATCAGGAAATGCATCAAAATGTATAAGATATATTACAAGGGCTAATAATTAACTTGGGCAGATGTAGGACAAGGGGACCTATCACCACACTAAGTATTTTGGATCTAATGATTAAAAAGATTATATATATACATATACATATATATACATACATATATATACATATATGTATACACATACATATATATGTAATAGGTGCTCATGAACAGTCTGAAATGAACATGACTATTCAATAACGGAAGTGAGTTTACCTTTGTGGAGAGCTTTCGTGAGCCTTACAGGGTAGTGTGATGTGGTACTATTTTCTCTTCTGTAGACTCCTCTTCCCCGTCCTTTGCCACTTAACAGGATATAAGAAGTGTGCCTAAGGCCTAGGGTTCACCTCTCATGGGGAGTGGGTGAGATCACCTTGGGGGGGAGGGAGGGTGGGGGAAGGGATCCGTCCATGTGCCTAACGTCATACCGCCTCCCTCTCGTAACTTTGCTCTCAGCTCTCTTGTTTCACAGAGGGGAAAGAAGTTTGCAGAAAAAGATTTCCATCAGACCAAAGGAAAATTTGAGAGGGCCTCAGAAAATGAATTTTTTTTTAATGCAGAGACCGAAATGTAGAACCCCTCCCTCCCACCTTCCGCCTCCACCCTCATGCACTGCGCATCGATTGGCCATCTGCTATCACCAATTGTCGAGATAAACAATATGTTTTTCTGCACCTCACTGAGCGAAAACAAAGCCATCCATTCAAGATATTTTGCTCTCTTGCCATACAATCTCTCTTTTTTCCTCAATCCTTTTATACTTTTCTCAGATGGAAAGCAATTGCAATTTTCAAAAATTATAAAGAAACGAGCCAATCACAGCATGTGAAAATGACTCGCTTCATGATCAGGTATTATAGAAAGCAGATTGAAACTTGGCAGTTCCATGCACCACACAGAGAGAAGGAGGGGAAGAAAGTAAAGTTACCTCACAACTGTGCTCATGCTTGGTCAGAATATGTGAACACTGAACACACAAACATTTTTGTAAACTCCTGCTCCTAGTGAGTACTTTTAGAGCTCAGCTTAATCGGTCGACACCTAGAAAAGATGGATAAGTCACAGCACAGTGGGGGAAAACACAAGTTAAAAAGTGACAAAGCACTATACCAAAAACCCTAATTATGTATTTCCGTTTTCTTTCGTAGAAGTCCAAAAAGAATCGCATGCAATTCTGTGAGTGTAAAGAGGGATAGAAGGTAATGATGTGCAGATGCTAACAGAAGGTCATGGGGTCCTATAATCCATTTTTATAAAAAATAGACTGAGAAAGCAAACTTCACCTAAATTACTGTAATTTTCCAAATAAAATATGAACTGTTTCAAAGGCTAAGTTTAATAAATTTAATTCACTCTCAGCAACTATCATATAATATCATTTAAATAACTATCTAAACCTCTTGCTGTATGGAAAAGATTATTAAAAGAACTGCAGACAAGTATCAACAAGCATATTACTCATTTTGAAGAAATTCTGACACTAAAATTTTATGAATAAATAAGCTGATTAATTTTATCACACTGAGAAGAAAGATACTTGAGAAAAGCTAGAAAATTTTCTAATACCCAGTTATTCATTTTATCTTTAAGCTTTACATTAATAAGAAATTGAAAATATATTCTCATTCGTGGAAACAGATGAGTTTCTAGATGATTTTAGCTCAGGAGAAGATTGACTTCCAAAGTATACACTATTTCCGATGAAAAGGAATACTTTAATGTCACTTAAAAGGAATAGATATTTACTGGTAAAGATGATTCCAATCAGCAAAAACGTGCATATTTCATCCAGAAAATTACAGTAAAATGTTGATAGTTTTATGCACTATGAGAAGTGCAGTGTACATGTATCTACAACATCTCTAATGAAGTCTGCTTAAGAGATCAATGAAGCCACTTCCAGTTATTCAGTAGTGCAAGCAACAAGCACTATTGCAAACTTCATCTCTGCATTCCCTAACTTAATATTTCAGAGCATGCAATGGCCTCCCCAAGATATCATCCCATCCATCTAAAATACAATAAACAATGACTGTTATATGTGAGATTTGTTCTTATTGCTCCTAAAACAAAATTACAGATACTAAACAGAGAGTAAATATACTATGTTAATTACTTAATACTATGGTCTTCCAATTTTATTTGCATCTAAAAATTAAAGGGAGGATAAAATCTAAAATCTTATTACATTAAAAGCTTTATAAATATCAAAGGAGATATACAAAGACATATATGCATTGAGTTAACTTCTTTGATATTTCACCAAATTTGGAAGGAAATTCCTGGAGCGTGAATAGCAATCTAACTTGAAAATGAGATATGTCTTCTGGTACAATGTTGAAAAAAAGATTGAAAAACTTAAAATATTATGGATTCTGCCATAAAAAGCATGAAACAGCCAGTGTCTCTCATATTAGAGAAATATTAACAGTATCAATTGTGGAGGGGCGATTGTAGAGGAGCCGTTAGAAAAAGTATCTCAAAAGTACTCACTTGTTAATAAAATAAAAGTAAATAAATATAAATACCTCATATGATAATGAAATGAGGAGAATAATTCAGTCAGCTGAGGACAGACATAAGCAATGAATGCATTAATTCAAAGGGAAAATAAAACAACTATGGAAAATAATAGGAAATTATTTAATTGATGAATATATTTAATTAGAAAAATCAATATTAATGTGTAATATCAGCCAGATACATTGACAATGAAAGATAGCGAACCAAAAATGAACAAGTGAACAAGGAACTCGAAGTAAATTGAATATATCAACTTTCTGCTTAATATAGCTTTGTTTATGGACAAAAATTTAAGATTGGTGTAGAATAGAGATGGCCAAACTATGGTGCATGCACCAAAAGTAACACATTATATGACTAGAAGCTTTCCACCATACTCCAAATATACAATTATAAAAATCTGATTCAATTGAACATGTAAATATAAAATAGGGGCCTTCAAAGCTATCTAAGATAATATCTTCAATATTACGATTTAACTGAAAGTATTGAAATTTTCATTGAAGTATGTAACATTTACTTTATATTTATAATTATTTAAAGTTACCAAATATTTACAATGAAATATTTTATATATCATCAATGCACTACTTTTAAATATTTTCACTATACCATACTTCATAAAAGATAAAAAGAGTAAGAATGTAAGACGCATCTTAGCTAAAATGAAAATATTAGCACATGAACTATGGAATATCATCGCTGATGTAAAATATACCATAGAAGCAGTGATATGTTTAGATACAGAAGAAAAATCTTTAGAACAATCAACTGGTTTATATGTTTACTGGTTACAAGTAGAAATCTCTCACTTCCTTCCTCTGAGAACTGTACAAGTAAAAGTCTATCAACATTAAGGGGAATGAGACTGACAATAAAACATTTTGTATTCCTCTTACTTAAATGTCAAAGTATCTTGGAATAAATAATAAATAATGTACTATGGATTATCAACAGTCTTGATTTTGTACGGTTCAACCTCAATAAAAACATCAAAATCTTATTTTCCCTTTGAAAAAATGCATCATCAAGAAATATAAATAGGTTAAAAGTAAAGAGACCCATATTGTTAATTTTGAATAAAAGTGAAAATGAGAGTTTTAGTCAGATTACAAATAAATAGAAGAGGTCTGTTGCAATTCACTCACACTGCACTTGTGAGAGAAGACTCATTACAAAACACATTCTTCCAATTCGTTCAAATGAACCTCTGACGTAACGTCCCACCAGCAATATTGGAAGCTAAAAGTAAGCTGATGTCTTATCTTACGATAAAGGAAAAAAGATTTAAAAAAAGCACACAACAGATGGCAATGAGGCAGTGACCGACCTTCTCACTGGGCTGGACATGGCCAGTGGGGTAGGCACACCGATGGCCTTGATGCGCTGTGTCATGGTAGGGCTTGGCCCAGGTCCTACGCGACCTCCTCCTCCAGGGCCTATGGCGCCAGGGGGAGAGCGCTGCCTCTCGGGTGAGAGGGGATCAGGAGTGTGGCCACGAGACTGAGGGGATGACACGTCCACCACCCTGTGCCCACACAAATCAAGTGACGAATACAAGCACAGAAAAAGCCAGAGGAGAAGGAGGTGAAGGGTATGACCAAGAGATCACTGTCACTTTATACGTGTACAAGATAATATACGGTAAAAAGCGTGCCACGACATATACTTCCCAAACTTGACGATTAAAAGGCATCAATATTTTAAGGATGCTGAAAGGTTTGAAACTATTTTGCACTGTATTATTCCATATATACCATACTCTCTTTTCTCTTAAAATATTTACTTTCAAAACAGAACCAACTTGAGAAAGAATTGAGATAGTCACAAAGCACATGGTCATTGTAAAAAATGAAGTAAACTAACATCAAAAATGAACAAGAACAAACTAACAATACCATTCATTCTGATGGCCACTTGAACGTCATCTTGTAAAAAATTAAGTGTTCGAAAGACAAACAACATATAGGATTAACATAAACTCTTTGAAGGACTTCAAGAACAGAAGGAAGTGGCTCAAGGTGCAACAAAAAAATCTAAAACAAATCCAACCAGTAACATGAATTTGAAATAAAGCACATGGCAGGTAGAGGTGGGTTTTGGAAGGAGAGGTGGAATGAGTCAATCCTCGTCATGGAGAAGTGGAGAACTGAAAAGTAATATTGGTTGGATGCATGCATGAGGATAAATAATATTTTCTAATTATTACATAAGAAATACTGAAGAGTAGGCAAACAAACAATTTTACCTTCATATCATGTTAAAATAAAAACGGGGTAAAATTTTAAAAACTATGAAGATTTACACATTTCGTACGATTGAGTATGTGAAAATGTATTTCTAAATATATATGAGCTTTTTGAACATTTCAACATGCCATTGAGTGCTCAAATGCTAAAATTTGCAAATTTACAAGCTTGTTTGGTGGAATTTTTGAATGATCAGGCATGCTCAAGATTTAGTGAAAATAAATAATCTTTAACTTGGAGTTTTTCCAGGTATTTTATCAATATATTCTTGTGTAGTAATTCACAATGGAATTTTATATGTATTCATTCATTTCATATGTATGTATGTTATTTCATATTTCATATGTATGTATGGAAATTTAATCCTGATCCTGATATCATAACAATTTTTTGAAGAACTTTCAGTTCTTTCAGGTGCAAACCAAAAAATAAACATTCTATTGTGCTTAAAGATAAATACAGCAAACGAACTACTTAAATACAGTCATAGACGGGATTACAAGGGGTATCGTATTTTTAGGATATGGAGATGTGCCATAATAGACTTGTTTAATATATTGATATTAAAACCTTGGAAGGAATAGTAAGTCAATTCATTCTTCTCTCATAATATCATCAACAGATATTCAGTGGTAGAACTTACTGCATTGTGTGAAGTTGTTATAAAATAAATGGAGGATTTTCTTCCCTTCAAACAAGAATTCAAACATAAGAGAAAATTTTTATTTCAATTTAATCATTCTTGCTTTCTGATTCTTTAAAAATTTTGATGATTCAATTTATTTCCAGGCAATATCCATAAATATTCTGAAGGATCCAGTTGAATAATGGCAACATTTGGCAAAAGAATTTCATTTAAAGAGCAATATTTCTTTTGATATTAGTGTTTCTTTGCATTTCTCTTTAGCAAATGAGGAGTACTTGTATTTAGAATTGAATTGCATTTGTTAGTAAAAAAAGGAATAAATAAATTTATTAGTTACTAACTTAAGAATAAAGTGATTTTACAATCACAATCGAATATCATTTGAGAGAAAAAAGTGAATTATAAATGAGGAGAATAAATAAAACAAAAATAAAATAATAAAATGCTAAAAATCTACCAATACAAAGTACTACAGGGAAAGTCATAAAAATAGTTTCTACAAGACAATTGATACTAAATGATGAAATACTAATTTTTGGCCCATATTAAGGCAAAATAATATATAAGTACATAATATTCATGAAGTTAACATGCAAGAAAGCTAGAAGAATAATTTTCTAAGGCACAAGGAATTATTTTGTCTGGTAAGTAAATAATTAAAATTTTCACTGATTCAATGTACCTAAATGGAGGATTAAACAAATACTACGTAAATAATACAAAACAAAATCAAATTCAAATTCATTTGATTAATTTTCAATATTGTACTAGTTGATACTAAAATGTAATATGCTCATCTCAGATTCAAGTTTCACACTGGAAAAAATTAGAGGATGTTTGGGAGATTTGGATTGTTAAAAAGTATGGATTTAAGAATTTATATTTTAACAGTATTTTAACTCATAACCTCAGAGCCCTTAAGCTTTATAATTAGAGCTTATTCCTTCAAAGTTAACAAATTTAAGCAAAATCATAAATGGACATATCCTCGATACAGAGTGCTAACTTTAACTTTTATGTTACCTGGATAAACCTATAATTCAGTGCAATCAGTCATGTGGGGAATAAATCAAAGAAGAAAGACTTATTCTTTACTACTTAATATTAAGGAGTATCTTGGTGATACAAAAACTTCCTATGATGATCTTGCATTACAAGAACATCATCTCATACATCATGGTAACATGGTAAAAAACTAACTGGGAAAAAGAACGAAAAGAAGTAGCATACCTAGGTCTTGGGTGAGGTGAACCACGTCCATACTGTCCTCGGAGTTGAGGCCCACCCCCAATGCTACCCTTTCTTGGCGAATCCACCCCATAGGATTGGTGAGAGGAATGCATGTCTCCTTCTCCTCCTCGAGCAGGTGGCAGGAAGAAATTAGTCTTTGAGCCATGGCGCTGCAAGGGGGGAGTGGGCTCACAGTCTTGGGACTGTGAGGCCGTTGGTTCCATATCTGTGTCATCTGAACCCTCATGTCCAGGAGAAAGCTACCAAAGACAACATAGAAGAGATGGGGGAGGGGAATGGGAGAGAAGGGAAAAGGGTAAGGAGAGAGGCAAATGAAGATAGGAGTGTGGAAAGTTAGTGTTACAAGAGAGCTACCTAAAGCATGCCATCAAAACAGTGCATGGTACAAGTTTTAAATGTAAAGGAAACATAATGGAAATAAATTGGCCACAAAGCTGAATTCAATAAATTATCATTAACGAAAGAATGCGTGTGGAATAGAAATAAAACAATACTGAATTGAAAAATAAAACACAAAAGTTCTCTGACAGAATAAAATGATGCAAGAATGAAAAGAAATTTTTAAGAACACATTTTAAAACATTTAATGAATTAACTTAAGGAATTAACTTTGCCAACTAACTCAAAGATAAAAATGACAATGGAAAATTTGGAATAAAAATATGAAAAACGATTTGAAAAGATCTTGGATTAAAATGCAAAAATATGGTTGTGAAATTTATTTATCTTGTCACATATTATTAGCATAAAATTTCTGAAGTATGTTTAAAATTAAATATATGATTAATTTACATATCTTGCCACAAACAGATGTACATATTTTAGACAATGTAAGAATAAATTTTGCCTAAAGTCAAGATTAAGATAAAGAATGATGAATTTAAAACATTAACTATATAAATTATACTGCACTGTGAAAGTAAAAATTTTAGATTAAAGTAAGTAAGAGACAGTGACAAATATAAATACCATTAATCCTCAAAATTGTAGTTCCATTTGTATATTCAGATCTAATTTAACATGAAATTTAAGAATATTACAAAACTTCTTTAACACAAATTTTAATCTTTAAAAACATTTAAAGCACAGTTCACAGTTAATTCTTAATTTAAAAGATTTAAGAAGTATTAAAAGTTTTAACTTTAACAAGCAATGGCAACACTGGCTTTAAGAACTAAACAAGGTGATTATCTTACACTCTAATAAAGAAACATGGGAAAGGAAGCTGATCATCAGCATTTGGAGTTGCAAAGCAAGGGTTGACAAAGCCAAATATTTAAACAGGAAAAAGTTTTTGTACCACATGAGCAGAGATGAAACACTCAAAATAAAAATTAGATGAAGATATTTATGAATATAATGGCAAAACAGATGAATGTGAGAGCTGTAAAAGCAGAAGCTTTAACATACAATCACAACACATATACCACATAAGTCTTTCCCTGTCACATTCCCTCTATACTGTATCTTCTTTTCACTATGAAGGGCAGAAATTGAACTAGTTATGACTAGTTAGTTAAAACATGTAAATCTACAAGAAAACATCAATAAAATATTAATGAACACCTAAGATTACTAGGATAATTCACATCAAAATACGTTACGCTGGAATACTAAAAAAATAAATTCAATGCAAAAATAGGCTTCCCTACAAATTAGAAAAATAAATTAATCACTTTGATAACCTTTTTGATACACATAATAAATAATTTAATCAACAAAATTCAAACAGACACAAACGGTATAAAGTAAAAATAAATTAGTACTTGCTTTAAGACAAATTTATGCACAGAACAGTCTGCTAAAGAGGATGAAGAAGTATGCTTTAGCATGAGGAAGTTAAAAGGATACAGCTAAAAGTATCAATACACTGTTTCCTTTTACATCCAATACACTACAAAATGAGAAATGATAATCCATCCTTAGAACAATCAGGGGAAGCTTATGGTAGTATAAATTCCATGCATTGACTTAAAGCAATAACAATTATTCAGTCCGTATCAATTAAAAGAGATGGTAAATGTTATGATAAAATAAACATGCTGAGATGCAATTAAGGCTCAGGCGAGAAACACTATGGATAAACCTCCAATTAAAGCAGACACACTCAGCACTAAACTTCTCTCTGCTTGTAAATGATGGGGATGAAGAAATCTTGATTCTGTAGAGTTATTATTTGAGGATAAAATTTTTCATGAGTAACATATGACATCCATCTTAATGATCCAAAAAGAAAATCAAATAGCACAAATACTTGAGGACAATAATCACTGGCTATGAGGAATACAATTATAAAACAACAAGAGTCACATTAATCTTTGGTAGCTATGTTCTAAGACTCTGATATTGAGTGAAGTAATGGAGGCAGCAACCAGTTTGGATGGAAAACGGGAGCTCTGGTAGGAGTATTAGGTTTCAATAGGTTATGGAAGGGCTTAAGGTAATACAATACTGTCAGCAAATGCTATAGACATATCTCCAAAAACTGACTTCAAGAAAAATAAACAACAAAAAACAGAGACTAGAGGTAAATAATTTACTCCTTTACTGTGTTGCCATGGAGCAAGTGAACTACTTTAACACATGCTCAATTAAATAAAAGAAATCAACCTAAGGTAAAGAAAATGTTTACGAATAACAAATTCAAGCAGAATGAAAATATATAATGATCAACTGGTAAACTGCATACTACATCTTTCAAATGACTGAAGAAAACAATACGGCACAACGGTAGAGCAAGGGAAAGAATCTAAGCATTAAAGGAAATGATTGGTCTGCAAATTGTGCTCCTGTAGAGAGCCCTAAGCGCAAGATATAATTCAAATTGGGTAATAAACCAAACAAATTCTACTTCAACCAATAGCAAAGAAAGGAGTCCCTGTATACCTAAATAACTGGCAGTGGCTGGTCCTCAATACCCATCACCAATGACAAAGAAGAGGCTGAGAGAGGTACCAGTAATTTTTATATTTTTTGACTGCAGGCAGAACAGACATGAAGGCCTCACCGCAGGAAGCCATGCAAGTTTTCAACACGAAGTCTGCTGAAACAAGGTTTGGACAGAGAGGGACAACAATGGGGGAAGATTTGCTTTTGAAGGGGCATGCAATACAAATGCTCTTATTTTTTCAAATAAGATGGTTGCACCAGATGATATAGAGGCAAAGATACACTGGCCTGTACTCTATGACAAGGGGGGAGGTAATATGAAGAACCAATGGAGAGGAAGGGGGTACGCAAAGCAAGCAGGCAGATGCGCAAAATGAGGTTTGTTTTGGCCTGTACCTATTGACTTTAGAAGAGGCACAGATGAGGTGGATGAGGAGGCAATCGGTGTGTTGGCCTGGAGGGATGGGGTAGGGGAGGAAGTGCCTCCATTGTGTGACACCGACGCAAGCTTGACCCTTTTGGCATGGGACGCACCATGCCCGTCGTGTTCTCGAACTGCCGCTCAGGGGGAACATATCTCTTGGTGCCAATGTCCAACCTACGCACTTCTGGTCCCCCCAACCCACAATGCTTAGGAATACATCTCTCCCCGTCCTTCAACATCTTGATCAGTTCACAAGTAGTGGCATCGTGAGAGAGAGTTCAGTCTCCTCCCCGCTATCATCATCATCCACTTCCTGAAAGGTAAGGTTTCCTCCTCAGTTGCGCTTGGGAGGATGGGAGGATAATAACAGGGCATTCACCCACCAGTTAGCCAGAAAATATGCATACGCTGTTATTCAAATCTTACAGAACAGCAGATTACTTTTTTAATATTCTGGCAGGTCAAAACTTAAAATTTCATGTTCTATCTTGATTGAATCATTACTGTGAAAAAGAAAAGTAGTGAAAAGAATCAAATCATTGCTAATATTTTTTGATTATCCTAAGCAATAATTACATTTGTTTCTTAATAAAACAGAAGGAAAAGAACAGACATTAAAAAAATAAGGTGGTCTTCAGGGTGGAAATACTTTTCATGGCTAATTTATTATCTCTCTTTACTGATCCAAATGCAAAGTTCATGCCGGAATCCAAAGAAAAGTAGAAAAGTATTTCCTTCTATCAGTATTCTCTCAGGATAAATAAACATAAAAGCTATCTTTTAAAGTGAATCTCCCAGAATTCAGAGGTAATTATTTTTCTTATTAAGAAATTCAATCATCTTGTTCAAGAGTTAAAAATTCACTATTATTATACCAAGGAAGGGATTGACATTCTTATCCTGCGCATGTTATCACTGATTCTCCTCTTTCCAAAAATTATCTACCACTGACTTTTTTAATAATCTAATACTCTGAAAGTATTAATAAAAAGATCAGGACTAAAGAAAGTAAAAACTAAATAGCAATTATTGAATTTCATCTACTGATTATCAACTTCTGTTTAAGTTTAAAAACTGGGAGAGTCATCAAAATTTAATTCCTTTCCAGAATGAGTCAGTCAGCTGTATATTGAAATTCATGGGCAGTGAATGTGCTGTTTTAAAGGCGAAAAAAATCATCTGTGGCATGTGGGTCCATTTACAATCAAGTCACTGCAAGGAGACACCAAAAAAACTTGCCAAAATCAAATTTTCTGTGTCTAGTACAGTATATTCATTGCCAGGTTGAACTTGCCAAGGACCATGTGCAGCAAAATTGAAAAATTTCCATTGACCTTTGTAAATCAAACGTGTGGAAAACCAAATAATCCTCTTGGTATATAAATCCCAAATATCTGAAGCATACTTTTTGTGGTGGATGCTGAACCAGCTGAGGCACCTTGAAGGATGAAAACTATGAGCTACTCAGTGACTGAATAAGGTGAAGAAAGCAGTGAGTGAGGAAAAAAGCAAGTGAAGCTGCAATTAGGCAAAATAAGGGTTAAGGCAACAGACAATCACTTACCCTGCTTTGCCAGGTATATTTTTTAAAAGGCTTGGGGTCTTTGTTTTGTTTATGAGGGGACTTTGCTATCGGTAGGATGAGGAAGGATAAAAGGTCGGGGGCTGCTCATCAGAGCTCTGCAGGGGAACATTGGGCAGCTGGGTTACATTCGGGAGATGGCTAGTGGTATGGGTCTCCTCCTCCTGAAAGGAGAAAATCAAGACACTTGATTCTTTGCCTCCAGTTCCTTCCTGGCCACTCCTGCTGTCCTATTACCTCTCAGTGTGACCATAAAAAAATAATTCCAAATAAAGGCCAAAAGAAATGGAAAGATCCTAACAAATGTGAGTCAAGTTATATGTTTCAGAGATGATTCCATCAACTTAGTGTGGAAATTTTGAACCAATTTATAATTAAAATCAACTGAAATTGTTGGCATATTTAGAGTGTGCTGAATTTAAGTATCACAAAAAAATTAGATACAATACAATAAACAAAATGGCAATTAAGGCCATTTTAAATAAGCAGAGATATTTTCATACCTTCAGACAACTATGTTAATTCTGTCATTCATGAAGTTAAAATCTGTAAAGTATTTTGGAAATTATGTTTTCCATCAGCAGATTAAGAAATACTTTTGTGAGTTACCTCAAGAAAAAATTAATTTCCAATTTACTTTTGTGATTACAAAAACTATGGTTGAATCAAAAGATAGACATAGTAGGACAATATATCTACATCACAAGTGAATCAACTTTCAGAAGCTATGACCATAAAAATTTCATACCCGAAGAGGATCGTTGTTAATAATAACATTCCCTTTCTGGGTATTTCACTGTGATAGATATGGATGTTATTTTCAATTGCTCCTAAGGTAGCATCCAAATGGAAGTAACAATTATCCTCTTTTACTAGAATTAAGATTCTTACTCATCTTTTTCACTAATAGAAATGAACTGAAAAGGTCAAAAATAAGGAAATTTCTTCAGTTTTTAACTAGTTATTTATACAGCTTAAAATGTATGAATAAAGATTTCTTGGTTTGGAGAATACTACTAAAATGTTTCACTATAATGTGTCTGTCATCTTTTGAACCATTTCTGGAAAGTCTTTCCTAAACATTCCAATATTTCAGATACTTAAAATTACACCAAACACCTTCATAGACACCTCCTCACAAAATTATGGGATATAACATTACATTTTATCACAATAATGGTTTTCTATAAAGATGTTTAGGTATATCAATCTCATTCATACAATTGAAGTCAAAAAAATATATTCAAAATCCTCCAAATGAGGTTATGAAGACAGGCAATAAAATGAAGTTGACTCTGGAAAGAAAAATGAAGATACAATAAGAGTTAACCAAACATGCCATCATACTATTTGATCTTAATGCTTTAAAAATGACAAATTCATGCTTTCTAAACAACAGTATTTTTTATTAAGTCACAATCATTTATGGCATGTTTCAATAGTCCAATGTGGGGGAGAAAAACTCAGAAGCATTCATTTGACAATCTAAAAATATCGGTTGCTTCAATACTCAAAATGTCAACAAAGCACTGAAGACTTCATAATAGAAGTTGTCAGGGACCCTTTGCTTGCTGGAAGGCTGCAGATATAATAATTGTGCAAAATTGGACATCACTTAAGCATTAAAATCACATGAATTTTAAGTCTGTTACAGAAATTTTGATCACAAAAAATTTTACTGTTATTCAAACTTTGATGAGTATTTCTACTTTTCTGACCAAAGAAAATGTAATCTATAACAAAATATCTTCATATAAGAGGAGGAATAAAACAAGATCTAAACCACAATTTGTTAATAAATGCCCTACTGAGTGCATGAAAAGCCACAAGCTTTAGAGCCTGGCTTCAAATGATAAAAAATGGATTTGAATGAGATACAATTACAGTGAGAACTGAGGTTACTTTTGGTTTACAAAAATGACTTACACAGAGGTAAATTACTTCGATAAAAGAAGATCATTGATGTTAAATGAATTAAAAAAGAAAATGAAGCATTTTTCATAAGAATTTGTCCAATTAATTAGAAGCATTTTTAAAAGTGCTTTGATGGCAGAGGCAATTTTGCATAAGGGACTGCCCTTAGCACTAGGAATCAAACATAGGACCGATACTGCCAAAGTCCCAAGTGGTGCCAATTCGGCTATCTGGGAGCACTATCAAATTTGTTCCTCATCCAAAAATGCATGTTATTCTAATTAGCAACACATAAATCAGAATAAAACGAAATTAAGGAAGTAAAAACATAAAACTTACAATAAAATATGTTACAAGAAGGTTCAAAACTTTACCTAATAGGAATCCATAAAGAAATGGCATTGAGTCCCATTTTCATAGTGGATGTGAAACATAAAATGTTTCTATGCATAAAGTAAATCCCTATACTAACAAGAAGTCTCAAAAATATCTTTGGGTAAAAAATTGAATGAATCAAGTTTTCAAATGTTATTGAAAACCTGAAAAAACTCATTATATTAAAAATAAAGAAATCAATATAACTCTTTACATTGTGTTTCATGAAAGTCTTCCAAGGCATATAAAAATGCAGAACATAACAAAGGCAAGTACTCAGAGCTGCAGTTAGCCACAAGCCATAACTTGCACAACTGAGTAAATACGCCAAGTTATACATTATTTTCAGAGCATGTCATATGTATTTTATTTCCCAAAATAATGGATCTACATGAAAGAATCTACGATGTTACTCTGAGCACAATTGTACTAATCCACATTCAAAAACATTTGAAAGGAACTTATGTTAATATTTAAAAATTTTGTAAAAAAATGTCAAAAATAACATGGAGAAACTATGAAAGTTCAGAGAGAAATGAGTTTATAGAATTAGAAGAAAATGCCTTCTTGTAATATGAAGTAATATTGAGCTATAACCTGGAAAACAGGTAAAGTCTAAAGACCATTAGACCTTGAAATCGGCACTTTCTATGATTGAAGAGAGACTTTTGATTTGCTTATGCACAAAGTCATGAAAGCAGCTCTTGGCATATTCAATCAATAGACAAGCACTTACAACTGGCAACCTTGTGCTCCTGTGATATAAGTTAAAAACATTTACTGTAAGAGAAAATTACAGCTTCAATTTGTTCAATACTTTTGTAATCTCTCACAGACAACCAATCTTTTTACAAAATATATCCTATCATACAATAAAATTTCAACTCTGAGAGGTTGCATGAAATTTCAAGTGATTGCAGCACATAATGTAAGTGGAGAAAGTAAAAACATCCAAATTAATAAGAGGCATTCGTATATGAAAAATATTAAGAAAATTTCCAAAATTCAAGAAATCAATTTGAAGATACATTTCATGCAGAGACGTGCACGTAGCAACCACAGTTTCTTGTTGAAGAATTCAAGCTGATTTTTATATACTTCTTAATATCACAATCAGAAAATTATTTCTCAAAACTTTTTCAAAGATGATTTAAACATTAGATGATTCTAATTCAGAATCTACAACACTAATGAAAAGAGATTAGCCTAAATCAATTCATCGATGACACACAATTATTCTGAAGCTGAAAGTGATGAAGAAATATTTTTTTGCTAATGAAGAAGAAAAACTGATAATAATTTAAAACTTCTATTAAATTCAGCACCATGAAGCTCTCCAGTGAAATGAAAAGCTGTCATCAATATGCCAACAAACCTCAAAAAATATTTCTTAATTGCAGCATGCAATGTATGTGCTATAGTAAATTTTGTAAATATCCAGAAGATATTTTTTCTTGATTATAACTTATCCTACAAAACTTTTTATTATATAAATCAGAACACAATAATCACTATAAACCAGTTTAGGTAGTGGAGAAATTTTAAAAATTACAAAATCTTGGATAATTTGAAATCAATGAATTTAATAAAATGTTGATTAGACATATAGGATTGCCAACTATAGCAATGTCATCAAAATCCAGAATGGAATAAAAATCTGTAGTAAAATATCTTCACAAGTATTAAGATATCAATATATAATAATAGCTATATTGCAGTATACCTAAATAATGTAAACAATGGACATTGAAGCTTTTGCTTATTACATGTGCTGAGAGAAAACATTACAAAATCACCAAGATATTTAACATTTTTCTAAATGCTTTGACAGCTGAGGTCATTTCATAAATGAGCCTCCATGAGGAATCTAATCTGGGACCACTTTCACCAAAAGTAATGCATTGCCCACTTGGCTATGCAGAGGCCCCATCATTAAAATTTACTACAATTATATACATATCAATATAAGGAACAAAATACTAAATTGTTTTAATGATTCTTTCATCAAGATTATACATTTGATGGAAGAGACAACATGAAAAATTGATTTTTAGAATGAAGTTATAATAGAATTAGTTGGCATTCCTTTGATATTTGAACCTGATTGAGGAGATGAACAATTAATTTCAATGGTAAAAAATCTAAGTCAATTATTGTAGAGACTTTTACCATATATTTGGTGTCATCAAGAGTTTTCCTCCCTACATGCAAGAATAAACAATTTCATGCAGAGACACACTGATTACACAATGCTTTCAAGCAACTAACAGGCAAAGGTAATTATTGTCACAAGTTTGAAAATACAGACAATAAGTTATCTGTGGTAAACATTAATATTTTCTTGAGTTTATAATCTGAGGAAGTTGACTGTATTAAGCATTGAACAGTAACTTCAACCCACACAAGACTTCATTTATTCCTGCTTAAAACCATCACGGCTCTATTATTTTTCATTGGTCCATGAGTCAACCATAAGAATTACAATTCATGATAAATTGTTAAGGACTAAGTCAGAAAAACAGTCACAAAGACTCATTTCCTTAACACGAAAACAAGGTAAGAAAATTCCTATTAATAATTTATTCACCATAATAAATTGTTAATGGTATTAATGACAGGAATGAGCACCAGCCAATTTCATGATGGTATTAAAAAAAAATTTGTGACATTTAAGAAAAAGAATGACTGTTATAGTCTCAATTCTCACAGATATCCAAGAGAGCAACGGTCTACATTTTCATCTAAGATTGTTAGGGTGGATCTGGTAATTATTGTGACTGGTATCCAATAGAAAAATAACTTCTATTCTTTAGATCACCACAAAATTTTATATTATCTGTAATATAGATTATTCAATATACGTATAATCTTGATCTATGTGAGACTCTGCACTGGCCATACACAAAAAAATTTAAAAACCTACTACCTAATATTGTTGAGGTTGAAAGTACTATGATAAAAATAAAAAGTAATTTTTAACATTGTAATTTATTTAGAAAAAAATATTATGACTTTCTGAAATTCTACGAGGGTGATCTGAAAAGTTTCCGATCTCAGATTTTTCAGAAATCTTCAGAAAACATGTCGAGAAATGGCAAAATGTTGGAAACTTTTCAGACCACCCATATATTTCTCCTTAAAACCCTTTTTCTATTTCTGAGGCTATTTTTCACATAAAGAAATAGATTAAATAAATACGATATAATGAATTATTTAATAAGACAGAGGAAAGAAAGGTAAGAGGAAAAAAATATTAAAAAAACTTTTTGCTGCTTCGATATTTGTTCATTAATTCAAAAATTAGTTGAAAAAATAAAAATCTTAACATGAGAATTTGCTGGAGTCGTAGATGGCCAGATCTAAGTATGCATTTCATTTGAAAGAAACAATATTTCAGTGCAAAGCTAACTATAGAAGAAAAAAAAACAAATTATTATTCAATAAATCAAATTAAGTTATTATTAATGCTTCCTTTACACCCAAGGAATAAATGAAATTTGAAAAGTCCTATGTTGCTGGAACTATTATCTAGATCTTCCACCATTCTGAGTAGAAAAGCCATAAATTAATTCTAAGTTTGAGTACCACAAAAAATTCAAACAAAAAAACAAAGATTATTCACATCTATTTATTTCATGGGTTTTCCTATGCACATGAAGCATTGTTTCAAGTTAATCTTAAACCTCTTTCCTAACAATCTACTATTTTTTTTAAACAGAGAGAACAGTATTAGAAACTGTAAAAACAATGAAAACTATTAGAGGAAAAATTTTCAAAGTTAGGGATCATTGTGAAATACTGCATTACCTTGGGTATTAATGTACGATATATCAACATGTAGAGAATGACTACAGAATAACATTATGCTATGATTTTAACCCGTATGTGATGTATGCATATTGAGTATATCATGAATCTAAATACTCCGTTTTGATAGAGATATTAATTTTGTCATTTACAATCACAAATACCAGTGGTATACAATATTTCTGAAACTAAAATACATTAAAATTATAAGCCAGGCATAAAATTAATAAATTTATAATGCATTCCAAAAGAAGTATAATGCTTCAATTCCTAGTAATTTTGATTTTCACCTTTTGAATCATTTTCACAGATAATCCTGAGATGCCTGTATTTTCAACTGATGTAAAAAAGGCCATAAACATAAATTACCTACATTTTCTTGATGAATGATAATAAATTATTAGAATACAATAAGAACCACATTTCACCAGACCTAACTAGAATACACACTATTTTTAGAATAACTTAATTACAATAGATTATACATTAATTACATACATTTAATTTATGGTTAAAATTTAGCTTAATATATAATTATCACAATCACTAAACACTTTGGTTGATAATACCTAATCAAAATTAAAGTTAGTGTTACTATTTGTTCAACCAATCCAAGCCTACTAAGGATTTTAATCTATTTCACTAAATTTAAAAATATTAGGGGTTGCCTCATATAGAATAAAGGGATAAGTTATACATTACATTGGTTTATAAAAATCATTAGTAAAAGAACAATTAGATAGCATGAGGATCCACTTGATTGATACTGATGAATGCTTTTAAAATGAAGTCATCATTAATGTAAAAATTTTTAAGTTTCACATAAATGTAAAACTACTATATTTCAAAGCTAGAAATGTTCGGTGAAATTTTCATAAGTTAATGACAATTAATTTTTTTGACTTAAGCACTAAAAGAAATTAAGGGAAAAATTAGCGTGATTAAGATATAGATTAACCAATACATTGCAATTATATCTACCTAATTTCAGATGAAGATGAACATTTTGTCAAGTATTAAAGATTTAAGAATTTAAGATTATATATTCAGATTGTTCTGAAATGCTTTTCTTCAGTTTTTCCTCAAGAATGTTTGAGTCTATGAATGCGGAGCATTCTAAATAAATAACAAACAAGCAACTGTAAAGCACTTCAGGAATGTTTCATGATAAATCATGAATTTTCATAAATTCATTAATTTTTCATGATAAATTTTTTACCACGAAACTGAGTAATATAGGTTTACGTAAGGTGTCTTTTAAATAACGATTACATAATATTATCAAAATCAATCATTGCACTTATTTGATATAGACGAATTAATGTGGATTTCAGCAAAAATGATTACAAAATTTTATTCATTAATAATGTAAATGAATTAATTTTTGAGAGAACCATTACTAAAGAACTTTATTCAAAGTATTTTTTTTACAGTTTAATTCACATATATTCATGTAACAGAAAACATTCAGTGTGTAAGTGAATCTGAATGCATCAACAATTTATGGTGATTCACATAAGAAATAATACTGATAATTTATGCAATAATTCATGCCATTATGTTATTTGCCCAATGGTAATCCAAATGAGCAGTGCAGAACAAAATCAAAGGTAATTGACAAAAACCATATAATATCAGATCAAAGGCATTGAAGACATAATGAAAGTCTTCATTCTTCTATGAATGAGCAGAAATTCCATTTCATTCTATTAATGTCTCAGCAATATGCTATGATCTTTAAGAAGTAATCATTTTTCATATGATCCACAAAGATAGACTTTAAATACAGAAGTTTATAGAGCTAGTAGAATATCTGAAGAGAAAATAGAGTGGCATTTTATAAGCAAGCAGGCTCAGATCAGACCACATCAATGGGCTTCTTTGATTGAAACATGTGCTTTACAGTGCAATTAAAGACTCCAAAGCTCAATTAACTCAAAAAATCTTGAGAGAAATAAAACCGCTTCCGAGAACAAGATATATACTTATAATCCACATTGTATGATATTAAGAAATATATGAAACAAAGAATTTATTGATGCTTTAATAATCTTGAAATGATATAATAATTAAAACCCTGGATGATTATCAATAAAAAATAACATAAGAAATATGAAAAAATTCTGCATCAAAAAAGCTATAAATTAAAAAGAAAAATATGAGGAATAACATCCTAATTTAAAAGTTGAAAGTAAATTAGCTAATCAAAATGATTCACTAATGATAAACTAGCTCGTAAGAGAGTAAATTTCACATCTTTACTTGATTGAATAGGGAATCAAAATCATAAAGTTTTGACTTGATAACTATTTTCATATCTAAATAATTAGCAATTTCAAAGAAATTCAAAGAGCAACACTGACATGAAAGTGATACCAATAAAAGATTAATTACAGAGCAGTTTTAACTGAGAGTATTCCAGTTTATGACAAGTATGCTTTAAGCAAAAATTTAAAAGTTAATAGATTAAAGTCAATAGGTTTCCTGGATTTGAAATCACAAGGGAAATCTTCAGAAATATCTCTGGATTTAGAGATACAGCTTGAATAAGAACTTCAACTAGACAGCATTAACATATATCCTATATTTTCAGAACTTTGGAAACATATGGGATTAAAAAGGTTCAACATTTAAAAGCACATCAAAATATCCAAATTTAGAAATAAAATGTAAAAAAAACCTTTTCAATTCACCTGATAAGTGAGCTGGAATAACTTACCCTAGAAATGAATAAAATTAAGAATGTGGTAAAGGGATAAATGAGGAAAATAAATATTAATCTAATTAAAATACATGATAATCTAAGTAGTATAACATGGAGGTATATCTACTCTTGTTGCCAAAAACCTATCTCCTGAACCTGTTTTTATCAGTCTGTAATGCAACAAGTGAAATCAATAGTAAAGGTAGCCAGAAATGCAAAGCTTGCAGCAAAGAAGCCAAAGGATAAACAAATGCCATCTAATAAGGGAGGTAACAAGCAACTCCAAAAGCTGATGGAAAAAGGTGATATAGGGAAAGCATACACATAGGAGAGGTGGTGTGAATGAAAATGGGTAGGACCATATGTGGCCAACCCTATTCTCTTACCTTATTGTAAGCATTGGAACTGGCATTTCTAACACCATTGCTGTTATCCATGTAGGTTTTTACCTGGTTATCACTGGCTATGGTTGAGATGGCAGGAGGATTGACAGTAAAGTTGTAGTGTTTGGGCTTCTTCCCCACATACATACTAGGTTTTAACAAACTGGAATTAAATTGAAAATATAAATTCAATACAGCTTTGTTAAATTTTAAATTAAAAATTACAACATGCCTAAATATGTCTACTATCAGAACACTGCACATAAAACTACATTTATACCCTAACTCATATTCACAAAATCAGATTTCTTCAAGCAAAAGGTTATAAAAGAACGGAATTTTGAGGTAAGGTAAATATTTATTTTTATATCACTTCAGAAAATTACGTTAAAGACAGTTACAAAATCAAAGTCAGTTAAAAATAATTTGGAATATTTGAAAATAAAAGCTTACTGAAATAGAATTTATATATATGCATGTAATAATTTTCCATTTGTTACAAAATATTTCACTGATAAAGTACAAAGAATCCCAAAGTAAATCATGGTGATTGTTTAAGTTGGAGCCACTTATATGCGCTACTTTTAAGAGTGACTCATACCCTTTTAAAGGTGATAAAGGTGCTACAATTATGGGTAGACATCTACTAATGGCAACATTAAAATAAAAAATATTTCTTTCTAAATTATTCAAACTGGATAAAAAGATTAGAATTAGCTATCCATAATCAAATTTCATGAACAAAATCACAATATGGAAATGAACCTAGGTTGATATCTGACAAAATTACAGAAATCTATAAAAAAACAGCATTTTTTAGGTCAAAATATAAGGTGTATTCGTGGAGACAGTTCAAGATCAGTTCAGAACTGTGGCACATGCGTGTGATGATTATGGTCATTTGCAATTAGTTCAGAACCAAATTCAGATGATTATTCCCACATTCATGGAGTAAATAAACCTCTAATAAACATTTCAGAATTAGTAATTCATTCAGAATTCGGTTCTGAACTCTCTGGAAACGACCAAGTTATCATGATCTTGCACCGCAGTTCCGAACTGATCCTGAACCGTCTCCACGAATACACCTATAATAATTAGAAAGGAAATCATCAAATGCTATAGCAACTTCTTAATTAAATAGAACTACTTATACTTTGATTTGCATATTTAAATTAGAAGAAATGGAACTAGATACATGAATTCATGATGATTCCTCATTACCTAGGGAATTGTGGTCCACAGAGTGTATGGCAGCAGTTTCGGCAGACTCCCCTTGAGAACGGATTGTATCCTCCCTTGAATTTGCCAGTCACCTGTTCATTGGTAGTGCGACCTCTCGATACGAGCACCACGTGGAAGCCCGTGAGGCCAAGGATTGGGATGAAGAGTAATGTGATGATGCCCATGATAACCATGCTATTACAAAGGTTAAGGTTAACCACCAACAATGTGTTGCCTTAACATCTAATTAACCTTTATGCCCCCAAATTTTAGAATGATCTTTTGAAATTGATATACCATGACTAATAGGTAAGTGAAAATTAATGCTATAACAATTGATGAATTTTAATGAAAATTTCAAAGAACTGACATTCAATTACTTACAGCCCAATTTAGTTCTGATCAATCAGTTAAAATTACATTTGGATTTAAGTTAGATAGTTGTTACATTTTGTTAAAATTGGGAGGAAAAACTACTGCTTGTAAAAGAATGCCACATGTATCTTGAAGAAAAGATTTTAACTGCATAGCTCATCTTGCTCATTTTTCTAACTTTGATGTTTTTTTAGTTATATTACACTCCTGTAATGAACTCTAAACAGAAACCCTTTAAGCTTAAAAAAATTAATTTAATATTACAGGTTCATATTTTACGATTCTAAATTCTTGTTAAGTAATGATAAAGATATGTTGCTGAATATTGCTTTAAATAAATGGACCTAAAATAAAAAGTTCCTTGTCAATCGATGACTGTAGAGGATTTTTCTTATAAAAAATAACAATTATTTTCCAGAAATATAACATTAAATTAACAAAAACTTAAATTTAAAACACTTAGTCTTAATATTCCATAATCAATAGATCTATACTTGAATAAACTTTGAGTCTGATTTCTCCAATAAAATCAATTTAGTATTTTTATATCAATAAAAAATCAAAGATCCTTGAAATATAATCAAATCTCACACCATGATTCAACAAAGATCTTCTTAGGGAAAATCATTCAGCAGTGAGGTAAATTCGTAATAATTCTGCACTTCTGTTGATAGAATTTTTGCTATGCTAAAGCATAAATTATTTGAGCATAATTTGAAAATTCAGAAATCTGAGTTTGTCACAAAGATTTAAGTTAGATAAATCACAGTGTATATGTCAAAGACAAATTAAATAATTTTTCCAATGAAACTTAAGGGTTTGGATTAACCATATTAATTATGGAGAAAATAGTATATTTACTCAAAAATGCGACATCGAATGTAATACACACCCAAAAATCAGAGCATCAGAAGGAGAAAAAAATCTTTTGCCTTTGTATCTAATGTGGACCTCAAGACGTACGATCACAACATCTACAGTATCATATATGTTATACAAAACATCGATAGTCATCCATGCATCACCCTCGATTTTGTATGGGAAATTTATAGAAGTGAATTTGATTAATGTGTACATTATCAATTACCCACAAACCAATATTTATGAGCTCACATTCACCAATTTAAAATCACCCAATTAAAAAATGTGTTGGGCTTTCCCTTTTAATTAAAAACTATCAGCCAACAGTTTATTCTGGAGTATGTGGAAGCTCTTAAAGGCAAATCATAAACAGAGCATGAGTGAAACATTTGAAAAGTAACATGGAAGCAGGGTGAGCAGAGAATCCAACTGGCCATCTGTTACTGGACATGCGCACAGGTAAATTTGTGCCCAAATCTAGTGTACCATGGATTCTAGCATACACCCTGATTTTTCAGCTGATTAAAGGACCCAAAAGGGTGTGTGTTATTTTTGACTAAATACGTTATACCAAAAATGCAAAAATTAAAAATATTACGAGGGCGGTCTGAAAAGTTTCTGACCCCAGATTTTTCAGAAATCTTCAGAAAATATGTCCAGAAATAGCAAAATGTCGGAAACTTTTCAGATCACCCATGAAGATACAAGATACAGCAAGATAATTAGTCATTATAATTTAACTTAATTCATAAATATGAATAGTTAATGTTATATAATTCTACTGAAATATTGAAAAAGGATACGAGATGATAACATCCACCTCTGTGAGCTTATCTTTGTTGTTGAGGACATGAATGAGGCACACCGTGAAGATACTTATCATATGGATGCTGAGTGAGACAAGAAACATGAAAAAGTACCGGTAGTTCCGCCGACCAATACAATTGTTGACCCATGGGCAATGATGGTCAAAGGTCTGAAAAGTAATTAGTAAAAGATAATTGAACTATTTCAGTCAAATATAATAAATTTTTGTGTGGTAAACTACATGCTTACAATAGAGCAATACCATTCATTGGGCCTGAAATTGCTAATATCAAATTACTTTGGAAAACAATTTTCTCATTTATTCCAAAATGATAAAGATCATAAAGAATATTCATCAAGAATAAAGATTCCTAGATACTTTATGCCACAATTAAATTGTATAGTAAATATTCAAAGCTTTAAGTTTCAATATTTTAAAAATATAAGCAGATTTTCACAATAAATTGTTTTGCAATGAAACAAAAGTTTTATATAAAAATATATCTTAGAAAGACTTAGGAGCAAATAAGAATAATATAGATTCTTAAAATATTGAAAATAAAATTATTTTCAAACATATATATTTGAGGATAGGAATTTAAAAGGTATACCAGGCTGAAAGTTATTAATTTACTATTTATACAATAAAAAAGTATAATCAACAATAATTTACCACAAAACTAAGTAAACATAAATTACAATGTAAGCAATAAATACTATGGAACATACAATTTATTATTCAAAATTACAGAATAGCTTTATAAGTATAGGACAAATCAATTGTTTTAAAGACAACACACAACAACAGAAAAGGATTATAGACTTTTCAGACGTTGACTAAACTTGATTAGAAAATTTTACTTTATTTCCACTTGTTTAAATTATTCATTATGTATGAATGTAGAATAAAAAAGTGTTAAAAAGGAACTTCTCAGTTTTCAATTCATAAGACTTAAAGATATGTTTTCACTTTAAATATTTACTTTAAGACTAGTTAAATGATGGATCAATTGTGCAGATGAGCAGTCCCAAGGTATTCAGTCATGAGGGATTACACTGGAATCAAATATAAGGCTGAAATAAAAGATGCAAGTACTCACTTCTATACAGGTGTTGCAGACACTGCAATGAGAGCAGCGAGGTGGGCGGTAAAATTGGCAAGTGACACACCACTTCATACGAACTGTGATGCCATTTATCTCCAGATTTTTGTACAGAGGTGCACGAAAATCATCTTCTCTGTCTTCGTCTGGCGATGCTGCAATATTGGACAATAAGAAATGATTAGCTCTATACTGTTGCTTATTAGATATAAACACAAGGGGAAAACAGGGTATGATTGCAGCAAAACAAGAACAAAACCCTATCATGAAAACTTATCATTATTGTTCATCTATCTAAATAATGTAATCTTCAGTAAAATTAAAAACATTTCTGAAGATAAGAGATAAAAATTTCATGATAGTTTCTAAAATGTCTAAAAGGTGAACTCAAATAGTCATCTGGTAATATTCCACTTGCAATATTTATTTTATTGTTTGATAATTATAAAAGGTCTGGTTTCAAAACATTTATGGACAATGTTCAGATACAGCTCATTTCTCACACTCACAAACAAAGCTTTCAATCACTGAATAGCATTCCATGAAGTAATCAATAACTTTACATAACTAAACAAAACTATCTAAAGAAAATACCTCTACAAAATTCCAACACTGCATTAAAAGAAATTGAACTATTTTAAAAGAAGAAATATTGCTCATAAACTATAAATATTCATAGATTATAACTTAACTTAAAACTTGACAGTGAGAGATATTTTTTCACCAAAATCATTTAAAAACTAGAAAACAAATACAGCCACTCTTAGAGATTTCTCAAATGAGGCTTGAAGATTTTTTAACAGGGGTCAAAATATAGTAGCACCAGTAACTGAAGCATAATTAAAATATTGCTACCAACTTAAAAAGAGTAATAATAATAACATTGAAATTCATTATCAAAAATGATAAGTCAAAAAATCTTCACATTATCTCTTTCCATCTAATGATTTTAATTCCATTTCCATTGTTTGAATTGAAAAATAGTTTCAACTACTATGAATCATTGAATATGTCCCTGGTATTGGAAATGATCACCTTAACGTGAGAACAAAATTGTAAAGCATGTACCCATTTGAAATATCCACCTATAAATCTTTATTTTACACGATTAACTACTTCACGGTAGTGAAATACTAGGATAATTATTTTGAGTAAGATATTTAAAGCAAAAAACTGATTTTTCCTTTGACTAAAAACATTTCTTTAAAAAGTACAGTGTCTATTTATATGTGACATAAGTCTTTACCTTTTGGTATGACCCCAGGGTCCATGAATGTGGCTAGGCTGAAGTTTGCCAGCACAAACAGTGTGATAACTCCTTGGTATGCAGGAATCCATGGATATGTGAATAGAAATGACCGACACCTGTAAGACAGGGATAAATATCATTAATAAACAATAACAAAATAATAATCCAACACCATTAATATAAGATACAAAACAGAGATGAGCTTAAAAATACAGATGGTAAATTTCCTGTACATTTAACTTATGTGTAAATTTTCTGCAAAGAGATACATTTGCATGACCTTAACTACATACCACTGATGAAACTGAGTATTTCACAGAAAATTTATTTATCACCTTTACCATAATTTGAAACATTTCACAAAATAGGAATGAAGGTTTGTGAAAAAATTATCACCTTACTTCATTATTCTTTTCCAAATACCATATCTTCGACAACAGAGAACAGTAATAATAATAAATTCAATAAATACCGACAGTAATTTTTATTCAAATTACAGGCTGAAATGAAAAAGATTTAATGTATTTATTAAGCTCAAAATTTGTACAAATGATTGCACATAACCATTAATTGTAGATAGATAGGCGAAATTCAACTCCTTACAGAACTTCAAATAGAATCGTAATGTAAGAAAACTTTCGTGACAAGCTACGAAGGAAAAGAACAGAGATGGAAAAAACGGAGAACTATTAAATGATGTTATCAAGGATTTCACCATTTAATGCTTCACACTTTAAGAAGTAATGACTTTGGAGAACATTTCGCAGGTATTTTCTCCTTTAACGAACCAACAACGCAGTCAACTAAAAAAGAACATCGCCCCCAAACACGGAATTCAATGATAAACATTCCGCGGAGAAAAAAATATATTTCATAGCGTCGCGGTGGGAGCTCGAAACTCTCGAGCGAAAATTCGGGACAAAATATAATGGCAAGAAACACGAAAAGCCCTTCCTCATAATACACGTCGACCCTATTAAAAGGTCGAATTCCCCGCTACACGGTCGCGTGTTTGCAAAGAACATTCGTCATTGATTATCAACAGGCGATCCGATTATACACCATACGGAATAAATAGAACGTTCCGTTTCACTGGAAGAGGATATTTTTCTAGTTCTAATTGAGTGGAGCGGTATTGCTCATTAGTCGATTCTTTAGGGAGCGATAAAGAAAAGAATTATGAAGAATTGGCTGTTGGTGCTAATTGTAGGCATGACTATACACGAAAGTTATTATTTTCTGCGTACTTGGTCAACTATTAATCACATTTAGGAGTTTCTTGATTATAAGCTGGGTCAATGACTCTTACACTTAGACTACGGTTTGAAACGCTTCTTTCTGGTTAGGACGATTTCTTAGAAAGGAAAGAAAATACTCAGCCCCGCAACTTTATCTGTACAAAGGAAAGCTTAACTTCGAGGAAACCTTTGGGGAATTAAATATCTTTATAAAAAATTAGTACTAAGAGATTGATTCTGAGAATATTTAATTTCTTTAACAAAAACTATAGGACTGGATATAGGATATAGAGCTATAGGACAATGACGTGGATCGAGAAGTCAAGAAAGACCTGCGAGAAACAATGTAAGAGAAAGGAAAAGAAACCGAAATTAAAACTGGTAATGTTCATCAACTGCAGGCCCTGAAGGATGATCATTAAGGAAACATGAGATTTTGATAGATGAAAGACAGAAGATCCGTAAAAAGATGGAATACAGTGGAAGAACACGGTCGAAAATGAATTTTTGTTAATTTTATATAAGGTCTTATTTGACGAGATAGAGACTGCTGAGTATCTTCTTCCATGAATCCATCGTCAACGGTATTTTATAAAAGCATAGATTATGCATAGAAATATAGTAGTAGAGCAGAAAACTTTAGAACGATAGGATATATAATACCTTAGATATTATCTTATGAAAAAAAAACCCATAACAAGAAAACACCCAAAAGAAGAGGATGAGATGAACCTGCTCAAACTTACTAATTGTAAGACGTGAAGGAAAACTGGGTACGACATGGGAATCACAAAAGTAATTCCATAACAAAAATTAAATTAAATGAAATCAATTATAGGACATTGCAATCATTCACTTATAAAGAGAAAATATTAGAAATCATAAGGATTTAAGCATTTTAAGCATATTAAAAATATCTAAATATAAAAATCGATAAAGTTCTAAAAGTAGGAGTATTGAATAGAAAAAGTACTTCTAAGAACTTAAATACTAAATTTATCGGTCCATGTATGGGCAATAAGATAATATAATAATAATATGAGCAATCGAAGAAAGAAGAAAAAAAATAGTACATATTAAGATTAATTTGATCATTTACTTGGTCGCACTCTTCCTTAACACTTCTTTACTATGCAGAGTAACTTATAATTTCGCAATTGCGGCATAATTTATACAATGGTTTACAAATTATTTTAGTAGTTACATCTTTCTCATGTTACAGCTTTCTTTTATGTGTTAGATTCCCTTCATAGCATAGCCGTCGTATTTTAAAATATTATCAGCCAAATTGATCCAAATGGAGAACATGCGACGGAAAGCGGAAAAAATGTTGACGGTGAGATAAGCGAGGAAATATCTAAAGGAAAATATCAACGATCTATCCAGTTGACCATGACCTTGTGATAGGCTTTCATAATGATCAGACAAAACATGTTCCCCAAAAGTTCGATATGTGGCGACAAAACATAATATAAATAGGAGGAGCAGCGGACGCCGTTATTTACAGAAATCATAAAGTAGAGAGGGTGGATTAATCCAGTCGAATGATTTAGCTAGAATTGTGAAATGGTGCGATGATTGGCAATTAATGTTTAATTTAGTCATGAGTTCATTATAGCTTCTTCGAAAAAAATCTATTGCTAATTACTACTTGTAATGCTTCAGATGTAAACTTAATAACAGTAGAATCAGTGAAATGTCTAGGAGTAACCCACACAAATAAATTAAAGTGGGGTACTGATATCCGTAACGTGTAGAAAGGCTAGGATTTGTCAAAATAATTGTCTGTAGGAGCGAAGAAAGAGTCCACGAGCGATGTTACTCAGAGCTAGTTAGTCCTCACCATAGTAAGCATTCCGACAATATTCCTGAATTAGAAAAGGTACAGCAAAAGAAGTTTTCTAAATAATCGGTAAGAAAAAACAGTCAGTGCAACTCAAAAGCTTCAGGACGCAGGATGGGAATCTTTAGAAGATAGAATATTTAAACGAAGGCATGATTTATTTAATAAAACTATAGAAAGTCCTGTTCTTTAAAAGAATTAGACGATACTATGTGTCATCCCTGTTAAACAGGCCTAAGCTTACGTTACAAATGACATAGAAAGAATAAAACAAGGGAAAAATATCGAAACAAATTAACACTATCCTTCGATCTGTATGGTACATGATAAGTAGGGTTTCAGTTTAGGTATGGTCAAGGAATTGCAATAATGTTTCATTTGATGATGAAATTTCGATTCGTTCCTTCGATTCAAGAATTAAAAACACAAAAAACATGCATTGATGTTGGTTGTTTAAAGCTGGAAACCTCTTTTGACAATTGAAAACATCAGCCTTAAAAATAACTTGAAAAATTCCTCATGCCGAACATAATAATGATATTCAGATCAGAAAAATGTTTTTAGACTATGAAAAATGAAACTTAGTCCACAATTGTAGCTGCAACACAGATGGAGGGCGAGAGTAAGCTATTATGATCATCTTCGTTTACTATATACTGAAGAATAAAAAAGGTTTTCAGGTAAAAAATTGATTTTTATTTGTTAGGCTCGGGACTTTTCAGGCCATGTAGTATTTTGTTTGTCCTGATCGCTTCACTTGCTCATTAGTTCGTCTAATTTAAAATGAGTGACGGAAAAAGATCACAGCCATACAAACTTTTGGAAACCCATTCTCTTATTTAATATAAAAATGTTAGTCCCGATGCCTTTTTTATAGAAGCAATACACTGTACAAATCAAGGGTTGGACTCCTACGTCAAATTACACGTTCAGCTTAAACCCAACTGAGTAAAAAGTAGAATTTTTGGGGTTTAAAGGACCCCCGGCGCCTAAATAAGGTAGCAGACACGGAATAGGTAAAGGAGTGTGTTTTTGAACGTCCCACGATACGTAGAAACGCCCTTCCCTCAAAATACTCCACCCTCAGCTGGCGAATGGGGAGAGAAAGGCTGGAATTAACCGTGTTGAGAGGAAAAAAAGGGGGCGAAGGGGTTTATTTCTAAAGCCACGCAACGGAAAGGGATTCCTTCGGAGAGAAGTGAAGATTACGACGAAGAGGCACGCACGAGATATCGTAAGGCGATTCGGGGAAACAGTTCGCGCCCGACTGGAATTGGAAAATTCGCGAGAAACAGCGGCGGCTCTTTTGATTCGCCGACGGGGAACGACAAGCGATAACAAATGAAGGCCGAAAATCTCCGCTTATCTACGTTTTTCGTTATCTTCGTTCTATCGAAAGATTAGGGGATAAAGGTTTTTTATAGCATTGGTCTAGAATTTTACTATTTCGAGCCAATCTTTCTGCATGTTTCTTCGACATATTGCGCAGTTTTTACATTTTCAGGTTTGTAAACATCTCGGTTAAAACTTACTCAATATGACAATTTCTAAACGGTTAGACACGAAGTTTACCAAGACGAAATTTTAATAATTCGGCAACGTATTCCTTCATATTTGTTAATGCACTACAATCGATGTTTAGTATCGTATAAAATCTGTACCACGTATTTTCAATCTTTGCTTTATATAGATTAATTTAAATTACAAAAAATGAAATCGTGTACACAAGCAATACAACAGAAGGCAAATACAACAGATTTTCTTAAGAAAAATGAGACAATCTTTACCGGTCAACTGGATACGATTTCCAAAGAGGAATTTTCTTCCACATTAATACTGAAATCGTTCGGTAAAAAACAGAAATTTATGAGCACACACTCATATGAGTTAATTTTCGATATTGGTTGCGAACCCAGCCGAATAGCACATAATGAAGCGAGTCAGAATATTATAATGGAAATTATATATCCTATTTCTATTGTAATAGATTTCTATTAATTAAATATTATTTCTATTATTAAAATAGAAATAGGATCCTTTCTTATAATTTAATCGAAATTCACTCGTATTACTACTTTAATATGGCCCCTTCTATCTCTCTTTCATCTAGGATTCTGCTATTTGGCAAAAATCCAGAAAATAATAATATCAATGGGTGAGGAATAAATTTTGAAGGCTCATATTCGAAAAGCACGCGCTTATAACTTCTTCAGGAAACTTTGTAAAATAACCAAAATAGTTACTCATTAATTGAATTATTCGCTGGAGTCACTATGATGAGATCCATCCGGCATTCTAGATAACTGTACGTTTAAAAATCAAGATAACAGTATGTTATCCGAAGGGAGAAATCAGTAAAGAAATAAAGAAAATGAGCCGTCAATGTCATAGACACAATCATATGCTACCAGCTAATCGCATTTTATCCAAGAAAACTATTCGCTTCGAGATGATATACGAGAATATAATGATGATTCATCATCAAAATTTCAAATCATTAAGAATAGCTCGAACAGAGCTTAAACATACAAAATATATTTCGACCGAAGTAAATGTTGGCCAGCAAAACTTTAACGGGCAACACGTTACTTTAAATTCGATAAATGTCACATAGCAGGAATAAGAAAAGAAAATTCACGCAATTATGAATGTATAACGCAAGCATTGCATTCATCAAGTCAAACTTCTGTAAGAATCCAAAAAATATCAAACCATAACTTTATAAAAGAAAAAAAAACTAATTTATCTTCAAATATGTCTTTCACATCCAGTACCTGACTTGATAGAGTATAGGTAATAATAATAAAAGGAATAAAAAGTTAGCAGAGATATCCAAATTTCGCCAAAACCATATATATCTATACATATTTTTGAGTCCAGAGAACCGGATGTACTTTAAGGAGATATCTATTCTTCCGGTTTATGACAGACAAAACAATCTTGGCGCTAGGGTGATATAACAATCGTTGTCCGCGAAAATCATAACATAATAACAACAACTGGATCCTAGATAGCCAAGTGGGTAGCCTTTTGCCTTTTGGTAGCGTTTGCCTTTAATGAACCCCGTCGGGTACGATTCTCGAGTTCGCACACGTGAGGCTTACATGTGCCAAACGGTATCGTCTGTTGAAGCACTAAAAAATAACTAAGAAGGCATATTACAGATAGTATACAATGGACTGATTGACAATAATATGAGTGTAATAAGAATAAATAAGGCTGATACTTCGTGTAAATTAAGAGAAAATTTTCTCAATTATATACCCGGAAGTTACAGAAATGACGACTAAGAAAACAACTAAAGTTCACCCAAAACAATTACCCTGTAATCTTCGGAGTACTTCCCCTTTAGCTTTGTTCGACATTATTTTCTGCAGAGCAATCTGATTACATATCAGTTTCAGATCCAATGACTTAAAGAAGTAAAAAGAACGATCCTTTAATCGGGAGATCCTGTTTCAATCGAACTTTAAGAAAAAGAGCATCTCTCAATTTTCGATTTAAGACCTTCGGGGATTCAGTAACGCTTTAAGTACTGTGCGAGAGTAAGCGCTAGAACTGCTGATATTTATGAGGCATGGAGAAAATCTTGATTAAGCCGCACCAGCTTTACTTCGAAATCATTCCCCCAGTAATGCTAAATGTATTGCTAAGGATGCAGCCTCCTACATGCATTGGAGGCAAACTTATTGATATTTGTGAGGATTCTTACTCAAGCACTTGTGGGACTTTGCCCGCAAATTTCTCCGCGCACTAACAATTTCCTCGAGCCTTAGCAGTAGCTTAATTTCCTGCCAGTTTTTTCGCGAGAACGGAAAACCTCGCATGACCTACAATAACCTGTCAATAGTCGAACGAATAGATTCAGTACATTGATGCAGAAGAATCAAAAGATAGTATACTCAGTAAAATTCTAGAGCTGACTAGAAAATGCAAATGAATGCATCATCTCCAATTTTGAAATGATTACGGCTTTAAGACAGCTGATAAAGGGGGTAGGTAAAGAGTAATTGGTGACTCATTCTTCCACGGCTTTCAAAATTACAATTTAAAATCTCGTTACGATGTAAAAATTAATTTCATGGGATTCAAACATGTCCCATGAAAAGATTTCCGTTGCATAGGTCAATAACATTTCTAGACGTTACAATCGGAGACGGACGTACTCCGGCGAGGAAAAGATTCTAAAATGAAAAATACAAATACAAAAGATTGACATGTAGATTCCTGTAATTAATTTTACGAATTCCTGCTTTTGGATATTGCAAACCGCTGAAAGATTTAAAAGTTCCAACAATGCCTACTTGCAAAAGAACGTATAAATAAATCTATAAAAACTGAAATCCGAAATCAGGAAAATCCTAAAAATCAAACGGAACAAAAATCAAACTTCTTACAACATTGATCTGTATATTTTCACTTTGCTTAATCCATTCATACTACACTACTATAAATTTGAAAAAATATACGGATGCAGGCTTTGGATTGCAGTTCGTTTACACTAGGGGCAAATAAAGAAAATATCAAAATCAAATAAAGAAAATATCAAAATCAAATCAAAATCATTATTTCATCTCACTCATTCCTTGGTCGAGAAGAAAAGTAAAATGCTATCGGTACTCTTCTAGATGAGTGATTTTTTAAACATTAAGGATAAATTATGTGAATGAAAAGAAGCAGACATATGTATTTATAAGATTGATAATAAAAATTAATGAGATTTCCTTTCTGAGATATGTAATTTACATTTAAAATACATATTTCAGATGTATTTTACATATAAAATATTTTTTAAATATAAAAATGAAGCAAGAGAAAGAGAAAAGTCGTTTTAGGCCTGAAAGGATCCTCCGTCGATTACATTTCATTCCTAAAAGAACGAAAAAAAGTAAACGCATCTAGGAATGAATACTATACTATGATATAACAGTAGATAAAAATTAGCTTTCGATGATTTTCAGAAACGAAGATAGCTAAGAAAGGCAATGAAGAGGCTACAAAATGGAACAAAATTGAAAATGAAAGCATGGAAATAATTATCGGAAGAAGTCGATGAAAACAAATCCAAAATTTCTCTAATATAATACAAAATTTTTTATCAAGGTTGAAAAAATTAGGAAAGGGGATTTACTAAAATTTATCATTAACTTCCTCCGTTTATGGCTCTAAAAGTAGTTGGGTTTGTGGCCTCAACATTTTTCCACTAATGCCCAAAATATTCTTCCCCCGATCCCTCTCTCCTATCCATCAATTTCGGATATTAAGGTTCCTAGTATCTTGGTCTATATCAATCCATCAGTGTCTAGGTCTCATTCCTCTGGCTGCAACACCAACAGTTTAGAGTATGTCGGCGTCATCTACTCTAATGACATACCCTTACTCAACGTGATCTGGCTAATTTGATACCTGCTCCTTCATCATGTTTTTGACATTATTTTCTAATCTCGAGAATACGTAACCCTTGTCATACATGATCTTTATTTCCCGTGTCATACTTTGAGGTCTTAAGTGCATGTACTTTCTTATTACTTCACGTAATTCGTTTGTATCCCATGATGACTTTTCTGTCAATGTTTTTGCAGTGGTCATGCGTACAGGACAAATTAAAGCTTCAAAAGGCAATACTTTGACAGTCTAGAGAATATTCGGCTTCGAATTAGTTCTTTTTAGATAATGTAGATACTGTTCAGAATACACTAGCTTTTATTGGTGATGCAAAAATAAGATATACGATAAAATATTGAAAATTAAACATTTTAACGTTCTAACTTGGAAAAGTAAAGAAAAAAGAATATTCAGATACATTAAGCGGAACAAAAGCATTTAATTACTTAAAACGATATTAATGCAGACGAAAAATATAAAAGATTCTCTTGTTTTGGAAAACGTTTCCGCTAAATGGAATCAAAAATTAGGATATAAAAAATATTTACTTAATGCGAGCGTAACCATTTAACTATGAAAATTAAAAAGACGGGGATAAGGACCCACTCGAGAGAAAGGAGTAAAAGATGAGGAATGGGGAAAGAAAGAAAAATAGAAAAAAAACTTGGAGGATGAATCCTTCCAGTCATTGACTCAAGACAGAAAAGACAGCTATGCAATCAAAAAGACTAAACTTGAAAGGAGATTTCAACTTCGATAAGATGCAGGATCACAGTTAGATGAAATAACAGCTCATCTTTGAATCCTACCAAGTTAGACTCATAGGAGTACGGGCTTTCTCACGATGCAATTAATTAAACATTCCAGAATAAGAATCAACGAACGTATTCGTTCCAACGACACATCCATCGCTGTATTGTGTGCGAGCGGGCGTTTTACTTTCAGCGAGTTGAGTCTGTCACGCAGAGTGGAAAAGAATCGAAGAAGAGAAGGTGAGACAAGAGGTAAAGAGAGTGCCAAAGGGGTGGCGTCTAATGAGAGATGAATCCAGTGTTTCCAAGGAAGTTACACACACAAAATCGCTTCACTGCCTCCCTTACAATGATTTCCGCGGGAGTAATTAACAGACATTTAAAACTTGCCATCGGCGATGCACTCGAATAAGGTTATGACATTTAAAGAGGAGCGAACTTACTTCAGCAAAGTGTTGGGTATGTTAACAGGGGATTAAATGAGTCACGCCAAAGACTTCACCTCCACCACCACGTGACGCTTTTACATAATGCATATTCGAGGTAATTCACGAGGTTTCAATTAGTGGAATGATTAACTAAAACAAACCCGACTGGGATACTAAAACACGGGTACGTAAAAAAAATCGAAAACGGAGCTCAGAATGGGGAGAGAGGGGCTGAAACGGTGACACCGGCACGACCTCCATCAGCATATTCTGAAAATAAAACTCCAAAAGCGTGAACGTTGCGATATTATTATCATCTAATAGAACATCTAGCGCGGGTACGAAATTGGATTGGTATCGGCCCAGCATTTTTCTATCAATAGCTTTCCTTTGCATGGCTTACAAACATTCTGAAATAGAACTACTTTTGATCCAAAGTTTCTACTTTGAGTTACCCATCGCCTTAAAAAATTCGGTTTTATGGCAAAAACTTCCAGAGAGCGGGATATAAATATCACGCTAAGAATATACGTCGATATGAAACGAATTTGATGCCAGCAAGATTTCTGAACTTCAAAAAAATTTAAATTATACAAACATATTGCTCCTTAAATGCGCTTTATCTTACTATCAACAATTATATTAGAAATTTTCTACAGATACCAAAAATTTAAAGATTTAGTAAAAGTATGCTAAAACATAATATCAGTAATAGAGTATGATCATAACACTACAATGCTAGGGTTCATTCACATAAGTCTATTTACGCCCAGATAATTAATTAAATTAATTAAAAGTAACGTTTTTGAGCAGTCATAGATAAAATTTTTTACACAGGCTCTCTCGTGAATTAACTCAAAACTCATCAAGGCACTACACAATGTGTTTGTGTGCATGCTCGAATCTAAGTATATTTTTTGTGAATGGTATTTTTATATACGAGTTTATATGACATAATTGAAATAAATTCAAAATTGAAATTGAAATAAACAAAACAAATACAATTTTGATACCATGACTAACCATTCCCAATAGACGAAAATATAAGTACCAAAACATCAGACACAATTCTAATATGACACGAAATTCTTGGAAATGAGCGGGATAACAAGATCTTTCCTGAGAGGCGAAGTTTTTAGATTCTTAAAAATAAATTCATAGACGAAAGATTACGAGCGCATATTTTTACTCCGCCAAAGAATGTTTCCTACCACATGAATACAGCGACGAACGTGTCCAAACAACAACGAATTGCGATGGTAGAAAGAAAACTCATTACGCAAACTCTCAGCAGGGCAGGCTTCTTTCCCAATGCGTATTAAATCCTGTGGTGCAGCAGCTTCACAGAAATCCCTCGTTAGAGCTGCGCGAGAATCCTTCGGAAGAAGCGCTTTACGTTGACGAATGCGTAAACAAATCTCTTACATGGAAATACCACGCCGCGGTTGAAATAAACATTAGCGGTCTCTTCGACGTGTTTTGTTTCACTGCTCTAGAGAGACGACTCTATTCTTCTCCGCCTTACATATTTGTTTACTTCCGTATTCTTTGAGATTAGTCAAGAGGATACCCAAGTACCGCTGTAACGATTTGAAAACGAATGGCTGCTTGTATTTAAATCTTAAGATTAAAAAGGATAGAAATTTAATCTAAAATATATTTTCAGGGTGAAATTTTTAAGGTAGACTTTCTCAGGTTTAAAAGGAAATCTATCATTCCTAACGGTATTTGAACTACCTAAGAGAAGCAATTTAAGGATTCCTTAGTGATTTTTTTGTTTCTTACATTTACAAAAGGCAAATCGGTAGAACCTCATAGTTACAAATTTCACGTCTCATATTCAGGGTTACGATTTTATCTCATGCCCGGAGTCAGCCTTTGCTCAATCGATAAAACTATGTCTAACTCCGCAGAATACTGAGCAATAGGCTTAATTCGTTGAATGAATTTCAATTCAACAGGAAGAAAAACACACCAAGTGGCATGGAAACTACTAATCGATACATTACTATGGTGAACTTTGGCAAAAGCAATAAAATAACATAAAAGATAACCACAAATAAAAGTAAAATTTCAAACAATATCATCTCGTAGAAGGTCAGCCCGCTTGAGGCAATGTAATTCCGAAAAAGTGGGATATTTGTACCTGAAGGTATAGAAAAATTATAATTCTAGGCTGTGACCTAACATACGAACACAGTCGGGTCATGGACTGGAAACCAAAAATATTTACCGCAGGAAAACAGGTTTAATTATCAGGAGAAAATCACATTAAACGTTCAGTTCAGATTAAACCACGAAGTAGACTTACTTCTCAAGAAGTTGATTTTCGTATTTGTCGACAAATTATGCAAAGAAACAGAACTCTCGATATAGAGTAAAACTGACCATCAAAAAATAACTTCCTCAGAAGGACTGCGTTTTTTTTCTTAGAAATGCATTTCTAAGAAGCAATATGTACGCTATTTATGACATCGTTGCATTCTTATGTATATCATTGAAATGGCATTTCCTCACATCCTTCGTTGGTGTGAAGAGAAAGAAGAGATCCGAGGAGCAACTCAAGACACTCTCTCTTTACTTACGGTCACCATTCTTGTGAAATTGCGAAAGAGCAGTGAAACAAAGACGGAAAGGTCAAGAAAAAGAATTCCAGGAACTCTGTCAAAAGATACGGAAGTTAACCGTAATTTCACTTATACGATCAGTGCTATTTTTAGGTGGCTATTACTCAATTCACGCAGTTGAATTCGACTAAGATACTTTGTTTGGAGCTGCCTAACTTGCCTATGTCTAGGGCAACATAAAATTAGGAATTATGAGGAGATTAAGGGATCGAATGAGAACAAAGCTGCAACAAACAAGTCTTTAAATTGTTAAGCCATGATGATAATCAGAGCTTCGCCAAGATTACTTGGCGCATGGGTGCAAGACATTTCTAAGACCCCCTCCCCTTTAAGCTATATATTATTTTACGAGTATAATCGACTTTTTCATGGAAAAAAGAGGACACTAGCTGCTAGATATGTCAACTTAATCGTTTGCATATTATTACCATTATGAATGTATACATACCTAAATACAACAAAATTACACTAGTGTAGAGCTGAAAATAGTGCGGGGAAAAATACAAATTAATATAAAGCATTACAAATGACTTTTATTTTTCTAATGTGAATTACAGTTTCAAATTTTTAAATGATATTGAAAGCCCCTTAGAAGTCAACACTACACTTCGAAGGAGAAATACGACTCCGAGGAGGGTTTGAATAAATTTTCCTTTCTAAAATATATGCTGGGAAATGAACCTTTTTTGGAAACATAACTTAGGAAAAGTCGACCCCGATCTTCGACGCCCACTGCACCCTACGTTGGCACTGCCCAGATGATGATGTCTAAATCTTCGTGAGAATCAATGCAATATTGATAAAATTATTTGATTGATAAATTTACTCAAAAAATGCTCTAACAAAGCATAATCTGCGGTTATTACGCGACCCTTAATGGAATTATATCGCGTTCCATTACTAACAAACGTTTTCCTTCCCGACCTTGGTTCAGAAGTTCAAAAAAAATCGCACTCTCGTTATTATGACCGATCTATATTTACATTATTACAGGGCCATCCGCGGAATTTCGAAAATGAGCTTGGACGTCAGCGAGTTTCGGAGCGAGCAGAAATAAGCCCGGAAGCTTTACAAGTGAAAGTTATTACTTACCGACAGGAAGCTGATAAATCAATTACCTCAGTAAATGTTCGAAAGGAATTTGTTCCCGGAGGATAAAATTTGGGATTCGTGGAAGAATGCCCTCTTTTCAACACCCTTAACACGTGGAAGATAAAATAGCATTCGCGTGGTTCCAATTCCCCTGAACATTCCCCAGAGTGATTCTCTTTCTCGTTGTGCGGGTGGTCTGGAATCACGGGGCTATTCATATGCAAGGTCAACATTGTCCTCGGAAGAAAGCGATGGAAAATTCTAAAAAATTACCCAATCTTCGGGAAAGAAGTCAATTCCGCGATCTGAATTCATCATTTTCCAGGTTTCTTTTCCAAAAGGACATGATCATCGGTCTATTAAGCCATTTCGCGTCCGATGAACTCTGAATGTATCACGCATCTGAATATTTTGAATTTGATAATGACTTCTTATGGAAGCAGGATGTTTTGCGTGACGAAAACTGTTTCCTAAACCGCAATCGCTCTACATTCATGAGGATACTTTTAGTTTCCGAGTGGAATACATTTTAGAGCAATTTCAAGGCTCTCTCTCTCAAATTTCTTTTTCTACTCTTCTATCGAGCAAAGAAAATGAATTACACTGACCACATCTCTTCAGTACTGCACTGATTTCCCAAAGTAACACATTGAATTAATTACGATACTCGTAATAACAAGGAAAGAAGATAAAAGCAAATTTACATAATTATAAATAAGAAAGAAGAAATTCCGGGCGACAATTTTTCCCACCACACGTTTTGGACATTGAACATATGCATGATAATCGTATTGTGGAATAACAGTATTAAAACTTTTCAAAATGTAACATATATTAATAAAATGTGTATATTTTATTAAGTTGAATACGATTATCCCAAGAAAAAGTACAATCTTTTTCTGGAAATTTCATGAAGCAAATATTAAGAATCCATCCATCATACCTTCAATATTATCGTTTCTAATATTTTCTCCACAAGGCAAAGTTATTAGTTGACGAAGTTTAATATCGTCCATAAAAAGAAAAATGACTAATTCACAAGGAAGAAAACAGTGCGTTAGTGCATTGTTTCCTGGATTCGGCCTCAACATTTTTTTTCAGCAAGGAATATTTATTCGGAGTTTTTGGCTAAAAAAATTCCAAGAGCTGGAAAATATGGGCGACCTAGATTGCGTCCAACTCCGATAGAGATAGCATCAAACTACTATTGAATTTTAGTCGAGAAGCTGCCTTTGATTCAAAGATGTTTCGTGGATTTAGTGTCCATAGATTCAAACCTGTGCATTTAAATTAAAAAATATCTCCGTAAAAACATTCCGTTTATGCCGATAAAAAGATCTGTAACGAAAGATATGATATAGCAGGAAGTAAAAATTTACGGTCGAGCCTTTTCCGTCTTTGCCTTGAAACTTTTTCATTGCAAAGAACGCGATTAACTTCTTTTTCAGTAACGAACTTATCATAGCAACACCCGCTGATAGATTTGGAGAGGATTTCAAGATGAATTCAATGTTTTAGTCATACCAATTCCATACAGAACTCATATTTCAAAATATGAATATGATACACATTACATAGTGAATTTATCCAGCTTTTTGGAGTAATTAGGCAATCTCATTCGTAAAATCTTGTATATAAAAAAGCTCAGATGGATATTGAGCTAAAAATTGCAAGAAAATTATAGGAGACGTTAACTAGGCCACTCGGATCAGAAACATCGTCCGGAAACAGCCTTCCCCTGACGTCGAAACCAATTTTGGGGTCGCTGAAAAATTCTCGCTGAGAGGCAAGAGCTCAATTTCTGAAAAAGCATCTTTTTAAGTGAATTTGTAGCTATTTTTCGACCCTCACGGAAATGTTATGAATGGAAAGCCTCACGATTGCAGACACTGGACGTGACTGGAGCATGAATCGAGCAAGCGCCAAGAATTAGAAGAGAAAAAGTACCAAACATTGCGGAAGAGTACTCCTGACGCTGAAATGAGCTTGTGTGTAAGACAATCGATTCGTCGATGATCTTCTAGTAAAGATAGCGATTAAATTCCTTGACGATGTTAACAAGAAGTTAAATTTGGGAAGATTTGATGGCCCGTTTTGCTGATCATTTCCAGTCCAAATAATACTATCTTTCTATCTTTACACTGAAAAGGCAAAAGGAAATATTTAAAATTATCAAGCTGACCTAGTTTCCGTAGCCGATAACAACGGCGGGGACTGAGAGACTTTTTTCACAAACTTTAAACAATGAAATCGGCGTAAATTTCACTCATATTATACGGCAGCAAGAATACTGTAGATAAAACAAAGTTAAAATATTTTCTAAATGCGTGATAAAAGACCTTTGAACTACCTGGTGGTCTTCTTTATTATCAGTAATTGCTACTTTTATGAAATGAAGAAATTAACATTTCACTGATCAAAAGTGAGCTCAATGTAATACAACTCGAGAAATATCCTCGAGAGCTGTTGAAAAATAATTATAGACATTTTACTCTTTAATATTCACAATTTTAAGAGAACCGTGATTAACACATCGCTTAAATTTTTAATTAAGAATACGCTACAATAATTCATTCGCAAAAATTAAACGGAAATTAAATTCTGCATTCCCCAATTCAATAACATCGCCTCAATTTTCACTTCCAGTTAAAATCAAGTATGTCTCTCGAGAAAAATTCTTAAGCGAAAACTGCAGTGGTGACATCCAAAGGAAGATCCCCACATCCTTAACATTCCGTACAACAAAAGGCAACGAATTAAGAAATGTTTAATTTGGCAACGTCCCAGAAGCAAAGGAAGGCAACGGAGCGAAAAAACATTTCATAGAGCTAGAAGTTTAATTACGGTGGGCGTTATCCAGTGCGAGTTACACTATCGGATTTTCACATGTTCCCCGCTCACATTTTCCGCCTCGTGGCATAGATTCGGATTAACAAAGCTTAAAAACCCCCGAGGACTAAAAAATCCGACAACCATCTTCCACGGAGACTTCTCTCCCGTCAGTCCGACCACAATGCCCCCAGCCATAACGACGGCTTGACTCTACAAGCTTTGAACGGAGGAAAAATAGAGGCAACACCTAAGAGAAAATCCTTCCCGGCTTAAAACAAAGTTTCTTGAAATTAATATTGCGAGGAAAACCAATTTCGAGAGCAGACAAAAGACGTGTCTCGGAGAAGAGATCATCGGCAGACGGGACATGAATGCTCAGACGTCGATTCAAGCCGTGTCATCGATGACCTACAGGCAGAAACCAGATCTAGGCCTGCAAGCATGGAGTCGCATACGAATTTGGTTCGGAAAGTCGCCGGGTCGCCCGCGTACCGCGTCGCTGCCAGTCTAAGCCGTGTCGTTAAGCCGAAGCCACACTCGGGAGTGCTGCATCGAGATTCAGGGACGAAGGCTCATTCTCGAACGGTTTAAAAATCCTTGCGACCGAATAGAAAAGCATAAATCATACATAAAATATAAATGAAATGTTAAGAAAAATTATCTGAATTTACTGATGGTTCTGGAACCACAACCCCTGGCTTGCTTTTTGAAATTTTCTCGGATTCGAAAATTAAATACGAAGTCATTGTGGGTTGATATATATTTTATCCTCAAAATCATATTTTATCCTCAAACACGTGGAGTTCCTGAAATTCAATTCCTTGCGCTCCAGCTGTTTTCTAGCATTATGCAGTAAATTTATAATCCTAGTCAAGCATAAACCTCAAATCCACCTTACACCTCCCCAAATTTAAAGTGCAAGGCAAAAACCTAAAAAATCCATTCTTATATTCTCACGCTTTTCGACTAAGTCCTCAATATAGCGGGAATAAGGTTAAGAGTTCATGGCTCGCTTGCATCGCCGAAATAAAAGAGGGCGTAATTTATTACGGAAATTAAATTAAATTTCGTCAAAGGAGTGATTAATGGAAACATCGCGTGCTCCGCATTTAACTACCTTTGCGACACGACACGATACGGCAACGACAAGACATCCCTTATCTCATAAAGCGCTCTATCCATTCACAATAGAAGGGCGTCGTACTCGATAATGCATTGTTACTCAACAATCGAGCCCGTGACGTCGCCGACAGCCAAGCGACTCCGTTTCGACAGACGCAACGAAACAATCAACCATGAATTCCACAATCGGATTTCTAGCATCATCCCCTTCCGTCACTGTCCCATGCCTTCGAATCGACCTCGCGTAGATCGATAAGTACCTCCGGATGGAAAGGCAACTCTACTTCTCAAACCGACGAAACGCATACCCGCGAAATTACCGCCGTTAAAAAAATACACCACGTTCCAATTAAGAGCGTAATAAAGCCGACCGATGCCTAACACACGCCCTATCGCCGTCTCCCTCCTTTATATAGTCTCCCGCGTCCTTCTCCCGGCTCTTCCCTCCGAAGGCAGCGGCGTGTGTGAGTCGATCGATTTACCGCCTCCCCGAACGGGCACCGTGCCCCCCCATCTTCGACCCACTCTCTCCCCAGCACGGGGAGTACTCGACCAGCCGCCGAGAGGGGCAACTCCTACGCTCTTCCCTGCACCTCCGACCCTCTTTCCGCCCACGGGGGGAGGGGGGCACGCAACCGCCGCCCCCGCATTTTTTTCCCACCCCCCGCCACGGGGACAAAAGGGGGCAACCTTCCCTGTTTTCCACTCCTCCGACCTTAATTGGAAGAACGCGATCCGGGGACCAGGTATGAGAACGGGGATCCACTCAGTAGATCCCTGACGATATAACTTTTCGTGAGGTCCCTACGAATCCTGATGGCTGTGGGAAGAGGCTGGATTTTTTCCCCGGACCGCTGTAATGATGGCGAAATAATGTACGAAACAGAAGAGGGCTGAAGAATGAATTATTTCGGGAGGAGTGCCCGTCCCGGAATTTATTTTGGAGGCAAATTTTGCGCCTGGGATATAAATGAAGATCCCACGGATTGGGACGATTCGGTCCCCGAAATTTTCGATAAGCTACTTCCATAAATCTCCACATTCGCTGTAAAATGACTATGAACGTATTTTCCCAAAATTTACGATAGAAACAAGAGTGAAAGTAATCCCAAAAAGCAGTCACTGAAATGATTAGTTTCTTACATATACGATTTCATTGCAATATATATTTCTAAACCTCGGGAGACCGAAAAGTGTAGAATAAGTAATATTATAAAAGTAAAATCATAACTACGGTTTAATAATTTTAAAAATACTTATGTTACTAGAAGAGTGAAGTAACATCAAGTATGTCAACGGCTACAAAATGATCGAGCAACTATCGATAACTTTAGAACTTCGATAAAGATATTTACGGAAGATAAAATTATCCTTGAATTGTTTACGCTATATGTATATCAAAGCGATATAGAAGAAAATGGATAAAATTTTTAAGAAAGTATTGCATGAGAGGTTGGATAAACAAAAGAAGGGCAATAGTACTGCGACGATTACTAAGGAAGAGTTGAGATAAGAATGTATGGGATCAATTGAGGGAGAAGACTAAGAGAAAAATTCAGAAACAGAGTAAAAGTAAATAGGCAAATGATTATAAATGCCATAGGCATATGGTATTAAGTTAAATTAAGGTAAAGAGCTCCAAATGTACTGCTAGGGTGAAGTTATAAAGTGAAGGAAAATTAGAAAACAGGAAATAGGAATAATTTTAACATATATTAAAGAGAAACTACTCGCTTGACCTCCTCTGCGAATGCCAATTGGGCCATATGAGAACATCTTTGAATGAATCTGCTAATAGTACCCGATTACAGTTCTGAGCCATTTCAAAAATTATTCACGTAACGTTTTGTAACATAGTCTCATATTCACTACTTTAGGAAAAATACGAGCTGAAACAAAAGTCAGAGCCCTTTTAACTCGGTCATACGCATGAATACGGCTTCACAGTAATTTTTCCGTAAAATTAATGATATCGAAAATAGCGATTTGTTCTGAAAATTCTGGGCGAAGAGGGAATTCAAGAACCGTTTCGGAGGCCATAAATTTCGAATCAATTTCACCGCTTATAAAAATGTTTCATACTAAGTGGATTTCCATTTTAATTCGGAAACCAAAAAATAGCAACCCTTGATAAATTTAGATGAAGGATAAATAATACGAAAAAGTCAATTTTGAAAAAAGGACGGTAATGCACACGTAATTTCATTTCCTGGATAGAGTTTTTTCGGGCGGGAGAGAGGAAAAAGCCCGCCGAGAACGGAAAAATTGTTCGGGTCATGAAATAAACGTCCTTTGACCCTTAAAATTAAATCGCACAGCTCATATAGGTCAGGGGTTAAACAGGTTACGTGGGCGAAAATCGACTGAATACGTTTCTGAACAGACCGCGCCCTACTCAAGTTAGATATTTCAGAAGATAAAAATCTTGAAAGGAGATTATCCCGCTAAAGTAAACAAATCTTAAAGAAAATTTTATCGACGCCGAATCTTTCGATAAATTCCGAAATCTACATGCAAACAATCTCGTAAATTTACTATTATTTTAATTACATATTGTCCATAATTATAATCATATACTCGCGAAAATACAATGGTGCCTATTTTAGTAAATGTAAGAAAAGAAAAATTTCTATAGCACTCGCTGCATAAATTACGATGGAAATATTTTAACGCCCATAGTTTACGCCTCCACCTGGTGTAATTCGATAAAAAATGATGAAAGTTAGTAAGCACTAACAATTTTAATGTATACACTGCCGCAAAAGATTGTTGTGGTAGTGTATAAATTTAAATTTTTATTGCATATATTTCTTTATTTTGAAAATATTTTACTTGATTATCGTGTTACATATCCTATTGGCAGAAATATATGCATAATGAACCAGATAGTTAATTACCAAGTAAGTAAAGATTAATAAAATAGCTGTACACTGAAATATCACCGGTAAATTTAAGAATGAAAAATAAGATATTTTCAGGAATAAATCGGACATTCATTAAAAAAGAAACCTTTACCTTTAATCTCGTAAATATGAGTCTTCTTTCTACGGCAAGAGGTGTTTTTGCTGCAAGCTAAGGCTTCTAAGTACTAGGTTAACGTTTTACATGCCTCCTGGGGCTCTTCTTAATTTCTAAAATCAATTGGATTAATAGCGAATGAAAATGGCTAATATTCCTCCAATAGATTCCATAATGCTTCATTACGGCTACGGCTATTCTACGCTTCCTTACAGCTGTGATGATTTCCAAATACGAGAGGGGTCAATGAGGGCTAAATCAGAGCTGCATCTTTCATTAAAGACAAAGAGAAAATGGAGATGACAGCTGATAATGAATTGAATACATAGTGGAATTCATCATTTGAGTTTTGGTTGCATTGATCGTTGTAACATACTTCAGCCAGGGCACTTTATACAAAAATGATAAGGAAGCATAGGGAAATGAAAAGAATTACACAAAAAAATCTTTAATTTCGACCGGTTTCAAAGGAAAATGTTCACAATCGGGCTTTTCATTTCATTTCACCACGCTTCCTTTCGAGGAATTCCAAAGTTAAGGCTTTCACGATTGAATTTATTCAAAAAATGATAAGCCGAATATCTACTACAATATACAGGAAATCAACGCAAAAGAAAATTATAACCACCTATCTCTCTCGGAGATTCACAAAAATCCAACTTCAAAAAATCTAGATTTATACGTATAGCAAAATATGGAAAACCTTTTTTATCTTCGGTCAAGCCGTATTTCGGACGTAGCCATGAGATTTATTGCGTTAGATTTGAAAAATGATAGAGAACGGCAAAAAAACGCAGGCTAAAAAGGGTGTAGTCAAAAAATATAAAAAGAAGGTTGTTCAAAATTCCTTTTGCCATGGTTCTAAGTAGACGGCACCTAGGATTATAGATATCGGCCAACCAGTTTCAAAGAAAGCCGACTTGGTAATTAAGACAAGGCTAAAAAGATCATAAAGGATCCAACCGTTGTATACAACCAACACAATGTTTGTTTTAAGCCAATTTACTCCAGGGACGGATTTTCCATTAAGCGCGATAGACGCAAGCTAGTGCATTGCCGTTATAGGGGCAAAAAAGGGAAGTTTTATTGCTTTTTTTAAAGATGAATAATCCCTTGGTGGGGTCTCAAAGTGATCCTTGCGCCTAGGCTAGAGATAGGGAACCTACGGCCTTCACAGGGCCACATGTGACCTTTCGGTCGTTCATTGCAGCCTTTAAGTCTCCCTTTGAAATCAATGCTCCTATTTGAATAATTGCTTTTCTAATCCTGCTAATTACGCCAAGTGAAAAATGAAGTGGATAATTTTTCTCTCTCGGGTTACTCAGCGGATGAATATGTTTCTTCATACAAAATTTCGATGTTTAACTATTTCAATGCAGGCAACACACAGCACAAGAGCGGTCTGCTGGTTTTACAAGCGGCCTTTCTTAAGAGTATTATAGAGTAAGTTAATGGTAAACGTAGCCCATCGAAGGAAAAACTTTTCTTTCCTCTTAACTAGAACTTCTGACTGCTGAATTTCACACCTCTATTGGTCATCGCTATTTGCATATATGAGATGTTATTCTCTGCATTACGTTTAGCAATGGGCTGAATCATGCTCCCTGAGGAGAGATATCGGAACAAAGGAAGTAGGATAGAAAAATCGATAGAGTCCTCTTTATCTTATCGTTTCGCATTCATACAATAAGTATTGTTAGCAGCTATTCATGACTAATAACCCCATGATGCTGAATGATAAAGGAAAAATGCGACGCAAGAGGAAATGCCAAACATTAGTTTTGAATGCCAACGACCCGGACAATGGCAATTTACGACGAAAGAATTAAAAAATGAGACTCCGCGGAGTCCGTAACTTTAAGTTGACCAGATTTTCAGAAGAAAAGAGATGGATAAACAAAGACAATTCATTTCCAGAGAAGAGAAGGGGCCTTAAACTAAGGGAAAAAAGGCAAAATTCTACGGAGAGAAAGGGCTGAGAGTTCCGAGTTTGAAAAGGAACGCGCATTATTTTCTAAAATGAATTACCCGCTATTCAAATAAAGGCTCGTTTCATTCTTCAAAGTCGTTAAATAAATTAAATTACTATCAAGGCTAATTAAAAACTTGCGTTAATTTGTCATTTGTTTCAAGCAAAATGAGCAATATAAGGATGTAACTATTGTTAACAGACTCTGAGAGGGAAGAGTGGCAGAATCCCTCATTTACAACGATCCTTGTTGCTGAGAGAAACCTTTCCACCTAACATGTTTATTCATAATCAATTAAAAGCAAATATCAAGAGTATAAATAAAAATGGTTCTTTCTTTTATGCTTTTATTTAGAAGTTTGAAATTCCTATCCCGCCGGAATAGAACGCAAACTAATAGACTAAGTTTTGAAGGCATATACAAAGAAAAAATTATATTCTTATGAAGAAATAACCGTAAATTACAAAACGTTTCTAAATAATAATCATTCACAACTAAAAGGTAATAAGTCGCATTCGAGTAAAGGTAAATTTAAATAATGCTATGACATTCAAGTGTTTTACGAAATCTATTAAAGAACGCGGTCTAAACATTTTCTTCGTTAAAGCTGTAACATCTTATTTACAAATTAAAATTTTCAGATGCATTTTGGCCTTCAGGCAATGCTGGTGGGGAACATTTTAATTTCAAAACTACCTGGCATTAGCACAAAGTCGGGAGGGAAACTCCTGTAAAAATTTCCCATAAGCAAAACTTGTAACGTATTTTCATAACATTATGTACCACTTAAAGGAGCAATGACAATGTTTACGCCAATCAACGATACACTCAAACTAAATATGGATGAAGATAAGTTCCTAATGGCAAAGATTTCTGTTATAAACTCGAGGATGCCCTAATTTTTTAATTTGGAGCGTTTTGCCTCCGACAGAATGAGATAAAAATAAACAATCAGCCACCACGTAGCTACTTTCCGATAAATTACCTGATCATCCAATCAATTAAGCTTACAAAAAAGGATGAGATACAAAAGAACGATAAAAAGTAAGAATCCGAAAATGTTAATTTAGAAGAGCTGCATCAGCATTAAAGTTTTGGCCTTCCGTCGGAATACATACACTCTAAAATCTGCTTGAAGAATTTTAACAGAATATAATACCTAGGTTTTGTAAGTTAACGTAGTTCTGTGTACCTCGTAATCACTATTTCTTTTAACGAAAGACAAATATGATACCTTAATGAAAGAAATTTAAAGCAGGAACAGCTAAAAGCATTAGAACACCGATTTCCGCGATAAAAAAGCAAATACATCGGCTTTATATGCAATTACATGATAATTGCGTGTTCTATTATAATAATCTATTTTATCGAAAGAGATTGGGTCTGAATCTACAACACCAATATCATCTACATGAGACTGATGAATGGGGTTCCTATTATCGATTAGAAAAACTGCAAATATCAGCAATAAATATGATACATAATTAGGAGATGAATAAAGAATAACTTTAAATGTATCACATAATCTACGAATAAGTAGACTGCTCCCGCATATTATTGAATAATTTCCTAGATTTATTCGTAGATATATACCAAAGAAAATAATTCGCATCGTTCGTAAAGTTTTGAGAAAGAAGCAAGGTTGCGGAGAAAAGCATATTTCAAATCATCTCGCTTCGCCGAAAATGTGACTAATTTTCGAAAAACGCCGTAATTCTGCGAGCAAACAAAAAAAGAGCTCATCTCCGTCAGCAAGACGCGGAACTACAGTTAAGAATTTTCTTCCCACTGCAAAGCACATGGTATTCATAGCTATGACGGAAGAATACTCTCAACAACTATCACCAATCTAATCGGATTTTCTCCATTTGAATTCCTGCCACCCCGGCCGCTGGACTTTATCTCGATGATTAAGTCCTCACCAACGTCACAACTCCAGTGCAATGCATCGAACAGGCAATACTCCTGCACTCACTCGCACAGATCTCTAATGCCTCGCAACATTACATCACTTTCTCTTCATTCCATCCGCTAGTTTCGTTATGGAAGACAAAAGCTTCGACTTCCGTTCCACCACATTTCTTGCGTCCTTTTCTGTTAGAAGGTCAGGGAAATAGTTAGTGTTGCAAGAGCGGACATACTTGTCGATACTCGACAGTCCTAGTCCTGCTTGAACGAAAATCATTCAAATTTCAAGAGAGCACAATTAATCTGGAGCCATTTCTTTAAAGGATTTAATATAATTAAAAACTGCAAAGCATTTTAAGTAACGATTCCTGTCCCAAATTGGCAAGCGCACTTTCTTCCCTCGACACAGACTACGATGAGTGAGAAGAATAATAATTTTTCGGAAGCCTTATTAAGACAGAGGAAAACAAGTAGAAACTTTCTATAGCCGTAATGGAAATGTTATTATACAAATTAGAGAGAGAGTAAGTTCTACGTGAGAATCATTTCTAGCATACCCGAGATTTTATTTCTAGTGCACATTAGGAAAAACTGAGCTACGGCTGAACGTCAACCTTGGTTTTCCTTAAAGCTTTTTGACAAAAGAAAATGATTTCAAATTTCATGTTATTATGAATTCCTCACTCCAATCTCTATGGCAAGGTTATCTTCAGAGCTAGAATTTCCTTTTTGCTTTTATGTCAAATGAAAGAGACTTGGATAAAAGAGCAACAACCCTGATAAAAGGTATATAGCTGCGTAGATTTAAAGCATAAACAGCAACCCATAATATATAAATTGTGAATAAAAAATTGCAAACCAGAGATAAACAGGACAAAAATTTACCGCAACAATTAACAAGAAATACTATTCTGATAGCATGAATTATTGAGATAAATAAAAAGAATTCTGAAAAGTCTAATTTATTATATTACAGATATATGTAAGCGATATTACTCAGAGCAGTCCTTTTCAGGAGAATCTGTTTAATGTTAACTAAGTTAATTCGAGAAAAAAAGCACTATATTTTTTAAAATAAGTCACAAACTGTAAAAAAAGAAGAAAGCATTTAGATCTCGTTTTAAAGATTGTTTAAAATCATAAAACATCCGAGGCCAGTGTCTAACTATAATGAATGTTTGCATATTACCACAATTTATAAGACACTTATGATGAACAACTTTATGATATTAAGAACGCCACTTACTTGTATTAGGAACAAAACTTACAGAATAAAAAAGGAATAATTTAGGTCAAGCTATACCATTGATGATTATTTAAAATCATATCAGCAACCGAAGAGATCAATGTGTTTTTATAATGAATGTCTGTACAGTAACATAATGCTGTTGACACTTTACTGCCACTTTTTTGACAGGTATGCACAAATTGCATCATTTATGCATATCTCAATATTATAAAGTTAGTAAATTAATGAAAGTGTGTGTGAATAAGTGCCATTGAATCACAGAATCAAAAGAAAACCGCAAAAATTGCCACTAGATCTATTAAAAACGACAGGTTTCCATTGATACATGCAACACATCTAGTGGAATGTTTAAATAGTAATTTCATTTAATATATCTGTGTAACAGATTTCAAATAAAAAGATGATTGCTATGCAGCAAGTTGGATTCTATCATCTATTTATACTTGATCTAGCATCGTATTCATATTCAGACGCGATCACATTGATCTCTGATACTCTTCTACTAGTTCACCTACGTTAGATGGTGCATTTACTTATAACCATATCAGTAGTTGAGGTTGACCTCGGAGATACAAAAAAACAGCTTCTATGCAAAACTATGTCATGGCGATGATGAAACTATCGTATCACGATCGCGCCGTCAACCGCGAACTCTCGGATCAAAAACACCGACATCTCTCCTCGACTAATTACCAATCGAAGTCACCTCTTCCACCTACTCGACCAATTAAGGATGGAAAATAAATGACAACGGTGGAAAGATACTAAATCCAACTGCGTAACCCAGACTTTTTTATCGTAACAATAATTATGTCCGTAATTTAAAGCAGATGTATCTTAAAAGCTGTAAATATGTTCCAACATATATCATTAGGGTATTGTTTCCATCTCTAAATACTTATAATAATTAAAAACATTAAAATGACCCATTTGCCTGAAAAAAAGTTTCTAGACCACGAGGGATCCGCGTGTGAATACTCCTAATAATTAAAAACATTAAAATGACCAGTTAACATGGAACGGAGAGTTTCTAGACTAAGATGGACATTCGTACGAAAAAATTATGAAGAATAAAAAACGTTTTTTAAGTACTATAATCGAAGGAGCAATCTCTAACATACTCTGAAACAAAATATGGTATAATACACTCCAATCCGCACAGACACGAGACTTGCGTAAATATCATTCGACATAATGATTAATTCTTGAATTTAATTTTATAATAAACACTGTAGAGTCAAATGAACTGAAGCAGTTGGGCTCCTCATTACCTACAACTACTATCTGCCAAAAGCTTTGGAGAGGGAATGAGGTATACTAGATGAGGACTGAGATCGTTTGCCCTACTTTCCCTCCTCAATCACAATGCTATGAGGGGGGATACTCCACTTAGGAACAACACAATACCTGCAAAAATACTTCTCATATAATTCAGTAAGGATTTACCAAGATGAATGGTATTATTCAGCTCTTCCATAACTCAGTAGCTTCCATATTATCACCACAATGAACAAGACGGAGTCAAGCGCAGATTAAAAATCAATTTTCCTCCATTCCCTTTATTATCGAATGAAAGGTATTGCAATCATCAAGAGAAGGTATCATGAACATAATAAACCGTGTAAACTAAATAATCGAAATTTAGATGGTCAAAATATAGTCTCTAACACAGCACAGTCTCAACGTAATGACAATTAACTATGGGAAAATAAAAAATGGTAACTTATAAACTCCTGTTCTGATGCAAGTCCATGCAGAATAAACGAATCTTCTTTGGTTAATAAATTTTTATCTTTACTTTTGGTGACAAAAAGCACGAATTCGGCAACTAATGGTAAATCTTAGGGTGGATCAAAAGCCGTCTCTATGTTTGCTATTTCGAATTTTATCTTCCGACAACGAACCTTCTTTGATTCTCAGACACCGCTGAATCAGCAGGGATTATACTGAAAATCGCAAAGCAATCATTCCAGCCGTTAGCATCAAACGGTACCGCTAGAATGAGACTCGAACAATGCAGGAATCGAACTCGTGGACTCGATGAAGCAAAGCAGATACTATAATCCAACTACAAGGTCAGCTACTTTAAGTTAACAGTACCGACCAAACAACCTTTGCATACAAGATAAAATATCTCTCCCATATAACAGGGCTTTCCGTATCTCTGAACGCTGTCAAAAACTGAAAGTTTGGCAAAGAAGTTGATTCCCACAATTAGAGAGAGAAAGATACAAAAAGTATGGACTTTCTCTTTTCTTTGCGATTCACACCGATAGAATAGGCTTCCATCCTGGGATGATTTAAATTCTGTTTCTTCTATTCATTCAATTTATGAGCATTAAAGAAAGTAACAGATCGATAGTCAGCAGCAATTTCATCGCTTTTAGAAAGGGAAGCTTACACAATCATTAGGATTTTAAAATAACACATTCATAATAGGTTAAAAATCTAATCAACCGAGGACCAACACATGGAATATTCTTTCCTTCACCATCCAAAATATCAAAAACTTCGGGGCACTTTTCTATAACATTTAAAATAAACGACGAAATATCCTTTATCTATAAATCACATATTAACCATTACCAAACGTAGACACGGCACAATTATGAAAAATTTTATATACACTTGATTAATAAGCGCTTGATAAATAATACAGCTCTGAAAATACCAATTTAGTATAAAAGAATTCAGGAATTGGAATTAAGATAAACTAATTTACTTTTTGTCTGGTTATGCAATTTTTATTTTAAAATTCGTACAAACTGTTTTGGACAGCTGTAGTTCTTTGCAACGAACTAAATTCAATTTCAGAAATTTAAGAAATCTGATATATACAAGCAGCTGTGGAACTGATGCATAGAGATTGCAATATTTTTTAGCAGTTAAATGTGCGACACTTCTACTATTAAGATGGTGTAATTCAAATATCCCTAACAAAACGGTAAGCTTAATCTTCAAAGATACATGGATGAATTCATTTATTTGATTTAATATGAGAAATTCCTTAAAAATTCAGTTTTAACACCACTTCAATCAAGATGATTCTATTGCTAAATGCGAAGAATTTCCGGAAAAGTTTAATTACGGTATTAAAAAATAATAAAAGGAAAATATCAAACTTCCTCCAATGATTGGCTAACAAGTACATTTCCTGAAGGAAAAACGTCAGCTACTAAATAGATAAGACAAATACGAAGATATAGTTTAACCAAAATATTTAAAACAAACGTGGTTATGCTAATTAATGATGTGAGAAGTTAATTACACAGCAAGAATTACTTTTTTTAAGAGAACTTCATTTGCGAAGAACACATTATCTAAAAAATGCAAATATTTTCAGTTTGTATGTACATTCTATCTGAAAAGTAATTAGCTACGTAAAATATAATATCAAATAAATTTATATAAATATTCCCTGCTAGACTTCGTGCGTAATGGTATTCAATGGGTTTGTCTGAAAATGCAAACCCATAATTAACTTAACGGGATTCAAGATCTAGAAATGGTATCGATAAGATGATCAGAATATTTTTACATTATCAATTTAATCAAGTATTGTTTCTAATGATCAAATATTTAATCGCTGAATAAAAATTAATAAAACCTTAATAGCAGAAAAGATATAAGACCGAGAAAGAATTCTTAGAAACGCAAATACATCCAATTCTTTCAGCAAAAATATTTTCTGCAAAAGACTAATATTTACATAAAGTATCGCTCCCATCGTTAAGAATAGAATTCGCATTCTTTTAGCAAATAGCTTCAAACAATATAATGAAAATCTGATGATATATACGTGACACCTATACGTCTGGCGTCATTAGAATTTGGTTTCACCATACATCGTTATTACCTTACAGTACTTCGCCTTGGAGCATTTCGAATGCATAATTCGTTAAAATTGAAAATTTAGCATCAGGTTCAACTTTTCGAGGGAAATTATTCCGGTAAATAAGAAATCTTTATGCAAACATATCTCGTAACAGGCAATAATCAAAACCAAACAGGCGGGTAGGGTAATAAAAGGATCAAAGTATTTCCTTCCATCCCTGCAATAATGGAAAACGAATTGAACAGGAGATTTTTTCCTCATATTCAGCACACGGGATGCATTTCATTAACTCCAGACGAGCGTCATCGTGCGTCCTACGGGTAATTGAATTGAATTCGGCTACATAAAGGTCAAATACGTAACAAATCAATCTTGGAACCAAAAAACGGGGGACATCAAAGATTGAGTACTTGGAAGCGATAATCTTCGAGAAAATTAAAGCTCGGGAAAGAAAACGGGAACGATCGCACAATGAAACACGGGATAGCGTCGTTCGAAAAAAACCAGGAGTTCCGAAAACCACTCCCACTCAGAACGATAGCAATCGACAACCATAAGGTACGGGGCGAATGGCAACATTTACTGTTTAAATTTAGTACAGTGTAATTTAGCACCGCTGATAAAAAAAGCACCACGGCGAGGTGCTCGTAAACAAATCGTTAATGACTCTCCACTCGTGATCCGATCACTTTTATCACCTCTCTTATGATTCATCAGATTACACGGTACATAATCATTTACGTGTAGTCATTTTTTCATCGCGCTTGATCGCTCTTACGATTAGATATCATCGCTGAAACCTCACGAATCGTAAAATTCGTTTCCGCTGAACGGTAACGTTCGCCTATTTGGCCGAAAAAATTATATGAACTCTGCCAATATTTTTGTGAAGGAAGAGTTCGACGCTTTACTAGAAACCGTCCTACTTCTCGTCCTGCTTGTGACCCCATACGCGCTCCTGTGAAACCCATCCGATCGTCTTTTATACTGAACAGGGATTGAGAAAGTGGGCAGCCTTGACAGAATACTCTGCCTAATTCTGCCTTTCCACAACCTCAACTCGTTCAGCGTTGATAGTTTAGCCAGAACCATTGGATTTTCTCCCACGTACTTTTCGAAGGAAGTGCAATCGGCGAAAAATGCGTTCCCAAGGCCATGCTGGACTAGAAAACATTCCACACAATACTATCCACGGCAGCTTTTCATACACACACGGTTTCCTTGGCCTGTAGCCTCGTACTGAGTTTTGCTGTTAAGTTCCGAATAGGCACAATCTTAGTTTCAAGACCTTTGGATCGCATTTTCAATGAAGTCTAAAGATAATGGTTGCCAAATTTCACTGATTTTTAAAAGCAGCCGAGTTCGAGACAACCAGAAATACAGTTTGTCCACATTGATTTCAGTAGGACTAATTAATTATGACTTCTATCACAAAAATTATATACACAACACCGACGTCTGTAAAAATTTCGAAGGCTTTTCTTACTCTGAAAAAGTAAATAAAAGAATCTCATTCCCAAGTTAGATCATTAGAGTATTTCAGTCGAGAAATATAACTCTTATTAATTACAAGTCTGGTAGCCACAGCAAGCTGACTATATCTGTTTGGCGAATTCTTTTGGTTACATATAAGAAAAGTATGTAACAATAAATACGAGAGAACCGGGTAATCCATCAGTAATAATCGTCATCATCCTAAAAGATAACTTGAAATAAACGTAATGCGCTGAAATTAAGAACAATTCCATCTTAGAATTGCAAGAGGCACTGAATGATTTAGACAGATAAGTGCCTATCTCGAAATTGATCCGAACTAAAAGCTTAACATTTCAATTACAAGACGCGTTCAGGATAAATAGACAGCAGAGACCATGCAGCCTCATCTTAAAATTCTTTAACGACGATTTGAGCCCGTAAAATTCTTATGAAAGCGTGCCCTCGATAAAATGTGTCGACGGAATCCAAATAAGGCCATCCGAAGTTTCCCCAGTATCCGCAGAATGTGAGACAGGATACGAACAAAAATTGCTTCTTCATGCGTCGAAAATTTTTCAAATTAGTATCGCCTCTTTTATGTCCTTATCTACTACGAAAACCAAACGTAAAATTTTAAAAGAACGGTTTCGGCTTTTGGATTGCGGAACACAACGGCATTCTCGATGGAATTTCGATCTCTAATGAGTCAAGCAAATATAACCAAATACGGAAGAGATCAAGACCTTGAGTAGACTTACAAACGCCCACAGACTCGAAACCGACCGGCTAACATGAAACAGTTCTGGTGACTTAGGAAAAGATGTCAAATAGAAGTGTAAATGGAAAATCCTTTAAAAAGGACTTAAATCCTTATCTCATCAGAAATATAACACAAAATATTTTTAGAATTTTATTTGACGTATGAAAATATATTTACTTGAGAAAGAAGAAAAAACGATTAAACGAAGAAAATAAAATATTATAAGTAAACTGAATATTGTGTTCAGATCAAACACTTTAAAGCGATACATAAGAGAGGTTTGTATTTGTTTTAGTCGTAACATAAAAATTATGCGTATCGGATTAGCAAAGTTGTTTTCGTAAGTTAGGCAGCCGAACAGCAAAAGAAGATATACACAGCAACTTGCGACGTAAAGTTATCATTACCGATTCCTCTTAGTTACGAACTATTCGAATTGAGCAATTACATCGATCTTGCAATGAAGACTCGGGTACATTAAAGGGATGAACGCCGTCCTGAAACACCGCAAGTAGTAACTCGAGATTGGATCTTCAAGACCGCAGGCTCTCGTCAACTTGTGCGATTTATTTAAGAGAGCAAGAATAATCAGTGAAAGAACACAAGTTCGCTGAGAAGCGGTAGATGGACGAAAAGGAAAATGAACATCCTATTGCGTTCCTGAGGGCTATACTTGAAGATTAAAGGGATGGCGGAGGAGAAGATTGGTTGCTGTTGGAATGTCTCCTTAGACAAGAATGGACTGAATGGAAAACTATGTTTGATAGAGATGACGGGGAATCGTTATTGAACGACTGCGACGCGGTCGAGGATGCAGTCACTCCGATGAGCATTAGTATGCGGAGTGATTTGGAACGGAGAAAAGATTCAAAACAGAGCTATGACGAGTACAATAAGGAAGGGAAAAAACGGGTGTTGACAAAAGAGGATAAATTAACCAAGGAAAATGGAATTTTAAATGGAAGAGCCGGGCGTGACTTATTCAGATGAAGAGGGAGAGATATGCTGACGAAATTTCTTTCTTCTAACTAATGGGGTTGGATAACCAATCAAAAGAAACGTAAAAAGTTGAATTACACAGGATAAACTTTAAAAAATTAAACTTTTATTTCATAAATCTAAAATGAGATTAGAACAACGGTACCCTCTAACCAAGGAATGAAATGAGCTAATTGTTCAGTAGTTTTTACAAGGATTGGAATGATTATATCTTAACTGAAATTATCAAGATATATTTTCTTTTAGAGGTTGTATTAGCAATCGGAGATGTATCCAGTACCCATCAAACACTATTGCGAATAATATTACATTCATATTACAAGCAGGACATACATTAAAGATTTATAGACTTAAAATTCATGCACTCTGGCTTAAAACGATTAGATGTATATGGTAATAAAAATACAAGTTAAATTTGAATCTAAAATTTTTAACGGGGGAGTTGACTAATAATGATATTTACAACCTTTGAACTTCGGAAGAGAGCGAGGGGCCCACATCATCTAGAAACGAATTTTCCAATTAAAATTTGCTTTGCGATGATATTTAAACGATACATAAATCCAGTAATAAAGTAAAACAACGTCCATAATAGGAAATATCTAACTAAAGACTTTTTAAAGATACCTCTCGGCAAATTCTTCTGAAAGAAAAGCAGCTTTAAAGCCAATGGTCGAACGCTACTTCCTATTATATCTTTCGCAGCTGCGAATCAGTTGGTCACTAAGACCTTTTTCACATATCGTACTTAAGTTACAACTGACATCTATTCATATATTATGAGTCCCTCACATAGATGGTAACAGAGGAAAAACGAGAAAGGATAGTTATCTTCAATTTCATAATCGTTATTTAGAACATCTTCACTGTTGAAAACGATAATGAATTCCGTGATTAAAAAGAAATTTACTACACCATAAAAATATAATGTGTTTTTTATATTTTAATGTCACATACAATTTTATGAAGATTTTTCATTAATAATTACCACAAAGTTAACCCTTAATGTGTATCGTTTTTAATATACGACTTTCTAAAACCAATATATGAATGCTTTGCTACGATGACCTTCTATAATAAACATCTTTCAGGGCATGATATGCTCGTTAAAAGCTACGCCAAAGCATTAAAAATTACAATAAACATGCGTTTTCGACGGATGGAAAAAAAAACTAGCTGGAAATTTTCAATAGCAAGAATTTAGTAGTTAATTCACATACATTTTAGAACCCAATTGGAAAATCAACCACCTGGTTTACTCGAAGAATACTAACATGAACGTCAACGCAAGTCCCTATGGTAATAGACATCATGAAAACTAATCAATGAAAAATTAGGCCATGTATGCCGTCGCATTCAAGAACGATTAAATCACACTCAGCGATGAATAAGAACCTAACGAATCTGCGAAATGAAATCAAGAGAGCCTAAAAATAGCTCTGAAAGTAACGGACATGAAAAGATGAGCTGCGAGTATATGAGGATTGCCTTTAAAAACTTTAATCATGCTGAAGAAAATCGTTGTGAACCGCTAAACTATCGTATCTCATTCTGTTCTCTTACCCACGCGGAGACATGACAGCAATTAAGCTAACCTGTCACTCGTCACTAGGATGAGAACTCAGCTCTGCGGAAAAGGGTGATTTTCTTGATAATTAAAACTCGTTAATGGGATCAGGATGCCTTAATTTAGTCCGGAGATTGGGAAGATTTCGTATTTGTCCAGACTTCATGCTATAACTGCACGATGTACTGAAATCAGTTAAATACCGTAAAACCCGCTTAATACGCTTCCCAGGGTCCCGACTGAGACCCGCGTTTAAAACAGGATAGAGTTTTAACTAGAATTATGACATGAAACGTCATTTTTCGCGCGTTAACAGAGGTATATTTTGCCTTTTTAATATAAGAAGAGTTGTTGCTTTTCTTTAATAATAAAAGAGCTACACTACACATAACAACTGCTTTGTTCATTCAGAGAGGTCCTTCACTTAAGAAGATAAGAGATCTTTAATGGATTGCTTTCATTTCGTAATGGGACTAGTTACAAAAATATATTCAAATTTAATATCTTTCAATTTGAAAAATGAATCGCATTAGCATACTCAAAGCTGAAAGTGAGGCAATAGAGACAATGTAAACGATTTCTGGCCTATCGAATGAGGTGACCGATCGGCAAAAGCAGGTTGACGTGCATCTGTGAACGGCAAAACATCCGCCAAATAAGCGGTTAGCGATAGTTAATCTTGAGCGATATTTTTGCTATGTTTTTAGAGTGATAAGGATCAGGAGCGGGAGAAATGTGCGTGTTGGGCAGGATAGCTTCTTAAGCAGGAGCCTTTAATCGAGTTTTACCCTACATAGTGACTGGAAAACGAATTTACACTGTTTAGAACCGTAACAACTGGCCATTGAAAAAACTAACAATACATTAAATACAAAATAAACACATCATAACTTCTCTTACGTTGTCATGTAATTAACTAATGAGTAAGAGAACCCATATTTATAATGCCACAGTAAATGAGGTATCATGAATAATACTTTTCAAAATTCCATAGCAATGAAAATTTTATAAGCAAATTCGTAACAAAATTTGGCCAAATAGTTTGGATGCCATACGCATTAATTATGGGATAATTCTTTGCAATAAGTAATAGCTAATTTCTTTGTATTAATAACTTTCTAGGACGGAATCCCAAATGATTTTGCACTACAGCTTTACGTGCAGCGTTTAAAACTTCATGAGAATTAATTAAACTCGGGGTATAATGAATTATGAGATGAAACGTAATATTCCCCTTAAAATACTGATTTTTTAATTTAAATAATGGACTCAAAATTCATCACATTATGATTATTTAACTAGAGCATACGTTCTTGCTCTCTGAAACGACTTCTAAACTAATGGGTCTTTTATCACCTCCAGTTAGTCTCTCTTTAGCTGGTATGTGAGCATTAAGTTCTTTGCAATTAATTTGACCATTTATTATTTCTGTGCTAACATACTTTTCCTAAACGCTTCCTTCGTAAGAAGAACAAGAAAGATATTTCACGAGTGGAAGAGAAATTTTCGGCGCTAAGTTGGAAGGCAATCAGCTGTCTCGCCAGTTTCTCTTAAGTAGTCACATCTCAAAACAGATTATGACAACATCATCTATGTAACTCCTGAATCCGTCCCTTTAAGCTCATTTTCGTCCATTCCGCTGCTATTCCACCCGTCAAAATTCATAGCAGCATCTCCCGAAATCCTTTGACACGCTCTTTCGCATTCTCCACCCCCTTTCCACCCATGCTTCTTTTTGACTCCGTCAATTCTTCCCTTGACAACGATTCACACTCGGCTGGACGTTGCTTAACAACAGTCACTCTTAAGCCACTCTCCTTAATAACCCATTCCTTCCTCACTCCATCAGCCATGGCATCCGTCGCAAAAATCAACCTCGGTCGCCACTTCGGGGGTTTGCAATGCCACACCCAAGCTCCGCCACCGTGTAATAATGCGGGTAATAGGGTTGAAGGAATGTAAACGTCGCACGCCTCTGCTTGGTAGTGACTCATTTTTCCCACTGCAACCCTTCCGCTTTAGTATTCATCTTCCCATTTATCTCAACCATTGAACTCCTATTCTTGCAAAACACGCTACTCGCATGCTGCACGTGTCTTCCATTCACAACTCGCTGGCACGTATAGCGCGTCCAAATTCAATTCGCGTAGACTGAAGAGACTGCCTCACCAACGTATTTAGAAGCATTGTCGAGACATATGACGTAGGAGAATGAAAATAATTACACACAATTAACTGATAACGTTTAACGGCGAGGAGATACATTGGGGACAATTTTCGTCGCTGACCATATTTATCGGTCTGATGAATAACTCAAGACGGAACGCCTAAAAATATTAGCAAGAAAAAACATGAACGAATAATGTTTACTCCCAATGAAATATTCCCTCGGTACAAAAACGGTTCAGATATTCACTTGGGATATATCCTGTCTTTCAAAGCACAAAAAATACCATTCGAGATACCTGAACAAGTCATTCATTCGTTGTAAGAATGATAAGACGCGAGACCGCCTAGAAGACATCAAAATTCATCTGGGTCATTCCGTAACCTGCCGACACACGCGTTTTTCGATCAAGCAAAGAAAATCATCGGGAATTTTCGAGAATAGATCGAGACAGTATATTCAATCACGAACGTGAGTGACGCTAAGGGTGGAAGAGTTACTACAACAGCTATGGTACTACTTAATCTCTGCGACGTCACCGAGGGGCGTTAGTTCGCCTCAGTGGGTCAATGGCTCGACGAGGGGTGGTCACCCGCTTCGTCGAAGAAGTGCACCCTTCATGTTCGTTAGCTATCGATCATACCCTACAAATGAGAGCACGCAAGAAATATCCGTTCTTATCTTACCGTCGCAACTATCTAGCGAACATAACGGTTTCTTGTGCCAACATTTATAAAAGGAAAGCACTTGACCATCACCAGAAAAACCTGTTTACGAACGTAATTGAGTGAGGAATTTTGGCTTTTCGTCATGGGAAATGAAATTACAAGGAGAAAAAGATACAGAAAATCGTCAATTAAGATGAAAACTGAGAGTCAACACAGCCAACCAAAATAAATCACTACTTTAGACGAATCTGACAAATATATACAGTCATTAAGGGTTCATGTATTAATTGCTATAAAACAGGGTGCTAATTTACATTAGAGTTAAGAAAACACAAATTCCTGCAATTATATCGAGATGAAGTAACCCACATATTTAAATTAAATGAAAGACGCTATCCACAATCGTTTAATTTAGATTGTGAATGAATCGGCTAATATCACATCATCACATCCAGAAAACCACAAAAAATGAATTCATAAAGCTACGAATCGACAGATCATTTTATGCAGTACAACTTTGAGTCGACAGGTATAGCTTAAAACAAAGCATTCCTTAATACATCTATAGCATTGTCATACATCAACGATGGCCTAATAAATTATATCTTATATAAGAAACAGGAAATAATCCCTTTCAGGTTTGAACTTATTACAAAGAAATTTTTTGATTAAAATAGCATTAAAATAAGGTAATGCTGATATTAAAGTTAACTACAGTCAAGTACTGTCACTAAGCATTTATAGTTCCATTTTCGTATAATAACGAATTTTAACACTTTCTGTGGTAAACATGTAATATAATTTACTACTTTTAATCAAAATGTAAGCCTTATTACTGATAAAATTAACAATAGCACTACAAAGCATTTCTAGTGAATGATAACAAAATAGAGCCCATGTTCAAACATACACAATCAGCAATGCACCTATTTTCCAAGCTTTCAATTTTCATTGCACTGTTTAAACAATAGTTCATCTTTCTCGTAATGTGGAATTTAGATACATTACAACTCTAAATCTTTACTTGTTGACTGCCGTCAAAATCAACGTTGTACTCGAAACACCCAAATGCCATTATAATATAAAGCAATACCACTGTCAAAATTAAATACAAGGATTATAAATTATAGTAGATTAAAAAATAGGCTAGAATTATACAGAAATATTTGTTAAATAATACCTCCTTTTAACTCAATAAACACCGACGTCATTATAAAAACAGACTTGCCGACTGTAAATGTTTGTTTCATGATACATCTATTTTTACTTACGGAAAATAGAAGAACAAAATAGTTGTGCCCAAGAGGAGGGTCCAGGCGAACGTTGCTGGTATAAATCTTGTTTTAGGTTTACATTTGGGCATCCTGTAAATATTATAATCCTCGAAATTAATCTCACAGTTTTCTGCTACAGGTCAACATGGCCGCACCTACTAACTCAAGTTTGTATCATTCCGAGTTTCCATTCTAGAGGCCGCAAGAATATCAGTAGGTCGGTATAAAATGAAACGAATGGCTATGAAATGGTACAGAAATTGAGTGCACTAATTCATTTTACTGGCGGTTACTAAACTGAGCAAGTTTAACTCGAAAACCTAACAGAATGACAACGCCAGAAGGCACTATATTACTCTGAGGATCAATACGCAAAAGCACTATGGAGATTTCGCATTGAGCATGTGCCGTTCGACACGTTGCTTCAGAAAAATTGAACAGCGTAAGGTAATCTTTTTCACTGTAGCGCAATCAAAATTTTGTTTGGCTCCCAATTTTACAATAAAATTAATGTATAATACACATGTGTCCCGAACAAAGGAATATAAACGGTAGTATCTTGTTTGGCAGATTTACGCCCACCATTTGTCACATTCTTAATGCTTTGGATTCCGGCGGTATTTTGAAATCATTGCCGGGAAACATCTTACTTCCAACCACCCGCACGTATGTTATGGGGATTAATTTGAAATAAAAAACATGTTTTTAAAAATAATTTAATAATAAACGTATTTACATGCCATATAAAATCCAATAAAATATGCTCAATCAATTTCTATTACACAAATGAATCTTTTAAAATATATATGATACAAAAAACAAATACTCAAGCATATACACTCGCAACGTTCATGAAATTAGAAACAACAATGTAAATTAAAGCTGCCATTTGCTTATGTAAAATAAGAGAATCACTGGGCAGACGCTTCCTTAGCTGCCCAACAAGTGTCCCAAAATATTTTTAAACGATTATCTGCATTGGCACAAAAAGCACGGAAATCTTTCAACAGTTTCACCTGAAATACTTCATCTCCCATGGCAGGAGTAGAGGATGATTTCCATCTTCGGCTAATCATATGGTTCCATGACCACAAAAAGCCCATCTAAAAAATAGAAAAAGTTAACATACAATAAAAATGTATAGGTTAACACTGTCCTAAAGTGAAAAATTATTTACATTACAGGTGTTTAAAAACCACATAATAATAAATTAAGAAACGTTCCGCCAATAGCCTCTACGCTAAGATTTATTTTCTTAAAGAGTAATAATTCTCTTTATTTATTTAATAAATCATTGCAATTTGGTCTATACCCCAGGTAGCAACAGTCAATTTATCCTATTTATATCTATGAAAACTGTTGAAAGGGATAGTAAAAAATTATACATTCCAGATATATAGTAGCAAAATACAATTTCCAAGAAAGAGGCAAATTTAGGGAATACAATGCAAGTAAAATTAATAACATAAGAATACAAAAATTTCTTCAAATATTTATTTTGGAATCACTGATTCATTTGCTAATCAATTAAAACTTCCGATTTCAATGACCTTATTTTAATCTCTACGTATTGTAGTAGATTGAAACACTGAGATAAGTTGCTACCATCACATACACCGAAAAATTCTTCACACTTTGTATTTGAAAAAATAATAAGTACTTAAATATAGCAGGTAATATAGTGAACCTGTCTTAAGAACCTGTATAAACCTGCCCTATCCTAATTTGGTCTCGGCATACATCATAGGATTTTATAATATTCCAACCTTGTGTTAAATAGAAACTGGCTGACAAAACAGAATGGATTTTCATTAACGACTAAACCTTTGTTGAGTGGAATACCAAGATGTAATTTTTCTTAAATATTCAGTCAGATGACAATATAGATACAATAATACATCATTGGAAATATTAATGAGTTTCAATATTTGGTCAATTCTAGTTTATGAAAAGGATATTTATATTTGGGTAGTGTTTTTTTATGTTTCGACAGCCAAGGTTAATTTGCACACATGGGTACCCCACAGGAATTGCCAGGTGCCTTTTGACAAAAATTGAGCAAATTGTCTATGTAACATGTAATTAAATATCCAAGAAACTACATAATTTAAACTTATTAAATAGAACTTGAATGAGGCAATTCAGTATGTAGAGAAGCACATAATACAGGAAAATAAGGTTAAACAGTAAAAAATAACCAGATACATTTATATTTTGTGAATGAATTGCCATTTTATGTAATTGAAATAAAACAATTACATATGTGTATCAACAATACATGCATTTTTTGTTTTTTAGAACCACTTCAGCATAAAAAATGTCAGCCATATATCCAGAGACCTACCTGGATCTAACGAATGCATGCTAATGAAGCCTTCTTCCAATACTAATGCCCAACCCCCACTACTAATTGGAAAACTCTTTAACTCAGAAAAAAATCTTGATACCAATGGATTCTGCTAAAGATTTTTTGGTTTTGCTGTATAAACCTTATATTAACTTAAAGATCTTAAAGAAAAAAAAAACTGTATAAAAAGTAGTGGTTGCTAGTTTATGCTGCACTAATGAAGCATTTGATATTTGTTTATAACTCTTTAGTACAAATGTAAAACTGAGCAATGCTATGCCAAGACAACAATTTTATTCCAGTGTGCATTTTATTCCTACATGAATACCATTTGTTCTTAGAAGTAAGGCATTACTAAGAAAAGCAAAGATACAAACTAATGATTAAACTCATAGGAAAAAAGTGCATGATTTGACATCCCATTGAGGGATATTATTGAACCCTGAACTGGTTTTGCTAAACAAGCTACCTACTTGATGGACCAAAACTTATTAGACCTATGAATTCTATCCTTTCAATAAATAAATACAAAAAAGACACCAAAACCATTCTTGGCTTACCCTTTTCTCTGGCCCACAATCATCTTTGTTTTTCCCACTAACATGTCTTGTAATATACTCCTCATGAGGACTAGCAATCATATCTGCATGGCTGGCATATCGGCTTCCTTTAGTCTGAGCATGAGTGCCACTCCCAGAATCTGAGTGGTGGGGACATGGCTCAGATGGTATTAAAATAAAAGCATTCCCAGTCAAATGAATGTACTGGTGGTGATGATGAGAAAGTATAGGGGCTGCATTTGGTGTTGGTGCTGGTGCAGAGGATGGAGTAGTTGTAGACCTACTTCTGGTGGTAGAACGAGCAGGAGAAGACTCAATAGCACAAGGCAAAAAACCAAAGCGAGTGACTATGGCTTCTTGGAAAAGAAACAAACGCTGATCCCAGGTATCTTCAGGAAATTCTGGAATTATCGTAAACAATACAATTTTAGTGTTTTGAAAAAATGCAACAATTGAGTTGCTACTAAAAAAAATCTTTGAATACTCGTAACCTTTGCCCCACAGCTGGTGATAATGAACTCCTGTTCCTGTGAAATTTGAACTCCAACCAAACTGGAAACTGTGCGTAGACTCCTCATTGATACCTGCATATATATCATAGATACCAAACAACTTTATAGAGTAATGCAGTGAAATATAAAAAGTATTCAATCAAACAAATAAAAGAAATAAGCTAAGCTTATAAATAACTCTAACTCTAAAAAGGCACACCATCTTAAGAAATAAATACATTCTTTGCACCTCTGAAAATAAATTTTCAAGCACAATAAGCCACACAAACTTTCTTGATTAACACAAGCAATACGGTCTCATTTTGTTATAAATTGGCTTTTAGGAGATTGACTAATGAAGGTAGAAAAGAGGTATATTATGCTTTTACAGTATTGGCTTCATGCAGAATTAATAATGGTATTGAATAGTTCTGAATTAGTAGCATGCAACTGGCATTGCATTTGATGTTGTGTTGTCCTTGAGGTATTAATGCTGTAATAAACTAATCTGGTAGAGTAAACAGCTGAAACTGCATTTAGAATTAAGTGGCCACGGCCTCTTACCCATAAGATTAATTGAGCAAACTACAGAATGAAAAAGAAATGGAACCTATACTGAAATTCCACAAATTGAACATTATCATATGCATTCAAGCAAGCAAAAGCAATGCAAACATCCTACTATAATCCATACAGTTGTGATTTTCAGAATAGATATGATAGTCACCATTACAGCTACATATCAGCAGCTTATCTTGTTGAAGCTATTTATTTTCTTATAAAAAAACAGATTTCACAAACAACTGTATAAGTTTTCTTATGTATGAAGCGCAAAATATTTAAACAGCACAATCTGCATCATAGGCAATAAAGCTTCTGCATCTACCATCCATCTTATCCTATTCCTATGTCACTAGTATGTCAACTTATATTTACTCAAATGTGCCATCATAAATATGATAATTAGCCATTAGAAATATTTTCTACTATGGTTACCACCGTTTTCTTCTGAACACAGGATATGTAATAGAATTTGATGTAAGATGCTCAAAATATTAAATGAGTTAAAATTATAATAAAGCAAGAAAACAGATTAAAACTCAGTACAAAAATATGAATGCTAGGAAAATGAGTCATATAAACTGAACAACTAAACAGTTTAAGAAATAAAAGCAAAAGAAATTATATGATTTAAGAAAAACAATACAAATAAATATTTTATAGACTTCAATAAAGATAGGAGATGAAATAGCTTTCCCATTTGTTCTGAATTTTTTTTTTTTTGAAATATCTATTCTTATATTGTACCAATTAAGGATAGATTCAAGAACATGTAAACACAATCGGGTGAACAATTGTTCTTTACAAGCAGTCATGTGGGGAAATCAGACATATTTCCTTTGTTATTTTCTAGATTAAGAAGCTAATTAAACTACAGATAAGTCATCTGTGTTGTTGAAATCAAACCTTTTATTTGGAGGGAGGTAATATCCTCTAACTGAAATGGATTTAATATCCAAGTATTTAAGTTTTCTTCCATATACCATTACATTTTACTGTTCCCAGACTGAAAGTTCCCCATGAGGGCCCATTGGTATCAAAATTAAGATATATTTTAGTTTGGCAATCTGAAATTCTACTTAGCCCTATCAACTTTCTATTTACTCCAGTTCTAATTTTTGCCGTGTAAACCTTCTTTCTTATGCCAAAAAGTATCTCTCTCTCCTCACTAAGATGTAAGCTTACCTATGTTTGTAAATGATTTCAGCTATGTTTAATTATGAACTAAAAGATGTTTATAGTGGAACCATAAGAAAAAATATGAAAAAGAAATTATGATGATAAACTTAACTGATGCTGACAAATGATTAAGTATTTGGAGCATGTGTCAAATGATTCAAATTTGAATTATTAGAAGGATTAATAAAATAGCATCAATTAATAACAGAGGGAAAAATTTAATGCAACTTTGGTTGGCTCTACAGGCAACCCAATTTCTAATGTTTGATCAATCAATCAGGGGCATCAGGAGGTCTTCATTCCGATGAGCTTCATGAATAGGATTCATTAATATATAACTATTAGCTTTTGCTTTTGGAAATACTACTGGAAAAATGCTGAAAATATCATCCAAAAATCTATTAGTATAGGACATTGTTGTAAGCAATTCTTTTATTTATGCAAATAGATTGTGAATCACATTCTTAAAAGTGAATAAATTAATAATTTCTTACCTTCAAATAGATAGCTTTTGCTGCCCATCAGTGACTCTACATCCAAAGGTATAAATATAGGTCCCCTGAGTGGATCAGATTTGTGTGTAAAAGGAAGAGCAAATGGATCCGCTGGTATTGGCACCATTTGGATTCCACATACTTGAGCCTTCCTAGCAAGACCCTGAATCTAAGAATTTGTAAAAGCAGTCATATACTGTTTTATAAATCAAAATTTTTACCTGAACATGCATTTATCCATTCGATTATAAATTTATATTGAAAAACAGCACTGAATAATGTGAATAGTTATTCATATGTTAAGCTGATTTAAAATATTAAGCATACATTTTGAAAATAACTATTAAGTTATGAATTTTAAGAAGTAATAAATCTACAACAGAATTTTTTGGCACATTTTAATTTTGGCTTGGATGAATTCATGAATATCAAAGAATGTGACCATTCAAAATTATAGAAATCATTATTGTAGAAAGATTTCTTGATAAACATGTCTTTGACCTAAATCTTATTGTGTATTATATCTAAGGTCCTTACAGAATAATTTAATCTAAGTGAGTAATGATTTACAAACATTTTCAATCAAAGTAATAAAATAATTCATAGAGGAAACCAGATATCATCTATGTCATTAGAGGTAATGACAAAATATAAGATTCAGTCAATTCATACAACATTTAATTAAATTCTGTTCACCAGAAGAACTTACATTAAAATTTTAATTTTTTCAGGTATACCTGTAGCAAAAATAATATCTCTCATTTAATAAATGAATACAGAATATTTCATACAAAAATACAGGAATGTAAGTTATAACTGCCCATGAAATATGATTTAATAGCCCATAAATGTTCAAAAGCCAAGTGAAAGATAGATTGATTAAAATAAATGAAAATAATTTTTGTTTAATTTTGAAATGTGATTTACTTATCAAAATTAAGGGAAAAAGTTTATTGTAAGCCGTTTAAAATTAAAATCATCAGTAGAAAACTAATACATATTTTAAAAATCTGAAATTATTCATACAAGCAAGGAAATAGGTGTAGGTGATGTTGCACAAGATGGCGTGCACCCAGGAAAAATCCAAAGGAAGAATCATCCATGCATTCATACTAATTTATACAAATTAAATGTTAGGAAAAAATTAAGATTACTTACAAGTTCAGCAACTATGCTTCCAGTAGCATTGACCCATTGAAATACGAGCTCATAAGCACGGTCAGGACGGTATATAGACTGATAGAGAGCATGGCCCCACTCAATCCGGTCACTTTTGCAGTTTACATCAATCTCAAGATGAGTCTTTTTGTAGGAATAAACTGTAAGACATTAAAATATGATAGATAAGGATTTACAATATTATCATACTATAATATTATATATATTACAATACATTACAGTCTTTCACATTCAAATGGACTTTTTTGGAACAATTTTTCACATTCTTTCCATTGTTCCTGTTACCTTAATGAAGATTTTCACAATTTTACATTAAAACTGAGGAAATCATGCAGAAAGTTCCACAGCTTTAAGTTACTGAAGAGTATAGATCAAAATATCTGTTTTTTAGGATATACTTAACTGTTTTACTAATAGATCATTAAGTCTAAAATCATGACAATTATTTATTATAAGATAATATTGCTTTGTAAGAATAAAGTTTCTTACAGCCAAAAATTTATTAAAAGTACCCATTAATAGTATTGGTAATAGTACAATGAGAAAATGCATGTATTAATATTTACTCCTGAAGATGCCTTAGGACCTGTTTTCAGGGTTTTTTCCTATTGCTGGCACTGAGGTCATTAAAGATATAAAAAAATTAAAATTATATTTGTGATTCTTTCCACTATTATGATGATGAGAACTCCTTTGCTTCTCCTTACCATTTATATAAAGCAATGATCTTATCAAAATTATTTATATTTATAGACATATTCATTTTCCTATAATTCAACGTGTTTCAATGGACAAACTAAATCAGCTTGGATAGCTGATGATTATTAACTATTACTTATATTTGGGTAGGGCTTATATTAAGAATATCCTGAAAACAATTACGTTAGAACTTATTTTCAGATTAGGTCTTATTTTTGGGAAAAACATAATACAAATTTTCTAGGAAAGTTTCCTGAAATGTCAAGTAAAGAAAACCACTGCGCTCAGTTTATTGGAGTTTTCATGAACTTAAAAACAAGAGTGATACTATAGAAATCAAACAAACCACTAAGAATCCTCTCTTTCTCCTCTTCTCTACAAGCTTGTTCAAGAGTTGTAGCCAAGAATTTGAGAAGTTGCACTGGTGGTGGCATATTCTGAGACTGCCCTCCTGATGAAGTTATAGGAGGAGGTGAAGAATCAGCAGATACTGGAGAGGATGAAGAGCCAGCAGGAGTTCCAGCAGCTGAGTTCATAGCAGATGAAGGCACATGCTTCCAGTCATTTGGATGCTTTACCTCAACTTCTATCCACTCATTGACAAAGCTTTCTAGGCATCCAAGAGGAGGAATATAATCTGGATCTGCAAAAAATATGCTCATATGTTATTCATATTAGCAAATTATGGTGTAAAAATCCTTCCCTTAGCAGAAAACTAATGATCTGTAATAAACTGATATAATCTGAATCAAAATAGGAAATTGAGGAACAGAAATTTAACTAGCAGAGAGAATTGCAATTCTCTTTTAATACAAAGTAATTGAGAATCTATACTTTACAAAAATAATGGAAATAAGCATTAATAACTTGTAAAATGCAAGTCATTAAAACTAGCTAGTTTGAGGATTTTGGAACTGGATTATTGTAAATACCCATGTATAAGACAAAAAGGTTTTTGGAACCTTATTCTTTATCATAATGAATATCATGGAAAATCTATACCCTCCTATAAGAGGGTATAGATACCCTATATACCCTAGTTTTTCAACCAAAATTTTGGAGGAAAAAATGAATCTTTTACATGGGTATACAAGGTATTTTAATACAGCATAGATTTATCTCAGTCCTTGACTGATCATAATGTCTCCAATAAACTTTCCTCTAGTGTTTTCTCATTGTGAAAATTGACTACACATACTCATCGATGTATTCTGTCACTATATACTAGTATCAACTCTTTTTCATCCCGTGGAATAATTTTCTGGCTCTAATCATGTGAGATATTTTTCTGAAAGAACCATGCTCTCAAGGTTATGTAAGGGATGTCATGTTGCATACATGAGATACATTTTTTATACAGCACAGAGTCACAAATTTGCCTGCAATTTATATTATGAACTGCAGCATTATCTCCTCATGAATGGCAATGGTATGCAGTATCATATAAGCTTTCCTTCCAAACTGTAAATATCTACTTATACCTCAATCACTTAAATTTGCACCATCATGATTATTTGTGACTCTTAATGTTTAAATTTAAATGTATGCTAAAGAAATGTTAAGTCTGATAGAATTCAATTAATGAAAAATACATGAACCAGCAAATGGTTCCAGAAGCTCTGCATGAGGGATTAATGTACAATTACAGTTAATATGAGTTGAGACTAATGGTTGAGATATTCTCTTGAATCCTTTGACCCTCAAATCCTAGCCCCAAGATAACTTACAAAGTTCTATTTAGTGGACCACATTATTGGGACATTACCCTATCCTATCTCCTTTGATGCCTTCAGAGGAAAAATAAATTCAAAAGCTGAAAGCTATCAAGGCCCATCTACATCTATATAAAAACGCTGAAAGCTGCCTTTCGGCATGTGACAAGGATGCCCACATGAGTCCTAAGCAATGAGTCATAGGCCATATGAGTTCCAAGTAAACCTTTATTAAGCCATCAAAACTTTAATCCAAATTACGGCTTAAAATGACCCCTGGGTCTTATATGCAAAGGTTTGGACTTCGTTACTGTTTCCTCGTTTCTATGATATTGAAGGAGATATGACTGAGATATAATGAATAATCTTGATTGACAGCAGCCTATTATTATAAAAAACAACATTAAACTAAAAATAACAGAGGTATACCTTAAATTTTAACACAAGGGTTAAAATAATTTTCTTGAGTTTGCTCTACAGCAATGTAGATGCATCATATATGCCATCAAATAACTTTATTAAATGCAAAACTGACTACAGATGGATTAAAAATTTAAACCTCAATACCCTCTAATCATTTCATAATGCAAAGTATAACTCAAGTTGAATTATACAAGGACTACAAAAAAAAATAAAATTTCAAATGACTTACCCTTTTGAGCATCTTTCTCTTGCGAAACCACATGGTACAGATAAAATCCACAAATAAATGGATGAGAAAAATCACCTGATGCATGACATATAAGTTGCTCTTTCAGCATACTCTGGAGAATAGACAAGAAGAATCTAGTTACGCATATTGTCTCAATTTTAATATGAAAATAATGAAATATATAATGAAAATATATAGCCAGAAGAGGAAAAATAATCTCTCCGATTAGCATAATAAAAATATCATGCATTATTACCAATGTATTATGATACTCCTTGGCTTCTGAATCACCTAAGTAATAACTAATTTTGCAAAAAAAATTGTTTGATCTACACTGAAGACCTCTTCAGCCATTGAGGGATTGATGCATGTATTTGTAAATCTTTATAGGGATCTCATAAGTAATACCTAATACTCAACTTTTACACAATTCACTACCTCACATGCAAAAAATGAACTCATTATGACAAAATGATTGAGCTAAAAATGGCAGTTGGCTGAATTGCAGTTACTGGGAATGTAATGTAGATGAAAATAATATTAATTTAAGGATAAAAGAAAAATGTACCTCTGCAATGGCAACAGCTTTGCTTGAGGTGTCCACACCTTCCACATGAGCCATGAGCCAGATAATCATATCTCCACTAACAAATGTAAAGGAAGGAAGACCTGGATGCTGGGAAATGAACCCTATGCCTGTCTGAGCTGGTGACTTCATGGTCTCCAGAATCTCAGCATTAGTTGCAGTAGCACGGAGACGACGTATTTCATTGCCACTCCCACTACCTTGTGAGCCACTGAAATCATTTTTCACAAGATTAAAAGGATTTTTTGGTGGAAAACCAATACTGAGCCCACACTGGTGGTATCACTTAGACACAAATGAGGGCATCAAGTCCAATACCTCCTATTGATGACCATACCAAAGAAAGATATCAAATAGAATTAAACTTTTAAAAATATAGAAATATCATGAGTAACCAAGAAAAGCTTTTGTAAAAATCAGACTTCATTCAAGCTTGTTTTTCCTTGGGATTTTTCCTCAGAGCATGTCCTTTCACGCAAAATTACATTAACCCCTTTCCTTATAAAAGAATCCTAAGTGCATCCCTCAGTAAAACTACTAAAACTTAGTAAAAAATTAAAATAAAAATTCTTAAGATAGTCTGGACTACTAGACATGATTGCCAATAAATTTGCTCTCACTTGATGTCTAATCAATATCATTCACTGTTTCATCATAAACAATACAATTTATAGAACTCAAGTAGCTCTATCTTAAGCTTTGGAAATAAAGCTGAACACTCAACATGTGAACTCTGCAAGTTACCTTCCCTAAAATCTGTTTATTTTGATTTTTGAGGTTATTGAAGATTATTTTCATCATAAAATAATAATAAGAAAAACTAATCACCTGTCATCTGTTCCAGTCACTTCAGAATGTGAACTAGAATCCATTTGAAGATCCATAGATGGAGTGGGAGTCACACCAGCAGACCCTGGAGTCCCTGGTGTTGCTTTCCCATCTCCAACTGCTTCACTTGCTGGAGACACTCTACCACTTCCAGTCCCACTGCCTCCACCTCCTTCAGTCTTCACTCTCTCCATCACCTTGGAACCAGACCTACCACCAATTTATCAGGTTATTAATGACTTAATATTATCCAAAAAATGGTGAAGGTTACATTTCTTTTAAATAAGTCAGCTTCTGACTATCAGCAGTGATAAATGGTTTTATGATACAGCACTGATCATGCAAAAACCCAAAAATACACCAGAAAATTGTTGGTTGCAACAGCATAAAGGTAGACAAAAACTAATCCAATAAAATTAGGATATATTTTAACTTTTTCAATACCAGCAACTCAAATTAAGTCAAAAACACTTGGAACTTTAAAACAAAAAAACATGGCAAAAAAAGAGAGAATAGTTAGGATAGTTGCAAAACAAAATGATGCCGCCCAAAATTTTTCATAAAGCCTTTAATTTGGTATATATTGTTTCTAAAATATGTAGCTTATAAAATGAAGCAGTTAATTTTTTACCAGAAGTATTTAGCAAGATTCAAAAAACTATCTGCTCATTTGCATTTTTAATACAAGTAAAGTATTTTTCAACCATTCAATGAGCTATGTAATTGGATCATAAAATGACTGTTTGTCACACATATGTCTGAGAATACCTTTACATAAATGACTATGGAGCCATTATGGGAAGATAAGATGTAAAAAATCTGAGCTATGAATATCTGTAGAGATCTTCCGTTCAAGAGGCATTTCAAAAACATGCACTGCAGTGATTTAACCACTGATAATCAGAAGTAGACTGTATTAAACGTCTTTACACCATGATGATGATACATTACAAATAACCAACAAATGTTTCAGAAAGATTTTAATGATAAAAAATAGAGAAAGATAAAAATTAATGAATTTACAAGGGAGGTACATCAAAATATAAACATCCTATGGTAACATATCATCATGATTCCATGTTAAAAAAGTTATAAATGATCTTGAATCACAGGTACCTCCATTTTTTGAAGCAGTGAGTCTTAATTATTCTCATCAAATGATTCTCTAATATATATAAAAATACTTCAGAATACAAAAATATGCATATTTAAATTGTAAATTTTACTGTTCTTAAATTTAAAAGAAAGCTACAAATGGTTCACATATCAGCAATTGAGAATAAATGTTTTAAACACAGCCCATCACATGACATTAGTGTAAATTATGGTATTGGTTCAAAATCCAATAACATTGATCTGGGATGAAATATGAGAGTGATTAAAAGAAAATAAATCTTACTGAAATTCTATCTATGGGAGTGATTTCTAAGTTTTATTCAGTGCATAAATGTGCAGTAATTACAAAAGGTACATCAAACATAAAATATGCTTGACAGAGTTAACTGTTCTAAAAAAAGAAAATAAGAAGGAATTCAACTTAAACCTGGTAAAGGTGCTTAGATTGAAAAATATAGTTTAGCTAATGGATTTAAAAAACTAAAAATTACATTTTACTGTAAAATATTCAATAAGCTACAAAATCAATGTAAGCATTTAGTTGCTGAGAACTAATGATTGATTATCAGACTGAGACTATGAAAATAAAAGGAATTACTCAAACCACAGAATGAAGAGGAGTTGAGTTACAACATTATAAAAACAGGCCATGTTGAAAGTTGCTATCTATTACTAAGTGCAGAATCAGTCCTTGAATTAAATTTAGGTCTGAGTTATTAGGAAAATTTTCAATAAGAAGTGGATATCTCTCATCCATGATAAGGATTACCAATTTAATACAAAGGATACATTTGTTATGTGATGTCCAAAAAATTCTGATAATGGTCAGACACTTTCAATGAATTATGTAATAATGAATAATGAAAATGAAATAATGTGAATATTACAACAATAAATAGTGAAAATGAATATTATGTTTGCATGAACTTCAAGTTGTCACGAAGGTCAATGCTACAATCATTCCACCAAGTAGTATTTTGATGATAAATACTGCTATCAACCTGAAAGAATGGCATATTAATTGACCAGGGTGATAACTTAAGAGAAGTTCATGCAAGAGATTCAAAAGGAATGCTGCAAATGTTGTTTCTCAGTGATGTTATATTTTGCAATATGAAACTAGATTGCATATTGAAAATATAGAACTAAATGAAACACATGTTGTTTAAAATTATTAAACAAGGAATTGCAATAGTGCAAACAAATTTTCCTCATTCTGCATTGGAGGTACCCCATAACAAATCCAATTAAATTTACACAAAACTAGCCAATAAAACAAAAGTAACAGAAAAGAACACATACCTTATTTGATGGCGATCAACCATGCGATTACAGACATGCTTTTCCTATTAGGAGAAGAGAGAGAGTGAGAAGAACAATTTGCAGCAAATGTGTCAGTAAAAGCAGAAAGCAATTGAATTGGTAATCCACAGCCAACCATCATAAACAGATATGTTCAGTTACAAATAAATCAGCAAGGTACAGGAAGAGCAAAACCAAAATTTAAAGCAACATATCACCAAACCACTTTAAAAAAGAACAAATAACCACTTATATTAAATACCAATTGCACAGCATGTTGTTTTATCATGCAATTCTGATCCTGCATCCAACAGCAAGTTGATGCAAAGGAGAACAGAAAACAAAGCAATACATAAAAACAAATTCCACCACTGTTAAAATAAAATCTTCAAAACAGCCAAGAGAATCAAAAATATGCATGAATGTTCATTTGAATGAAATCAATATGGTCAGATGTTACTTTGTGGAAAGAAAAAAACCATTGTAAATTTTACATGAAGTTTAATTTTGATAACCAGTTTTGCTACCAGAGAAACTACTCTAATAGCAAAACCAGTTAAACTGAGTGGAAAATTTACCAAGTTTTTTACCTTCTATGCAATGTTCACTTTTGTGTAATATAATGCATTTAGGATGGTGAGTTGAAAGTACACTTCATAGTCAAAGTGAAGCAATGATACTGAATCAAACACTGATTTCATGAACAAGTACAATTATTGTTATATATTAGTTAAATGTAACACAAAAGTACAGTAAATGAAAGCAAATTCAGAGAATTCTTCAACTCTATGGAGGAGCCTTAAGGGAATGACAAAAATTGATCAATGCCATTAATTCCAAGTTGACAGAGTTAGAATGGCCTTTGTTACTTCAACATTTATGGTTATTTTTCACATTAGTATGTTAATAACAAAAAAGTTGGAAAAAATGCAGATAAAAAGTTTCTTTTTGTATAATTAATCAAAAAGAGTATATAATTTTTGTTCAAGGAACCTTGCTTAGACATAAAATTCAAAATTTTTACTTTTAAATAAGCTTTCTACGAAATTTTAAGATTCAGGTAATCCCTAGTAGTAAAGCATCAGTACCAGACAAAAATGAACAACAAATAAGTGACATTAACCAAGTTCTACTTTATGTTCTCTGTTGGATATTGATTCAAAATGAGAATAAGTATATCTACCGACATCCTTAGTATTCAATCTATTTTAATAACTTCTGATGAAATACTGGACAATCATAGCTGCAAAATTGTCAAGACTGCATCTGAAAGCATGTATCAATCTACTTTTCAATATGCATTATTTTCTGAGGATTGATAGTGGATTTTTATTAAGTTTTTCATGCTGAAAACAACATATTCAATATGTTGAATCAATAAAAAATGAATCCTCCAATCATTTGGCATGCAACACAAAGCGTGAATGAAAAAATTCATTGGGAATTCTGTGAAATATGTCTCATAGCTATGAAGCTTGAATAACTACCTGGAAAAAATATGAGTATAGTGAAATTGTATATCAGTTAATCACTCAAAGAAAAATATCAGTTACAATAAGAAAGATCGAGTAGTGATCATAGATGTGAATATGCCCAAATACCAAATGTTAAAATTTGGTAATTTTACCAATGCCGAAAAAGAACCACATGTAAATCATTTGAACCAGAAACTCAGGTTGAAACAAAAAATCCAAATCCACAGAAAAGAGTGAGTTCTCCAAACCACAGGAAACTCGGGAGCAACAAATACCCCTCTTCAAACAGTTAACCAACCTGGGTCTAGGCTTATCAGTCATCCGGTTGCTTCCTAAGCGCTCCCTAAAGGGAGAGCTGCCAACAACACTTGTCTGAAATGAAGAAGTATCAACATTTGACTTTTTAATATTTCAAAGAGAAGAAATTCTCCCAACACAAGATGTTGCAACAGCCAGCACTAAATGTGTTTTTATTCCTAGATACAAAATAAAGCAACGAAAGAAAAAATAATAATTTCAAGACATTTGGCAATGCTATTAATTGTCACCTATCAATAAATCAATAAATTATTTTAGCTTTAGCAGGATTGATACACAATAAAACAAACATATTAAATATTAAAAATAATCATTAAAATAGAATGTTGAGGTTTCTACAATTAGTTTACATGCTAAGATGAAAATAAATCTTTAAAAGAACAAAATAAATGGGTTTTTAAGGTTATTTCTGTAAGAGCAACATTAAGGTTTACAAAATGACTCACTATCTCTTTTTGCAGCATTTTTAGCAAGTGATTATGCATGATAAAAATCACTAAATTAATATCATTCCTGAGAGATTATTCTGAAGTTCCAGGAAAAATACTTATCTACTCCAAGACAAAGTTATAGATGATACACTTTCATAAGCAATCTGCTCATATGTGTCACTTAGGGAAAATGGGAAACAGTTGTTTGCTTACCTTCTGAAAATGATCAACATCAAAAATCTAACTTAATAAATAATTTTCTCTCCACTGATATAATAGCAGCCAAACAATTCAACTGCCTATTGTCTTAGTATGCTTTATCTCAGATGTATTTTTATTTCAATAAGATGAATAAATCAAAATTTCTCTTGATATACAAATGAAGAAATGTAACAACATAGATACTAAATAGCAATTAAAAATATTAGGCATATTGCATTGGGTTAATTGAGAATAATTTAATAAAATAATTTAAAAACTAATTAACAATATTATAATACTCTCCTAAAGTATTAACAAAATGCAGAAAATCAAATTAGTAATTCCTCCTAAAATATAATATTAAATATCAATAAAGAAAGCAGGCACTAATACAAATCAATTAGGTTGTTCAGTTTGGTAAGTTAAGAATTGAAGCATGAAAAATCATTTAAACTAGAGGCTACCTTTGTGCAACCAAGTATTCCATATTTTAAGGAGTGCAGTACTTTGTTTGTTTCCTTAATAGATTGTGTTGAGTATAGATGATCTTAATGAAGCACAAGCACTTGACAGGCATTTTCATACAATAATAGCAGATGTGGGGGTCAATAAATATGAATAAAGACTGAGAACATTTATTAAAATATGCTTAACACAAATAAGGGATTTTGGAAGCCTAATAAACCCTTGAGTACTTGCCTTCATAGTCATATAATCAGTGTTCACCCTGAATACAGAAGAAAGGTACTTCAAGGGTGAATAACACTTCTACATTCATCAATAGGGTCATATACCTACAATCAATAGATATTAGGTTCTATAAACACCATCAATGCAACCATTCACTGAAGGTGATAACTATGTAGAAGATAATTAAAAAAGTATGGATAGATCTAAATGAGGACATACCACAGCCATAAAGTAGAAAATTTCCTCTTTAAAATAAGAAAAAGATACTCCATAGAGACCATCAAATTTATTTCTGCCTTCATCGTATTTTCAAAGTAGAACTTACAAATATGCATAATTAAAGAAAAAAATTTGACTCAAATAATTGTAAATTTGGGTTATTTAATTTTTAGATAAAAATATATTGAACTCAGAAATAAATTTTAGATTAATCAAATCAGATGTAAGTGCTCAAGGGTTAAGTTCATCATCCCTAAATGGTTACTTTAGTATGGTGAGCAACGGCATAAGTACATAAAATGGTGCAATGCAAGCAGAGAATCCTACAAAACATATTCTTCTATTTTATTATTATTATAATAGTCATAAAAAGAAGGTGATTGTTTTATTTAAAAATTAATTTACTGATAAGTTAAGTTATTCAAGTAAAAGTACAACTACATCTTGCCAGGTAGTTGAATTCCAAGGGCCAAATATGCATACAATAAAAATAAGCCTATGACCTAAATTTCTCATTCTTGAACATGAGCATTTCATATTATTTGTAACTAGAAAATTAAGATTATATGTTAATGTTACTTTCTTAAAGTGTGAGTCACCTTCATAAATATTTCCACCATCAGCTCTACAATTCATTTTACAAAAATGTTCTACTTATTTATGCAAGCAAGCATAAAAATTATTTCCCTTAAAATAAATAAGGTAATATATCTTTCACTTATTGGTAAATAATACTGTTATCAGGATGGAATGTAATGAATTTTTAATATTTTTCCACTAACAAACTAATAACAGTTGTCGAGTACTTAAGTATATATGAGTTATCTTCAAGAAGGATGCAAACTATACAAATACCCAAGCAATTTGACATTTTCTGATCTTTTGAGAATGAATACAAATTATATAGATCAAAAACAGATTGACTTATCCTCTTATTGGATACAAATTTTACAAATACAAAAATATTCCAACTGTAAGAGAAGTTTACTTTAAATGAAATTTCTAGATATTAGATTCATGGAAGTTTTCATTGCTTTGCACCCAAGAATATAAAATAGCTATGTCAAAGTGAGGAGGGGAAATAGTTAAATTTGTGCAAGGACATGATGGTAGTGAGATTAAAGGGGACATAAAGACAGATATTTTATGACATGTTTCCTATTCACCATTCAATCAATCAATCAATCAATATATATATATATATATATATATGCTGGTAAATTAGCTATAACTTGGCAGTATATGCACGCTTTATTTGTTATACCCAATTAAGATAAAATAAATTCTTTCAAAATTCTCAAATCTCTAAGCCATTACCACATGAATCACCTTATGATGGAATCATATGAAGTAAAATATCTTGCAACTCCATAGTCTTCCTCCTTAACTCAATCCATCAAAATTTATCACAATCAAAGCAAAACGAAATACGTTGATACACTACATTTTAATTTTGAATTAAATCTAAGAAAACTTAACATTTTTCCTGTCAAGGAAAATTTTCATTTTCCATTACATTTTTCATTCAAGTTCTCAAAAATCATTATGATAACAAATGATTTAAATTATGTGATAAAATACTGCCACGCTAAAAGCTTAACACAAGTAGAATTGTTCTTTTATGCTATATTGAAGGTCGAAAGAGACAACAATACACTAGTACTGTTTCTCTCATTCAGCAGCATACATTTTACAATACAAAATTATAGTTTTATGTTGTGACTGATTATTCAAAGCATGAGTATCTGAGTTTTTATGGACAGTTTTCATCAGTTTTTTTGCATGTAACAGCAAATTTCTAAAAGCAATGCTAGGAATAATTTTGAAAAAAAGGACTTGGGTCTATATATTGTTAGCTAAGGATACTGAGAAGCTAATAACAGAAGATGAACTACAGCACTACCCACACAAAATTAGTTTTTGTGGTTTACTTAAAGTTAGTTTACCTCATTTTGAACAAGAAAACTTAAATAAAAATAATCAGCAATATTATTCTAAAAGTATTTCACATTATAACAACTAAAGAAATTGTGCATTTCTAAAATGGCAATATAAACTGTTTGTGCATTTTGTGAGCTCTTGGAAAGTCACACTCAAATGCATTGTCTGATTTACAATAATAATATGTGCAACTGAGCTAGGAAATGATCTTTTAATTAATAACAACAAGATCAATGAAGAAAAACATCAAAGAATTCTAGAAAACATTGTATTATAGGCAAGCAGGCAGGTTCTTTGAACTATTTAACTATAAAAGCAATTATACCCTGCATTATCAGAGACAATAGGTTCCTGAATTTAAAATAAATAAGAAAATGAAGATATTTTCCCCATAGTTTTTTCAAGGTGGAAAATACAAAATAAATTATCTTCAATGCTCTTTTTATTCTTTTCAAAAACATACAATCAACTCCAAAAGCTCAATTTTTCAACAGCAGTAGTAGTATTATTAAAAGTACTTTCATAGCTGAGGTCATTTTACAAATTAGCCCCTACCAGGGCTTAAAACCGGGACCACTTTTACCAAAGTTGAACTCATTGCTACCTAGGCTATTCAGAAAATCACTTTTTCTTGTGTTAACCCAATCCATTATTGTAGAGCAATTTAGAACTTTTCTCCTTGTGTAAATCTTAAATATATTTTTAAAGCAGAAACTAGAGCATGCCTTTATGATATTTTCTGTCATTTTTCCACTTAACATGACAGAAAAGCATAAATCCTAATGAAAAATGCCAATTTAAATATATAAGATTTATATTAGAGATATGATTTCAAAGTATAGGCCCTCTTAAAGAATTAACCTTACTTGTAATAGAGTTAAAAATACAATTTTCTCTAGAAGAAATATCTTATAAATAAATTACTTAGAATGAATCATAAAGATTTAATCACTGTTCTTCATGGAAAAAGTGATATACTTATTACTTTGAATACATATTAAAGAGGAGAAGTATTTGAAATTTTGTGTTTGATTTTAAAGAAAAAAGAGGCAAGATATTGTTTGATTTGTACCATCCAATCAACTGCTTCTTTAATGAAGGCAATAAATTACTTTAAAGCATACAGCGAATAACAGCCATTCTTGCAGAAAAGTGTGTGCCAATTTCTCAGGCCGTTAAAACTTATGAAATGTTATTCTTCTCTTATAAACCTACCATCTAGCTATGGAGATATAACACTGAATCAAATAAAGGGTATGGGTGGTCTAAATACTTTTGATAAAATATTGTTCTATAATCCTGACACTGTACTTACAGCAGTATGTATAGTGTATCAGTTGCTTTTTAGATCTAACAAGAGAATGTTGTTCAATTTCATTTGTCCTCCATTTATGTGGCAGGGCTAAAAAGTTTTAGGACTAAATAAAACAGAAAGTGAAACAAATTTTCATGGCCAATCATTCCTCATACAGACATAGTATTCACTACAAATTAACTCCTGGGGAATAAACAGAGAAAGTAGCATCTCAATAGGACATAATGGATCAACTACCAGAACACATTGCTTGTGTGAATTTGGGCATGCACTCAAAATAGGCTAATACTGAATGACAATTTCTTATCCCACAATGCAGCAGTCACTTGTCCCTTTAGTAAGCTATGCTGTATCACCCCCCATACTTGCTTCAATGGATTACTTGCAGTTTCCAGATTAGATACTATTTGAACTGAAATTTTGTTGTAATTTCTGTTTTATTCATGACCTCAGTACCAGAACATTCTAGGTTCTTCCTCAGAAAATTAAATAACTGAACACCTGTTAAGAAGGGTATTCATTTTACATAAGTTTCTTCATCCCACTGAATTGCATTCTTCATCACAATACTTACTAACCAAAAAGGCTTTTTTCCCTTAATAAAAATCGAAATGTTAAGTTCTTCAGGAATACAGGTAATGCAACTTATCTGATGGCAGTTATTTAGTCTCATCAGAAATTTAGTTGTAAAAATAATTATAAATAATTGAACAATAACCATTTTTTAGTTTATCACTTCATATGTAGATCACAATAAAACTCTCCTAATCGTTTTTATTGTATCATGCATAAGAATTTTTTAAAGGAGATAGGATAATTCCAAACAAGGATCAAGAATTAGTTTTCATAAAACACTATCCTAACAGTCAATTCTACAGTAATTTTGTGCATTTCATACAGCACCTAATTTTAATTTTCTCCCCAATATTTCTATACGTTACAGGAATTTTGGTATTTCTGATGACCCCCTGAGATTCACCTAAAAAAATTGGCATAGCATAAAAGAACAAACCTCATTCCACCCATGAGTAATTGGAGGTGACCTTTTAATTATAAGTATAAATGTAAATAAAAACTCTAAAAGCTTTCACTGACTAGGCAAATGCAATCTCAAAAGAATAGTATGGATACCAGTGCGTTTATTAATTTGAACAGATGATGCAAGCTTCCGCGGGGATGGCAGCAGCAGCAGCAAGGGGGCATTTAGAAAGGAAAAAATACCTGAACATTTGTTGACTGGTTTGGGGAACCCACGCCACAACTCTGGACTTGAGTTAGTGGGAGATATAAAGGGGGAGAGATATAACCTTGGCTGCCTCGGCGTATTTGGGTCTTACACGGAGCTGCTGGGCTCTGTAAGACATGTAAAGTGGCACAAACATATTTACACATACGTTCAATATTTAATCTGACAATCACTTTCCATACAGAACGAAGATAATCTCCTCCATTTGATGTTTTCTATTATTATGATGTAGCTTGACATGTCATACGCTGCTGTTCCTAGGTTTATTTCAGTAAAAGAGAAAGGTTTCATAACAGAAGTTTAAAATATATTTACTAGTATGAGAGTCGAACATGGGTAGAAATTTAAAATCTTGGTAGATTCAAATTCGATCCCTAAACAATAATGAACGATGAAAAAAATTTGAATTTTTTAGGTTAACCTACCTTCTACAGTACATATACCTAACCAGATTTAAAAAAGCATGCAACTTACTAAAAGATTTAATTTAGAAGCTCATCAAAAAATTAATTTATACAAATACTTTTGATAAGCTTTTATGGCAAGTAAGGAGCTATAATCATAGGGAAATATTTAAGTAATATCAAGGATGCATATTCAAAATCTTTATACCATTAATTTAAATGTAGGCATTAAATAATTCGACAAATGAGGGAGAATATAAGGAGAAAATAATTTATTTTGGTGAAATCTGTCAATAATTACTTATTTTCTACAAAGGAAACAGATTTACTTCTACAGTAAGCTTCCTCAGATATATTAATATTTCTATGATATGTTTTTCTTGCTGTTTTACAACTTAACAGAAGAAATGCGGTGTAGAAAGTAGCCAACTTCATTAGGGGGTTTTACTCTACAGTTAATTTCTAAAATCCTAAATAAATTTATAAATAAATAAAAATAATCAAATGAATCAAAAATATGTACTACAAATTTAGGTGATAAGGAATAAACAAATTTATCTGAACTTACCCTTTGCTTTTTGCCAGCATTTGTTCTTCGTATCTTATTAACCCAAGTCTCCATAAACTTAAGAAATCCCTCAACAAGATGACATTGCTCATCTAAGCATAAAGGACCATATAAATCACAGTGATCAACTCCTTCTAGTATCTTCTTGGTGGCTTGCAAAACTACTGGCAGAAGATAAACTCTAAACCTCCAATATTTAAGGCTCTGAGAAAGAAATGATGAAATTTAAGTTAAATAGTCATATATCTATCATACTTTAATAATAACATTTTTATTATATTGATAGCATTCCTGGCACATTTTTAAAGCAGAAAATTGACTATCAACATCCTCAACTCAATTCAATTATCTATACATAATTTAATGGTTTACATTATACAGGAAGAGAAAGAACACTGTATTTCCACAGAAATACATTCTATTTAATTACCAATTTAAGCTTTATCACATCCAATTTACAAAGATCAACTCATTATGAGGTACAGAGTAAATGTTTTAGAACTCAGACCAAATTTAGAAAATGGAGAACATCTAGGCTACTTAAGATTTCAAGCTACATCTTGTCATGATTTACAAATAATGATGATAAAAATAAATTGAACTAGTTATAAATAAAAAATGAACCACCAACCTGGCCTAAAGCAAAGTCAGTATCACCTCTGGTACATATATAATGATCCAAAAAATTCCAGTTGTAGTTTTCCAGTTTTTCAGTGCTAAAGGATACCCAAGATACTTCATAAGTATCATGATGAGGTGCTTGAAAGCGATAGCGATAATGGTAGTTGAAAGGAGGATATGGATGCCTGAAATAATTCAAGTAAAACATGAATTCAACCTTTTTTAAGGATCATATCCATAGAACAAATTTTGCTTCCTCAGCAATCTTGAAGGATATTTCAATAGTTCATACAAACATATCACCATAAATTAATCAATTATAAATAATATTCAAAATATTTTAAAATTGATAAAATTGTTGGACTGATTTGTAATTTATCTCATATCTAATTACATTGCATGAAATTTTTCTCTATCCTGTTACATTATATCTTGAAAAAAGAAACTGAGAAAGAATATCTTCTGGGAAATATACACCAATTAAGGTAATATCAATGTAAAATTAGATGGCCAAGTCAAACTTTCACTTTATTTTACTTATAAAGTAAAGTAAAATTATGACTTTACCACCTAATGAAATAAAATTAATAAAATAAAGAAAGATGTACAGCTGAGATTTAAAGTAGTGTCAACTGAGATAAATTTGGACCAATTTTCTATGCTTTAAGACACTTAACATTACCATTCAGTAATTTCTTTTTTCATTCAAATTCTATGAATTTTTCTGAAGAGAGCACATGGAGCAACACCATTATCTTGAGTATTGAAACAACTTTTTCCTTATCAAAATAATGTTTTAAATTTGGGTCAATGTTAGCTTGAATTGAGGTAACATTGGCCAATGAGTTAAAACCTACATAATAAGACCTAAAATATGATCTGGTTAGTGTTAAACCACGTATAAAGGCAAAATTGTTTAAAGATATTAATTCATTAATGAATTTAGTCAAATTAGATGATAACAATTTCGTGCAGACTTCTTGGAAATTAATTTTTAATTTGAGGAAAATGTGAAAAAAGCATACAAATTTACCAAGAAAAATAAATTCATACATCTTCAATCTTATAAAAGAATTTATATGATATTTTCTCTAGCCTTTCTTGGAGGGGCCTTTTAACCCTCCTAGTGTTGCAGGTCGATAAAATGGCTTTTGCATCTCAGGTGAAAAGCTCACAATGCTGATATATTGAATCATACAAAGGCCATTGTTTAAATTGCTGTAACTTATTATATTTGCTTTTGTGATGAATTTTTTGTTATAACAAAAGTATGAACAGATAAATTAGCTTGCTGCACTTTTTACCCTAAATGCTAGAATACTGTGCTTAGAGGGTTAATCATCCTTCTTTAGGCCTTTGGGTTACCACTGATGTTGAAAGGGCTGATTCCATAGGTTACAGATTATTAAATGTATTTAATAGTAATACTTCTTCAAGGTGGCACCTCTTAATTTTTACCTAAGGGGTCAAACAATCTTGGGCCAACATTACCAAACTTTAAAAATATTTTAATATTTTATTATATATATATTTTTTATTTTATTTGAAATACACAGAAAATGAGCTAAAACAAATGGTATTTACTATGGTTTCAATACTATAATTCATATCTGTACAGCAAAAGTTGAAAATATAGAATAGTTCCTATTACTGCAGGTTGTAACATGACTGGTGCTTTGCTGGGGATAGATATGCAAACTACTTAAAGTATCATTCTCTAGCCAAGTGTTGCTTCCTACATTTTGAAACCAATACTAAGTCAAGAACTCAACAGATGTAGAAAGATAGTACATTTGATCATTCTTTTTCTTTTGGGCTTAAGTTACCCTAAGAGAAGGTAATTAAAAATTACAATGAAGTTATTATGCTTTCAAATCTTAAGTCTTCAAAACTGGAATTGAATGGGTATGCATTTTTATATATTTGGTAATCAAAACAATAACATAACAACAGCATTTCTCCTAAATACAATAGCCATATGCTATAGAAATTTTTCCATTACCTTGGTCTGTATCTTGTGACAGAAATGGTAGATCCACAAAGAGAAATACGATGGAATATTCTGCCAATGCTCAAGCGATACTCTTCACTTGGCTCTGCTTCTTGGGTTCTTGACTTGGAAGGTAATCCAACTCTTCCAGATGATATGGTTGGAGATGTGTTGCTTGTTTGTCTTGCTGATTGTCCTCCTTTACTTGGTTTATTATCTACAATAAGCTGGAATCCCTAAATATTGGGAAGAGATTTCTTTAGATTGAAAAGTTTACAAGAAAGTAACACAATGGATCAACTGGGGTACATTCAAGGGAATAGATGATTTGAGAAAATTAAATTGCAAATCAAAAGAATACTGAATATTTTAATGAGAGCAATACAAACAGAAATATACATGACAGATGAAAACTGTAAAACTCAATGATTATCCAAAAGAATTTTTACAGCAAAAGCCCATCTCCATTAATCCTCTTGGATCCTATGGTTTAAGTAATTAAGGTAAAATGATGTAAAAAAATTTGTATTGAATACTTGCAGAAAAGGCTGCATAAATATTCTATAAAAAAATAAAATTGAAATATATTCATTAAATGGCACTCTTCAAACAGATATAACAGACATTTCAACAATCGTACAATAAATTTTCAAATGATTAATATTGTTTTCAAACCTCACAATATCATAACCTATAAATAAAAAAATAATTAATTTTACTGGTAACAATATACAGCAATGACTTCAACATATCATTCTAAGTTAGTCACATACCAAATCACGCATCCAAAACTGACCTGAGCAAGCCTTTGAGAAACTAACTCTCTGAAGACTTCTACAGTTGAAAGTGGCTTTCTATAAACTGCTCTCTGTTGGGCATAGTCAGCATTCACATGATCGGGAAGGAGATTGTAATTTGAGACTACATAATCATTCACTAAAGACTTGACATCAGGAAAGTAATCAGTTGTTATGGGCAGACAGGCTGGGATTGTCAATGATTTCCAATCAACACCTAAGGGAGAGGAATTTTATTATTTAAAGTTCATTGACAACAGTTCATACATATAAGTATTAGCATTAAAAATGGACTCCTTTTTTATTCAATATCAAAATTAATTTTCCAAATAGGATTTTTAATAGAAAAGAGAATGATTGTTGATAAATAGAAAAGTTGTAAGGTTTACATAATTTAAGGGAAAACAAAAGTAAAAGGTTTCACATTTAAGACAATAAAATAAGATCTATATGGCTGCTTGATTCCTCAGTAGAAATGTTTAAAAAATATTTTATTTCAAGAAAACACATCTATATATGTAAAAATTTATATTTAAATTTGTCAAAGGATTTCTTCTGGTACTTATACCACAAGAAAATATTTTTTGAAATAATTTATTCATTATTTATTACTAAGTTTCACTAACTTCTCTTCTGAAAAAATGTCCATGTAACACATTAAATACCAAACTTTTTAAATAAAGTTAAATGACATCATTTTAAAATGCTCCTGCTTAAGATGCTATCCTGCCTAATCTACAGTTTACTCCTCGTTGTTCAAACCATTTCATTTCAGTCCCTTAAACCATGTTTAAGTTAAAACTGATTCATTATAAGTCAATCTGGATGAAAGTCTGATATCCATCACTTTTGGTTGTTTCCGATCTGCATACTTCTTCTAGTAGGTAGGCTCCAGATATAACTTCCAAACCATATACTACGAAAATAAACGTAGGTATAACTGCTGTTTGTAACTGACTACCATCTGTGTTCTGTCTCTGTAAATGCTAACTTACAATAATAATTTTAAAAGTGCTTTGTCAACTGAGGTAGTTTTACACGTGGGCACACTGCCCACATGGCTATCCAGGAGCCTGCTGACTTATATGTAAATCTAAAGATAGAATGAGTAACTATGGTTATAAGAGCAACTGATTATAACTCAAATAGATTGTTAGCATAAGTTGTAGTTTGACCCATTTGGGCCAATCATCTATTTTATCCCATACACTAAATGTTGTTTTCTTTCTCTGAAGGCATTTTCTTTTCTTTAGACTCAGTGGACCTCATTGAAGGCTTACTTTGACTTTCGGGATTGTGATGAATAATTGTATGAAGATGATATGAAAAAATAACCAAGCAGTCACTTATACCATTATAGTATATTTTAGCCATGAGATATAGTATGGGTCTTCCCCACCTTGCCTCAATTGCCTTGTAAGCAAATTTTATAACCCCAACCTATTGTTTAATAAAATTATACCACAAAAAACACTTTTAAGGTGTAAGGCATTTATCTTGAATATAAAGAGGCAAACCAGCTTTCATACTGGTTTGCAATGAACAGGAAATTAAATTGTTGTATCTTGCCAAAACACTGTTTATCTTATAACTTTGTTTTCAGTAGGTCCCTCTAAAAGCATCTTGAGCAGGTTTTACTCTATACATTTGATTTTTTGGAAAACCAAGCAGACAATGAAGTTTATTTTATTATACTTCACCATACTATGTTAACAGTAATATTTGATAAGATTATCTATATGAAAATAATTATTGAAAATTTTAAACTAAGCATAAAATTTACCAACAAAATTAAAATTTAAGCACTAAAATTTACTGGGGGTTAATACATACACTTAAAAGAGCAGAGCAGAAAACCAAATTAAGATGCAAAGTAATATTTTTAGCAATTTGTTCAAGAGCATATCAAGCAAGAACCAAGCTAATTATAAATCTAATTGTAAAGATTACCTTTTGCTTTCTTCTTACATTTTTAAGCCATGTCATACACAACTATCTTTTTGTCTTCATATCTTTTACCCCTTCTCATCCTTACACGTAATTACTTCTGTAACAGATCATGCCTTTCCATGTTTCTTCTTCAGCCTTAGTCTTTGCAATCCATAGAGGCATCCATCACCTTTGCCAGATTCAACATTTCCTGTCTAGTCTCATTTCCTTCCTATCTCTCAAATATACATGCACTAAATTTTCCTTTGAAAATATTGATGAAAGTATACCCATTACCAGAGAGGTTAAAGAGAAATATGACCCCAATTCCACCTTTTTTGTCACATTATGAGTTTTATAGATACCTCTAATAAAGAAAACAGCAGAATGGAGAAGAAATGATGCACTCACACTTAATTAGTTATAAGTTCTAACATTAAGTTAATCCCATTATAAATGATAAATAAAATTACTATATTAGGTTAGGTCAACCATATAGTACTATGTGTTATTCTCCATGTTATCTATTATTAGAGTTATAGATAACACACAGTAAACAAGGAATCGATAGAGAGAAGGTCTTCTATTTTCAAGAAGTATATAATGCCTTTATCATTGGCTCAAACAGATGCCCGCTGCATTTCCCAATCCATTTTACCAAACTGGCTTCAATATCAAATATTTAATTTTTCTAATTTTTTTTCCAAATCATAAGAAGAATTTTTTCTAATCAGAGAAGAAAGTAGTTCATAATAGAAGGGATTAGCAATACTTTAGATAATGTTCCTTAACATCAGCTAATGTTATAAAGACATTCCTTACTTTTTCTTAGATTTTCTGAATTTTTATACAAAACTTATTCTCTATATTTCTTATCTTCTGATCCATCAAAAACATATTAAGAGTAGAACAGCAGGAGATGCCTCAACTTCTAAACTACGGAGTGATAATCAACAACTTGTTAGACATTACTATACCTTACACATAAAATATCACAATGTTTCCATACATTCCTCAACAGTTATTATGTGCTAATAATAAAAAAGATACATCATCTTAAAAACGATCAGATGAATTGGCAAATTCTTCATGGAATGAGTCCCAGCTGACAAACAATCCTACCAGATCCAGAAACAATAAACAAATTGAATCTGGACTTCTATGGTAAACGTAAAGAACCTTACCTTTTCAGGTAAGAGATGATGACACTGTTTTAACCATAGCTTGAGAATCATCTTTGCATAATATAATCAATACATGCTTAAAGAATAATAAAGAAATACCACTCACTATAACCTAATTATAGAGAACTATGATAAAAAGATGAAGGATAATGATATTAGATGTCAATAAAATAAATATATAAAGATGATCTAGATACGAAATTCATTCATTTCTCTAAAATAAAAGCGAATAAAATTCTGAAATCATGCAAAAATTACCCATGAAATGTCATCTTACCTTAGAGTATAATGAAACACTAGCACACGAATTAAGACATCTATAAGGACAAATAAATGCTCGAAATATATACAAATAACCCATGGTTGTGCATAAAATACAGATTTTTGTCATATAACACTAAGTTCTAAAAAAAATTAATCTACTTTGCCAAGGGAAAGTGCAAGACATTGATATATAAGACCAAGCAAACAACATATACAATATAAGTATTTTTCCATAAGTTTAAACCATGCAAAAATTTACAGAAATTTAATAAAAGCATGTGAAATACAAAAACTACCTTTAAGATTATGCTACTTTGAAAGATTATGAAAATAAAGAACAGGGTAAGCAGGGAGGTAGGATGATGTCCCCATAATAACTTCTTCCATACCTCTATGGTACACACATTCCAAATACATCACATCTCTCTGCCCTCTACACAATGAATTCTTCCAGTGAATTTGCTACTTCCACAAACTACAAAACCTTTTCAAGCAAATTATGTGAGTTTCATTAAATGTTAACAGCACTTACAGTTCATCGAAAAATCTTTATTTAAGGCATTCAATTTGATTATTTCTACCCTTAGGATTCACAGGTCGATAACAGAGGTAATGACAATTGCACAAAGCAGATTCTCTGTTGATTCACAATAGTTCTCATTCTAGACTTGAAAAATCACTTCTTTGAAGGATGAAATGAGACTAAATTGAGAATATGAATGAACTGTGATTGCTGTCTACCTAAACAACAGTGTATATACAATGAAAATTAGCTACAAGCATTACTTATTATAAAAATATATCTAAAATTTTAAATACAGCAAGAATATTTTATTTTAAATTTAAAAGCAATAAATATTACAATAAAATATTAGATATTAGCAATACAATAAAAAGCAAGCTTTCTCAATGAAATGTGATAAACCAGCTAACCAACATAACTAACCCCGAATTGAAATTGTGAATATGAAGTATGAGAGAATGAAAGAATAAAATTCTAAGAGTAGAAAATTGACTGAATGGTAAAATTGCAAGGGTGTGTTTACCATAAGAAAAGAAAAGATACTTAATGGGTGCATGATGTACAAATGCCTACAACCCACTTCCTACATTAATTTCTACTAAAGATGATAAGAAGTCAAAGAAAGTGGCCAAACCTATTATAACTTTTCCGACTGTTTGAGATGATCCACGAGACATGAAAAACAAAGAGAAATGCCTTATTAGGCTTAAATTATCCCATTCACAATAAATTCATTTCAAATTTAAAACTATATACCAGGTTGAGCCATACTAAAATTTCTGACTTTTAGAAAATTTCACTAGATATGCAAATATCACACACTAAAACAAGAATAGACTTCATTCGATGAAATGAAATTTGACATTTTTGCAATGAAGTTCATATGATGAGCTATGGAAGATGAGCATTATGAACCATGCATGTTTGATGGTGAATATCAGTGATAGATGATTTAAAGTTGTGGTTCTGATTTTGTTCACAGCCATCACCACCTGAGGCTCACATTTTTTGGATGTAATCAATGAAAAGCTTTTACAAGATATGAATCCATCAAAAATTTTGTAGAATAGTAAAGAATATAACCAAGGAGTAAAAAATCAATTGCAAACCATTTTATCGATTATAAGATGGTGATGAATTCAGATACCAGACTTTTTAAAATAACAAGGCTGTGGGGTAGAACAAAACTGCAAAAGTAAAATACATAACTCAATGGAAAAATTAATTCAAATAAGTAACATCATAATCCAAAAGGGAGAAAAAGTATTCATAAATATATAAACTAACACTTTTCACAACAAATACAGAAAAGCTCAAAGAAGTCTATTTCAGTTTCATTAGAGCCAAATATTTTTCATCAATACAATATCTTGCAAAGAAAATTTCCAAATCAATATTTTTCATTTACATTTTAGTAAATACTTCATTGCTAAAAATGTTGCTGAGCCATATTAAATAATTTTGAAGTGTGAGGTCCTGCAAACCTTGGGTACCACTAATATAAAAACATGTATCCAAATTATTTGATTTCAAAACACTCTTAATGGTACCTGCGAAAACTACAATGATTTCATTGTTACCAGCATGCAATTTTTCTCACAGCTTCCCTTATGCTAAATAACAGTATTGGGTAAATACAATACACAGTCTCTTTCAACACACATTAGTAAAACAATTATTTTCACAAAGACACATCAAAAACAGGAAAGTGTAATATAACCACAGTTAAACTAATTCTAAATAGGAAAAATTAGCAAAGCAGCAATGACCTTTTCTTTATTTCTTAAAAACTTCGGTACAATTGTCAACATGCAAAAATTCTTCAGCAAACAAACAATTTTTACAAAGCCTAATCAAAGAAGGAAAACTAAAATTTTAATACCTTTCTAACTGAAATGAAATCATTATACTGGAAATAATGATTATAGATTAAAACAATCATTTGAATATTTTAATAATAACATTATAGGAAAGTATCTAAGTCTATAAAAATGGGCTATTGGTTTGAAAGGAATGAAACCTATAAAAAGAAAATAATAGTGGTTTTAAGAAATTAGAGATGATTTTGAAAAAGTAATTCATTTCATTTGATTCCTACTTACTATGAGGTCATACAAAGAATATATCAAACCCTATAGTGAGTCCAGATGTGTACTCAGTACAATGTAAATGAAAATAAATTTTCACAAGACTGCTGCAAATTAAGGCATACAGGAGACTGACTAATAAATGAAAACATAAAATCTACATAACTTCAAGCACAGTTGCATTATAATTTTTCATTCATAGAGTAAACAAATAAAGTAGCTAAAATTATGCAGCATTGCTTAGTTATAATACTAATTATCATCATTAACTAAAAATTAAATATTTAAATTATTAATAATTAAACAATAAATTTATTTAATGTGAAATTACAACTTGAGTTGTCATCTCTACTAAAATTGTAGGTTTCCCCCAGAAATTGGACCTCTCAGCACCCCTCCAAACAAGAAGAGCAAATTCCTTAGAATTTCATTTCTATGGTTATATTGAGAAGTTTTAATACTGCACTGCAGGAATCAGTTTGAAAAGAAATAAAGCCCCTGGAGCAGCATCACTTTGAGGAATCCCTAGCCATGTGGCACTCAGAGAGGGAGATACATGATTAGAAGATTGACTCCCATGCCACCATACTTGGCTAATCTAGACAACTCAGACTGCTACCTATTAATTCAGGTAGCTTCCAATTATTTTCATGATGCTGATTCAAAATCATGGCCCCCAGGAGTTGAACCTGGGATTGTTTTATCCAAAACCAAACATTTGGTTTCTGGGGGAATGTTGGAATAGACATGCACAGTGAAAACAAGTGAAATATACTCATGTTGAAAATTATTTTTGGCCTAATGGAAATCTCCCTGGATCTTTAGGAACATTCTAATACTAAATTACAAGTATTCAAAAATTAAAAACTATAGGTGGTAACCCTTACTATACTATAGTGATAAATATCTAATCCCATTTGAATTCCACATCAAATCTCCTGAGTACTCATTCAATTCACTAGTTTCACATAATTTCAGGATGTAAAACTGCATGAATGGCATTCTTTGAATGTTTTCAGTTAGCAAAGGCAAAATTAACTGTAACTAACAGCTGCAACATTAGGTCTATAGGTTTATGGAAACTAAAGCTAATATATCTAATATATGTAAAGTTTAACCTATAAACCTGTTGAGATATACTACCTTGAAGCAACTGAAATTCATAAGATTATTTTAATTCAAATTTTGATTCAGAGATATTAGTAAAGAAATTTTTGATGCATTTAACTTATGACATTTACCATGGAAACTCATGAAATAATAATATTTTGAAGCAACCTGAAAAATCTTTCAATTTAATAGTGCTAAGAAAAAGATCGGCAACTCAACAATGAAATAATGAACAGAAAGGTCAACCAATAAAAACAGGTATTTAAGAATTTATTAATGAATTATTATTTACTTATGAAACAAGTTAATAAACTACAGTGTCATCTGTTTTGCTAAAATGTTCATTAGGAAAGAGCACTATGAGATGTGTAAGAAACATTTATAAGCAAGTGATTAATTTTGGTTTCCTTTTAGATAATTTATCAGGATCTATTGCAATAGGCGAAATCTCTCCAAGAAAAATCTTTCATATTTTCAAGCCAACAGAAGGGGATAATGTGTCAAAAACATTCTGAAGATATTATACACCAATAATGAGTTACTTAATTAAAACACAGAATTACAAAAACAGGGATCTGTTTGTAACAGGGAAACAATTTGAGATAAGTTGAATGTCTTCTTTGCTTTTAGTATGATAAAATTCCAAAAATATATTAGGATAGTTATAATCTCTCAGCACTTAGAGAACTTTATCATTTAATTAAAGAATATGTTATTACATCATACTACTTAGTTAAATCAATTTTTATCAGATTAATATAAAGTCAATCAAAATAATATTATTTTCTAATTTAATTTCTAGTCAGATGTTTTTTGTAACTAAGGTATGATATATAATATGAAAACATTCCTTGGAATGAGAGAAGAAATGAGAAACGTTCTACATTAAGGATTAAAAACCTTATGTTGAGTCAGTAACAATATTACTTCAACATTTCATAAAGAGGGAATAAAGCATTCCATTTTCATTATCGATGTTAATAAAGACTAACAGCAGTCTACTTAGATAACATTGCAAACACAAGATTTGCTTCAGGTTTGAGTTTTCCACATTTGAGTAAGTTAATGCTATTACAAGTAGCTGACTAATGAGAATACACAACATAAAGCACGACTCTAGACTTTACATAATACTTTTAAAAGAATACAAAATAGTGTTCACTAGCAATTTAAAAACTAGCAAGTTATCTCCAACTTCTTTGCCACTATAGTTTAACATAATAAAATAACCTAAGTTTGATAGAATAAGGATAGAATAGAAAAACACTCTAAATTAATGTAACAACTAATATTTTTACTTGACAAGTGATTAAAGCAAAGTGATTACAGAAAGTAATTAATTCCAAAGGTACTATAGAACTAATCCATGATGATCTCCATAAACCTAACCTGTTGTCAGGGCAGGAGTCCACTCCTGTTCTCCTGTGGCACCCCACAATAGTGTGAGACTCTTGCTGTTCCCTGAAGTAACTTGCTGACCAAGTTGCAGTGGAGAGACAGGGTATGAATGTTTGTTTCCAGCTTGAAGATTCAGAGAGGGGCGACTTCCATTTCTGTTTCTTTCAACTGATACATAAATTATTTATCAGTAAGTAGAGTGAATGCAAAATATTATGAAATACTGCATATATAATAACACTATTAATAATTTCGTCAATCACAAGTGATATAAAGATCAGAATATAACTTCGGTATAAATCCTAGGTGACCAAACATGATATTTAAGGCCACAGATGCAAATTATCTTGAAATTAAATAAATACCAAGTGTGTGTAATTTCTATTTCTTCAAGTTATTAGTGAAAATCATTATTGATTTGATTGCTTTATATTATTGATCGTATATGTCTAAACAGATGAAGTAGGAGCTTGAGAGTCCACTCAAATATATTTATAAGTATGTCGTAGGAATAAATTATACATCTTTTTCAACAGAAGCTAATCAAGAATTCAATGAATCATTATGTTATAGACCTTAAAAGAAATCAAGTAGGACTTCAAGTTTAGAGAAAAAATTTTAAGGAAGTCACCCACCAAACAGTGGTATCAAGTTCAAAGTGAAGGTATAAGCCTAATACTTTGTACTGATAAAAGGAATCTGAACATTCAAGAGAATTAAGGACAAGAAGTTGTTACTTTAAGAGAATTGCTTATAGGCATACTTAGTTCAAAAACACCATATGAAAGTACTTCTACTTCGGTTCCTACAATTGTTATGTATAGAGCATAAATGTTTTACTGCAATGTTGATGTGAACCTATATTTAAGTGGACAAAATAAATTAAATAAATCTGAGGGTTTTAAATTTATAGAAATTGAAAAATTGAGTCTAAAATATCAACAAGATGGTTTCATGAATTCTTTCAGAGAACCTGTGTCGCTTAAACTCAGTTTCTCCATGATATTTAGGACAAAATCATTTCCAATTATCTGAGATCCAGCGAATAATAGAAGACGCTAAGTGTTTTGCTCTCAACTATAAAGACTAGTTTACTAAAGTAGTGGTTCAGTATGAAGATTGATAATTTAGATGTTACTGCACAGGGTTTGTTTGATAGCTTTCTTGAAAAATGTGATATTACTCTAGAACCAATAAAGCATGCAGGGATTGATTCAGCTACTGTAATATTTCTAATGAATATAGAGTAAGTTTCTTTAATAATGGAATTCATTCATTAGGTATCATGCAATAAGAATTAATTAATAAAAGATTTTTTAAAGAGATGGGGCTGGAAAAGTCTCTATGATGTCAATCACATATAAAATGCTGATTGAGCAAAATGCAAAATATATAAGAAATAAACTTTGTTTACACCTTCATGGACAAAGAAAGATCATATTTACATTGAAATTTTGGCCCAATGACCGTAAAGATACACTGGTCTTGAATAAAAGTAATTATTTTTGACAAATACTATTTTGTTGATTTTGTCTATCTTCACTCATGTATGAGAGGTTTTCATGTAATATATTTCATCAAATTATGGTATTTACTGAAAAGGCTTCATTTCAAAATTTAAACTTAACATCAGTTAATAAGATGATAAGAAAGAATATAATAGACAGAAAGACTTCATAGACTTAGAAATACCTATAATAATGAAAGGCAAAAAAAATAAACACGACTTGACACTCACAGTTTCCTGATGATGAGTCAACAGTTGCTGTTTGCTTTGCTGATCCAGAAACAAGACTAGCAATGTCTAGAAACAAAATGACATGATTTTGGCTAAGTTACTATATCAGAGCTAAAAATGCATAATGTCATTAATCAGGTTAAGATGTTAAAAATTAAAAAATTTTCTAACATAAAAATTACTTCACACAAAAGTTACCAAAAATTTCACAAAATTAAGCATAGTTAAACAGTATTATTTATATTAATTTTTATAAATTGCATCAAAATAGGATAATTAACTAGAGAAAATAGTTAGATAAGAACATAGCAACATTTTCATCAGGTAGACAAGGTAAATAATATGTTGGAAATATAACTTTATGAAAAAATCAATTCAAAATATGAAAAAATCCATTCAAAATATGAAAATAGTGTTTTTTAATATAAGAAGATAACCTCAATTTTGATAGGATTCGCCTTCAGTCAATGTCTAATTTCTAACATGATTTAAAAATTTAATGAGAATGTTATCTACTAATACTATAAAAAGCAATTAATTAGTTAAGAGTATCATTAGAGGCATAGATTTGCTATCTATAAGAGTGCTACATGAAATGTGTTATGATCTCTATAATATAGTAACATAAATTGTGTTTTATGATTATGCTTTGTCCAATTTTGGGCCACACACTAAAACTTTCTAGGTTTTAAAATATCCAAATCTCATCAAATAGCTTGGTGAAATGATGAGTGATTGTATGAGTGACTATACCAATACTATACTGAGTGAAAATAGTAATCATGTTCCTATGTATTTTAAAACTTACAGATATTTCAATTGGTTCTAAAATTGTCAACATCTTACATTCAATAGCATGCACTGGTGTGATAAAAAGGAATCAAACTCTGAGTACAATGCATAGCTGTATGAGGAATGGGACAGGAAATGGTAAAGCAGATTTCCATAGCTCATGCAAAACATGCTGAAACATACTTGGATTTTTAACAATACAATACCATCAACAGTATTTAGAATTTGTTAGATTCAGTTTTGTGTATAATTTGAGACAAAAGAAGTGTTTCAAGGAATACAGTTATTGAGGTTGCTCTTTCATCTGGAGGAAAATAATGAGATATTATGCTGAAAAAATTAAATGAACTTATTGAGAAATATCCTGTTTCAAACTTCATGTATGTTATGAGATCTAAATCTAACTCTATAATATTAGATATGTTTATCAAAACAGGAATATCTCCTACACAAAAAATCACTCTGATCTTGAATGAAAGTTACTGATGCAACTTACGGTCAATAAAGTTAGCAAAAGAATTATTACGAGTTGGTGGTGTACTCTGAGCCACTGGAACTGAAACAGGAGGGCCCTCAAAAAAGCTTGAATCCTCTACATCCCAAGGATCTGGAGATTCAGGATCTGGTCCTCTCCCTGCAGGTACTGCTTGATAGTGATGTTGCTGAATGAGGACACCTGTAGGACCTGATTTCCAAGGTGATGACATTAATTTACATTGTTGCATTAACTTTTCTTAAAGTATAATAAAATAGGGTCTTTTAAAACTCTAACAGGATAAAAATATTACACCAATATTTTATAGATTATTACTTCAGCTAATATATTAGTGAATTCAATTATGCAGTGCCAGCCTTCGGCATTTAGACAGCCCTCACAGAAAAATTTGAATATGCCGAGGAGAATCCAAAACAACTCAGTAATAAATTTCTCCATGTGCATTAAAATAGAGCAATTTAAATATATAAATACTATGATATATATTATTTACGATAGCATTTATGTATTGGCAATGAAGATTTAACCCATGTAGTAAGGAATGAAGCAAAAACACTGTCTCTGCTAGTAATGATACTTGCTACTTCATTAATTATAGTTGGAGACATAACTATTGGCCAGTGGATTAGGTTTGAGAATCACAACAAATCTACTTTTCCCTAGCCAATATTAAGCACCTCACCAAAGCCACACACACAGCCCTTAATTTTAAGGACTTAACTCCAAGTATTAGCTCTGAAGGAATTTTTTTTTTTAGCTTTGAAATGGAATTTTTCAAATTAGGAATAGTGAGGACTACCAATTTTTATTGATAAATAAATATCTGCAGAAGGACCCTGACTTAAAAACCTCCAACTCATGACTATCTACAATATGTTTATCATCACACAGTCCTTTAAGACTCATTGCACAGAAAATAGAATAGTCGGAAGAAAAATTTGTCACTTCATTATTTCGAGATCATGTTGACTGAAAAACATTTAATTCTGAATTTATGAAACATGTGATACATAAAAATAATGGATTCAAGCTGGAGGTAAGACAGAAGTTGACCAAATAAAGTTCTTTTTAAAATAGATTTAAATCCCCATGTAAATCCAGCAAATGAAGAAGGGTAACTAAATTTTCCTTGTTTACCCTAGATATCAGTGGCCTAGCTGGAAGAGAGTCTGTGGGGTCTGGGCATTCCCTTTAGTTTCTACCTTCCAGTAGAATGAGTGGCTAAGGGTTCCTAACCAGGAATTTATCCTGACTTTTTGTCCTAATTTATACTAGTATTTTTGATAAAATGTATCAGAGCAAATCACTTTAAGGAAGATAATATTCCCAAATGTGAGAATTTTTAAAAGCTAGTTGCCCCGTGCAAAAATTTTGCACACAGACATTGATAGTCTATCTCTCACCAAAATACATTTCAACTAACACTCAAATCACTACAATTCAATATATAAACACTACAACACCTAGAGAACACACATTCTTATTTTGAATCAATGTCATTTCGATATGCCTCATTTGTATCAATAGATATTAACATCTACACTTACAGTAATGAAACTCTCTGGGCAAATTCAAATTTTAACTCTGTTTTTAGACTAAATGGTGCATTTTTCATTTGATGATCTATTTCTAGCGGGAAAGAGGAAACCTTCTCCTTGAAATAGTGTGTCATTTATGTCCTTTGATGGAGTGCGAAGGGAGAAAAGCATTAGTCACCGAAAATGGATGTTTAGATATATATTAAAACATAATATATAGCGTTCAATCAAAGAAATTGCATATTAGAAAAATTAATTGCTTAATTATATCAACTTTACATCACCAACCTTTCGGAAATATGTGCGTCCACCTTCTCCTATTTGAAGTTAATTTGATGGTTACATGAGAGGGATCAAATGGGTTTATGAGAGCTCGGCCTGGGCGAAGTAATGGAGGAGTGTGACCCACGCTGGTTCGGCCTGCAAAGGCAGCTGCAATTCCAGGCAATCGACTTCCTCCTGAACTGGTTCCATGAACTGGAGGAGAATTTTCCTCCTCTCCATGTCCATGAAATCCCTTCAATCGGCCTTGAAGAGATATCCCAAATAATCAACATTTCTTTCAAATAAATATTACAGAAAACAGTGCTCATACATAGATATTTAGACTTTTTAGAACATGAATAGCTTCATTTGCTATGCTGAATTACAGTGCACATCTCTAATAAAGAAGAAAATAAGCTTTAGGTTTCAATGCAACAGCATGGGGAGAAGATTAATGACTGAATCATCTTGCTTAATTCGGTTTTTATATATGTATCCATTTCATCGTCTTGCCTCGTTTACTTTCAAGTAGCAACCAACGGCAAATAAGGCCAACAATAGAAGTGGGCTCAGTTTGCTTTGACTATGAAGCATCACTTATCAACCATGAATAATAGGTCTTGGTCAGAGGAGCTTTATGAATGCCTCATGCATTTTCATACAAACTCAAATGACAGGATGGCATTATCTTAAATAAATATGCCCATAGTTTACTCAAAGATGGATTGATCTTTGGGACACAAGCAACTAGGGGCTCAAATATGTGCACCTATATTAAATACTTTTCTAATGAGTCACCAACCAATTCTTGCTTAAAACACTTAATAACACAAACAACTGATGGATCCTCTCTGAGCCAAATTAATGCATGCATTTGTTTCCCACAATATAGCTCTGATTGAAGTTGTTCATGTTTTTTTAAGAACATACCAATACTTGTGTTTTAAGTATAATGTATGCAGATTGAAAAATTTCTCTACAAATTGAAACAATATTTGAAAAACTTTTTACAAATGGAAACAATATTTGAAAAATTCTTTACAAATTAGTCTTTTGGTTTAACTGAATGAACTAGGAATCAGTACAATCTTCAAGAAACAAGAAGAGAGTAATTGTGATGTAACAAAGGATATCTCCAAACCCAAACAAATCTGAGACGTCAATATCATAAAACTAAAGGTACATGTATTTTGTTCAAAATTATTTTTGGGGCTAAGGAAGTGAAAAACAAAACATCAATGAAATTGTTCGACTTATCTTGGAGAAAGCTGAAAATGCCACCAACAGGTAAAAATTATTAATATAAACCTTATATAAATAAGTGCTCTCAAAGAAAAGGCAAAAGTAACAACACAAATATCATAATTTCACTAAAAGTACAAAACTTGGCAGTAAAAATTATATACTAGCAATACAGTAGAAGTCCATTATAACGAGTAAGGCATACAGCAAGAGTTTTGTTTTAGCTAGTGATTCTTTGGTTCCTTGATCCTGTGATCCGTGATCCTTCTCACAGCAAAAAAGGAAGGGAGTTATGTCCATTATAACAAGTGATTATTTCTGAAGTATTGGTATAAGAAGTGCCTTGCTTCTGTACTTGTCTTGCTGGAGGCATATCTTGAAATTGACAATTGATGAAAGATGACGTCCGACAAGCAAACAGTAATCTGAGGCACTTCATTTCTTCAAAGAGAACAAAAAATGAAAAACGAAAGTTATCATCACCTAATTCATGCATTTTTTTTCTCACAACTTGTCTCACCCTTCCTCAGCAAAAATGCTTCGGGGAGGTTTGATAAGAGATGTCTCAGGAGTTTCACTCTCCCCTTTGTCCCTCCGTACATACACACTTTGGCTATGGTTTATGAATCAATGAAATACAATTTTCGACACAAACAATTATTTACACATTCTGAAGCATTTGTGCAAGAATTGACAACCGTACGGCACCATTCTACCACACTCACTGCCATTGGATTCAAGAGGATGGACATTTAGTATTAGAAATCTGCTATAACGAGTATGCTTATAATGAGTAATTTTCCAATTTTTGTCAGCTCTCGTTATTACAACAGACTTCTACTGTATTTGAGAAACCAATAATTTACAAACCACTTGTAGGAGAATTAGGAGAAATGCTTCCCAATGGCCTTCTTGGAACATCTCCAGGTGACCCTGGAGAAGAACGAAGAGTGTTTGCAGTTGGAGATCCAATCATGTCAAGTTGACGCAAATCTGGATCAGATAACTTTCTCCTAACAGGTTTTGATCCGGTTATAAGGCTCTCCGAACCAGTATGACAACGACGCATCCTAGATGGACTGCGACATAACCTTCAGGACAGCAAATAGTTGGTACTTATTTTAAAAAGCAAAAATATATCAAGGTAGATAAGCTGAAATGAATAATGTCAGCATATACCTAGAGCTTGGGGCGGTGGGAATACGAAATACTTCAGCATCATAAGCATCAAAATCACAACTGGAAAAACCTTCATCTTCTTCGCTATCAAGTTTTGCCTTCTGGAATGGATCATCTTCCTGTTTAGGTGGCTTAACAATCTTAGGTGGTAATTTTATTCTTGGGATAAAATTTGAATAGCCAACTTTTTTATTACTGGAATAAAAGCTGTAAAAGGATAAAATTTATTTTCATTAAAAGGGGAAAAATTCTGATCATAGACATTGAAGAATTAGTGAATACATTTTAACCAAATAAGAGGGCATATTCTGAATCATACAAAAGTTCAAATGACTCTTCAGTCAAAATTCATCTTATCATCATTATAATTTGCTAATATTACAATAGCCATTACCTTAAATGAAAACTCAACAACTTAAATAAGAAGCAATTATTAAAACAGGAATTGTTTAATGCAAGGATTATAATATCAAAATTAAAAGATTTAAATCAAAAGAAGTAAATAGAAATCTAAGGTAAGAAAGGACAGAGAAGGTTTGATCATTATCAAAGAAAAGGACTGAAATAACTATCCAAGATGATTATAATTTAAGACATAATGTAACAGCTTTTTATTGCAAGTAAAAAAAGTTGTGGATGAGATATTACCTAAGATTGATCCAATGAGGCATACTGTAATCATCAACGGCACTCATAAAGGTATCCTTGTTGTGAAACTGTGGAGAGCAAAGATAATTTGGAGAAAATTCATCCTAAATACATCACGATCAAATGTTACTAATAAGAGGAAAAATTTGACGATGACACTGAGAATTTCAATCCAAATCTGGCTATTATCCATGCATATTTATGAGCATTTCTTTTGAGTATGAATAGTCAATGACTATATAATCTTGAGAAGTATAACCCAGTGCACCACATATTTTCTCAAACTAAGGATTTTTCAAAGCATTTCAGTTTCTGTGACACAATAAGTTCTTAAGAATTACCTTGAAAAGAGGCACAGCATGAAGCGGCTGCTCTCCAACACAAACAAGGTCACTACCAACACCATTATCAATTATCCTTTGCTTGGTGACATTTGTGAGCTCTCTATCAACTTCAAATACACCAACTCCTGGTGTGATTACCACAGAGAGCTGGCCAGTGCGGTCAAAACTTCTATCTAGGTAGTGCTTTTCGAACACTAAAGGATTGAAGTAGCTAATGATTAACATCATGGAGTCATAAATAGCTGGATAGAATTCAGATAGTGATACAATATCATACCATTAAGAGACATATTCAACACTTCTAAAAAGTTTCCTTGAGCTGCAGTTGAGTTAACAGCATTAGGTATATCAACATTAGGCCTCTTGTGGTATTCCAAGACTATCTTTTGGTATTCAGTAAACAGTCTTCGAAGTTGAATTAAAACATTCGACCAATCTTCATAACGTTCATTCTGGACTGCCACTCTGAAAAGAAGTTTAATTAATACACATATTTCTTTAAAAATACATTAGTTGAAACAAAGATAGCTTTAGCATATATGAATAGGCACTGTGACTTATGTTTTAATAATAAAGAGTTAACTTTGATGAAATAGTAAGTACCATTTTAAATGCTGTGAATAAGTAATGATTAATATTAATAATTACGATTAATAATGTAATGTTATATATGACCATATACTAATGATAAATATTATATATTATTATAACATATTAATAATATATAATAATAATGTTTCTCCCTAAAAGTGAATTAGAACCCAACTACTGCAAATACAAAGTAAATTTTACTTCGAATACATCAACTGTCGTGAAAATTTGTCCACATGATAAGCTGAAAATTTTCTGGAGTACTGAGGTTTACATCCACACAACCCTGATATAACATCCCAAAAATAAGGTCAATGTTAATTCTACTTGATGTATCTTGTGGCATGATTTGGTTTACAAAATCTCTACAGTGAGTGAATTTGATTTTTCAATAATAAGGAAATAAAGGAAATAATTGCTGTAAACTACAAGTGTTACAAGTTAGTTTCATTAAGTGCTGCATAACATGCATTATACCTATAATTTCATTTATTTATAATGCATTTTTTCTTATGCTTTCACTTTCTGACGATTTTCATATATGATCATGATGATTCATGTATGATCTTCAAAAACTAGCACAAGCATTTTACATTCAGTAAATTAATCAACTTCAAATTTCAGAGGAGCATTTTTAATCTCATGAATGCAGAGAAGTAAATTATTTCTACTGAGACCCTTATTGAAATGCTGCATACACTATATGGGAATAAAATTTTTGATTGTCTGTTACCTCTCAATTCATTCAAGATAAGATTAATTTCTCCAAAATGTATATTATACTTTTGAGTTCCTAAATATAAAAATGTTTCAATTAAGCCTACAATAATTAATAAAAATATAACGAAAAAAGACAAAGCCTTGATCCACTAAATTAATGATGGTACTCTGTCAAGTAGTATTTTAGTAGACTAAGATTTTTATTGAAATATTATATCATTATTCAAATCAGAAAATTTTTATCAGCAAACTTCTTGATAGTCAATCAATAGCATAGAGAAATGAAATTCATGGGATAAGTATTCCATATTATTCACAACCTTATGCTAGATTGAAAATATACAGAAAACACTTTACCTGTAAAAGTCCTCGTAAAACCTCCCTTTATAATCCTGCTGCAGGCACTCTCTCATATGATGAGGAAATTCTTCTAAATTAGTAGCCTCATAAAATGTTCGTGAGAAAAGAACAATGGTGACTTCATGGTTACTACTATTTTTCTGGAAAATGAGCAAATATTAAGGGTAAATCAGATATTTACATTTTTCAATAGAAATAAGATTCATGCTAACCTTCCATTTCTGAAATAACTCTGCTAGGAACCCATTCACAGCCTTTTCAAAATATAAGTCTCCATGAATGTCGAAATCCCACATTTCGGAACTCATTTGAATGAAGAGATAAACCATACTGGTGGAGGAACGGAATACCACCTGTAAATAATTCCTTGTTTAATTTAAATGCATAATGAAATCATGCATTGATTATGATTTTTGAACAGCAGACCTTGGTATCATCAGTGATGACCCCACATGCAACCCTATCTCCCAATGACCACATCTCATAAACTTGACATCGGATGCTTCCTCCGCAGAATTCAATCTTCTTATTAAGGTACACACAAGTATTCACCTGAATGAAATTAAGAAAACATATAAGACCTGTTCAATGTTAATTAAGCTTTTCATACGTATATTTTTAGGTAAATTTTACTTACCAAACAGTTTTTCAACCTCCACATGTCACTCCTACCCAAGTACTGATCTTTAAAAGTGAGTTCGACTGAGTCAAGCGCAACATCTTCAGGCTTGACGATATTTACATAGACATCAGTGTAAGTTTTTAACTGAAATGTTATTGCGATGCTGCTGTCTATGCTGATAGTTTCTGAAATTGAATTATACCTATAGTAAACTGAGCGGCTTTTCTGTAACATCACCTCTACGATAGAGTGAAAAATTTATTTTATTTGGAGCCTGAAAATAATGATATGATTCTACGGCTCATTACCGATGGTGTTACACTATGGTTTTCATTCCCAAATGAACAGGAGGAATATTAAAAGCCTGCAATCTCTAAACATGATTACCTTTTCCCTGAAGATCTTCCTTGAATGAAGTTACCTGAAGTAAAAGTCTGCTAAAATCAACCTCGGGATTGTATATTTCTACAATGTTCCCTTTTTTTATCCCGGGGAAATCTTTTGGATTTATAATAAGATCTTCCGCTGAAAAATGAATATATAGTTGTAATTATTATATTAATAGATATGATGATGTCATAAATTTATATATCAGTAACACTTACCACTAAAATTTTTTTGGTGCACAATCAGTTTGAAGAGCTTCATGTTCGCTTCGATTTCCTTACCAGTTTAAGAATAAATAGCCCTGATAATACGCATTTTAAGACGTAACTTAATTATTCTTCTCAATGACATATCATTACGTAAGGATATATTAAACAGAATCTCGATACAGCATCCTCATCCTTCAGTTTGCACAGATTCATATCAGAACCAGCTGACTGCGACGGAAAACAAAAGATATCTCATGGAAGTTTAGGCGCACATTATAAACTACGAATTTTAAGGCTGCTATAAGCATGTAATATTGATCCTATGGCGTTTACATGAATGAAAACGCCATCTCTTACTCATAGCCAGAAATAGAGCTATATAAAGCCCCTTTCCTCTCAGGAAGTACTGTAGATGCTAGGATATGCCGTTTTGGTTCCAGAATTGAGGAAGGGAATATCCTGACGTGGTGGAGAGTGGGCAACGTTTGTTAAACAAACGCCCAACGACGCATGGATCGAGTTTCTCCCGGGATAAGGAGAACGCTTCCATTAAATGTCAACAGCTTCTTGGAGGGTGGATGGAAGTTAGGGTACCATTTTTGCCCCTAAACCTTTCTTGAAGGCAGAGGAGCCTTGCAAAGCCAACGGCGTAGGATACGGAAGACAGGGGGAATCTACCCTGTTCAAGACCCTTGCGGAATCCTTAGTCCTGCTGGACTCTACTCTTAAGAATGGTTGTTCTGAGAATAAATATTCCTGAATTGAAATATGGCCACATTTGGATCTCCCAGGCACTTTCCCAGGAGAACTACCTACTCAATAAAGTAGATAAGGGGAAGAATAAAAGGAAAAAATTTGGAATGAGATTTGGTAAATGTAACGTGAAGACAATGAATAAGAAAGATAAATTATAAAATGTGATGAAAGAAATGGCAAGATGCAACATCAGCATTTTAGGATTAAGCAAGGTACGTTGGGAAGAAGAAAAATTGGAATCTGTAAAATTTAAGGGGGAAAAGTAAAGAAAGTGGTGTAGGGTTCGCACTTAAAAAATATCTGGACGAAAAAAGAGTGAAGGTTATTCCAGTAAGTGATAGAGTTTTAGCTATTAGACTGTGGAGTGATCCGGTCCTTGATTATTCATGTTTACATGTCACAGTGGTATCACTAGAGGGGGACCTACTACAGGCCGCCTCGGGTGTCACCATTATAGGAGTGACACCCGATGTCTTTAAAGTGTATCAAAATGTTATTTTTCACCAACATTATAAATTAAATGAGTATGAATATCTTTACCTTTAAAATATAATTTGTTCATTGTATGTACCTATGACGATAATGCACTTTGTATCATTCTAAGCAGAAGTGCATTAGCAAAGCAAATCTGCCAAAGACATGGATTTTGATGAAATAATTAATAAATTTGCAGCTTTAAAAGTTAGGGAAGGAAATTTCTAATATAATATGTTATTGATGTAAATTTGTTTCTTTTTTATATATACTAACTGTATTTGTATCTTTATGTGTCCTATTTTGAGTGTTGAATAAACCGTAATTCAAATGGAAATTAAAACGAATCAATATGTACTAAAACTAAATGTGAACTAAATGTATAAAGGTGAGGGGGTAACACCATGAACTACCACACTGGGTGACACCAATGCTGCATACGCCACTGTGTGCCTACATCAGCAACAGAAGAATAACTGTTAGATCAGATATAAGAGCAGATGGAGGCACTTTATGAAGAAAACAGGAGAGGAGAGGTAATAAAAATAATGATAGGAGACTGGAATAGTATAGTATATATATATAGAAAAGAAGAGAGAAATATGTAGAAAACATGGGCTTGGAAAAAGAAACGCGAGAGAAGATAAATTGATAGAATTCTGCAGAAGTTGGATCTTTGAATAGTGAATATGTGGTTTAGAAGTCATCCACATAGGATATATACATGTAGGGCACTGGGAGATATTGCTAGGTATCAAATAGATTTTATTATTGTAAACCAAAGATTCAAACAGTGTCAGGAATTCCAAAACATTTCCAGGAGCTGATGCTGACACAGGTCACAACATGTTTGAAGTAGATGTACAAACAAGGCTGAAGTGTGTTGGAAAATTATAACATAGGAGAAATTGGGATGTTGAAAAGCTGAAGAATGAAAGTACCTGAAAAGAGAGTGCTCACGACATAGATAATAAACCATGAAATTTTAGGCAGAACAAAAGATAACAGAGGAATTGGATGCCATTTGAAGTACTATACTAAAGGCTTTAGAGGAAGGAGTGGGAGAGATGACAGAGAAAAGGAATAAAGGAGAATGGATTACTGAGAACATGTTAGACAAAATGCATGAATGCAGAAAGTGGAAAAATGTCTCTTCAGAATACCACAGAAGACAATATAGCAAACTTAACAATTAATTACAGAGACTGACTGATCGAGCCAGAGAGAATGGGATTCAAAAACAGTGTGACGAGATAGCAGAACTGGAAAAACATGGAGAATTAGAAGATATGTACAGAATGATTAAGACTGTAACAAAGACAGAATCAAGAAAAAGAAGCAAGCAGAGAATTTTCAATGAAGATGGAAAAATGACATAGTCCATGGAGGAAAACAAGAGAGCGTGGATTAAGTATTTAAAGGAATCAGATGATTCTGATCATATAAGGCTAGTGCTGAAAGAAGATATTGAATGTGACTAAGATGTTCAAGGATTAAAAAGATACCGAGATTTGAAGTGGAAAGGCCAATTTATGATCTCAGTGATAAAAAAGCATTGGGCTAAGATAGAGTACCATCTGAGGCTTGGAAAGCATAAGGGTTTAATGCAATTTCTAAATTGACCTGTTGAGTCAGTAGAATATATGAATTGGGAAATTGGCCTGAGGAATTACTCAAGTCAGTGTTAGCTCCATTACCAAGGAAATATAATGCTAAAGAATGTAAATATTATAGGAAAGTTAGCTTCAGTTTACCAAAGCTATGACAAGAATATCATTACTAAGAATAAAAAGAAAATTATAAGAAAATATGAGAGAAAACCAGTTTGGTTTCAGAAAAAGAAATGAGAGATGCAATTGGATGCCTAAGATTGATTGGTGAAAGAATGATAGATGTGAATCGGGACCTGTATATGTGTTTTGTTGACTGGGGGAAGGCACTTGACAGTCAATTGGGAGATGCTTCTGAGGATTCTAAAAAACATTGGGATAGACTGCAATGATAGATGGTTCTCAAAAGTTGTATGCAAAACAGAGTTGTGATATGAATAGGAAATGATAAGAAAGATGAGACAGGTATTGGAAAAGGTGTTAGACAAGGATGTTGCTTGTCACCAACTCTCTTCAATATTTATGCTGAAGAGCTAACCAATATAGCATTAGAAAAGGCAAAGGAGTAGTGGTAGGAGACAATAAATCATGTAGATGATAAAGCAGTGGGTGGGTGACTAAAACTAAAATAATTGGTATGGACCAAGGGCTCGTGGAAGGGGAAATCATCCCTTGATCTAGCATCTCATGGATTGCCTCATTTAATGCGGCTCTTTGAGAGTAAGGAACGCTGTACCGTTGCTTCTTAATGGGTTTAGCATCGCCTACGTCAATCGTATACTTAACGAGGTTCGTGCAACCTAACTGATTCCCATTATATACAAAAATATCCTCGTATTCTAAGAGGAGCTGATTTAGTGTTCCTGTCGTCGTGGCATTAAAGAGCAGGATCCGGAATAAGAGTCTCCCAAAACGTTTCCACACTTTATTGCCGGGAATATAAATCTACCAAGCCGAGATCCTTCGTTGAGTTCGGTTGGCCGAGTGTCCCTTGCCGCGTCCCGCCGTAAGGCTACCGCAGGGCGTGTGCCGAAGGTGTCTGGGTTACCGCGTCCCGCCGTAAAGGCTGCCGCAGGCCGTATGTTAAGATGTGTCCTAAGTTTTAAGTGGTCTTCACTTATATACTCTTTTTAAGAGTTCAAAGGACACTCGGTACGTCAGTCGGAGGGGGAGAGGCGCCGTTGCCATCGCGGACTAGACTAACTTCAATTAGCTATGTCTTCAGCCGCTAGACTCTGGACCTCTCCACACCCGCCACCCCAACATTCCTATAACCTCACATGGGACTCTTTCAACATCAAATAGCGAGAGAAAATCTTCTTCCTTAGGTCCGAGGCGTCGACCTCGTGAATATGCGGTACTCCATCACGGAACTTTTCCTCCTCCTACTCTCAAAACTCGATTCGCGAGGCACAACGGCATCTGACTGTGATATTTCTTTGGAAATATTGAGTAAATCCTCTTTTCGATGGTTGAGGGTAACAGATTCACATTCTTTTACCGCAAGGTTTATGAAATCTTCGTGGCCGTTATGCACACCCTTAGTCTTCAATTCCCCATTGGCGATGTACTCGTATATTTATTGTTTTAAAGGTATATTTATTGTTTTAAAGGTATATTTATTGTTTTAAAGGTATATTTATTGTTTTAAAGGTATATTTATTGTTTTAAAGGTATATTTCTTGTTTTAAAGGTATATTTATTGTTTTAAAGGTACAAATGCTGCGAATTCACTTTGTTCTTCCTCAGTGGCTATTAATTGTCCTAGTCTCTCTTTCATCATACATCCATATAGTTACCATTACACTACACTACTACAATTTTTGCATTCTTTTCTTGAACCTCTCTTATAGATCAAGAAATAAACTAGCTTCCACTCTTTAGGAGGATGCTTTCTTTATTTTCTTTTTATCTTGTCTCATTATTGCATACTGCTGACAGTCTTCAGGATTGGTTTTTGCTAACCATTTGTTATACAAGTTCCATTTTTGTTCTACTCAGTCTCTAAACTCTTCTATCCACCAGTAATCCAGCATAATTATTTTAATCTGTTTTAATTTTGCTGAAGAAGTATTTCGATCTTTAAGGAACATTGAATTGAAAAGGATTATCATTATAGAGTTGTTTTTATCTTCAGAAACAGCAATTACAGCAGTGTTATTCTCATATCCAGTATCATGTGTTCAGCAATGTAAGGGACATGATAATAATTTTTCATTTACTCATAATTGTGGCAATGATTCAAGACCAACATTAATAACCGAATTTACAAGTACTTCGAATTTATTCCTTTACATGGGCCTAAAGTTTTGATATTTGATTGAGTTTTGATATTGTTACAGGGAAAACATTCAATGACCTACATGGTCGTCAAGATGATGTGTTGTTTATAAGCACATTTTACAAAAATCCTCATTTATTTTATCCAAATTCTCACAGTTTCACTTCATAAACAATATTCCACAAAAAAATCTTTGACCATTTCCTTTTTTGTCTCTATTTCTTATGAATTTGAATGACAAAAATTAACTTAATTTGAATTTCTTATGCAAACACCTTTTCTGAGGCCAAATTGCTGTGCCCATGACTTATCAGGAAAACTGTATTTGTCTGTTAGGCATGTGGTAGATAGCAGTGAAGGAGGAGAAGCTTTTTTCTTGCACAGTGGAAGTGTGCTAGGCCCATAACCTATCAGGAAAACTTTATTATCCTGACATCAACCAAAGACAATTAGTTACATACTTTCTACTTTACTTGTAAGATTAGGGTGGTGGTCTAAGAAAGTTCAAGAAACATTTTTATAGGACATAGTAAAATTACATTAAATTCAATTCAATTATATATGATAATTTTGTCATAAATATAATTTTTAAGTGCTTCCTTTACTTAATCAATGGTAGAACGTAAGTTTTGATATGAGAACCTTAATTTCAAATTATTTCTCAGATAAAAAGTCTAGTCATCTAGTTAATGTATCTTTATAATGATCATTTTCAAAATTTTGTACAATATTCTCACATCTTAGATAAAGATTTAGTACTTACCTTTGTTTTTCAGTTGATTTATCTTATTTATTACCTCTCAAGTAATAGGTAACCATTTCATTACAATAATTTTACTTTGTATTTTTCTTCCTTATAAATTTATATAAATGCATATAAATACATATAAATACATATAAATGCATGTAAATACACATTCTCTACACATATTAATAACACTAAAATAAATGCAGTTCTGAATAAAATGAAAGGCTGTTATCAGAATTTAATTCCCTTAACTAAAATGTTTATAAATACTAGTTATTAATTATGAAGTTATTAATCATGCCTGAAACTCTTAAGGCAAAAGCAAGTTACAAATTGCTGCAAAAGAGCCTTCATTGTTTAAGATATTATATATCATAATCATAAGGAAACTCCCATGCAAAGCAAGCTTTTATGAAAGAAGTTTGCAGTCAGGCAAAATTTTCTCAAGTTTGACTTAGAAATCTTTGCCACATTAAACTAATATGATTACATATTGATTTTACCATAAAATACAATTTTAAATGAGACGAGGTAAATAATTTCCACATCTAGGGAAACCTGGTGGTGTACGGACCATGTCACTTGGCTCTCCAACTTGGAAAACTAAGGACATGCCTGTTGCCAAATGGAAGGAAAAATGGCAGTGCATTAACCAAAATCCTGCAATTAAATGAAAAACATTAGAGCACCTACAGCTTCATTACATTTTTGTTGGGGGCAAATGATAACTTTACACAGTTAATTTTTAATTTTCATCTTCTCAGAGGTGTGCCTGTTAATTATCTTCATGAGCAACATCAGTAATTTGTCAGTCTGCTCAGATTTCATTTCTGATGAATACAGACTACATTTCCAACAGAAACTTCCCATAAATCAAACAGAAAACCCAGCCTCGTAAATATCTCATCATAACTGCGATGAGAGGAACTCCATCAAAGTTTTAGAGAAACTTGTGACTAATAAAATATTGCATTTATTTAAAGAGTGGAAATTATTTTTGGTAAAATGGAATATTTTCAGGGGACCAAGCAAAAAGCATGTCTTAAGTGGGATAGCACACACAAACACACTCAGCAGGAGTGTCTTAAAGTAGTTTTTCTTTTGACAGGTAAAGGATAAAATAGATGAAGGCTGATGTTGCTTAAAATGGGTTAAGGATGCTAAAGAACTATCACTAATAAATATTGAGAAACATTGCTTTCTTTCTGAGTAGAGGCTCATCCTGTTACCTTTTAAGCATTACAATATGATTCTGTGGTCACAATAGAATGAAACTGATGCAAAAAGTTAAACATGAGTAACTGCTGCTTTAAAATTGGATTTTTTGGTTTAAGTAGCTCCATCAAAAGTGGTAAAAGCATTTCCTTTCCTTGTCCTCAAGAATGGGGCTTTTACTTTCAAGGGTCAGTAGCCAACACTACCCATGAAAAATGTCTGACACTCTAAGAACTATTAATGAGCCACTAAAACAGATGGGAAATATTTTATGAGGGACTTCTGCAATGGAATGAACCATGAAATGATTTGGCAGATAAGAAATATCCCAGGAGAGAGAGGTTTGGTGACTGGACAGGAAGCACTGATATACTAAGGAGATACTTTTATTCTTACCTGGATTAGAAGCCCTAAACCTTATGACTGCATAACCCATTGAAGGAATGGCAATGGTGTCCCTCAGAGAAGGAACTGCTGAGTCAGGCTGAGACTGGAGAATACCTGTATAAAAGCTGTCCCTAAGGTTTCTGATTGCAGTCAGTGATGAGGCATTAAAACTACCTTGTCGGAGAACTTGGAAATCATATCCATGAAGATGAAAGGGATGTGACATAGGTACTGGTGTACCTGTGAATGAAATACAGTAAGACTTACTCATGAATTATTTATGTAAAATTTGACATTGCATTGATCAATTTTTGAGAGAATAAAAATCCAAGGTCTTGCCCTGGAGCATAGTAACCAGTCAAATGACTGCCTAGGGTATAAAATCAGCAAAACATAAATTTCCTTTATTTTAGGTCTTAAACATTATTTTAATTTCTGCTTTTACAATTTGTTTTATAGATTATCTTAATAATATGTATTAATAAAATTTATGAATGAACCTTTTTGGAATTATATTGAAAACTCGTATTTAAACAACTGATCCAGACTAATGAAGTTTAATCCTTGTTGCTTACCTTCTGGATGAAGAAGAATTTCAACCAATGCGTTCAGTGGAACGCGGACAAGATTGAAGCATCCCTTGAATTTATTTGGGCGATCCAAAAAATCTGGGGTGGGATTTGGACAAATGAGATCTGGAGATAAGTCATCAAACTGTGATAGAGGAGGTGATGGGGGCATCACCATTGAGTAATTGTTAATTGCAGACTGAGTAATTCGACCTGGATCTGAGAAAGAATGGAAAATTTGAAGTTGATTCAGTTCCATTGTTGCACAAGAGAAGAATTCAGATATTAGAACATTATGATAAATCTATCATAGAGAATTGTCAAAAAATTTTATTATTCATGGGTAATAGTGGGCGAAAGAGAACTGAGTATATTGGAATTTCTGGTTCTTTATGGGCTGTATCAAGAGAAAAGTTCATTTCTGATATCTTAAGATCTTGAAGTTACATGTTCAGATATTATAAGGTACACAGGATATTTTGAACTTGAATTGAAAATGAATTAAAAATCTACTATAAAATGTAAAACTGGTTTTCATATAATTACAATGGCTTTGAAAAAAGGAAAAACTACTATTTTTGTCTCCAAAATTCCTTAAAAAGTAAATAATTTTAATTTGAAGAATTTTATTTCTTCTAGGGTTTAATTTTAATAATATATCTAGTATGTCACTCTCTCCACCTGAAACTCACAAAAATATTTTTCGAAGTTGTTGGGTCTGTAGAAATCTTCTTTTGTTGGGGAGTGAAACCCAAAAGAAGCTACAAATCTGAATATTTCTCCAGGGAAAATAGCCTCAAAGGAAGGTACAGGTGGTCCTATTTGTGGCTGATTAAACTGTAGGTAGCTTGCACATAACTCACGACGGTTGGCACTGCAGTTTCCATCCAGAATGTTGAAGGTCTATGGAGAAATTGAACAAAGAGGAATGTAACTAATTAACTAGGATCACTAGAAGAAAACTTAAAATGTTAATTACATACAGTGTAACAAGTTAATCTAAATAGGATATTTTATTGTGTTCTTACCCTTATCATTTTGTAGGTATACCTTCAGTTCAATGTTTGCATTGTGCTTAGCTTTAGTCTTGAAAGAGCAATAAACGAAACCTACATAAACAATTTATTTATTTATAGAAATAAATCTATTTGCAAGAAAATATTTAAGATCTTATGTGTTTTTCTTACCAAGCACTAAAATAAATTACAATTCTTTCCTCCAATTAGAGGAATTAAATTCTTTTACTTTATCACTAACTCAAAAAAGTTTTGTGAATTTGAAGAATTATTCATTTAAGGCATCCTCTCTTGCATCTACCTAAAATGTAAAACTTTCGGTCAATAGTGAAAGTTAAATGATCATTTTTTATTAGTTATGGTAAAATAGTATCTTGCAATCTATGTGTGCATCCAGTAATTTTTTGTGTGGCTACAACCTATCAACATAGGCCTACCAAATTCATTCTTCAATTCAAGCTTCAGGTTCCTGTGTTATGAGACTCTGAGAGGCAGTTAATTTAGAGGCTCTTGCTATTCACTGTCATACAAAAGAAAAGCTCTTTTCTTTCACATGTTGCAGTTCTAAAGCAATTCTTATGGTCACACGTAATCATTACCTAGAAATGATGTGGTGAGTAGATTGCTTAGACTCCCATAATTGTCTTGAAGTGAGAATTAACCACACTGCCTAATTTGAATATAACAGATATTTATAGTATAGCTTTGGATCTAACATATTATACTTAGGTTTCTGATTCAAGATGTGTAACTCACTATCCCATTTGGAACTGTGAATCCTTGAGGTGGAATGGGAGTGTCAGGCTCTCTTGCAATATTGGAAGAAAGTGATGACATAGAGGATATGTAATTAAGAATTCCAACTTGGCTTGGTGGACCTGGAAGGCTGGAACATGGGCCATCAGCAGTCACATGAATCCAGAATACATCTCCAGAAGATACATTATTTGGTCCAATAAGCACAATATCATATCTTTCACCTGAGAAAAGCAAAAGACATTATATTCTTATAATTATATCCTTAATTTTTATCTGTCTATTTTTTGGTATTATAAAAAGCAAAAAAGTGTTAGGATTATTTATGAAGAATAAAACTAAATTAAGCATAGGGTGATTTGAATAGTAGTGACAACCAGAGCTCCCTCTAAGCCTTACGGCTACACATTATCTTCTTAGGTGCCCCCCAATTAATCCTATGATTGCCCTATACGTATTGAAAAATTTGAAAGCCCTAGTTTTTGTAAATATATAAGCGATTTTTGCCCATTGGGATTTGTAGAGTGAAGGTTCATTTCAAAATTTAAATGCACAAAAAATACAAACTTAAAACTCTCTTGCTAATTCTTAAAACATAGCAAAGCGGCACTGCTCCATAAGGTAAGCATCTGCATTAATTTTCTTGTAGTGTAAAGATAGGAAAGATGGAGAGAGCTATGGTGAAAACCTACATGAAATAATGGCAGAAAAATGTACATATTTGATCGTAGGTGATATAACTGAAAAAGATGTTTTTTAAACAAAAAAGTTTGACATTTCAGTATATATCTATTAGGATATAAACCTTATAAAAGGAACAGAAGAGCATGAACATCTATTAATCAGAATTTTAATGCAAGGTTTTAAAGTATTTAAGGTTATTTAAAGTTCAAAAAAGATTAAAGAACCTTGTTTATAGACTTTTTCATGAGTACTTTCAAATATTTCATCTCTTGGCATTAGATAGTGGAATCACTTATTCATATGGTATTTAAATATTCATAATATTCTAAATAGTCTGCTACACTCCTTCATTGTATAATTTGATTTAAAAAATTGAATTTAATAGGACACATAAAGTGTGCTATGAAATCACTATAGTATTGATTAATTTCTTACTCTCTTACCTGGCAAAGTAATAAGAGCATCAACTGTGACTGGTACCACTGGGTGAAGATCAGATGACAATATCCTCATTTTATGTCCTTCAATTGTTAATTTTGCTGGACAAGCAGTACATCCTCCATTGATCACCCGAAATTTATGCCTTTTTCCAACTATTACATTTGCAACCCAAAGGGGAGTATTACTAGAGTTTCCTGTTCTGGGATCCTGAAAAGTATATTGAAAGTATTAAATATTATTTTCAGTGTATTTTTACATGCAATACAGATTCACATGCAGAGAAAACTAGAGGACCAAGGGACAGTTGGATGAAATATTTCAGATACAAATGCATCTTGATTATAATTAAATTATATCTGTCCTAATTATATAAAAATTATATATGAAAATAAGGGTTGAAAAGTCTTAAATTTAGAAATTTGAACATTTAGAAAATGGCTGATATTCATATGATGATTATTACCACAAAAACAGTAAAAAGTAATTATGACAAACAGGAGTTTAATGGATAATAATTTATTTGAAAAGCTGTCTCCTCTCTTAAGATCTAACATTAGACATCAACTAGAGATCTTGTGGAATGATTCTACTGGCTAAAGACCAATTGTGAGATGAAGGGAATGATTTTCATAATAATTTATAATGTAGTCAATATTATAATGTCACCAACCTCATATCGTCCTAAACCATTGAGCAGGAAGCTATTTGGACGATGCTGAGAACTGGCATTTAGGCGACGACTAAGACCAGGGAGACGTGCATCTGTGAGGTCATGAATCCAATCACTGATAAGAAGAGTGTGCTCTCTCAAGTCAAGATCAAACTCTGAGAGATTTACATCCTCTTCAGGTGGAACTCTAACCACTAGATTCCCTATGATTCCATCCATTTTTTGAAGACCTGTTAAAGATAAATTCGTGCTATTAATAATAACCGAAATTAATTTGCCTACTTGATTGCAGTTATATTTTCAATTCAATCTTCATCTGGATGATATAAGTTCAAGCGTGAAAAGTAAAAGGATGTCTACAGAAATCAGTAATATTTTTCCAAATTATTCATTTATCTTATACTACTTCAATGTCATTCATGTATAAATTATTAAAAGATAGATGAGGAATAATCACATTTCTTTGTTCTATTTTTCTATGCTTATTATTTTTTAAATAAGTCAAATTTTAAAGGATGTTTCTGGAAAAATTGCAAGGAAAAATGGATTTGAAATCTGACAGGACCAGGAAAATGTAATGAACTCTTGATTATCTGTGCTAATGATGGGGAAAGGATGCATGAATAATCATGGATTAAACATGGATTATCCACACTCTGACCCTCATTTCTTAAAATGTTCATTATTTATGTACATAAACAATACATAATTATTTTTACACATATGCTGTTATTTGCAATTTTCTCATGATCTTAAGTTTTCTTGCCATTAACATAGATTTTATTTTAGCAATGATAATGTCATTGTAGTCATGTTCCCATTGCTCCTTACCTTTGAGTTTTTTAAGAAAGATTGTAGAAAATATCTATGAAGAGTTAAGGAACATGCACTGATAATCTGCAAAATGGATAATTTGTTCACAGAAAATTGAAAATTCATTTCTCTGTTTACTTGACCATAGATCATTGTTTGAATTATACCTTCATGGGAGTGCCAAAAGTGAGTTCCTCCTAGATCAGCCTGGAAGACATAACGAAAAGTGATCCCTGGAGGTATAGCACACTGTGTTAGTTCAGCCACTCCATCACTGTGAGGAGTTTTTTTCATTATTACACCATGCCAATGGATAGTAGTTGCTCGATCATGCATCATGTTGTGAACATCTACAACTACAATATCTCCTCTGCATACCTATTTAAAATGAATATTATTAGGATTAGAGATGATAATCTCGTGAATAGCAATGAAATCTTTGTATTATTAGGACCCCAAAATGAAATCTAGATTTTTTTATCTTGGTTATCTTTAACAATGAATTAGACATTAAATCATAATCTATTAAGATTATGATAAGATTAAATTATCTTATCATAAACTATTAATTTCCATCAACAATCAGGCAGATTTTACTCAAGATCTATAACCCCATTTTAAAACATAAGAAGCCATTTTGAAAGAACTCCACATGTACGTTTACTAAAAATGAAGGAAAATGGGATTGTCCTACTACTTGATAGTGAGAATGAAATATAAATGACTGTATCACAACACGAATACAAGAAAATGTGGTACTTGCATTATTGGTAAACATTTAAATATGCATAATTTTGTAAAATGGGTAATTTGGAGAAACAGCATTAACTAAGAATAGTTTTCCAATTTTATTGTCTTTGAAATGGATTTCAAATTTTTGCATACATTCACCAGTTATTGATCTTTAATACCGATTGGTGTATTTAGGTGTCACCTTTAGAGTTAATCCCTAGTTCAAAATGGTAATAAATCAAGTTAAAATTCTTTCAATTAGTTATCAAATTTTCAAAACATCTCTGTTTCAATTAAGAATTTCATTCAGTTTATAAATCAATTGGGAATGAGGATCATCCTTCAATACTTTTCTGAATCTGAACAACAAGCCTGTAGAACATAATATGGTTGTTGCTCTAAGTGGATGTGCAAAAAGAGTCAAAGAAAATGTCTGCATTTTTCAGATTTTAAACCCAGTCTCAAATACTCTGGTGCTATTTGGGATCCACATGAAATAGGGTTAATCTGAGATATAGAGATGGTCCGAGTTAGAGAAGCTCATTTTGTTCATGGAGATTTCATGTTTGACAGTAACATTTATGGCCATGACAAAATCACTTGGGAGGAATTTGTTCCTCGAGAGACAATCAGATTACTGACTGAAAATTTTTGAAAAACTCATCAGTTCAGAATTTTTTGTCAAAGTAGATGGAATAGCTATTCCAGTAAAATAACTCTAACAAGAGGTATCAAAAATGTATGCAAGAGGTATCAAAAAAGTGCTACAAGGAATGCATCATTAAAACAGGTGGTTACATTTTACAGAAGCTAATGAATAGATTAGGCAAGGATATTGGTTTTAATACACCTCCTGTTATAATCCACTGGGGGTTGCAATGTGTCCTGTTTTTACACTCTGTTTTGATAACTTATCAAAATATTGATTGATAACCCAAGGATTGCTTTGTTTCATAGGCTCACTGGTTTCAATGATATGGTCCATTGTTCTTTCTTTGTTGACGGATGGTCAGTTTCCCTAAAATAATTAAATTAGTAAATTCCTGGTTGATATTATTTAAATGTAGTTTTTAGATAATTTTCCATCATATAGTGTTGGACAAGATCCAATCCACTTCCACTTGAGAAAGGACAAATTCATTTCCTTCAGTTAATCATACGCAGTTCGCCAAATCTTCTTTGATGCAATGAGATAAAGGATACATTCTCAATTCATTAAGTTTCCAGATCATGATATATAGTCTTACTATAAGAAATTCAAAAGGAAATAACCACACCACTCATTGCTTTTCTGTCACTGTTGACATAATTTGCTAGTTCTAGGTAAAGAGCATATCAAGACATTAGGCATGGGGAGGTAAGTTTAACACAGTGTATGCCTATTTTAAAGCCTCAGCAATATTATTATTATTCACTCCAATTACCTGTAAATCTTGTCATGAAGATCCAACAGTCGTGAACTCATCGCATAAATATATTGCCACTGATACTTCGTTTGAGATTCTAAGAAAATTACTTTTGTTACAAGAAAAAAGGGGAGTCAATCGTGCATCGTCAATCCCGGGTTCAAAGTCGTTGTATTTTAGTTTTTGCAGCGCACGTTAGATGTCGTTAAGTGTACCGAAACGATGTCGTATTGGAAAAGAGGCTATGACAGCGCTTCGCTCTGTTAACCACGTTCTCTCTACACACCTTCAAAATTAACTCCCACTTCGCGGGACGACAAACCACTCGTTTGTTGGTCCACTCTCTTATATCTACACCTAAGCTAATCTGGAATCACACATTTCCTGAAATCTTCTTTAATCAGCACGAAATTTTCCATGTGCTTCCAAACCCTAAAATAAACAACACAAAATAGTGAGATCCATTTTATTTCGGTCGTTTCCGAATATATTTTCATCATACGAGCAAAAATAAGCATCTATTTAGATATTCGCTATCCGTTCTCTTATTATCGTTGGCCTAGTCTGAAAAAGCTGCGGAAAAATCCTCCTTATCCAAAATTTTAAAGGGGGAGACGAAGAGGAAAGTAGTTCGATGATCTAAAGCAGAGGTGGCCAACCTTCTTCCTACCGCCCACTAGCGATTTCAGTTTTCAGTTAGGCGGTTAGATTACAAAAATGAGCAAAAGGGATTATAAAGCGATAATAACAATGATATAACAATAAGAAAAAAATTCGAATGAACGTATGATGCAAAGTAATTGTCTAACAAGCACTATTATTATAACCCTATTTACTAAAATTATTTTAACGAGCGCTAAATAAATGTAATAAGATAGTAGGAAAATTACATGTACTTTTCACAAGAGTACAGAAGTGGGTCTAGAAAAGCGAATTTCGGCGGCGTGGAAGTCGATGCGCTGACCATGTGTCACCCACTGTAAATACTGTCTGGCTAGGCTGTATTGCGACATTATTAGGGATGCTATTTAAATATATGTTAGTTATAACAGAAATTAAAAGTCTTTTCATAATATAATTTTTTTAAATTTCTGGGAAAATTCATAAATATTTTTATCTAATTCAGTATTTTAAAGGCTCACTTGATATCAATTGGTTATCTATAATCAATATCACAATTTCCAGAATTCATAAAATAAAAATAGATTGCACGCGTTGGAGGTTGATTCAATTTAATATGCCACTGATTTATAATTCAATTGTTCGGGTTTTGGGCGCATGAAAGATTTATAAGATTTTAAACGGAGAGAATCGTATGAAATGTTTCAATCTTTTACTTTCCGAAAATCAATTATGACAATCTTTTCGGTCTTTCTGCTTATTATGAATCTGCCGTTTTGAAGTTGTATTCGATTCGATTCTCTCCCGAAGAGACAGATATTTTTCAGGTTTATGATAATTTTTTTATAAAAAGCAATGACTTGTGTCTCTAAAAAAGCTGATTTTTACTATGTGTTGAAGGAGACGAGCTCTGAAAATCCAGTGGCGAAAAATAAATGAACCTAATGGAATTCAGAAGGAGATGTGTAAAAATCATATCTTTTCAAATATATCTTAAACAATCACCATTCTCCCATGTCAAACAGAGAATGTTGCAATTCACGCTGCAATTATCCCTCTTTTAGGTATTAACTACGTTATTATGATTGACATTTTCAACTCCACGGAAGGTATTGTAGATACCACCGAATATACTAAAGTGTGACTTTAGACTTTAGAATTTGAATGCAATTCCCGAATGAAAGATGAAGTAAAAGCATTCATGAAGCGCAAATCTATTCGAAGAAGATGTGAAGTGATAAGTATTACCTCGCCTGAGAGATTTCATATCTCCGGACCGGTCATGGTTACAAATTAGCGATGAGGCAGGAGCGAATGCATAAAATTTTACATGAAGATCATAAGAAGAAATGAGGAAGAAGAACAGTCTTTACATTACCTTTGATCTCCGCCGGCTGAGCACCCTCACATACCACCGTTTTCTATCACGCGATCAGACAAGCAACCTTTTCACCCGACATTTTTTAAGCTCGGAAGAGTAACTATGGGGAAAGTTATTTCTCCGAGAGATTACATTAAACCACTTCATCCTTTCAGTGGTTTAAGAAAACGAGAATTTTATCCGTCCGTTGAATAATCCATTGAAGATTTATTATCATTGATTAAAATGTTGGTTAAATCGCACCGTGGTGTCGGGAATTAATTACCTCAATATTGTATATCTTTCTAATCAGTTAAAAAAAACAAGGGGTCATAAGACTGACGTGCCCCTTCATGATGTTGGACGTTGTATAGAGATGATAACTTGTCGAAATATTTCCCACCATAATAGGGAAACTAATATTGATAGAAAAGGTTTTCACTCGGGCTTATTGACACTCGGACTTATTATGTACCTAAGGTACGGCTCGTATCAAAGGGAAATGAGGAGTATATCTTGTCGTTTTGGTCAAAAGGAATTTCAAATGAATCTAATAAATTTGAATCGAAATAATTAAATTTGTACTTAATGATAAGAAATCCAATTGACTCTATCAGCCTGATAAGAGCTTCTTATACTCCCGAATAGTCAGGTTAGTTACGCTTTCGCCTTGGTGATGGTGGTCCCAGGCTCGATTCCCGGTGGAGTCGACTTTTAGAAATGGTGCAAAAAGATCTACAATGTCGAAGGAACTCATTAAAAAGAACCACTGATAAATCTCCGATGTTTATACTTTTATTTTAAATGAACCTTCCACCACATAAGGCTGAAGTCCTCGTCGGAAGTTCCATCAAAGGATTTCAGTCGCCAAATGCACATAATAAAGTTGAAAGATTAAATTAAAGATTCTCATACATTGATGTTTTGTTTATAAAAAAGATTATTTTGTTGAAAAACTACCAATATGAAGTAGATATACCAAAATTTGGATTTCAAATTCTTTTTCAGGATCAAAGAAAATCGACTTTGAATGCCTTTTAGTAAGAGATGGTGATAGGTAATTGAACTTCAAGTATTTTAGAATTTTTGAGAGATATGAGAAAGCAAAGTTAGAAGCGGAAAAAAAACGTTTATCTTAGAAACTTTAAGAAGATAAATCGCTGAATGTGGCTTAGTATAATTTAGTATATATATATTTATATGATAGTAATTTAAATTGGCAGACGGGGCTGAATATTAAATAAAAGTAATTTCTTGTAGCGATTGATGGGAAAGCATAGTACTTTATATTAGTACAATATTTACGTAGTACTTTATATTTTCGAAAAGTAAGAATAATTTTCTGTTTCGAATCCTTCGATGCGCAAATACTTATAACACGAACAGAAAGAACAAACTAGGAAAGAAAAGTTTCCACCTCAATTTTTTTCAAATACCAATATTATAATACTTTGGGAGCTAGAGATTCAGAATATGGCGATAAAATTGCAGAGCTACTGAATATGCGCTAATTCAAATTTGATTATCAGTGGTAGATAAATACTTTCCCAAATTAAACGTTCTGTGTGCAAATCTGTCTTTCAGCGCAACGTAGCGGATTTAATTTTAGTAATGCCTGCTTCAGGCGTGACAGAGGAGTGAATAAATGATCTTATTGGAAGGGGGACGAGATTCTTATCTTATCCGTTGTATCGAGCAGTGGCATTGTGCGAGATATCCGCTTCATCGAGAAATAACTGATGGATGTTGAATCTTTTATCTGATTCATAGTCGTCTCCGATGCCAGAAATGTTTTCAAAGATGAACTGATTCGGTAAATAACTTCTGACACTATCAGTAGAGAATGGATATATGGATTGTTATCCTCGGTTTCTTGTGTTAACTATTACTTTTAGTTGCCAGGGAGGCACTTTTTCTCTAGCAAGGGATATTATCTCGGGGATTTAAAGCTGATGATCTGAATGTTACAGATAAATGGCCATGGATAAATCGAGGAATATTTTCTGTACGTTAACTTGTAATCATCGGTCGGAAATAGCGGAAATTCAAATTATTAAGCCAGAAAAATGATCAGTATAAAATAGTTTTCTGACAGATCGGTCTTTGCTTTTCCTTTTTCGATTATTTAACGCTAAGAAATGCTCTTTGCCTACCTATATGATGATTGATATTGTTTTAATCATGTGTAATTTTACACTTAAGACCGGAAAACGTTCGACAGAGTAGAAATAACTTTCAAACGAATGTAAATTTCGTTTGGTTCATTCTACGATAATTATGACTAAATTATTGAATTTAAACGACTTTGATAATGGGTTAGAATATTTAATTTTTGACTCTTTCATCGAAATTATTTATGTTAATTATATTATCGTTATTTTATTTGATTATTTAACCATAATTCTTTTTGATTTTAGATGGATGCATGAGACTCAAAATTTTTATTGCGTGGAGCGTCGTTCGCTTCTTCATAATTAAGCTCTCCATTTATATCATTAACACTTCATGTTTATACTTTTCTGGTTTTCCTGGCGTTTGCCAACCTCCTATCAACCTTTATCACCAGCAATCGCTACCACCCATCTACATAAATCAACTTTTTCCATCATTATCGCCACCTTCCCTCTGTTATTAACCTGTCATACCTTTTCTAGCCTGCTCCTTACCACCAACTCAAAAACTCAAATCTTTCAATATTCCTTTTTCTCAAATTCCTCGTTTCACCCATATATGATTACAAACTACACCCTATTCTTATCAATACTTCACAATATTATCCTCGATGTCATCCTATCAGTCCACTTCAATTTTCTAATTCATTTTGGTGCTCCTTTGAATACTTTTGTTTAATGGATGTGTAACGTTCGACCATTTCATTATCTGGCCAGTGTTTTGGTTTAGGATCACAATAAAAGTTAATGGATCTTGGTATCGAAGCTGAAATATTTGGGATGACTGAGAGAGTGTTTAAGGTGAAATAAAATCTGAAATAGAGACTAAAGAAAAAAATGAATATTTACAGAGTGAGTGAAAATAAGGAGACTAGCGAAAGACCGTGAGTCACAGTCTACGGATTTCTTTCACCTTAAAAGGTAACGGAGTATAAACCAAATATAAAACGAAACATATATCATTAGTGGATCCGAAGGGATAACCACTTAATGATTCAGTTGTGCCAGAATTTTACGTAGGATCTGATAGGGAGCTTGAATTAAAATCAGATTGTGAAGTTTTTCCCTCGATTACTATACATCTACTACATTTGTTTCTACAAAATCCTTTTGCCATCCTAAAATTTAATCACGGATAAGTTCATGAGTGAAGTGTCTGAAATCGCACCCTCTCCTAGGAAAGTTTCTAGCTTCGCTCCTGACGTCGACGTACTTTAAAGGAGGTGGTTGGAAAATTTGAAGGTGATGCAGGCAGACTGATCCATGGACTGAGGTAGAATAAGAGTTGAATTTTTCCCATACTATATGTGGGATCCTGACTAGAAGGATTTGATCTCAGGGCTAGAACTCTTGCAACGTAGAGCAGCATGTTTCGTAAAGGGTGACCGTAGGTCTTATGCCAGCATATCAGAAATAAGCGGAACCATCGGTTTGTTTTAAGTACATAGTGTAGGCATAAGCTTTTTATCATATTCTTGGATAATACAACTTACATTCTCGACGTAGTGTTTGGAATAATCGGCATACAGTTTGCGCAAAGCGAGCATGACTTTCGTAGCCAGATATCCAGGTTTCTCTTGATAATAGCGAGGACAGGGAGTTACTTTCAATCTCATTGACTGGATAATATTTGTCACAAAAATAATTTACTCCTCCGTAAATTTAGCTTCGTTGCGGAGGAGGGGCAAGAAAAATTGTCACTTATGAAGGGAGACCAATCAAAGATGGGTAGATTAAAGCGGTTAATCCGTAAACTCGGAGAAACTCATTAATTCCATAGATTTCCACGAGGAATCAGTCTCTCTCAACCCTATCAACACGTATAATATAATACTTTTCTTGATTCTAATATTGGGGCCTAAATGATATTGCTAGGAGTCTGCGGCGCTTAAGACATTGAAAAGCAACAATGTTACACGTGGCAATGCAAAATTGAGAGAGATTTATTTTTCATGGAACTCTATGGAGATGATTGTAGGTGATAATAAACGCCTCCTAGCATATAAATAATCGCTTTAATCCAATTGTCTCTGATTGGTATTCCCCTAGCGCCTTAAAAGAAGTCTTTTTCCTTCAGCAGCGAAGATATATTTAACAAATCTTAGTGAATTTTGGATTTCTGTCCTTCCTCATCCCCTCTCATACTACGTACAGTGGATAGCAGGGTATGAACGCAAATATGAAGAAGAACTTTTATTCTAAGTGTCCCGTTCTGGCTACTTAAATTCCAAAGAAAGACTCCACTCATGTAGGGAACTATCATTCTTCAGAAGGAACAGTTTTTTGCCTAACTTTGCTCTTGTTTATTCAGTACCTACTGGCGTTGTTATAAAAGCATGTATTTCCTATGTTTTTATCATGTTACCAATTTATTATCACAGAGTGGAGAGGATACTGGATCATACATCTTTTTAAGTTTTTTTTCCTCTGTGGTTTCGTCTTGTACTCACGTTAATAGACGGTCCTGGTATCCTGCGGTTGACCGTCAGCACGCTCTTCTCGTAACCGTCTGTGGTTATGCATTGGGGGTTGAAGCAATCCGTCCTGTTCCTAGGGCAATCTCCACAGGCTCTGCACAGCAGGAGGTCGGGTTAAAGAGAGGAAAAGAGAGAGTTACATTCAGCCATCCGCGGCATCCAACTCAAGTTTTTGGGAAATGGCGGGGCTACGTTCTGGATATTTGTTGCTCATTTAAGGCACTTGCTGTGTGGATACTTCCAGGTTTCTCGTTATAAGTGTATTTCCTCATAAAAACAGATTAAAAATGAAAATGTATGAGGACGATGGACAAGGCGGAAATATAAAAAACTAAGGTCTTGGGTATCTTGGGATGAAATGTAGGTACATTTTGTGGTGTTCACATTAAAATCTGGGGTGTGTATAACTGGAGAATAATGGGAATAATCGCACTACTACCCTATGAGGATCTATTTGAGTGTTATATAAAATCATTTTCCGAGATTTAAGAGTGCATTTCGAAAAAGTTTCAACTTCGGCTAATTTTCTTCTGTAGAATCCATTTGATTATCAATTTTATGTTCCGCTTATTCAGTGAAATTCATATTATAGGTAATATTAATCAAGGTCGTTCGATATTTCGGCTGCACATCCTTCGATATTGTACAAACGTGTAAAACTGTTAAGAAGCCTTCGCATAGAAGACCCGGGGTTATTTATTTAGCCATGATTTTGTAAAACGTGCGTAGTTTATACCCTCAAATACGGTAGTTATCCTTTTACCTCTTAACAAATGTTCTTCAAAGATGATAGTAATAGGCACTGATTACTATCCCGAGAAATGGAAGTTAAATTACCGATGTGTTGTAGTTGAAAAGCTCTCTTATCTTTTAGTTCAGCACTTTCGCTAAGGAAGGAAATAAAACAGCTGGTGAAGGACATGTAACCTTTCTATATTGCAAATCATAACATGGTGAGAGTGATAATCAATGTAGAGTGTACAGAAGTCGAGCTCGACCATCGCGTATTTCATGAGCAAGAGACTCATTCCTCATCCGAGGTTGAGCAAAAAAGTAGTCGGCCAAGAGGGAGAGGAAAATATCCTTTCTACCTTACTTTGGGCAATTTTCGAGTATATTTATCGGGAGGACCTTTGCTGCGTAGAGTGGAAATATATTTATAGGTTGGGTTACGTTCGCTAATTGGCTGAGAGACAAACTTCGGTAGGAGATGATCTCTCTAATCCGAGTTATGTTATTTGCTTTATATCTTGTGGATGTTCGCGGATGATACATTGGGAATTTTTCCAGTTTTAACGAGAAAGTACTTGTATGTCAGAGGAGGCAATTTTACCTTGTGAAAGTTTTTGTTCGTATTTCAGGTAAGAATCAAAACAGGGGATGTCGAAATTATATCATGACTTAGCTTAAATTATATAAAATGATAGTCATTGGAAATTGATAAAAGTGATAAAATTAGAAAGTGATAAAATGTTAGTCATTGGAATTATACGGAATAATAGTTGCCTTTATCGTTTTACTGAGAATTTAACGGATATTTAAAAAATATTAGTTCGTGGATTATTAACGTAATATATTGGAATATTTTCTAAGATCGGATACTCATTATCATGCACTAATTTTAGCGGTCATACTCCAGGAGCTGATGGGCATAAATGAAGTTAAAATTAATTTAAAGTTGTATAATTCAATTTCAAATGGTATAACTCTATAAAATATTAATTCGAAGAGAAACTTCAATTTATAATTCGGGGGAGGTGCTAAACTTAACGAGCAATTTGCATAATTTATTGATTTATTATCTTCATAACCTTTAACTGCTTTGAATTCAGATCCGCCATTAACTCTGAGGCATGAAATGCCACTCTTAACATAAGTTTTCATTAATAAAACCCACCTAATAAATTGGAAATTGTGTAAATTGATGTAAATTGATGAATTAAATCACTCCAAACATAGAGTAGATTCTTAATTCATTCAGGAAAATATATAGATTCTTGTTGACATTGCTAGCGTAGAAAATCGATTGCTCATCAGCTAAAAAGAGATGAACGTCGCTTTCCCACGTAAATAAAATGAAATCCCATTGTAAAAATTTCAATTCCTTATTCTTATATTATAACTGTCCTTGAAAAATCACAGAAGGAAATAAATCAGAAATGAATAGATAAGCGGTGAACCGATCGTTACTTTAAATGGAAATTTCTTTCACCGAAAAATTTCCAATGAGTATCTGAAGGATCCCTTAGGGATGAGGAATGAGAATACTGGGGCGAATTCGCTATCCAAAGAGACTCGGTAAACCTTTCATGGCGACATGTAATCCTATAATTTTATTTCATTAATTTTCTTGAAATTGTTTTCGATCAGATATTTCGGAAATTTTTACTGTGGTAATTTCCGATATCCCGCAACAAAAACCACCTCTGACTGCGTTTTACTAATTTTTTGTCGTTTGATACGTGAAGTATTTCAGACCAGATATATATCCGAATCATGTCATATTTATTAAAGGAGTCATTTAATTATGCTTCTTTTTTTAGTTTATTTCAGCTTATGATGAAAAGTCTTTGCATCGCTTACTCTGAATTAATAGATAAAAGCGAAAACTTTTGATACATATATTGGGGATATTCTTCTCTAGAAATTCTGAAGATATTAAGTATGAATATAAAATAATCACAAGCAATAGATAGCAAAAGTGTAATTAAAGAACGTAACTTATGATGAAACCTACGAACCAACATCGTATCTCATGAAGCCAAGAAAACATGGTCAAAGATAAAATTATTTAAATAGGATGGTGGATATTTAGAAAGTGAACGAATTAAAACAAATATCATTCGATTTTAAAAGCAAAAATTTTTCGAATTTGCAGATCCAGTTCTTGACAGTTCGACTTTAAGGTGCTCTAGACAGTAGCTTTCATAAAGGAAAGCCTTTTCAAGGAACGTCAAAATGGCTTCCAAATCACGCGATTAGTCCAAGCACTCCATTTTTTCACTTCTTATTTTCATCTGCCATAAATAAGTAGCGAACCCAAATAACTTTCTAAGATTTCTTTCGGCAACGCCTCCCACGGAGCATAAATTAGTAAATTGATCGGTCGAGAATTTTAAATTTATTTAATGGCTTTTCCACCGAAAAGAGAGAGAGAAGTGAAGCTGTCGGATGTATCAGCTCTAATTAGGGTGAACTGTTTCGTTTATTTTTCCCTTCATATTCTCAGATAAAAGATCGACTTCTGCGATGTTCAGGATACTGCCTTAGGTCTTTCAATGGCGCAATAACCCTGCTAATGATCAGGTATAGGGGCCGTGAAAGCCTTGAAATCATGGATGTCGCCTTTCTGTCTGGCGGTTGCGAAAATCCTCAATTTCTCTTGACCACACCTACCCTCTTTTACCGTGCTCTTTCCTTTAATTATCATTTATCCATTTTCCCTTCTCTCTTCCAGAGTCTCTGTCTTCTCGTCTTTTTTAGGCCGTCTCGGTTTTCGGAAATGCTAATTTCGTTCTTTTGATGAAACTTAACATCTCATTAAATATTATCTCAAGTCAAACCAGTTCGTCTACTTCGAGATTTGCCACATATGATTATCCGATGGTTCGCCTTCGATTAATATTTTTCGGACTCGTTGAAAAAAATTAAGGTAAAGAACTCAATTACGCCAAGCGATGGGAAATAATTTTGATGACTTTTAGGAAGTATTGTTGCCAATAATTCTTAGCGATCTTTTCATTCCTCGAAGAACTTGTCTGGTAAAATGTGTAATAAAATGGGTATGAGATACTTTCAGTAACTAGAAAAAGCCATAATTTCTCTTCAGTTAGTATAGTCTTAGTCATTCAATATTGCTCTCCTATCTGGTTCATGTCAGCCAATTCTAAAAACTCCTCCTACAACCAAATGTTTATTTATTTATTTTGCTAATGTAGTAAAATCTGGTAGATAAAAAGGGTTCTCATAGCTTACTTATTAGAATACCAAAATCCAAAAATATTTTTAATAAAAACCAAACGTTCTCTCGTTACAATTTAATAAACTTCTATATCGATTACCCCGAATTAGTTTCACTGTATAATGATCACGTTCCATCCAGGTCGACTAGTTTTACTCTCCTTCTTAGAGTATCAACGTTTAGATTATCCTATACACAACTTTCCCTACCCTATTTCCTAATCTTCTGAACTCGTTACCACTCTTTTAAGAGGAGTTAAGAAGTTAAGAATATCACGTGACTGATTCCTGAAAGAATGTTTGCATTACTATTCGTGCAAATAGCCTTACACGTACTTATGTATATATTTTTTTAGAATTTGTCATTGCCGATTGGTTCCTATTCCATGCATTCACACTTTTCTTTCAGAAGATGATGAATTAAACTCTGGGCGATGTGGCCAAACTTCAAAGAACGTTATCTGTAACCAACTGAAAACGATACTTAGTATTTTCATCATTTTCTACCGGGGAATTAAAAAAATTGGAAAATATTAAGTACTGTTTTAGTTGGTTGTGATGAGTTATGATAAATATAATTAATATAATAATTGTAATATTATAATAGTAAACAAAGACAATGGAGCAATATTAGTACAGTATAGTAGTAGTAGCAGTAGTTATATTGTTAAGTGCTTTGATAGTTAAGATCATTTCGCACATGGGCACCGGGGGTCGATCCCGGGATCTTTTTCGTGGGAGTCGACAGAAGAACAATATTCCAACGTTTCAAACGCTATTAGTTTTCAGAAACGCAGTCAGTTTCACGTTGGCTTGGGGGTAATCCACGGCAGCCTTACAAAATTCATCACCTTCATTAACTTGATCATCAATGAAATTTCTTAGGATGGTCTATTGACCCAGAAAACGAGTAGTAAATACCTGTACATAATTTCCTTCTTTTAGCCGCAGATAGTAAACTGTAAGTTAAATTACATAAGGTGTTTCTACCTTCACTAGTATATACTTACTCCCCCATCGTCACGTAGTTTTCCAAGACGAATTTGTAATGGCAAATGCGAGGTGGTGCTCCGAGTTTACAAGGGCGATGGCATCCTCCAACCTCGATGTCAACCATCGGGTATTTCTTCGGTCTTCGCACACCTTTCGTCTGAACAGTTTCATCATCGGGATGAAGAAGTTGTACTACCCTGGGATCCTCTGCAATTATTCAGAAAGTGGTGGGTTAAAGAATTTTCAAACTTAAAAGATGTACTCATACATACACTTACAATAGTCGAATGGTAAGTAAGGATTCAAACCCAAAAGAAATTAAGAAGTATTTTTTCTTCAATATGTATAACAATAAATAATTCGGAATAAGACGGCGATGCAATTTTAACGATTTCTCCAAAAATAAAAAATGTTGAGCATGTTGAATTCCACAAAGTTACGCTTGAGCATATTAATTTTATTAACGATGTTGAGGTTCGAAATCGATGAACACTGTATTTGCTTTTCAATGCAAACTAGTTTTATTTTTAGCAATTTTTAATAATCTTGTGTTTAAGGAGAATTTAATATTTTAAAATCTAACTTCTCCATTCATCTTCAATAGTCGTTCAAAGAACCTTTTAATATCGCTACAGAAAAAGGATTAAAAATGTAACTGTAAGTATGGTTAGTAGTACAAACATAAACATTACATTTTCGGAGAAAATTTCTTTGGGTTGACATTCAACAGCTACTGCCAGGTATATTTAGAAGATGTTAACTATATAGTGGCATTGGAATCCAATATTGGTCAGTTAATATGATATGGAAGATTAATATAAACATGAATTTTGGCCCAAAAATTTCCAGAATTTTCTGAATAAGTACTTTTTATCGATTTGAAATCTGCTTCTCTTTCGAGTGTAACGTTTCTTAAATCTGATCCTATTCATTCATGTTCAACATTTAATTTCGTGACAAAATAATCAAGAGGAGAGGATAGGAACATGAATTATTATTAAGTATTTTACTCAGATTCCCTCTTTAACTTTTTTATTTTCACCGGAAGTATTTCACTATAACATTATCAATAGCCAAAATATTCAAGCATCGTCACTTAAAAATTTCAGTTGTGTGTGCTGAATTTCTAATGGATCCATGAATTTTTTTATTACACAGGGCGTGTAGGAATGCAGCAGTACACGAATACCTTTAACGACGGCCTATTAGGCTACGTATTTCAAAACATAGTAAAGGTAAGAGAATAATCAGCCATGGACTCCATGTAGCCATGGAACTTAGATTACGCGTTTCTGCTCGGGGTGAGCCCAAGATTTCGATTCGCAGTTAAGTGAAATAAATTGGGAGCAATTTATAGTTGGGGAAAACACTGCGTTTAATTAGATAGTCAGTTTGAAGCAAGATGAACGAGCATTCATTGAGAGATTCCTTTGTTCTTTGCTAGGCAGTTCGTAGTGGGGACAGATGGTACACGAATTTATGATGGTAGAAGGAATGAGTGAATGTGGGTCGTCTGTTTTGAATTCGGGAAAGTTTAAAGGGAGCAAAGGAAGAAAAAGAAATGAGAGGAGTGGCGAAAAGGCACCCGCCGTGCCGAAACGAGCCGGCGAATAGCGAATATCAACGACTTGTGTAACACATGCATGATCAAAGAACGGCGTACGCCCAAATAACAGTCCGTTCAAACATTCCGCGGCTTCCACTCATTGTTCCCGGGCCAAATTGATACGGAGAACCTCCAGTATAACTCATTCGATAATGAGCGGAAAAATGCGATTAAAGCCATTATCCTTCAACAAGGGCCTTTAAATAACGTCTGCTGAATTTACAGCTGTTTTATTAAAATAGATTTATCATCGCTGTACCGCATTATTATCTTTGAATTAAGTTTTTCTCTTTGTATGATTTAAAATTATCTTAAAAATAGAGAACCACCAAAAATGCCTTTCCGTTAATTAGTTTCTGGATTAAATTAAGCAATATCTTAGGTCCTTGATGCTGTGAAGAAGCAGAGTCATTCTGAAGTAATGAGTTGAGATATTTATCCACAATTACGTGTTTATCCACAATTACGTGTTTATCCACAATTTTTTCAAATTCATAAATCTAAATTCATAAATGTCTTTTGCTTTGAAATTACTAGTATTAGAGAATGCGTGATATGCATTTTGTGTATGCAAATTATCTATATTTAGCTATACATTAGTGTTCTACCTTTTGGTAGGTTCATGTGCCCCCACATTTCCTATTCAGTTCCCTCTCCTTAAATTCCTGGTAACTTATCCCACCCTTTAATTCGTCTAACAACTTCTGTCTTTGTTTTCCCCTTTGTCTTTTCCCTAGCATTCTTTCCTCGATCACTTTCTTCAATAATTCAATCTTGAGGTCTTACATATAAATAAATACAATTGCTTTAAGTGCTTTAATTGCCCGGTCAAATATTGAGAGGAGAGGGATTATTTAGGTGTGTATAATTCCCTTAAAGCAATTGTAGGTCGTAACAACGAAGGAAAGAGACACTTATATGTAAAACCTCAAGAGATATGCGAAAAAAGGCGATCTAGTTTTCGGATAGTTACTCCATCAACACGTGAGAAATGCTCCAAAACAAAGCATTAAAAACCCAGAGCGTAGGTACGCACATATTTACAAACACAATATTTGTTGGACCTAGACAAGGAGGGGTAAGAGGTGGAAAAGAACAATGTAAAACTTGGCATGAAACTAATTTTTACCTTATTATATTTCTTAATATTAATGATTAATTTTTTATCAGTTGCAAAGACCTCATTTTTAAGGCTAATTTTCATCAGAATTCTGAGTATGCATCAAAATTGACATTTTCTAATTCTTTCCATTACGCTGGGGATTCAGGATTAAGATGAATCCGCTCATAGTATGGCCAATGATGCTGAGATTGAAGGTTTGAGCTCTTGTGAAAAATTTGGTTTCCGTGAAAACGACAACAAGAGACGCGAATTCTCCAAGCGCCAAATATCGGCAACCGTCGGGGGCAATTCCTCGGAAAGGATTATCACCCGGGCGTCCGCCTGTTTTTTTTTTTAGAAACACCTGATGCGTGTTTCGGAAACTGTTTCAATCACCAAGGGGGGTCAAACGTCCATGAAAACGACATACAAAATTCGAAGTAATTTTTCTTAAAACTAAAGAAAGTGGTCTTGGTAAGGAGGATACTCTAAGAGTCTACGGGGACGTCTTTAAATGATGACACTATTTTTGTGGATTTCTAACCCCCCTGTCTCATTGCGTCACAAGTATTAAAGCCACTATTATTAAAATCGCTTAAAATATAATAAGGGAACTAAGAGACAAAGGTTCTCCAAGCGCCGATAGCGGCAACCGTCGAGGGCAATTCCTAGGAAAAGGATAATCGCTCAGCGGTCACTCGTTATAAGGGAACTTCGAACGAATTTTGGGTCAAGGAAAGGATATATATTTTCGAGATGAATATAATTTTAGCTATGGCTAAGTTTCTCATAGATTCGGATTGTGATAATTTTTGTAAATTTTAAGACGAATCTTACGTTTTTCATACGCAGTAACTTACGAAAAATTTACTCGACAAATTCAGAAAAACGACGTATCCTTAATCAAATGAAGGTAACAAAAGGTCTGAGGGTAAAGCTTTGAACGTAAAGGGTAGAATGTTAAGGCGCACAGCTAAAAGGAATAATGGGAAAAAGTCTGATAGGATCAGGACTCGAACCCGGGAACCCTCGAAAAATTTTTCCTTTAGAATTTTAGAATACCGAGATTTATAACAATTTACACAAAAACCTCAGTGTCTCTGATATAGAAGGATGGGAAATTTTAGCATTTTATAGGATTTACTGATGCAGAATAACCGAGTATCATCGGTTGAGATTTTATGGGACTAACAAGACTGAAAATTTCCTTGCTCTGAAACACCCAAATACCTCCTCGGTGGACCTTTGAGGTACATAGAAAACTTTCGCGGGATTTCAAGAAAGTTATTCGAGTTTGCATAAGAACAATCATCGAACTTTCCCTCCATTCTCGATACGATTCGCTCCTTAGGAAGGTAACTTCTTTACTCGAGCGTGAGGATAGTAGTAATGCAGGGGATTCCGCTAAAGGAGCAATTTCATTTCCTCTTCCGCGAATGCAAATCTGGTCTTCTTCATTCCTCGGGGAGAAATTCAGAAGGAATGAAAACAAATTAATGGGCAGTGATTAAACGAAATTAAATGTGTTCTTCCTAACAATGAGAGTAACTCAAACCTCTTTTCAAATAAAAATGTTTGTATTTTTTGCAGGAAATAAAATGTTAATTAATATATAATAATAAATAATAAATAATAAATAAAAATGTTTGTATTTTTTGCAGGAAAGACGAAAGATTCTATAAACATATATGTATTAATTTTCCAGAAACGTTCGCATCCTTTCAAACATATTTTCATTTAAGAAAGAGAATGAAACTAGATTTTCACTCTATACATCGTACATTGGAACATTGAAAAAAGATGTAACCTACCGGTTTTGAGTAAAAAGAACATTTTGTAATCAATCAGCGGCTGCGCTGTTAACTAAGCTCCTTAATTATTCATGTATAATCTAGATTACTTAATGATTTAATTATAGGCTACGATTACCGGTATGTATGTGTTTCCGTGTTATTTGGTAAAGATATCTCGAGCAGGAAAGACAGACTATCGAGAGTTTTTACGAGGAAATTTCAATTTCATCGACCAGAAACTTGATTGATTCACTTATTTCGGAGATAAATAATGGAAAATATGAATATTCATCCGTTCTTGCGAAATCTTGCTTCTCTTTAAGTCTGGCATAAAAACTTAACTTGGCCCTCCCACGTGGATGCCATGATACGCCACTTTGTAGTGATCTGAACGGTGAAGACAATACTTTTATGCTAACAATTTTAGTTACGAGGAAACCTCACTTTTGTGACTATAGTTGGACGATGGGATAAAACTTTTCCAAAAGAACGACTTGAAAGTGGGGGAGAACCATAATTTTCGACTCCAAAAATACGAAATTAACCGTTAAAAACTCAATTTTCATGTCGAAAAGGCAATAAATAGGCTACAATAGAAAGGTTCAGCTTGTAATCATACATAGTTACTATTACTTCTCCGTTAGATTAAAAAGGTTCAAGATTTCTCTTTGAAATAAAAATAATTATTGATAGTAAATAATATTCGAAACTTTCGCAATTTCATCAGACGTTTATATATTTTCCGCCTGTAGTGACATCTTTCACAAGTATAAAGTACTATTAGACAGAATAAAGAGCATTTTCCGGCCAAGAAGTCGCCGAAATGGGGATGAGTATTAAAATGTGAGAAATTGAGTGACGCTTCTTTTTTCCTTGGATTAATAATTTCACTCATTATAGTTGATTGATGTTCGATTGCATTCGATATGAGAAAATGGTTAAAAGGAACACATCATTTTGAAGTATCGACCTCTTGATTGACTTGCTGAACCATCCCAGCTTGAATGAATGCCTTCTTGTGAAGCATGCCTTGATTTACTTTTGGGTCAGAAGTCATCACTCTCAAAAGGCAATTCAAGCAAACTCAAGCATAAGAAAACATTTTGATTCACAAGAATTGCCGTGCTACTGTTTTACAAATAAAAGATACCTGCACGGATTTCTTTGTGACATAACCTCAATGATAATCAACACATTATTGTTTTAATAGAAATATTTTCTACGTTGGCGCTAAACCATTATAAAATGAACTCAAACCTTTGATACAGCTTCTTGAATGGCACCCTTGATGTATAAATATATGGAATCGGACTATACTCACAGACAGAAACCAGCTGATCTTCAGCCACAATAATATTCTGATCGAAATTCGTGCACGGAATGAATTAGAGTCTTAGATTCATCTATAAAATCAAGGACAATTAGCTAATCTCGGAAAATACACAATTTAGTCGCATGGTAATACTCGATTGGCCAATAAAATTCGAGAAAGACTCTCCAAACATTTAGAACGCTAGTGAGGATGAGCAAATATGGTATTGAAAGGAATGATGACCCAGCAAAACTAAAGAAATTGAGGCTTAGGGTGTTGACATGATACATCAAGGTTATCACCATGAAACTGCAAATTTGAGGCACCAAATTGTATGTAGGTGGAAACATTTTGACGAACAAGACTTTTGGAATAAAATACTGAGGAGACGAAGGAATTATTTGCATTTTTATGAGGCAAGAATACATAAAAATTACCGATAGCTTCGACGGAGACTGATAGGAAAAAAAACCTGTTGTCGCAAACTTATTGAATTGGTGTTTCTCTGAAGCGAAAGGTCTATTTAGGAAACTTATTGAGGCTTCGGTTATGGGTAGGTCTTTTTTAAGTTTATGAAAAGCAGCGGGGAGGCTAAGAAAATACGGAAGATAGCAAATTAAAATACGGCTTTAAAAAATTATTTATTTTTCAAAAATCATCTCTCTGTTGATATGCAAACTGAAATATGTATAACTATTGTAAGTAGACGGAGGAGGAACCCAAGGAATTTCCAGATTTGAAAATTTAGAAATTTATCCATGATTTGAGAATAAATTAGTGAATTTTCTTTGATTTCAAAAATTTCTTTTAAGTCGCTAAGCATAAGATAGGTGTTTTTCCCATTTTTATACTACTAAAATTTTCATGAAAGACAAATATGATAGGTGGAAAAAACGCAGTTGGAGAAAGTATTGCATAACTGTGGCTTTTGCAGAAATTCTATTTTGGTCGCACAAATGATAATCTTTGATTAATGTCGATGCAGCTCAGGAGTGATTTCGGAAATTCCCAAAACAAAGGTTCAACAAATATGTTTTCCGTTCTTTCGATATGCATCGTTATTTTTCTTCTATTAATGGTAAGAAACGTTTTATATATTTTAAAACATGATTTCTTATCGCACTGAGTTATATAGGTAGTAGTAGTAGTAATAGTAAATAATTTAGAAATAATGTATAAAGGTCTTCGAAAGCTAAGGCCATTTCTCTCATATGAGCCTCCGCTGGGAATTGAATTCGGGATTGTTTTCAACAAATATGAACGTGCTCCCCACTTGGCTATCCGAGAGTCCTCATGGGTGTTTTATTAGGGCAGTAATCGATGTTATTAATATGTTCGATAGATCTCTGTAGAGTAATACTTAAGAATGTCTCGCAGCTGGTTATTGGGTCTAGGGGCGAGCTTATGCATGGAAATGATGAAATGATTAGATCAGACCACTTCAACGCTTATACAAATCCTTAATTTGTCACATTTTCACTGATTCATCTACATTCAAGAATGAGTCAGCTCATGGATGCTGAGATTGGAGAAGTCTACTGTATGAAAGAGACAAGCAGCTTGTTTTCTGAGGCATATCGTAATTCCTTCGTGGATTCTATGTAATCCAAACTGAGAACGTTAGAAATAACTGAAAAGAACAGTTTGGCAAATCTGTCTCAATGTCTCAACCTTCCTAGAAACAGACAGCTCGGGTATTCTACGCGTGAAGACAAGTCCAACAAGCCGAATAAATTTCATATGGTGCCGAGGAAGAATGCACGTCTTTTTCACGGCAGGCGACTCTAAGTGGTGTATCCTCCTTCCTAGAACGAGGAAATAGCTGTGGGTGACAAATGGCTCCTCCTGTCTAACACCATGAAAATTGCTGTGCTTCGCCGCTTCTGGGTGTGCCCCACCTTTCAACGATGATGTATACGTAGAGCTGCCCTTAAGTATGGAAAGGACTGCCCTAAATCGCAGGAATTAATGCGTGAATCACTTAAATTTCCTGCATCAAAACATCATTTTTCTTTTCATTCACCGCGAATAACTATTGTTCCGTTTTATTGAATGGAATAAGGACTCGGTAACTGTAAGAAAAAAAACCGGTAACTGTATAGTACGTAATGGGAAACGTCTATCAACATACATCTAGTGTGAGAATAACTGTAGCTGATTCATCGCAAGTTGGTCGTTTCAATGATAAAAAATAAATGAAAGACTGAAAAAAGGCATTTCCTTCTAGCCGGAAGGTGAGACTCCATTTTGTTTCGGCTGCCAAGTTGATTTTTTAAGCGAGAAAGTTAGCATTCCTGAGAATACTCGATCGATTGATCGATGGATTATATTACTTGAACGACTTTTCTGTTAACTTTATGAAGAAAAAGGAACAAATCTTAAGATCAGATAGATTATCTTGGCATTATGAGAGTTCTTAGAAGCGGCGGAAATGTCTCGTTGGTTAAAAAAATACAAATAATTAGTTTACTCTTCCGGCATACTCAGCCCTGAATATAAAGGACTCCTGATCACCCAATTAGGGGTTGTTATTCTATCAAAGATAAATTACCGCAATAAAATGAAAGAGATTGATCGGAGAGTTTAATTCAAATGATTGCATTAATGACTAATTTCCGCTACGACCCAAAAAAATACTTGAGAGCTCTTTTATCAAGTTTTACAGAGCTGGAAAAGAAAACTTTCAATAATGTTTTCCACGAAAATATTCTTACCTACCGAGGGCGAATGTTTCTTTAATTTCCACCATATTTCCTTTACTTTATAGAAATACCTCCACCGCTCCATTTTTATACAGATTCTCGTTATTGAATCGTAGTTTCATTCCTTCAGTTTTATCACACGGTGTTCATCATATCATAGAAATGGGAAGATACAGACAAACAAAACGAATGAAGAAAAACGTAAAGAACATATATTAAACTCTGTAGAAAATGTATAAGGACTTATATAAGTATTAATAACGTTTTTATATCCTGAGGTAAACAAGCTGCTAGCCCATTTCTTAGAGCATATATATTAGATATACTTAGAGATACTCCATAATTCTTATTTTAGCACACAAGTTTCATGTCATAAGTATCTATGCATTTTACCATACATTCCATCCATTCTTGAAACTACGTGCTACACTGGTAAATGCGTACTTTCTTGAGTGTACTTCTACCTCGGCCTCTAATATGTAAAGAGCGAAAGAGAAGATTTAATTAAAACAAATGGAGGATATGTAAGCAACAATACCCAAACCAAATTCTTTAATATCAAAGTTATTAACCGTAAGTACAGTTGTTATAAAATAGATTCTTTGTAATAAAATTTAGTTTGACTGTAATTTTGTGTATATTCAGAACTAGCTTGGACTCGAGCTTGAAGTCCATTCTGTTGAGTAAAAAGTCCACGGCGCGACATCTCTATGATAGCATTTGACCTAAGCCAGCGGTATTCACCGTGGGTGACAAATGGTCAGCGGTCAGCGGTCCAACACAGCTGTAATTGTCTTTTCTTTAGACCTGGACCCGATAACTCTTAGTTTAGGTTGCTTCCCAATGGTTTCGATATGGGTAAACATCTTCCCCCCATCCGGGGATCGGAACCGGGACCGCATCCGCCGAAAGCGAACCGTAATCGACGTGGTTACCGGGAGTGCCCATTCTGTTGAGTACAGATGAAAAATTCGATTGACTTTTGCCTATTATTTCGTCGAATCTTCATAATTTTACTGAAACTTTGTTTGATAGGATGCAAGGATATTACCTCTGAAGCGACACAACTTTAGACGATCATGGATTATTAAGTTTACTCTCTTCTATGAAAGGCAGTACATTGACGTCAATGGAGGTCGTAAACGTGACAATAAGTCATGATTTGGCTGTTACATGCTCAAACTTCGTCGATGTAGAGTTCACGATACGCCTGCAGCCGACTTTTCGAAAGCAAAACCATATTTTTGTGAATAAGTACCTTTTGATATATTGAGGATTATTTCAGTTTCGTTCTTCAATAAAGAACGGCGATCGAAAATTAGGAGGTAGAGTATTACCGTCAGTAACGATATGCATATCCCGACGAAAAGGGCAACTACTGATGACTCAAGTTTCCATAATAAGTTAAGAAGATATCTTTGAAACGACTTCGTGGGCGGCAGGGACTTGTGACAAATGATGTCTGTCTTTGTTTCCCATGTGCTTCTGCTTTCACGCCCGGTCTTGTCGCGCCAAATCAGTCCTTCATATCTAGGTTTGGAGCTTGGACATAAGTCTTCAGCTATGATTGATGCCATGTTGACTCTGAGCCAAGTAAAGTGAGCTCAGAGTAATATGTTCATATCGCGGAAAGAGATGGATGGGACGCACCACTCCTACAGTAGGATTTTAATGTTTCCTTCATTTTGTGAACGCATCATCATAACGGTTGGTGGAAAAACACAAGAATTTGATATTTAATCGTCTGTGGTTGTTTCCGTGGAGAGATAAATATGTTACACATTCTTTCTTCTTAATGCACCGATTCAAATGCTAACTTTTCGAGATGCGGACTCATTCGTAACGCATACGACCATGGATTCCAAATATACGCTCGGGAAATGAAACATGTCATTGTCTCTATCAATTTTTTCCCTCTTAACTCATGTTTTCCAGAGTTTAATAGTATGCTATCCAAAGAAGGCGGACACATTATTGCTGAAACTTCTTTTGATAAATGCTCAATTGTATTCTTGCCTGGTTGCAGACGGTGAAAATACACGTTCAATTCGTGAAAGAGTTTCTCCGGTATCTAAATGATTCTAATCACAGATCGGCACGATCATGTAATGTTAAAATTATTTTCGAATATCCTACTTGATAAATCAGCATATGCCAATCGTCACTCATGCACAGGTTGTTCGTAATGTATCACAGGAAATTGACGAAATAAAAAAAGGGACCGGGCTGTATTCTTTTCCTCATTAGTGGACCGTATTACTTTCGGTGAGTTTTTATTAATAGGATACTCTAATCTTGCTAATTATAACCGGTTTAATTATCATGAATGATTATCGAAGACCTGAAACAATTTAAAATGATGCATTTTTTGTAATGTTTTGTAAGTCTAAATTAATATTATAATTTCCAGAGTGACCCATCACAAAATTGAAGGCAGATTAAAATAAGTTACCATATAATTTGAATGCGAAAAGACATTTTTTGTTTTATGAGATAAAAATAACTAAATATGTGAATGACTGCCGAAAAAGAAATTAAAGGATAAAAAATTAAATAAAAAGCTCGATCTCTATCGCGAGTTATAATATCGATTAAAATTATTATATCGATTAAGAATTATTTTATCGATTAAAATTATTATATCGAATAAGAAATAAGAAGAAATTTCATTAAAAATAAAAATAATAATAAGTGTTCATATTTATCTTAAAGTAGAGTTGGAGGAACAGAAAGATGTAAATTATGGAAACGTCACAAGTAATCTCCTCTCCCAAGGATTATTTCATATCCCGACATTTCCTTTTAGCGATAATGGCCGCGCGCGAGCCTCTGAAAATATCCGAGCGTATTTCCAAATTGCGATACAGTCTTCCGCCATTCCTAATTTTTCATACCAGAAAGACCAGTATCACCTCTTTTCTCTCCTTAAGATTTGGCGCGAAAGAGGGGACGAGCGGTAGGTGGTTCGCGTCGTGGCCACGCCTCCTCATGCCTCATTCGTCCAACCCTGCAAACGCATGTCCCTACGTAAAACTGGATCATCCGACGCGAGGAAGTGCGTATATAAAGAGGAGAGACAAGTCTTAAGGCATCACTCCGACGACTGGTCGAGAGAGACAAATCCATACGGCCAGCGCCCGGCTGGGGCGCCTCGGAAGGCCCAAGTAAGACCAATTGCGCGGACTTCCCGCCAAATCCCTGACTTAGAAAGAGCGACGACCGAAGTAGCGATTGCGAAAGATAGAATCTGTTCAATCGGTTGACTTTCAGAGGATACTATTTCCTTGCGTGGGAGAGCCATAAATATTTTCTTATCTATATATAAATAGGATAGTTGTTGGATACCCGTGTATATAAGTATCTTTGCTATAAATCTCTCACGTATATTTAATAATAAATATTACATATATAATATTAATTTATATATTTAATTAAAAACAAACGTATTGAAAGCTCCGAATGCACTAAAAAATGGCTGCACCTTTTCACATTTTCCGAGGAAATGAAAATATAATGGATGAAGGAATTTTACGGAAATCATAGAAATCACTATTTAAACTTTCTAAACAATACGATTTACTAGAAAACAAAATTAAAATAATTGCTGCCTGTGTATAACATGAAACATAACACTTCTTGTTACATTTCGTTACAGCTGCCATGTTAACCCAGCACGCTGCAGAAACAAGTAAACAAATCACGCCATGCTTCCAGTTATAAGCGACGACTTCGAAGGATTCTGCGGTAGCCCATCCTGGCAAGAAACGTCCGTAAATACGGCACCAGAAGGTGAGATTTCCTACCATCCAATCCGTCAGCGACACTACTACGCCTCCACAGAATCGGAAGCGGCCGAGTTAGGCTGCGAAACAAGCATCGCTCACGAACGCGGTCGGCGAACGTGTTTCAAATCCGATATCGACAATCAAGGAATTCCTGAGCGTGGAGGGTCTGATGGTGAAGAAAATGGACGACATGCGACGGAAATGGCTAGAGAAAGTGGGGCTCGAGATGCAACTTTCGCCGACGGACACCCACGTGGCGAGGCGGTATTTCACGTTACACGTCGCAAGATCCGTTGCGTGTCTCACACCCCAGGTCCTTACGACGGAGCTAGATCCAGCCGTGCGTCTATGATAGCTGGCCGGACTAGGTCTAATAGGACACCCTCCGAGGATCATAAGACTGCAGGGATACGACGGAATCCTACCCGAACTTGCAGAGAAGACGTTAGATCCAACGTGGGTATAGTCTCAATCGCCGGCAATATGGAAATCGAGTTAGTTGGAACGGTCGAACTTGAGTGGATTTTGTCTTCCCGGCTTGCCGATCCCGCGAACAGGTTCAGCCACTTCTCTCGGCGGCCGTGGAACCACAGCGGTAGTCCGTCAAGTTTCTCACGGTCAGGGCAGAGGATCGAAAGACGACTCCCAAGGTCTTGGGATCTGTAGCGAGGATGGGCGAAACGGACTCAGAAGCAATGTGAGTCTATTTGCTGTAATTTTTATTGCGATCGTTATTATGATACGTTTACGATATTCTTGGAGAAGCGATATTTGATTTTCGTACTATGAGGCGACGGGCAAAAAAAATATTAACAGATTTTAATCGGCGATTACTTATTATTTTATTTCTTGAAGTACTTACCTCTTATATTATCATTTGATCTTAAGTCTTATTAATAATTAAATTATTATGAATTAAAACTCATTCTTTGTTTTTGATTAAAATCGAATCCAAGAAACACTGAGAACTAGAGCTATTGTAAAATTATGAGTGCTGAGTTTACTAATGCATGATATTTATTCATATCGTTACTTAACTTACAAAATGAGCAATATTATATTACAGAATATTCATGCACTCAAAATGGATATACGAGAAAAATCAAATTGTGAACAGCTGATACAATTGAAAATCATAGCTGATTATGATTCAATAGTGTTAGCTAGAGTACCAAAACATTTAAAATATTAAGCCGAAACAGGGAATTTTTAACAAAATTCGGTTTGTCATTTGATCGATTTCCAAGCTACCTGTGTTATGAATTTCTATAATGACTGTTTACATCCTTTCAGGATCCCGAATTGGTGCCTTCCCAGAATACCTCGAAGAAATGAATTGTAACGTGTCTACAATGAAGAGCGGCACTTTAGCTGTACGGCATAGTTTTCCTAGTGCAGAATGGGGTATATCTCACAATCAGTTTTACTTATTGTCATATTCATCGCCCATTGCTGCATATTATCGGGACAATAAGCATGTAATTAATTTCCAGTAAAAGTCCCTTTTATTGAATATCTTACAAGTATACTAATCCATTTGTATGCGTAGTTATAAGCTCTATATGTAGTTGACTAATCCAGGATCAAAAAATTATATACTACCGGGTATGAATCATAAGTTACAAGTTTCGCTGCCATGTCAATATGTTTACTGTTTGTTTTCATGTAAATATGTTTAAAACGTTAGTTTTATCTATACTATGAAGAACAATTGTTACTATTAAGGTGTTAACTTAGAATAAGTGCTATATATTAGATTCGAAATCACGATGCTCATAAATATAAAATGTATTTACTTATTAAGTAGTTAACGAAACGAAATAATGATTCGTTAGAAGAAAGTTAAGTTTAGATCGCTGTAAATATCGCTTATTGTACATATTCAACTGCTCTTCTTGGCAACTTGAGATTTTGTTCTCGTAGATATATTATTCATCACGAATCATCTTCATTTTCCGGAAAAATTCATTGAATCATTTTTATAATCATTGTAAATAAGACATTCCTTTGATTTTATTCATTTTTGGTTTTGGATATATCTCTGGGGTATGGTGTTTCAATCGGTCTACTTGATTAAGTGTTCCAACACTAAATTTCGATAAAAATACATTTTTTTAATATTATCATAGCCATAGAAGGGATTACGGGAAATTAATTACTTTTACTGAAACCGTTTTGATAAATATGGTGACTACGTCAAAAATTGCCTCAAAGGAGAAATTGCCTTATTGTATCCGCTGGAAAGGCAAACATCTTTGGAACTCTTTGGAAATGATATGTAATTTTCATCTTCAATATTATTCATATTCGGGATTAATATTCAGCGCTTATATCGTTGCCTTAGTCTGTTTTATAACTTGTGTATAATGTGTATAACATTATTTCCTTTTGCAATGTACCTGAAATGAGTTGTCTTAAATAACCGTTCAATTGTAACGCGTTCACTTTCCATTCCTCTAAAACGCGTTCATTTTCCTTGAAGGAATTTAAGGCAACTCATAACTTTGCACGCAGTACCTGAACAAGCGTTACGTAGCGCTTGATACTTATCTTTTTTAAGATTATAAGACTGATGTAAATAGTTTTCTTATAGATATAGTTTGCTAACATAGCAATTCACTTTGAATAGTGTTTCTTAAATTCAGTAATCATTGGATCAATAGCATTCATATTAATGATACCATTTTTTAGTATGCATATTGATGAAATAGTAAAGTAAAATGATTTATGTTGATCGTATTTTATCCTGTATACAGATTATTAAACCGATCACCAATCAGTGTGGTTATATAGGGAAAAAGGATATGTATATAGTTATGGTTTTAATTGTTGAATTAAATTCGAAGTTATAACATCAACGTGTTGCCATTGGCATTATAACTGAATAGACCTATCAATACTTTTGATTTATTCAACATAATTAAATTAAGGAGATTAAGTAACACAGCAACACATGATACCGATAAATGCTTCTGTGATGAAAATATTTTTATGTATTATGTTCCATCATGACATGTAATGATCACCATCGCTTGTTACACCTTACTCACCGCTGATGTTACTTCTCTTAAAAACACAATAAAAATTTGTATCAATTAATAGCAGGAGAATGAAATCATCTATCTTAGAATTTGGAAGAATTAAGATGAATGCGAAGACTTCTTGATTGTTCAACGTCTGCAATCATACCTGTATTTTTGAAGTGTAAAAGTATTCATTGTAACAAAATTCAAATGTCAATAAAGATAAACATTTCTAAATAAATTCCTCTTTATTCACCATTCGAAAATTTATTACGAAGTATTAAAATGATTCGGCGTAGGGAAAGATTAATGCTGAATTGAATTCGTCGAGTAATCTATTGAAAAAGTAACCACCACCTGTTCGCCGCATGGCATCTCATGCGTGCACATTTTCGCAAAGTAGCGAGAACACGGGAAATTAAGCACAGAAGAGAGGCGAATGAGCAATATTTACTGTCTAGTCACTTTTTGTGATTTAATGAAATGAGATGGAAGAGGTGGAGAACACGGTAACGTATGATGGAAAATTCAATGAGTAAAGATATTCTGTGAATAATTCTACCGCTTTTGTAGGGGTAGCAGTTGAGTTTTTACCTCTTAGAATTAATTATTTCTCTAGTTTCCGACAAAATTTTCTCAAACTCCCCGGGGGCACATGTTTTCCTAACATCTTCTTTTCTTATGCTTACGGTGTATTGTTAATAGTAGTTTATCGAAGTCGTTGAATGGCGTAAGAAAAGTGAAGATTTACTTGTTATATTAAAATCTCTGCATCATCAGACTTTGGGAAATTTGGCAATCGGCTCTGTGAATATTGTTTTCTCTTACTATTCCGTTTAAAATATATATTCAAGTTTTGACGGGAAAAATGAATTGAATGAAAATTTTATATCGAAAAATCGCTGGGAAACCCTATTGATTATTTCTCTGGCTTATAATTTCACAATATTTGCAACGTACTGTTGGATGAGAAATTTCCCCAACTCTGCGGTACATTCTTGCCAACCAACATTTTTTCTTATGCCTACGGCTGAAAAATTCTTAACTTCTATTCCCATTCCCTTTGGGCATCATTAAAAGACGAATGCACTCATACATCACAAACTTTCTAAAATTATGCTGACACGAATCAATCTCGACTATCAGTCTGGAGACGTATAATGACTGTTTTGGTGAGATCAGAATGTATAACAAAGCTCGGACCAAATTCATGGAAAAAGCGTTATATTTATGCGGAATATATATTCGGCGATTCATAATTTTTATGCATAGTCATTTATTACGCGATTTTAATTTTGTATGTAGCGATAATGCGCATTCAATTATGAACGCATGGAATTGGATTTGAATCATCATATAACGCTTGAAAGTAAATGGCATGTTTATTCTCAAACAATTGAAATTACGCTAAAGCAATTTTTTTGATGTTATCTCGCCGATTGAATTCTATCATTTCAAAATAGAGTAAAGATCTAGAGAGTGGAAGTATACTATCTTGATTGCTAAAAACTATGGAATCAGTTCTTGGTGTACGATAGTCAAGTTCTATATTATTCATTCTAGGGCTACTTGACAAACACAGCAGTCTATTATCCATGGAGTAATCATAGTCAGTCATACTTGGGATGGAATGAAATAATCGTTAAAATTTTGAACTCCAGAAAGTTAAGAATTACATTTAAATATCCTCAAACACCCAAGCTGTCCTTTAAATAAATCGTATCATTATAGAGAATAAGCAAAAATAATAGTAGTTACATAAATTCGGGCTAAGGTAACTCAAAATGAGGGTTCCAGAGCAGTGGCATTGCTCTAAAGGTTGAGCTACTGGATTGATATCCGGGTGGTTTTTTACGATACCTCCACATATTCTTGCACACATAAACGAAGTGAAATGAAAAGTAAAGTAGATCTGAATAACGCTCGGGCTCCGAAAGGTAATTCACTTTTTAAAATATAGCTCAAAGAGAAATACATGGATGCATTAAATCGGTAATTACGAAATCATAAAAAGAAGGGAGAGTGAGCAGCGCGATTCTCTGTTAATTCAAGTGAGATATACACGACTGTTTTTTCCTCTCGCATGAACTTTACGACGCGATACAGGAAGGGAAAGTGCATGAAATAAAACCGAAATAAAAACCCTCAAACCAGAAAGCGGATCATAGACGTTTGTCGCATAAAACTCGGCGCCAAACGAACCTGTGATAAGGCGAACAAAAAATAAATAAAAATCCATATCCTCGCCCAATGACTTTCTTTCCGCCCAAGGAACCAGTTCATCCACTTTTAATGACGGTTTCCCTTGCGGACGGAAACCAGACGTACCAAAAATACTCTAACTGCATTAAATTATCTCTACTCGATCTGTCACCTCATCCATTATAAGCGCTTACGTCTACGGGGCGATTTCCTTCCCCTTTCCTCTTCCTGTCTTTTGGAGGTGAATCCACTGAAGGTGGGAGTGGATTGGAAAGCGGAGAAGAACCAGAAAAACACGAAGATGTGGGAGGACAAAGGGAGAAATTTCTGCGGAATGGATGTGGGAGAGTTTTTTTCAAGGAGAAGATGAAAGTTTACGATACAATTGTTCGGGAGAAATAAATCTCTTAGATTTGCAGTTTCGAATTTGAAATTCTGCCGCTTCTTCTATTACGGCTATTTACAAAAGTAGACCTAAAAGATCAGTATTTCATAACATTCTGTGCTATGTACATACACATTCTGCAGAGATTTAATTAAGATCCTAACTTAACCGTGGGTAAGAGTAAAGATACTGTATATAAATAGTAATACCACCCACATCCGGATCAAGTAACTCAGCCTGATAAGTTTGGTTCTTCTTAAAGACTCCAATTATATTCCTGGACAAGGAATGGGTAAAGATAACTTTGCATATAAAGGCTTGCACCCAGGAAAAGCAGCCTCTCGGATAGAGGAAGATCCCGGGTTCGATTCCCGGTCCCGTTAGACTTTTTCAGCTCCGTTTCTCCTTGGAATATTCCTGAACTGTAAAATTTCCAGCGCAAACAGTGCGTTTTGCTAATGGTACAACGGTTAGCCTATAAGCGTTTTTCCATAAGTTACAATGATCAACACAACAGTATACGGAAACTATCCAAAACATTTTAAAGTTTCCTGAAATTAATGTTGAAAAAAACTTGAAAGATATAGGAAATACCTGCGTTCCAGGCGATTGACCGTCAGATGGCACCAAAAAAATTCAAGGAAATACGAAATATCGGTATCTGTTGGTAAAGTCTAGTAGTATTTTTTTCCGAGAATGATTCGAAACTAGATAAGGAAATTAGGTTGAACGTGGCATCCCCGTATTAGGCTTGGCATACGTCCCTTTTCTTTTGATCGGGAGTGCAACGATTCAGAGAAATAGCCCCGGTCAATTATTCATCCTGTCCGTTTTAGAACGATAAACTCCAATTTAGAATAGACGGAGGATTAAAGGATTTCAAAGAAAAAAGGTTCGAAGGCTGAGATTAAATGACTTGGTGACTCTACGCATACACTTAAATAGGCTAATAGTATCATAAAAAATGATGAACAGTTTTAAAGCAACCTCCTGGTTTGGTTGACTGGATAATTTTCTTCAGGATTTAATACGTAGCTTTTCGTTGTCAAAATGTGGTACTTTACTCCTTACCATTACTCGAACAGTTAAGCAGCTTTAAGGGTGAACATATAGATGAAGGTTTTGGGCAATATTTGTATAACTCTGAGTGAGTAAACAAATCACCGGAATGTTTAATTACTATCATATTTTGTGATAACATTGTGCTAACTCAAACATTACGAAAAACTTATACAACTCCACAAAAATTTTTTCTTATGCTTTACCGGTTTCGGTAGCAAAGTAGCATAATCAGAAACATTGGAACTGTACAAGTTTTTTCGTAATTTTTGAGTTCGTAAATCTGAAATTCCACCAAATAACGCTGAAGAATATTTATCTGATAACACTGTGGTTCAAGATTGGAAAACCATTTGCTCAACAATCACGCATTATAGTTACATCACGATCACGAATTTTCCGAATACTTCTTCCATGACTTAGGAACGTCAAGCTATGGATTCCTAATATTCTGCTTATAATTCCTTGCTTAAATGTTCTTTGAGCGTTTTACCATTTTTTTGCACCACTCCCATCTTTTTGGGATAATGCTAACATAAGATAGCGAATGAAATTGCTTAATTTTAGATTTATAGTAGTCGGAGAGTCACATAATGGCGCCCTTTAGGATAAAATCCAGCCTGTCTCCCTGATGTTGAGTAATTTATTCGGCGCCTGATTGCTGGCTTCGATTTTTAAAACAGCTATGGACATTTCATCCGTCGTCCCGGGTTTTCTTCTCGGTACTTTCTCCTCCATCACTTCATTAATTAAGATCCAAGTCATTTTATCTCTTATTTTTGCCAGGCAAAAAGAAGACCCTTGGCTCTCGTTCGTTTTCTACTCTAATTTGTTTCCTCGCGAAAGAATAACGTAGTGGACAATTATAGAGGCATATTTCTTGCATGAGAAATAATCTGCTAATAACACAAGTTTTCATTTTTTCTTATCATACATACGTCTAAGCGATAAAAGCGGCATTACTTTGCTGAATTAAGAAAATATTCACGGCATTGAGAGCAAGTTCCTGTCATAATAATAATAAGAATAATATGTTTCTTGTGCTCTTGGGAGTACCCATAAGAGCAAAAAATAATTACAATAGCTTGCCAACTAACGCAAATGTAATTATTAGAGAAAAGTACAATAAGGATAAAACAGCATTAATTCAATTTACAAATAAAAAGTTCATAAAATATATAAATTCAGAGAAATTAGAAATATGAAGATACAAATAATTAATCATAATTGAAAAATAAGTGTTTGAATAACTGATCTTTGAAAAATCGCACTGAGAAAGAATTTTTACTTGAACCGGTAGTGAATCCCAGAATGGGTAAACTCTACCGAGAAATCCCATGCCCTGCCAAAGAATTCTATCCCAAGCATCTTATTCATTTCATATGGGTTTACGTAATACAAGGGAAGGAAGATTACATTCTAAAGGTTTACTATTCAAGAAGATGCACTGCGTTTAGAATTAACTTATGAAGTTAGTTATTATAAGAAGTCTTTCATAGTTGAAAATAGTATGTTCTAGACATTCTTCAATGTTATGTCAATAGATCCTCTGAAAGAAGTTTTTCAATCAGCAGCTGTGTATAAACAGCAAAGATCCTTTCCCTTACTGTAACTAAAGTTTCCTTTTCCGATACAAATTTTATTTTCGTCAAGCTTGCGAAAATCTTCTTTTCATCACGGCACGTGTATGAGGATGCAGATATGGAAAGTCAGAGGGAATGAGTGGGACGCTACAAAAGGGCGGGAAATGGAGAAACAAAAGAGAATGCGAGGGCGTCGTGTTGATACATCGTCCTTTGACGCCAAGCGTGCGATTTCGGTTTCACAATCCATTGACACACCCTCTCATCGAATGATGAAGCGGAAATAGTATTGGATATCGGTATTTACTCAAGGAATGAGAATTAACGGTTCTATGTGATTCACCATGAGCGCAACTATAATTTTGCTACGATCTACTTTTTCTAGCATTTATCTTAGAAGCATAAAATTTTAACAAGTTGGCGATTTGGGGTAACATTCAACAGATGGAAACAGAGTTGGGGATGAATTTATTTAGAAGGAATCGAAGACATGAAATAGGGCGTTTCCAAACAATATACACATACTTCAAATAACATATAATGATTGCCAAAGAGAAAAGCACCATATTATTTTAAGGACAAGGACAAGCTTTCATCAATGTATTTTAACCAGTAAAAATAACATTAAGAGATTTTAAGCAATGATCTGAAAGTTATTTAACTCAAAAGGAATATCGCGTAACTATGGTATATTTCAATTAGATGGGTAACTTGGAAATTTGAAGAATAAAAAGGTTAACATATGAATTATATTCACATTCGAGACGAAGAAGAATTAAACATGCTTAAAAAGATGTATCCTTCGCAAATTTCATAGCCGAAACTGTCTGTTCTTAATTTTATAAGTAATACGTAGATTTTATTTTCATTCATCGCATCTTGTGAGTTACAATACCCTGATTTAAATATATCCAGCTGCAGCTTCTCTAAAAGTTTTACGATCAACATATATTGGAAATGAAAACTTCATGTGAAATATTTTGGGTTTCGGTTATAATTGTTGAACATCGAAAAATTTTATTCGTTAGTAACGTCAAGGATGTTCCAGCGTTATCTAGAAAATACTCAATCGTACGATCGAGATTTTATTTGAGTGCAAAAAATAGGAAACGATGAAGAAACGGGAGCACTTACATTCAAAAAAGTATCTTTAACTCTATAGGAATTGACGTGAGAAGTTAAGAGGATCTTCACTTTTGGCGTGGGTAAACGGTTCGAATTGTGAGCTTTCAGAGACATAAGTATTCTCGCGACAATCTGCTTGAAATTGTCTCCTTATCTCATCTTGATTATCGTACACACGAAGCTCTGGTTCCAATGGAAATTTATTCAGGGTGGGGTATGTAACTCGAGTAAGACCCAGGTGTTGAATTAATCCTCATACAAAATCACATTCATATGAGAGCCGCTTTTAGGATGTTTACTTATCTCAATCATAAACATCTTTCACTTTAAGAACTCTTGAAATATTTTATCAGTGTTTGAAATATTTTGCGTTAGTCAAGGATATTCTATTATTGAAAATTTTTGGGGAAATTGATTCGTATATACATTAGATTTCTCATATAGAGATGACATGACTTCTACATAGATCTCTCACGCACCACATCCTGCTAATAGAACGAAAATATTAAGAACCTCTAAATGAATCCCGAATTTGACAATCACAATTAATTTAACGTATACATGTTAACTCATCTAAAACAATAACTCGAAAGTTTTCCCTATAATCCACTTTAAGGTATAAGACCTAACTTTATAAGACCGAACTTTACGTATTTTTTCGCTAGGAGAAGCAAACACTTCCGTGTTCATCATTTTAATTACTAGTAATGAAATTTAAGTGAGATATTGACAAGTTCCTGGTCATGTCACCACTTTTATGGAGTTACTGTGGTCCTAATCCACGAAGTCATTCCATCTCTCATTTCAACTGGTTTAGATCCTACAAAAAATACAGAAGTCGCTCTTTGGTCGACAAAATGAGAAACTCACCCTTAAGATGCCTGGATATCCTATCTGGCTTGTGGGCGGCCGAGGCTGTGATGGCCAACGACACGACCAAGAGCAGGAAAGCGGTGGACATCGGTGGATTCCCTTTCATTGCTCCAACTAAAAGGCCAAGTGCTCTCCACCAACTAATGCATTTATAAGCTATTTTGTGTCATTCTTAACGGTGACTGCCGCATTCTTTCTTAAGGCTTGAGAGAACGGTGTATAGTCACCGGTAGTGGGGAATTCCGTTTAATAATAGTTACGATGGATCTAGAGATAAGCGCATTTAACCTCATCCCGAAGGTCTTGTATTCAATGCCTGTTGACAAAAGCGGGCCATTCGCAATACTTTGTTACAGGCGTTGCCACTGTGGACACTGAAGACTGCAGTTGTCTAATGGTCCAACTCCACGGTATCCTGCTTCAGGGTATGAGAACCAGGGCATCGAACCATGGTAGTTTTCCTTCCGGTTTTCACTCCAATTCAACGGAAAAAACCATATTTCGGTTCTTCTCCGGTTTCGTTTCTTCCACCAACGCTGAACCGGTTCGAACCGGATATTTTCGTTCCGACCGCTGTAATATAAGATTCCTTTTGAAAGCTTGCTTTATCATTCCTAACTTTTATTTATTTATTATGTAGATTTCAGAATAAATTTTATTATAAAATTTACCTACAAGTAGTAGCTGCACATGTTTAGTAACCTATCTCCAATTACTTTGAAGTAAAATGCCTATTGTAGAGAATCGAGGGTCGAAAGGAATAAATATCTGTATTCGGTTTCGGTTTCGGTTCAGGTATTTCATTTTTTTTATTAGGATTCGGTTTTTACTGTTGCAAAAATAACGATATTTTTCGGTTTCGGTTTTCGGTTCTGTTCCGGTTCGATATCCTGTTGAGAAATTCATGATATTAATTACTATTTTTTCTAGTGTTTGCTTATTTTTATTACCTTACTTCTTGATATCAAAATGCGAAAATCGATTTTAACATTTAAATTTTTGCCTATTTAGAATCGAATATAATACTTTAAAGTTTCATAAAGGCTCTTTATGATTCAAGATTCTTTCTGAATTTATTAGGATTTTTTTCTTACTGTTGGAAAGATTTTGTCTAAAATATCAGAAAGCAATTAAAGATTCGGGTCGACGTCGGTGGGGTTCGGAGAGGTTTTACGACACATAAAGTCTACCCGTTGTGATTGATTGTTAAAATAGGATCAATATAAGGGATGACACCGAAATGATTTATATCTGGATCCTATACCCCTATCCAAAATTTCCTCAATTTTATCACGACTTGGTGGATATGCGGGGACATCTTGTTTGTTGCCTTGTCACCGCCCAGATTTTAGACGGATGAACTTTTGAAGCTGACATAAAAGGAAGTTGATTATGAGATAAAAGACAGGAGGTCAATCATTAACCTCGAAGAACGGATCGGCATGGGAATAAATCCGCTAATTATTTGCACCACTTGGATAAAGCTATCTAAGTAGGCTGTTGCCCAATATGAGCTGTTCATACATATCATTGCAACTTAATTTCATCGATGGAAACATAAAAAGAACGGTTGCAGATGAGAAATGCCTCTCTTGTTTTATTACTGAGGGACCTCTCGCTTTGATGATACGATCTTTTGAGACGATCTTATCCGAGAGATTCACTTTCGATATAAACAGGAAGATGAAAAACGAACAGCGAAGATCAGTGGGGCTTTGAGGTGGACTTGAAGGAGTTAATGAAGTGGACGGAGAGGAACGTGCTGATATTCGATAAGGAAAAGTTACGACTTTTTCGTGAAGTGTTTTAATGGCACGAGGAAGATGGGGACCGTGAATAATTACGAAAAATACCGTTTGGGGTATGGACTCCACAAAAAAGAGGTAGAGGAGAGAAAAGATTAAGATTTTTTATTGACAACCTCTATGTCAGGTGGACAACCCTCTAAATTATATATAATTCAGCAACTTGCCCTCCAAGGATTGATCAATTTGTATATTAGATCCAGGTAACTCAATTCGGCAATCAGTCTCATAAATCAGTTTCTAATTGAAGAATAGCTATAATATAAGTTATAGGGAAGATGTTATACTTAACCATACGATAGAGGCTTCCAGTATTGATTTTAACTAGTTATAAATTTTCTCAGTTCACTTAATTTGGCAAAAGAGAATTTATGGTGGGTGAAGGTGATAATTAATTATAGCATCATTAGGATAGCTGATTTATGGCGCATCCACAAAAATGGTGTATTACGTAATATATAACGCGTCTTGAACCCATAGAAAAATGAAAAATAAATTTTTTACTCAATCTACATTTTGTATGTTCTATAATGCACACACACAAAGTTCTAAAGGGCGCATTTATTATAGTTTTAGCACAGAATTATAGTTCAGGGGGCATTTTTATAGTTTATGGAGAATTAGCATCTACACCTATAGATATGCTCTGCAAATCCTCTTGTAGCTAATGGCAGGGGGTGCATGAATCATGAATACTACTACCTAATTTCCTATCAGCCATGTAGCTTGTGTGGTCAAATAAAATTATATAATTGACGCAAGGAATATGAAAGGTCGGCCAACTCTGCAATACGATATGAGTGCAAACGTAATTTCAATTGAGTAATGATTAAGGATAAAATTATGGAAAATAGCTCTATAAATGTTCTTATTGACTTATGCCTAGATAAAATTTACCCAATACTCCATAAAAATCATATTATTGAATTGTTGCGACTCCGTTCCTTGAATAAATTAATATTATTTCATGAACCAAAATGTGAATTTAAAACTATTACCCTTATGAGCACCGAAATACATAATATGCACTTAAATCCATAACAAATTACACGGAACTAAAAATTCTACTGCAGATTTGCGAATTTCTTTTGCAGGCCTCTCCAAGTGTGAAGATAAACAAACTGCAGTAGAGTACTAATTTTTCCAGCATAATTCTTCCTATATTTGCGAAATGAATGAAAAAATCTAATAATAAAACAAGGATGTGAAATTTGATGTACTCAGTTAAGTACACTGCTTTCAGTATTATATCTCCGCGTAAGACCTGAAGCATCAGCAAGACATAGGTTCGAAACTTTTCAGCTACAAATATCATGAGATTCAGAATAACCGTAACCGTACCGTAACTTCTATATAAAGAGTCTCAGCAGATGACACCACCATGTTTCGAGTCTACATGTGCACGTAGGCTGCGGTACCAACTATTGCGCGTGTCTAGAAGCTGTAGTAGTAATAATAATCCATAATTCTACTCAGGATATGCATCAGAACATATAGGGGAAGTAAAAAATTCGTATAATATAAACAATTTATTGATTAAGATAAAATGCTATTTACGTTGTTTTTTATATTAAATTTAATGTAGTAGATAGGCCTTCATAATACCCAAATGGACAGCACTTCAACTTCGGTGAAAGCGGTCCCGGGTTCGATTCCTCACTCGCGAAATCACCGTAGATGTCGAAGCACCTTTAAATTACTACTACCATGATGTAGATTTTTATAATGACTTATCCTATACAAACTTGTATGTCGTTGAATCAGTAAATTTATAATTATTATATTAAATACTTTTGTCTTGCAGAGTATTTATTCCATGGAAATGACATAGGGTTTATAATGAAGAAATACATTTCCTACATTGATGAGGACATTCGTTAGGTTTCGCAGTTCCTTATTAACTCCAATTCTTTACATACGAGTATAACTCCGTAGTATGATAGATGGATAGTTCCAGCAGTAAAGTAGGATTATTATAAGATATATTTTGAAATTGTTTGGTTTGCCTTTCATATAGTTCTCTTCAGATTCTGAAATGGATGACGATTAGAAAAATATTACGATACTAGGAGCTACCTGAGAATGACTTATAGTACGAGTGAAAACTACCCTGATTTCCGTAAGTCATGCACTCTATATCTCAAGCAGACGAAAGTTTCCCTCCCACATGTTGGACGCTAAACCCAAATTTACGGACCACCAAGGAGGGAGTATCGGGAAGCAGAGAACGATGATAGAAAAGGCTGTAAGAAGGGCACTACCCTACCAAGGGCGATGACTCTTCGGTTGCATTTTGCCGGGACCTCATTAACGGTGTCCTTTTCAGGTAAAAGGGAGACGCACCCACCTCTTTGCTATCTGTGCGTGTGCATCCTCGACACCAGATACTCTGCGGATGGTGCTCGAGGAGAAAACGGAACTGGGTGTGGAAGTGAGGCTTTCTACAGCTGCTTTGTTACATGAGAGCATGCGATGGCAACCGCAAAAATCTTGTTCCGGTCGTGCAATGATTAGCGTAAAAACATCGAAAAGTTGGACTCGGGTATCGGAGTCGTAAAGAAAGTCGGATCTCTGATTACAGATTGTGAATCAAAGTATTGAATTCGTGTTCGATCGTAAGAGCACAAGAAAGCTTTCTGATACAATAAACAGTGTATGTTTTTTTTCTGAGATAAAAAGTTACACATTTTTTTCTCGCCACAAAACCACTCTGTCTTCCTTTTCTCCTGTATATATTATGTATACGTAGACTAATGTTTAAAAAAGAGGTCCCAGGATAGCCATGTGGGCAGCGCGTTTGACTACGGTGAAAGCGGTCTCGGGTTTGATTCTCGTTGGGAGTCCAAGTACTAAATGACCTCAGCTGTCGAAGCATTACAATACTACTACTAATATTGTTTAAAAACGTGAATGCATGTATTTATATACTTTGCATACATTCTGACAAGAGTTAAACGGAAAATAGGACTATCTAGTCCCAATTTCGCCCTATAATAGACGTTATTATTATTATTACACAAAACCGTCGCAGATAGACGTTATGTCAGGTGGCGACGTTTATACGGATGATTATTATTACACAGTATCTAATAAGTAAACAATACAAATATAAAGTTAAATACAATATAGAGTCCGTAATGTAATCTACAGCATGCACACACTACATCAATTATTACACTTGTTTGTTATTACACTTATTACTTTGTATTGTATTGTATACTCGTAATGAAATGAGTACAGATTGTCCAATTCATACGTTAATAAGCACAATTTTCGATGGAGAGTGGAAAGAAGAGATTTTAATCTGAAAATAATCACTCTCGCTATTTCTCTTGATTGAAATAACGATTTTAACGATTATATATATAAAGTTGCCCTACGCTACCAGAGTCGTATAGCCCTCAGAAAAGCTGAGTATCTTTGGATCAGTTTTAAAAATGTAGCTAATTTTTAATCTCTGGAAATACAGTAATCAGCGGAAACATGCATGAAGAATGAGTTACGTAACAACGATGTAAAAAATATTCCGTATGTTCTGGATTGAAATCTCCTAGAAATTCATTACGTAACCAAAGAATCCAAATAAATTTAAATATTAAGTCATACGACCAAAATTACTCATTGTCGAACATAAATAATTTTTAATTTTCGGCTGGGGATTATTAACAGTTAATAGCTCACTTCTTCGCACTATTAAGACTTTGAAGACTTCCTCCTTTCTCATTGCATAAATATTCATGTAGAAATAAACCGGTCTACGAACGGGAAGAGTTGTACGTTGAATTGATTAATTTACCACGTGATTATGACAGACATATTAGGGAGTTCATCATGCAAAGAGCCTCAAAATTTTATATTATCATTAGTTAGACAAATTCTTTGCAATCCGATCATAGTTTGATAATGTTTACCAATTTCAATAGAATTCAATTCAATTTCATACTGCATCTAATGCAATCGGCACGTTGTATGCGTGACTTAATCACGTCGTAAAAGGAATCGCTGAGCTCGAGAGGCCTCCAAAATGCTGTGAAGAGAAAAAGTTTACTTTCCTTGGCGAATTTAAAGCAATCAGTGCATCAAGGAAGCCTTCAAATGTAAGATGAGCTTGTACGCGAAAACCCCTCATTAATTCATGCAGAAAACCGAATCTTAAGCGATTCAGGTGTTATAATGAGCGTTTGGCGGAAGTTGCTGGTGGAGATGCGCATCGACAAAGAATGCCGTGGGAAAAGTATCTTCTCTGAGCGGATGGAACATTAGAATGACCTATCAACCGCTCTCCGGAAAGGATCTCACTTATATTAGAAGTAGAAAGTGAAGAGAGTAAGATTTTCCATGCTATTCAAAATCGTAGCTTTAGAGACTTTTGTAAGAGAATGTTTATTTCTAGCGATAGTGAGACTAATTGATTTGAGTTGTGAAAGACCGAGAAAATCTCTCACGAGGAACTCTTCGTTCTCGAAAAAGCTGAAAAACGACTTTCGACATTTTCAAGAGTTTCAGGGATTATGGTAATTTTTTCTACTTTAAATTTAACTATTTGATTTCTTTAAGAAATCATACTTTTAGAAAAAGCAAAAAGTTAATGTAATACTGATGAAACGATACAGCATCAGCAGCAACGTTTTCTTTAATGATTAAGGCTTCCAAAAAAGTTGTGTTTTTTCTTTCATCGTAATGAAAGATATGCAAAAACTAAACGAAAGAAGCATACAAAGACTAAAGAGGTATGGAATTGTAGAAGAAAGTAAAAATACAAGGAATAGCAAAAGTATTCTTCAAAAGAGTACTTCTTCTCTATTTGGACAATTCTGAATATAAAGGAAAGGAGAGCCAAGATGAGTAAACGATAACTTAAGTTGAGCTCCGCCTTTGGCTGCTACGGGTTATAAAAATCAAATTTTTACCTGTCATCGATATTGGCCACGATAAACGAAGTGATTTTTAACTCGAGTGATTTGCTTCTTCCTAAATGGCATCTTTCATTTACATCCATGCCAAATCTTTTAAATCGCTAGTAATCTGTATTGCTCATGTCATGACGTATTAACTTAAACTTACGTAACTTAACGTTAACTTACTAAGCTAATTTTAAAGCGTACTAGTTTATCCAAAGAAATATATACTCCTAAAGGACTATAAGTAATAACAGACTTGTGCTAGTCTAAAGGTACATAAGGAGTGCCATTTTCTGAAGCTTCAGAAATAATCTTGTTGAAATAACTCCATACGTCTTTCGAATCGTACTTGCAATACTATTAAGCATCAGTAGATTTTAATTGGGAAAATTTTTCAAGATAGATTAGTGTTTTAAATAAATTTTTAATTTTGAGTCATGAAAATCATAAAAGTATAACGATAAAGGCCCAGATATGTATGTACATATTATCAGACGATATTCATTCACTTAAGACATTACCATATACATGCATATTTCTTTACGGTGGTCTAGAAGTTACTAATGTAAGAACTGATTCGCGGATGGCACAGCTTTGATTTTTGGGGACCTCATCCTTTCTTTGGCATAATCCGGTCTTAGGACACTAAAATCAGTATAAAAGCGAGAATTTCAAGTCCCCAAATGCTCTTTTAGCCCAACGATCTCAGCCTTTCCAGCTCCGCTGCTACTCCAATCAACCGATTCCCTTAAGTCGGAAATATGTCACCAATTTCTCTTATTTCTGATTGGTGTCGCAGCAAATATAAACAGATCTTATTAAAGGTATTATCTTTCGGCCGACGTAGGATTCATTATTGCAATACGACCTAAAATGTACTACATGTTACATGAGCCCATAGAGATATTCAAAATTTGCTGACAGTTTGCGCGACGGTTGTGCTATTTGTACTATAGTTTCATTATAAAATCCGGATTTGATGGCGCTAACAAGCTTAAAAACCAAATTCATACAAAAAGCATAAAATGAAAGGAAGATCGGAGCACAGAACAGTGCAAGTTTTAAAGACATACTTTATTGAAAAGCAAATGATATACGGAAAGAATACGAGCAAAGAAATTAATGAAATGAACATCTTTTCCGTAAATGGTTACGAGTGAAAATATAGATATTGCATGACTGAGAAGAACATTAGAGCGACTGAAATGATGAATGCTCGGGTTAGTGCTTTTCCTTTCGAAGTTGTGTCCGTTTCATGTCAATAGAACGTAACTCACATGGAGTTCAAAGATCAGAAGAGAAACGTAAGAAACGCAAGTTGTGGTAAAGAGTAAATAAATTTAATAGTGAGTGAAGTTAAATAAATAATCTAAAATATATCACTGTCATTCATATGTAAACAGTCGCATATTCCGATCAGTATCGCAGGAATGACGATGATCAATTGCTACACAGGCGTACAGGCAAATTCAAGCTATGAAAAGAAATAAAAATACTCAGGTCATATAAATTCCCACGCCAGTAGAAAGGAATTGAACTTTTTTTGCGAGATACTGCATAAGAAATTCCTCTCTTATTATCATATTAATGTGGCTATTATTAGACCTAGTGGATATGGTTTTAAGCGTGTTTCATAGTAACTATGATTTTCCATATTTCTGGAACAGTTTCTTGATGTTAATGGAAAATTAATGCATTTTCGTCCAAAAACGTTACATTAAAGTGTCTACGAAAAGGCTGGTCAATTAAATAGATTAATGACGACAGGTGAAAATGATCTTAAACCTGTCACCATGAATGAGTGAAGTTGGAATAACAGCTATCAGTAATCCTATGAAAAAGCTAAGGAGATAAGGTAAATAACTGGCGCAGTTTCTGCTTTATTTGCATAATAAAAGCCGTATGATACTGAAATTCCATGATTAGCAGGGAGTAAATACATTCATTAACCTCTCTGAATGATATATCTCAGCAAATATGCGACTTTTGAAATAAAATTAACAGTATTTTTCAAGGCTATTACATCATTCAAATTGTTTGTTCACTCGAGTTTTGTTTCTGCTGGAATTTATGAAACTTTTGCCAAATGAATAAACTGTGGGAACATAACCGTCAGAAATACGTATACGCTGTGATATAATAGATATCATATTACTTAAATAAAAGTCAAGTGGGAATTCGCATGGATAAAATTCATCTGATTAAATTGATCATCAATTCAAATCGATTGAGTTCCTCAGCATTCACGGAATTATTGGGATAAAATATTTACATTGATCAAGATTGCTATCACAATGAAGCTTTCCATGGTACGATGAGCCCATGGGTGTGCCGAGCGGTATTTCTAGTAAGATGAATGCTACTGGGAGAACTGCTATTATGCCGTCAAACGGGCTTTCCATGCTCACATTGAATCCTTTACTTATCACTTCAGGAAACCCCACAATGTTAAACTGATACTAAATAAGTACTCCTCCTGGGATAAAAACTGGGACAGATTTCATAATAGGCTAACTCCATCCCAGCGATGAAACCTGGGAACCCGATATGATGGCATTAATCAATCAAAACGACCACCAAATAATGAAAATGTAACTATCGACAACTAGATACAAATTAGGAATGTGAAATCTATATATTTACTATCGTTAAAAGCTCGGCTGTGGTCACCCGGTAATTTTGATTCAGTTTCTATCTTCAGTTTTTATTATCCAAACAAGTGCATTTTCATCCGGAGATGATCACCTATCCTGATTTATAGATGTACAAATGTAACAATTAATTACGTTCATTATAATTTCTACGTATTTTACGTTTTTATATATTTTGACGTTTATTATATTTATGCATGGGTGATACTTAACAAGAACAATTTTATGGATCTACGCCAAAATTCTGTGACAAATCCTCAATTCAATTTTAAACTCGTTAAAACTGAAAGTAAAGAAAGAGGAAACCATTAGTTAAAGGGCAAGTTAAATCTTGATGAAAAACTTTTAAAATTTCTTAAATTAGGGGGCAAATAGGGATATTGTCTGTTGAACGAATGTCAGAGACTGATCATTCAATTACCAAGTCACACCGTACGTTCCACGAAGGACAAGACCTCTTACGTGGTCCATTTACAAGGGGTCAAGGGTCAAAAGAAATAAATTATAACTTATCTCGATTGCGCAACACCTTGGGAAGTAATACATTTCCTGTGGCGGAGCGTCGAACAAATCTTCCTTTCAGCTCGTCGTGAAAGCGTCAGTTGATGGCAAAGTTCCGTATATGTTTCTTCATACAAAAAGAGAGGGAAGTCTGTAAATCCACTTCCCTTTGGAGGACCGTTCCTCGCGATGGTACGAAATCATTAATTATGGAGCTACCATCTCATGGGCTGCGAACAAGTTCTTTACCACGATTTATGTTTCATAGGTATCCATTTTGTTCCTTCTCGCGAAGCATTTCCCTACGTCTACTGCGATGATTATATTCAGCGATTTTCAAGCTTAAAATTTTTAGCGCCTTTCTACAAATGAAAGAAAGGGATTTTCTCCAGTTTAAATTTCCGTTGCTACTTTATCTACTTCTATATGAAACAACATTTTTAATATAAGATATTAACTTTAGGAAGAGAAACAACTAATGTCAACTGCTTCAGGCACGACTTGAGGTAGGGTTCCATAAATAAAGAATTAAATGATATAAACGTCTAATTGTACCGCAATATTTTATTCCTTGGCCATGCTTTCAACACTTGAAGTAATCATCAGGCCACTGGTCTGATACAGATGCAATCACCGCAACGTTATTGACTTTGAAGATGTATCTTAATTATTTAGAAGTGGAGTACGATGAAAAATTAGTCTAAGCTCGAATCTGCAATACAAAAGCCTACATATACATATTTATACATATACTAAATATTTAAATATGCATAGTATAATAACTCTCAGTTTAAGAAATGTTTTATTTTAATGAACATCATCATTGATGGTTGCTGTAACATCCAATTCCGCTGTTATAGCATACCTTTCACTGAAAAAATGAATATCGATTCGAATTCTTTGATTTTTCTCGCGCAGGCTGATTGTCACAAAAAATAATGGAATGAATTATCATATGAATAGAAAGATTAATTTAAAGTAATTAAAATACACAGTCGTGAGAGAAATTACCATATTTCTGTTTTCTACGGAGGCTGCTCCGCTGCGAAATTGGCGAAACTATTACATCCGTCATTACGCGGAATTTGTTCTATGCCTAACTCCAAATTTACCGAGTTCAGAAATTATGGTAGAATTGTGAAATTCGTTACTATTTTAAATTTTCAATCCTACTTTGGTAAGATTCACGAATTCGCCGATGGAATCGATTACTCGACACAGCCAAATGTATTTACACCTTGTACCACCATGGTGCTGAAAATCTAACAAAATCTGAAAATTTTCTCGACCTCCATAATGGATGATTTTCCATTAGAGAGAATTAAGTTTTCCGCGAGATTATATTGATATCCTGATAGAATAGGATCACAGTTTTACCGAGTCAAAACTTTGAACTAGTTACCATGAAGGAATCATGTGTCCAACCAATTCTTAGAGGTAAAATTCAGAATTAGACAAATTCCAGTATTAGTGGAATTCTATTGAAATACAGATATAATTTTCCCAAATAAAGTAATATAGATAAAGTAAACGTAAATTAACGTATGATTCAATAGGATTGCCACTACATCAAGGATTCAATTATTCAACGTTTTTCCTTAACTATGTTTCTTTGCTAATGCGATTCTATTTCCATTTCATCAGACATTCATCAAGGCAGGAATTTCATTTGTACCTAACAAACAATAACTATACAGACAGCTGCAAACCATAACTATATTACTAGGAAACATTCAGTAGTATTTCAAGCTTAGGATTTCGCTGCGTATATATTAAGTTGTTCAGTTTGTGGATATCGCAGCGTCGTCGGTGGTCTCAATAAAATCTCGAATAAAATGCCAGCTTTATCAAGCGAAAATTGTAGGATGATGGGTGCTTGATGACCCAGGTGTAGAAACTTTGACATTTGCGGATTACTATCAGGATATTTCAAGATTCTTACCTTTACCTAACACTTTCCAAGTGCGAAATCGGTAAACAGATGGTTTTTCACGAGTCGGGTTAGATTACTTCAAACCTTCGTCAGGTACGCACCGAGTTTGATGTAAAAATTCGCAAACTCGAAAGAATTCAACAGCTAAAAGGACATCAACCCATATATGGGAGCTAATCTCATAATCCCCGAAATCGCTTCGACGCTGACAAGTTTTCGAAGAGTGTGATGGAAAGAAATCAAGGCTGTGGTGCCTGGCAGCGTCCTCTTGAACCTATAACATCGACAAAATGTAATGCGGTTCACTTAGAAACCAAATGTCGAACGACTCTGTCAGATTATTTATGGCTTTAACGGAAATGGCGAGATGAGTTCGGTTTGATTAACTTTGTGCTCTTTTTTAAGTGTGCTCTTTTACCACATCTTTTTAAAGCTTTGGGTTGAACTGTTTTTGTGTGCCCCTTTCTGTTCTATGGATTAATAATGTTGCCAGGATTGTAAGTGGAAAAGTATTTACTAAATCGTTACCTTTTTTTAGAAATTAATTGAGTAAATTTTTCTTATCCCTATGTTACCCGAAATTCATATGATGAATAAATTCTTAACGTTTAGTTACTCTTTGTTAATTGTGAATGAAATCTAAGTAATACTATGGTAGTGGAGGCAGTTCATGAAATAATTTCATTAAAATTTCCTTGAGTAATAAACAAATCAATCTTACTTTTAAGGAAAGAATAAATTATCATTTATATCGTATCTTTTAATCCGAAACCTAAAAGTAAGCAGAAAAGAAAGATGATCTAAGTAAAGAAACTTCAACAGATGCGGAATTTGCGGAAAGTGGGAAAACTGAGTTCTAGTCCCAGTCACGTCGCTAATTTTTACGTATAATAATCCTTTTGTTTTAAAGCGTGCAAAGTAAGCATTATAATATAGTTTTATTCTTCTTTGATTCCATTTCCAATCGTTAGTTTAAGTTTTTATAATTGGTTCTGTATCACTCCTATAAGTGCAGGGCCGTATTTCACCTCGTGTAAAGGAACGCAAAATAGTAAAACATTTATCTTTGAAATTTACTAATACCTATAGCAAATTAAACTGCACGTACCTCTAAAAAACTTTTTTTAAATTTACTAAATACTTACTAATTTACTAAAGCCACTAAATTTTCCTGCCCTTCAGATCGAAAATCATTTGAATACTTCGCTTCTTAGCGTGAGTTAGTGCACGAATCTAGGTATAGGACTAGCCTACAAAGATTCGCATAATTTAAATATTACACTTACAGCTCACAGCTTTTGTGGTATCTCTTCTTAACTTCAACATCATAGTTCGCTATGAATGATAATCACTCTCTTTAGTAAGTTCTGCGTTAAACGAGCAAGCCCTTTATATTCTACAAAATAATATGACAATATCAATAACCTCTTTAGTTTGTTGCATCATCTTATTTTAGTACCCGATCACTCAATTAATATGCATTTACAAAATAATACTTGTAATCGATATATACTAATTACGCTATGAATTATTCAAAAACTATTGAGCTTAGTTGAATATATTGCTATGATTGATAAAAGAGTAATTAAGATAACTTCAATAAGTTCTGATTTAGGAATATGTTTATGATACTATACCAAGAAAAAGTTAGCTGATACATAAACGATAGAGTGCGTTTATGTAACGTAAATTATATAATAAAAAATTGAAAATAACAAACCTTGAACATTGAATAGGAGAATGCCCGGATTTACTCGTTACTCAACATTTTGACATGATTAGTTCTTTAAACGTAGCGAGAAAGCTACTCGAGTTTCACTTCCTCTTTATTTCTTTTCGTCTCGTACGCGTCCACTCGTTCTCCGCCTGTTTCAACGATGAATCACGTTCTCGCGGATTTTTGCAACGAGGGTTGACAACAGACGTGCACTCACATGAATTACGATCACGAAGCACCTGCTTGCGAGCAGATTATGCGGAACTTATGCACTGGGATTTGTTCCAAAATAACTTGGTCTTTATGAATAAATCCACCTGTTATTTTCAGTCTCAAGAGTGAAATGTTACCGGGAAATCAAGACAATAAAGCTGTGACACTTTCTCTGTATAATCTTTAAGACAGATAACCCATTGAAAGGATACAACATTAATATCGATCATGGCACAGTGAGAGTGCAAGACAGTTTCTTCATGACCATATATTTACATTCAGCTATAACAATTTGACTTAAATGAAGATAAGGTAATTTATTTACTAAGAGTGCTATCTACTCTATTCTACAGATTTTTAAATGATGTAGATATAGCAAAATTTTCACCAAAACTTAAGTATTATCACATTGTGAGATTTATGGAGTTAGATTATAGCACTACAAAAATTAAATCTCAGAAATATGGAGATCCTCAGCGAACTTCTTCTCTGATTTTCAAAACGAATCGAAAAAGTGTAGAATTCAAACTACTTTCATTAGGTAAGTTGGAAATAAAAGCTATGGTACTATATACATACAATTATGTAAGAGAAATTGTTTTACTTCGCACTGTTTGGAAGCTAACTACTGCACTTTGTTTTCGCCAAGTAACCCTTAGGCCACTTTCTTCAATTTCAAACCTTTGAATTACCTATTTCTATTCCTTTTACTCTCAGTGTATTTGAAACTTCTCCGATGTGACTGAAATTAAAGATTATGAATTAGTAAGAAGAGTTCGATTCAAGATATTTGGAGATATTCAGATAATCCACTTTATATCCCTGTATCATCTTCTATTCTGAAAAGTCACTGATAAGTCGAAAAGCACCTTAGGCAGAGATTGTGAAATACATAAAGAAACTATGCAGCTTAAATGAGCTGTCGTAGAATATCCCAACCTTGTGATTCATTTTAATTGGACCACTGATTTCATGGAATTTATGGCGGAGACAGACACGTGGGAAAGGACAAGATTGCTTTGCAAGGCCATTCCTCGTGCGGGTGACTAACATAGAAGAAGAAAGACGTAAGCTTGTAGGAAGAGACAGTGGAAATGAGATAGTTCGCCTGCAGTGTCGTGACGGAGGAGGGCGCCTGGTGACTAGTGACTGGTTTACACCGTGATGACCTGGGGAGATAATCAGACGTCCCCTCAGGAAACTGCGGGCGTAACTCTAAAAAGACACACAGCCATCTTTTCTTTACGAATTACGTAATGCTTAATGCCATCACGGAGGACCAAAATGTGCTTCTTTCGAGAGTGGATGGGTTGGAGACGTGAAAGAAAGTGACGGATGGCGATGCGAAATTCGTGAAGGAAATACGTTGCGAAAACAAGAACGCGTAAGACAATGTGGTTGAAAGTTCAAATTTTGGGGGGAAGTATCTATTTTTAAAATATTACTTTTCTACTTGGTTATCATATCATTAATTGATCTATTGATGATAGAGAAAAGAGCTTATTATAATCAATCTTTAAACTTCCAAAAACGACTTGTATCAACATTCACGACGCAATTAGATACAAAAGTTAGATATAAATGTTTATTTTCTCCTAGAGAATCAACGGGCACTTCAGCTAGTAATGTCATATTCTTCGTTTATAATATGATACAGTGTATGTAATCAGGAACAAATGAAAAGTCGAACTTTTACCAACCACAAATAACCACCACTTATTTGTGGTTGGTAAAAGTTCGACTTTTCATTTGTTCCTGATGGCGACTTACCACGAAGTCACGGCCGAAGCTGTTGATTCTATAGTGTATGTAATATAATATAATATGATATAATATGATATGATATGATATAATATAATATAATATAAAAATAGAATATTGATATCAGCCAGAGTTCAACCCACGTTCGATCTCGTTCATCGACCGAAATATATGGGACTCTCCGAGGATTACAGCATACGTTATTTCAAGTATGCAAAACATCTCGGAAATTCTCTCACGGGGTTCACGGAGAACGCAAGCGGAAAAGTTTCGAGCCTTCCATCGACTTTCGGTGAATATTGTCGTGCTCTGGTTCACCTTGCCTTGTGATACAGCATTTTCCAATCTCGGCGGACAGGCAATTTGGATAGCATCTCGAAATGTAAAAATCGGAAGAGACCGTCGCCGCCCTCCTAACCGAGATGAGGTAAGGCGTCAGAAGCGATTTTTCATTCGACAATTGATGTCAGGAAAAAAAGGAGAATGGATTCTGCGAGGATGATTTACAAGCAGATAAAACATGGATGCTTCGTGACGCATCTTGGTCGTCATGAAACGGCATTGTGGTCCAGATGGAATATTACGGAATGGGAGTTAGTCGGAGAGTGAGACGGATGTATAAATATTACAAAGAAACGAAAGGGAGATAGATATTGCATAACGGGGCAGGTATTCGTGCTACTTTCGTACCCACAAAAGAGAAGGAAATTTGAGGCCAGAAGAAAAATAACATTCGGAGCCTTAAGCGATTATTAATTATACAAAAGAAATAAATCGAGTCACGTACTCTTAATTGCGAGATGTAAAGAAAAGGCTCCAATTGTGAGAGAACCATTATCGAGTTTTACTACCATTGTGTGGGAGGCAGCGTTTATATTTCTACACTTCCTATTCTACTACACATAGAAATATTTATATACTATTTTATTTTACTACCATTGTGTGAGAGGCAGCGTTTATATTTCTACACTTCCTATTCTACTACACATAGAAATATTTATATACTATTTTATTTTACTACCATTGTGTGAGAGGCAGCGTTTATATTTCTACACTTCCTATTCTACTACACATAGAAATATTTATATACTATTTTATTTTACTACCATTGTGTGAGAGGCAGCGTTTATATTTCTACACTTCCTATTCTACTACACATAGAAATATTTATATACTATTTTATTTTACTACCATTGTGTGAGAGGCAGCGTTTATATTTCTACACTTCCTATTCTACTACACATAGAAATATTTATATACTATTTTATTTTACTACCATTGTGTGGGAGGCAGCGTTTATATTTCTACACTTCCTATTCTACTACACATAGAAATATTTATATACTATTTTATTTTACTACCATTGTGTGAGAGGCAGCGTTTATATTTCTACACTTTCTATGACTACGCATAGAAATATTTATATACTATTTTATTTTACTACCATTGTGTGGGAGGCAGCGTTTATATTTCTACACTTCCTATTCTACTACACATAGAAATATTTATATACTATTTTATTTTACTACCATTGTGTGAGAGGCAGCGTTTATATTTCTACACTTTCTATGACTACACATAGAAATATTTATATACTATTTTATTTTACTACCATTGTGTGGGAGGCAGCGTTTATATTTCTACACTTCCTATTCTACTACACATAGAAATATTTATATACTATTTTATTTTACTACCATTGTGTGGGAGGCAGCGTTTATATTTCTACACTTCCTATTCTACTACACATAGAAATATTTATATACTATTTTATTTTACTACCATTGTGTGAGAGGCAGCGTTTATATTTCTACACTTTCTATGACTACGCATAGAAATATTTATATACGTTCCTAATTTTACAATCAATGCCTAGGAGTGAGTTGAAATTATTAATAAATAGTCTTTAAGTAACAATATTTAATACACGTTCTTTCCACTTGATCATGAATTTAACTTATTTAGTCAGAGGAATGACTTGCAAAAAAAGAAAGAAAATTACTTTCAGGTATCGGTGACGGAAAAAATGAATTGTTGAATCGATTGGTTCTAGCATTTATAGTATTTCTTTGATCTTCCTGGCTGTATCAACCTGTCCTATGTAACAACGAGGACGCATATATGGGCTACATCTTCTTCGATCGCACTCTCTCTTTATTCATTAAGTAAATTAAGTCTTTGATTGAATCTTGCTTCTTCTAGATATCCCCACTCCTGCGTCTTGAAGCATTTGAGTAACGCTCACAGATTTGCCTTAGCAGTTCTTTATAAAATTCATCGCCTTACGTAGTATCCTCGCTAATTCGTGAATACAACTCTTTTCCTTTAACTTTCCCGCAGTTAGTTTTGCGGATGAAATTTGGGTAAATCTGGAAGAGAAGATTGTTCTACCCGAGAATTAGATTCAACTGCTTATAATAATAATAACACAAGAAAAGAAAATTGGAATACGATTGTTGATGAATCAGAGGCTGAAAATTATCATTTTTCGGGGCCAGTCTTTTATCTACCGAGGTACCAATAAAATGCCAGAATAACGACTTCTAGGGATTACATTATGTGCAATTTAATGGACATTGACCGCTGAGGATTTAGATAAATCTCTTGGCATCTTCTTGGCATGGCTGTCGATGGCTATATATGCTACGGTAAAAATGCCAACCCAACCCAACACGGTGAATAGCTGAACTTTTGCGTAAATATGATTGACGCATAACAAATATTATTGCATCCTACACAGGATTAACTACCACGATTTTTATGACGCGATTCCTTACTAAAGTGGCCATAAACATTGCCAAATTTGTCTTCTCATGAAAATTCTACCGTAGCATTTTTACCGCCCAGAAAATTCCAGAAATTGTCAGAGTGGAATATTTACCGTGGTATTTTTCCGTGCACCGATGCTTCGGTGAAGGAAAAAGCGACATTGGGATGGGTGGAGTCATTGATTCATTGAGCCCTTGGAGAGTTACAGTTGGTCGTCGCGAAGGGCGTGGCAGGGGCGAAGGGGGGCGAGGCGTATCCAAAACGGGGTAAAGGGGAGGATGGAGCAGACGGCCGAGTTTAGAAAAAAGGAAAGGGTCTCGTTTTGGTCGCGATGGGCTGGGCTTAGCCGACTTTCTCTCGGATGACACATTGGCTCGTAAACCGTTGAGGAACAGGAGTATGGGTGAGTTGCAAGGTGAACGGATGGTGATATCAACAAAGAAGTTATAGAGATTAAAATAAATCCAAAGAAGATGCAGAACTCTCGTAAAGAACAACACTTTTCATAGACCAATAGTCTTTACTATTTTGATTGGGACAATTCCGTTTCTTCCTCTAAAATGTCTCGAGGTGCTCAAAAGTTATAAATAATAAAGAAAATAAATTTTAGGAACGGCACAATAAGTCTGTGTTAAGAAAGTCTTGGATGTTTAACTGCAAAATAATGTTTGCTTGGCACGAAATATTCTTTAAAATGTAGGCGTAAATGACCTGTGAAACAACTCTAAATACATCACTTGCTAGCTTGAAAAAGCATTCGATCTGTGAAAGAATTAAATTAAAAACCTCAAGAAGACCTCCTTAAAATTATGCTATACCCAAGTCACTTCTTTTGTTTCAGACAGTCAAAAGGAAGAAGTAGGGGAGTAAATTAATAAAAGGAATAATGATATAAGAACAAACATGAAATAAAAGAAATGAACGTCGCGTTATTTTTATGCTCAACATTATTCAACATTCAACACCGGTGATAGTAATTTAGAAGAAACTAAGAGTAATTCAATATAAAAGTTCTCATCCGATTATGATTAATTTGAATGATGTGATCCAGATTGTTGAAATTATTGAACATCGGAGACAGGGGAAGAAATTTTATTGTTAATGGCGATTCCTTAAAAATATGTGCGATCATATATTTATTCTAAAAGAAACCATGTCTAGAATCTCACGCTGTCAATTGAAAGATTTGCCAGTTTTAAATACTTAATACTTCTAAGTAGTGTTCTTTCCGACATCCTTTACAAGTTTTTCAACAAGTCAATGATTTCAATAATCATACCATCTTCCTTGGTCACTGCATTGACATTGATGATATTTGACGAAATTTTGGTGTAATTAATCGAAGAATGCGTGATGTGAACCAGAAATCTGCAGCAGGCGATAAAAGTGAAATTATTTGATGTTTCCTTTATTAAGGATTTTGCCTATACTTCGAGTGATAAGATTTTCTTATTTAATTCTAATGAAAAAAGGAAGCCTATAAGTAAAAAAAGTGAGCATTATATGAAATTCTTTTGGTAATACGTTCCTTTGTATGGGATCGAACAAGAGAGCATCAGGTTAGGTACATACATGAACAGCATCCTATTTTCTGCTTTAATGATGTGCTAAGCTAGAAAGTTGGGCGTACTCAAATTTTTGTTGAGAATAAACACAGCTTTTCGGTGAACATGCATAAATTCTATTTTATATGTGTAGAGTAATACAATATCAAGTATTTGGAATAGGATTCTTAGATATTTGTTTCTTAAAGTTACATTTCGTAGGAGTTCAAGCATTTCATACAATGAGGCAGACTATGGATAGTTCATGGCCTAAAAATACTCCGAGTCAAGTTACAAGTATTTGAAGTTATATGTGTGTAAGATGCTGCTATAACGGTGTTGTTTCATCCCTGTCAATCTTCTCACATTTTCCAGAAAACCCATCTTCTCTGAGCAACTAATAATATCTAACGGCCAATAATGTTATAGAATGAACATAGCGGCCAATAATGAATAGAACGTTAAATAGCGTCATGTTAAAGTAAACTACAAGTAAAATACCGTCTTCTTTAGATATGATTGCATGTAATGAGGAAATATTTAATTGCTTGAATTTAATATTTGTTTTGTCCTCAACTGTATAACGCTCATACAGCAATGTTTGTGTTAATAATTTCCCAAAATCTCTCTCTTTCACTTTCTTGGTACGGTTTATCTGTAAGCTAACACTAAACGACGATAGATTTTGGAAATGGAAAATACTTTTTCTTGGTATTCTTGTGGATGACATGTTAATGTACGGGAGAGAAAGCCATAAAAAGGAATAAAAAGATATTAAAGCGAGGAAAAGTCATCAGACAGAGGGGTAGGTTAAGAGCTATTAACCCGTTTTAGATGATTTTAATCGGCAGTTTCCAGACTCACCAGTCTCACCACATCCACATCATTATATTCGGAGACATAATCCTGAACCAAAGCCCTATCGATGATGGCAAGAGGAGCCAATTACGGAAAAAAATTATAACCAAGCCTACTCATACTGTTATATGATTACTCAAGGCTATCATATCTCGTTTTATTTTTGTATAATTTGCATGTACTCCGCTTGTCCCCGTTTAATTTTTGCACTGTTTTTTCATAGAGCAATCCACTAAACTGCCATAGATTTCACATTCTACAATCCCTGAAAATCATTTCCATGTTTGAGAAGACCCGAGTTCGAATTCAGGCACCAATAACTTATGAACCGAGAATAATTCAATGAAAGTAATTGCATATTTACTTGTCATATTATGTATGGATTACTTAGGTGTTAAATTAATATTATTTACTTATCAAAGCGTCCCCACAAGAAATGCGTGTAAACTTCATTTTCATCAGTTATAGACTTCATTCATTTTTCAAAATTAAACAGGTAATAGTAGTAGTAATATATCAATAAAAACACCAAAATAATGGAAATCGAACACAGATTCTTATTTAGGGCGTGGAATATCGTTTGCGATACATTTTTCTAAAATTTGGAGTATATAAACAATCCTGACGACCTATGAGATTATAGAACCCTAGCCAATACGCTTTCCTAATGGCAGGGACAAGTATAAGACCGTGTAGGACCTTATTCCTTAGTAAAAATTCCATATTTTTCACTTTATTTCTCCTCGTGCTCAGCTAATAGTTCATAGTTCTAAATAAATCAGAATTTCCAAGATCAATGAAATATACGGAAAAGACGGGGGGAAAATTCATCAATTTAATTTACTCACCTGAATATATAGGTATTGAAGAAGAAAAAAATTACTCCAATAAATGAATACATTTTCAACTTTTATACTTTAAGGTAAACGGTGCCCTCCACAAGGAGAAAAAGTCGTGAACACAACTCTACCTTCTGAAAATCGAGGCTTCTGGCAAGCGTAGTCCCATTCCTCTGATACGCGGTGATAGTCACCGCAAAACCGGATTCGCACCATTCCGCTGTTGCGATCACCACAGATTCAATTTCTCCTATCCGCCGAGACGAAGGCGGGAGCGACAAAAAATAATAAAACAGGGGAAAAGCGTAGACGCACCCTTGTTTCTCATTTTTATTTCTTCCTTTCACTCTCGCACGCACTTTCCCGTTGGCGCCTCCTCTTACAGCGGGTTGGCAAACGGAACTGGCGCGACGTCGATGCGGAGGATCCAAGTGGACTCCCCGAAAGTAGGCTCACGGGAAAGCTTCTGGCGGTCCGATGCGCAGTTTATATGCTGGGAGTGGATTGATAGAATATAGTACATTCACGTCGAAAAAAGGGGGATATCGAGCAAAAAGCATCCAAAAAATTCGGCGTTAACCCTTTTAAGGAAAACAGACCTCCGAAGAGGTATTCGGTTGTTAAGTACATGGATGGTCTGAAAAGTTTCCGACATTTCGCCATTTCTCGACATGTTTTCTGAAAAATTTCTGAAGATTTCTGAAAAATCTGGGGTCGGAAACTTTTCAGACCACCCTCGTATATTCTGTTCGATATTTGGGAGCTGGTGCGCATTAGAGGAACTTCAGGTCTTATGGAATGCCATTTACATTTGAGGCAATACGGTTTGTCAGATATTGTTCAAAACTCAAAACCAAATGCGATACGTAACTTCAGAGGGACACAGACACCGTTCTGAAGTAGTTTATAACATTATCTCTCGGAAATAGCAATTTACACAAGAGAAACCTCAGTCATCTATATTTCTCGACACTAATACTCGAAGCTCCTCTATAGGCAGGGAATGGACCGATGGATGATATTCACATCAGTAAAAAGAGAAACAACGCGCAAAAACATGTAAAACCTTCGACGTACACCCTTTTGAGGAGAACGGATTCTTCCAAGATGGCATGGAGTTATAAAGCACTTCCTACTTGAGATTGGGAACTTGCAGGAAAGGAAGGATGGGAATATTTTCGAACGCATCTCTGCTAAGATAATAAATAAAGCTACGCCCATTATACTGTGGTTGAAACGGTCGGCATGTTTCAAAAGCCTTTCGGACTAACCACAGTCATTGTTTGAGAGAGAGGATCCGATCGCTGCAGGGATGTATGCAAATTAGCGGTAGCCTCTGAGCAGCTACCGTTCGGAAAGCAAATTATTTCTATTTAATACTAGAGACGGTTCCTCCCTATGGGAAATGGGGGCAAATTTAAAATTTCAACAAGTGTTATGAGTATTGGTGAATGGTTCGATCAGAAAACCACGTTGCTAAGACGGTACTTAAAGAGCGTTTGGGAGAATAATGGAAAGTTGAGGCGGAGAAGGTGAATCTCACCAACGAATGGGAAATGATGAATTCAGCGTTGCAACCAGCAAGGATCATAGATAATTTCTTGATCTCCTATCCATCTGAAGTAGGCTACTTATTATTCGTAATGAAAGAATCTGATGTGGCCAAGGTATAGTCCAAGGTATAGCTATTGTATAGTCTGTGGAAGTTACTAAGATTTTTACTCAATCCTTTAGTACTTATTCGCTCCTTCAACTTAAAGGAGGTAAAATCTAATGGAAAGATAACCACATTCTTTCATATATTCTTTGATAACATTGGAGTAATGTTGAATCTATAATTTACCGTGAGTTACATCTTGACAATGTTACGTAACTAATTGCGAAAAGTACCAATGTATGTGTACCTATACTACATTTTTTCGTGAAGGATAATATTTATTTGTCGTTTCCAAAGTACTCAATAAGAAAATAATTTTAAAAAAATTAAGCGATGGAGGAAATTTTGAAAGTTGTTGGATGATTTATAGCTAGAGATATGTTCTCAGAGAATTAAGGAATTGTCGTTGGTGTTGTCGAAGGAACGTGGAAAAATTGAGAGGACTTACGAAGAAGACTAAGTTTCAAGTGCTTGGTAGGTTATATTGTATAGTCAGTAGCATCTATGAAATATGCTATTCTAAGATAAGGACCTCCATCACTGGAAGTTCATTATTCAACCGAAACATTAATGATGGCCATAACGAAAGGGAGGTTCCAAGATCGAAACTTAATGGTTCTTGAAGAATATAATTAACTCCCACAATTCTTCATCGCATGTACTACGACTGGCAGAGATAGTATTAAAATACTTTTTATAATTCCTTGTTGTATTTGATAATTTAATAATATATATTTCTTGACTCTCAGCTAATAATTCATTATTTTCAAAGTAAATATACTTAATAAACGAAGAACGGGCACCAGATATGATCATAGAAATGATGATAATCTCGGTAGATCCCGGGTATTCAAACTTGTATTTCTAAAATATTGAAAATTGATGGTATTGGCCTTTACTCGATCGAGCGAATTGAAATTACTCGAATTTATCCCGTATAATAAGAGATTAACTGTTCCTATTAAATACTAATAGTTAACCATTACTAATAATACTATTAAATAATACTATGTACTGCCTTTGCGTTATCCTGTTTTTCTCTTTTTACGAATTAATTTAATTTACTTGAAATTATTTCAATTTACTGTAAAAAAATCATATCTTAGCCGCTAACTCTATTGCTAAACTTGATGACCTTATTCTTAAGCGTTCGTTTAGATGATTGCTCGCACATGATTGAAAAAAGTTTTCGGTAGGCGTAAAAATCACAATTCCGTTCGTTTTACCTCTCTAAATCGCTGAAAGCGATTATAGTCGAATTATAGATTTTTTTTGCAAAAATTAAAAAAAAAACAAATATCTTCCTCTGTCGTATCAGTACGAGTAGCAAAAAATTGTTATTTTTCCAGGATAGCATTAATCTTCCTATTTAGAGTCAATGCTCGGATTGGGATGTGGGTGTGCACCGCGTACGACCCTCCCAAACCGTAAAAGTGCGTTCTCTCAATAAAAAACTAAGTCTATACCCATGCCCTAGTTTATTTACGACCCTCATTAAGCCTTTTTTCTTTCCACGTAGTAGGTTGGCTGGACTACCGGCTCACCATTGATAGGCAGATATCAAAGCCAGGGAGGGAGAGACCGAAGATTCCGAACCAAATTCAATATCGGAATCTCGCTTATAAGGAATCTTCATACGATTTTGGGTTCTCGCGAAATTAATGACTTTCAGTAGGAGTGAAGCAACATCTGAATGTTTACTTGTAAAGGAAATAGGTCGACTACTATTAGCTAATCGCGTCCTTACGGAGATCATCCGCGCCGGAACGGGAAGCGTTACCGAGGATTTTTTTTACCATGTCCGAGACTTATCTCTCTTTTCGCCATCTTTCAAGTGAGCGACTCGCAATTTTCTGGATAAATAGGGGAGGTTTCTAAGCGTTCGGAAAAAGTTTCCCGCAAAGTGGATTTTTGTATTCCTATTTTGTTTTCGCTCCGCCTTCTCGGAGCGTCTTCCGCCTCTCTCCAGGCGAAGGGTTACGGGATCAAACCTCTACTACGGTTTTTTTTTAATCGTCTTGGAACTCATCCCGAAGGAAGCACGCGAGGTTAAATGCTTTTCCCGGGGAAGGATGCCGTAATATGGTCTTTGGCAGCGTTTCTTCCTGCTCGATGAAAGTACGCCAGATACCATCATACACTTACACAGAAAACCTTTCTTTTTAGGGAACGGATTCCGAGATAAATCTCGGACAGGGGGCGAGAATTTCAAAGAGAGCAAAACCACCGGCAAAGGCTGCATTCATGCGGAGAAATTCTTAGGATGCATTTGGTCTAGGTGAGGCCACCACATGCTATTACGTTCCATTATACGAAAGCGAATGGGAAGGACAAAGTAGGAAAATTCGCATTATATTTAAGCCTGGCATTATAGGAATCACAGGTAGGTCTTTGTAGGAACATTTCGGATGTAATGAACATCATAAAATATTCCTTAACATATCCCTGGAGATCTCACTTTATCAGCCATCTCCGTGAAAAATCATACTTCAGAATTATTTCAACTACGTTATTCCCCAAAACGATTTAGGGTTTGACCTTAAAGAAATCTCTTACTTTGATGTTAAAGCTAGAGCGCATACAGCGTAGAGCGGCTCGTTTCGTTAAGGGTTGCTGTATGTTCGAAGCACTGTATCAGAGATGATCGAAACCCTCCGATGGGAATATGTTCAGGATAGAGGAACGCAGTGTTAGGCATCACCTGTTCGAGAAATTTTTAAGAAGTGATTTACATGATGAAATACTCGACATTCCCGTACTCAGTCGACGTGATTTTCGAGGGCAGACGTCAAAGAGGTTTCGCAAGATTATAGCGAGAGCAGTTAGCTGTTACAGGTACCATTTTACAGATAGTATAAGGTATGCAAATCATTTGCTAATTGAGGAGATCGATGTTTTGAAACCCCCAGCCACACGCTACATGGCGCGCGATACAACAATTTACAACGTAAATATAAATTGATACCCCAAGCTCCAAAGTAAATATATAAAAGGTCTAATCTTACAATGAGACTTAGACTGTTTTGTTGAGCGTGACCGAATCGGTTGATCTCAGAGGCGGTGAGGCGATCGTTTTATTTCTGATTTTTAATTACTCGTATATATATAATATATGGTTAGATTATGAGAGAATAAATTAATAATTGATGGACCTGGTGTTGAATCAAAATAAAAAAGATTAGGCATCTCCTTGATTGATAGTTTATCTCTTAGTGCTCCAACATTTAATTACTACATCGCATATCTCTTAGAATGGTTTTCTTTTCCGAGAATATCTGGTATCAATTCCATGTGGTGTCATAACTTAATTATGAATGAAGATCAGATGCATGAATCCATAATTCTCACTAAATAGGCAACAGAAAATACTCGTTTGTACCTGAAAAACGTATTATTGGCTTACATACTTCAACTAGATGATATTCGGTGCAGAATGAAATACAATAAGAAAAAAATATATTATGGTATACTTGCAATATGGTATACTATTTATTTCATATTATTAAGCATTTTATTCGATTTGATATAACTGACTGATAGAAGTGGAAATTTTCCTCATCTCTACTCGTAATTGCGAAGCTATTAAGATTGTAAACAAATCACAGATACAGTTTATTAACAGAAATATTTAGCGATGTAGATAATTTAATAATTAAGGTAGTTTGTTATGTCAATCTTAGAGCCAGTATTCATCCAAGATAAATGTTTTCTCGTGAGCTACTGCCTCAAAGAGTCGGATACTATCCAGCGTCCTTTATAGGAATGAGATGTGCATACTTGTGAGAGGAAGAGATTGTTAGCTCTCGTATTCGACGCTGGATTGAATTATAGGCGGATATAAAGTACGATATCGCTGTACGATACAAGTGGAGAGAAAATATATTGCCTGGGATGTTGCTCTTTCATGCAGGTGCAGCGCATCGCAAAAAAAACGAAACACACAAATCTCGGATTTTCCTTCCCATCCAATCGCCTATATGAGAATCGCGGCATGCATTTTTGCTGAGATTTCCGATATTCTATTACTTCCATTACTCGTCGTCGAATTTTTCTCTACTTTCTCCAATGCCCGCAGAGTATTGGAAGCCTAGATGGTCCCCTGGCACCTAGAATTAATAAAGAGATTTAGTTTTTAAGATAATGAATGTAATTGATGGTTTCTGGCCGTACTTCGTGGAAAGCCATAACCAAGAAATTAAGAAAAGAAAAGACTTTGTAATTTCCACAATATATTTTTCTACAACGACATGTTTCGGCTCACGCCATCATCAGGACATCAGACCTGATGATGGCGTGAGCCGAAACATGTCGTTGCAGAAAAATATATTGTGGAAATTACAAAGTCTTTTCTTTTCTTAATTTTTTGTTTAAGATAATGATTTGTAAATGTAAGGAATTTTGATTAAATTAACTTTATTCCTAAAATAATAAGCTTAGTTTTATTTTAAATGGAGAATATTATATGCTAAAATGTATTATGCTTTTTATGTCTATTTCTTATAGTACTGTATATCAGAGCTAATGGGAAATCTGCATTTCGGAGTTGAAATATCCTTACTTACTAATTTACTTAGGTTAGGCATACCGATTTACACGTACTATCTAGAATATATTTCGGCCATAAAAATAGAAAAGATGAACTTCAAAACATCAAGATACATTATATAAAGAATCAGGTTTTGAAGTCGTCGTCCAATCATCACCTTTTTCTCCAAATGATGATTAGCTATGGAGTTTAAACTTAAGGGATCTGAGGAATCTTTGAGTAGTTTACGTTACACTTTACTGAATAAAATAAAATATCATTCCAAAGGGAGGAAGGTATATACTTTTTCATACAATAGTAAATAACTTTCCTTCTTTTAAAACGAAATTTATATTTTACGATATCTCGGGAGTCTCTGCGGATTTTTAAAAAAATATCTCGTTTACTCGTATCTTTCAGTAGTGTAATAGTATGAATTTGCACCATAAAATATGTGGAGATAAAAGTAGTTAATACTTAATATAAAACACATCACAATATGTTCTTAAACAGATTCAGGCTGAGAATCCCAAATCCGAAATTCCGAAATATTCCGAAATCCGTAACTTTGTATTAGCTCACATTTCAGTATTGTGATTTTTAATATCTTGGTAAAACATAAAAAATGGCTGTAATACAAAAATAGCGATATATGATAAAATAAAGACTTTTAACACAAAAACCTTTGGGAATGAGGCAAATGACACTAAATGTAATATTTATAAAGACGATCTTATAGAATTTTACTGTGATACTTAAAACTTATTCCGTACTCCTAGGTGAAAATTAAGTCCATAGCATATCTTTTTCAGGGATAAGGCCTGGCGGTATCTACCGGGTGTGACAAGTGGTCGGCGGATCGACTCCCACGCCGCCGTATTCGGCTTTCCGAGACCGGACCTGCTACCTCTTCCTTCAGATACCCTCCATCATGATGAACACCGATAAATGTTGGCTCTAGCTGCTTTCAAAAGCCTTGTTTTCATTGAGGGAGAACCTGTTACCCACTAAGCTATCCGTGGGTCCTACTGTACAAATATCTTTAAAATAATGAAACAATATCAGTTGAGAGTTTTGCATACGCGGATGAAAAGTAGAAAATTATCGAAGCTATAATTAATTCGGCAATGCAATATGTAAAATGATAAGAAAATTTAATTTTTCTTCGGCAAATAATTTACCTTAACTTCCACACTTTCAAGACACTAAATGAGGTTCGTGGTACTGCTCAAAACGAGAATAAATTGTTAAAATTTAACTGTATCAAACACTGAACAGCTTTGCTGCAAAAACGGTCGTACATCTACAAGGCGCATTGCCATATAGTAAAAGTTTCGCGAAGCATTTCTTCCTTACATTCTTTCCCTTAACACGAGTAATAAAAAAAGATTGAATCTTATTTCAAGATTTCTCTGTCGATTAATTTTTTATAAAAAATATTCCCGTCAATTTTATTAGTGCCGTTCTAGTGCAAGCCTAAAGGTATACCGGAATATTTCTGGTCAGCTGAAAAAAATGTGATTTTGTCTATCTCTAGTATGAGATAAAGTTGTTTTTGGGATCGGATTTCAGGAGGTAGAGAGCGAAGGAGGAACCAGGCGGCGGTTTTTTTCCGTCAATGGCACACTACAGCTGGACAGCTCCAGTTGAAAAGCTGATCGCCCTGGCCCACGTAACTACGTTGGATGTTACGTGCATGTGTACCTCAATACATTCCACGTAAACGTGAGGTTAATGCAAAATTTACAGTAATGATACGAAGTGGGGTTTGAATTAAAAATATAGCAACCAATGGCGTATATTTATACGGTGTTTTATGTAATTATCTTTACTTTTGCAGTAAAATTTTGATTATATGTTATGATTCGTAGCCAAAATAAGATTCGACCATATTTTTATTTTTTACCTGGAAAATACTTGCTATAAGATCGCAAAAGACCATTAAAATCAAATAAGGTATTTATATCAATACGAAAGTAATACACCCTTCTCGTTTGTTCACTACTGGTCTTTCCTGCGTCTAATTTAAAGTAAGTCAATTTTCTGAGCGACACGATTCTGTACGTAATCATATTAAGCACATATGAATCATAAAAATGAAAAAGGTATCCTCCTTAGTCTCTTAAGATATTTCTTCTCCCTTATTAGCGTATGCTCTACATTCGGCTCATTACTCAGCCTATCGAGATGCTAATATTCCAGCCCATGTAAGGCGTAATCCATAGGCTGTTTGTTTTTTTGATTTCCGAGAGTATCCGAGAAAGTGGTGAATAAACGACCTGAGACTTAAACGGTGCATCCATTTTTTACCTCACAATGTTTTGGAGGGTAGTCTCGAAGATAAGCCGGTTTACGTGCAGCGAAATTACGATGTAAGTACATTATTATGGGTGAAATGAATTACTTATCTTAATTTTACATACTTTTAAGGGGTGAAATATCAGAAGGCGACGCAATCGCGGCCTGAATCTGCTCTACTTAAACGGGAAGAGAAGCGCAAGCAAAATGAAGAAAATAATAGATTTTCGTGTATCGTGTAGTTCTCATTTTAAAGTTACAAGAAACGCTCCGCCAGTGGTTTTGATATTCAAAGAAGACGGAATTATAGCTCCATGGGATGCACAATCCTTGGAAGAACGCAATAATGAGCCTGATGTACTTTTCTGTTACTCTTTAAAGGAAGATCCATCTTCGTTTCCTCAATTCATTGCCGAGCCTTACTTTTTGTGGAAAATCACTTCAGTGCAGCAGTTACTTTTCTAGATATCGCGGGTGAGGATGAAAAACGAAAATATTTTACAAATATAAGCATTAGGGCACTTAAATTTTTTTCATGGTGCATATATCTCAATACAATGGTGAGTGAAAAGTTGGTTCTTATGCATGCATAATTTCAATTTGTGATCAACATATCATAATTTATCAACGAATGTCTTTTTCTAGGTAAAAATTATGGGATGGTTATCCAGTTCATGCTATATGCGTTAAATTTAAGTTATGACATAACTTATTTAATTCATTGACCAAACTAAGTAGATACGTTCACTTGCGCTTTGTATCGCATATTGAATCGGATAATCTTCAAGCAGTAAAGTAATTAGAAAGTGGTGAGCTGACACCGATTCGGGTCTAAGTGAGCCAGTAATTAAAACTTTCGCTATGGTCATGCGGTCTGGAACTTTTCACCTTAAGCTTTGTAAGTTTTTAATTTATGCGTTACCGAATTTATGCATATTAATTCAAGGGATACAACCTCAATTTTAAAAACAAAGCGGTGCCAGTGGAAGGAAAAGAAGAAAATGATAAAAATTAGCATTTGATATCTATTGCACGGGATTTTTAATCAACACACGACTAAAAACTTCAAATTTCACAACATATGAATATTTACGAGGTAATTTACCTAAAACCGTCTACATATTCATTTTGGGGAGAAAGCTTCATTTTGACTTTTGTTGACATTTTTGGTAGAGAAGGAAGCGATTTTATTTACATGACATTTAACGGAGGGGATTTTTTTTCTATCAAGTTCAGACGATTGAATGAATTGATGGTCTTAAGATTTGAGATTTAATGGAGCCATTATTTTTACTCGTCTTCCTTAGATTTATTGGAATTTCCTTCCTTTTACAGTTTTTACGACAAAAATGTATTGATACGTGTCTAACTGTTAATGAAAACTATGAAATAAACAGAAGTTAGCAGCTTATCTTGTTATGTAATGTAGGCTAATCAATACAAGGAGGGCCAGCCCGATGTGTATTGATGCTCTCAGCTGAGTGTCATGCACGCACTACTACTTAATAAATATTAGTGAAATTTCCATTATTTTACGACTTGTCTCTTTTACAAGAGAATTTTTGGTAATTATGGAACTGATCTAAAAATAATATTTACTGAAGTTTATAATTGATCTAATTGTTTTCATTATTATTGTATTATTAAGAAAATGAATTGTTTTATAGAAAGTGAATTAACCGTAACAACAGAATTTTATTCATATACTATTTCATATACTGATGATATTATAGTGGTATATTATTGTATATTATGATTATATTACTATACTGATGATACTATTTCATATACTGAAGATACTGATTCATCAAACTTTTATTCAGAATTAATTGGACAATTTAACCGAGACAAATTTTACTACAAAGCTACTTATGTCGCTCCATTTTTGAGACAACTTTAATAGTTCCGTTGATGGTGTAATAACAATTCTTAAGAATGATCTAAAAGTAGGATTCATCTTCACAGCGGATAACCTAAACATATTGCTGAGTCGGCTGTAAAATTGGTTTAAGAGAAAAAATAATTGGCCGCGAAAGTTTCCGCGACCTAAAAAAATCCGGTGTACTTCGCCTTCCGTACATTTTGCCCTACGGTCAACCACACTGCTCGCCAGGGTCTTGGGCTGGATCAGAATACAAGTTCGAATTGTAATTTTCTCGTCTCGAGAAAGTGGTGGATCTAAGAGCTCTGAATCTAAGTACCTTAAATATACAGCATCTATATTTCACAGATTTTCTCGTAAAATACCTCCATTTCGACGTTTTGACTACACACTCCTTGTCTGCCCTCCATTCATTATCGTCCTGAGATAGGAAAGAAACCGGTATTGACTTAAGTGACATCTTGAGAACTGTTCATATAAGTCAGGAAAGTATCATATCTTATTATCCCGTAAATTAGAGTCAACTGAACGTAGTATATTTTTATATTCAATCGAAACCAGGAACCTTAAGTCTATTGAAGTTTTTTTTGGTACAATTTCTAATATATTTTACGTTTATGAGCTAAACTTCTCGCTAATTCATCATTGGTATAGTTGAATATATTTTACTCTTTTTGCATTTCTTAATTATTCACTACATATTTACGAATAATGAATAAACTAGATATTCACTACCTTCGCTGCACAGAGATAATTTTGCTCGTTATTTTCTCTTAGGAAAAAAGAATTTTATTTGTCATTTCGAAATTTCAAATGTAATTCCACCATATACTTTTCGTATGGAAATTATTCATTTCTTCCGACGTCTACTTCACTTCCGTTTTTTCCAGAATCATACTCACGTGCCAGACTCCCTATTATGTGTTTGATTGGTTTCTTTTCTCGACTAATCCATTCTCGATTTTAATAAATGGTGACTATCCGTTAGGATACCCCGTTTCTAAACGACAGCCGAAAAGCAGGATCGTAAAAGGATTGATGGAAAACAAAAGTCCAAATTTATAAGTAGGCTTCATTTATTTAGGGCACGAAATTGTCGAAATCTTTGAATGAAGTTTAAAAAATGATAAGGAAAATGAAAGTAGGACGAAAACCTAAATATATATAGCCCGCGTCAAGATTTTAAGTTATCTACATTTAATATCCGTTTATGCTGTTACCAAAAATCCAAATATATCCCTAAAGGCTTGAATAGGAGTGGTCCTTGTCCCACAGGTATACGAAATTTTGCGAAACCACTCCTCCCTCTGGGCAGCTGTCACGCCCCTATTTAAGTCGCACGCTTACGAAAACTAGCGCGGCCATCTTATTTCTAAATATGGCTTCGAAAACCGCAATAAGGATTATATTTTGCAAGTCATTTGGACTTTACTCGTTACATTATGCTCCGGGGTTTCGATATGCAAAATGAAGGGCACACAATTTATGATGGTGCAAATTTCCAAAGAAAGGATATGTTTGTAATTCTAACAACATTTACACGTACAAGTGCCAATGTTTGCGTAACATTCAGTTCACATGTGGTGATTATTTTTGTATTTAACGCCCTTTTTGGGTGTTATTTCCAGTTCTCCTTACTCTCCTTATTTTCGATCTTATTCATCTATGTTCGATTGACTCAATATTTAATTAATTTTGGACGGTATAGAAATAAATGGAGACTATATTAAATTCCATAAGGCACTGCAGTAGAAATGATATTTCATTTTTCATGGCTACCAGAAATGTAATACAATCAGTTTACAATAGGAAAACCAATGAAATTATGTAACGCGGAAGACGTCCGTGGACCAAAACCGAAAAATGAAACGACCACAACTGTACTATCATAGTTTTAACGTTACACTTTTATTTATCATATAACCATTTATTTTAAGACATTGTGAAAGGATGATGTATTAAATGCATGGATGAGTTCTGGGTATAATGCGTAGTTCTCGGTATTTATTTGGTCTTATATTTTTATGCATCGCCGTGCTAAAATAAAATCTGCACGAGATCCATAGATTAGAGCTTTAAAATCTTTGATTTTCTTAAACTTTGACACTTCCGGGAATGCATATTATGCATATAATGCCTACGAAATTCTAAACGGGGATTGTGTAATAGTTCAAGTGTTTTTTTTAAGATTAAAACAACTCGCTTGCTTCTGTATGGAAATATTTCCCCCCCTTCAACAAATTTTCGTCAAATGGAATGTTTATCCTTAAATGCATAGCGGGTACTTAAGTCTTTTATCCTTTAAATGAGCTAAAATTGCATGAAGATATTTAAGAATTTTTTACAACATGAATAGCTAATAATCGTACGATGACGGCGACCGTATAAAATTTTAAGTACTACTTGCACCGGAGTTCATTCCTTTATTTTCCATCCCAAAAAGGGGAAAATCTTTAACCTTCCGGTTAGAGGATGGAAAATGGTCTTAATTACCATTATTTTCTCAATCGAGAAGGCTATATTCCAGTTCTCACCAAATTTTTTAATAGGTGCCGTATTTAGCAAGATTGCTGGGTTCGAGCTAAATCCCAAAAACGAAGTTAATCGTTATAATGGCTGATAAAGCTGAAGCCGCGAATATTTCCATTTTTTGCTTCCTTCCTTAAAATGTAGTCCGATTTGGGTAATTATAGTTTTGAAACCGAAGATATTTCGTAACCTTTTCTCGTACACTTTTTCGCTTATTTTTCGCTGAAATTTCTTCGCCGACGATGTACTGAATTATCATAAATTTAACTCCCGCCGAATATAAGTCGTTTAAAAATCACCTTTTTAAAGGAAAAAATTTCTTGACTGATTTCACTCTGTTTGTGTTAGATGCTGAAGGTCAAAATTTTCCATTTTGCATGGAAGTTTAATTACTGTTATAAATCCGTTAAAGTGTGTGATGATACGCATGTATATGAAGTGTGTGATGTCGTATGTATATGAGTTTTTCTTCACTTTGGTTTCTTTGGAATAAAAAGTGCTACCTCCACTGTCTCCCGAGCATTTTGTAAGTCTACTCAATTAATAGCTTGTTAATCCAAGATTGCGGAGAAAATCAGCAGCCGAGAAGAACATGGCCGCGAGGAAGAAGAGCGGCGAATTGCGCACGAAGCCGTAAAGCGCGTCGCCATAATGAATCCGGGAATAAGCAGAGGCTTAAGATTCTTGGAGGTTAAATTAAAGGCAGAACATTAAACAAGGAGAAAGTGAGGAATTCGTGGAATAAAAAATTATACAAGGGGCCTTATTCAATTAAAAGTCTTTCCGGTAGCTGCACGGTACTTTATCTTTTACTCAGTTCCTGAGCAGGAGGAAACAGCACAATTTATTCCTTTTCCAGTCACGGTCGAGGAAAGTAAAGGATTTCAACGTTCCGCTGTGGAAGATGGACGATCGATTTTTAAGGAACTCTGTAGCTTCTGGGAACATCCGTAATATGCTTAAAAGTGGTAAATCTTAAGCTGCGAAAGAAGCGTGAAGAGGAAGTCAGATGAAGCGATCCGGAAGATTGAAGACACTTTAAAGGAGATTACAACAAATTTTCCGTTGATAAACAAGTTCTTTTCAGTGAAATGCTCATAAATCAGAGGAAGGAAAAGGAATAATTAGGGAAATAATATTTCTGATCGACAGTTTCAGGAGGACGTAAGGGAATCCGCAAAGAAGAATAATTAAATTTTGAGTGTAAATTTAATTATCCTCTTCGCGGTATCACAGACCCTTATGAAGAGGTATGGCCTTTCTTTTGCAAACAAAGTTCGTTAAAATTTCATTCTAATTCAAATTTTACATCAAATATTGAACTGTAGTAGTTTTTTTCTGCTATTGGCTCTCTTCAGAGCTTACAGCCTGAGAAAAAATCTATTCTAAAATTAACTTTTGAAACGTTGTGCAATGATATTTTAACTACGTGATGTAAAGACGGATTAAAAAAATCACTTTTATCCCAAAGCCAATGACATTCCTCTAGGTGTACAAAAATGACAGGAATGCTTGATTCCGATTACGTTAATAGTAATTTAACTGTTTTCAATATGAAGGGATCTAAGATGAAATGCGGCATTCTTCTTTAAGTATCAATAATTAATAGGTAAGATTGGGTCGAGGTAACTAAAGAATATATCCGGAACGATGAATGAATGCAGATCATCGGGGTTTCGTTATAAATAGTGGAGGAAATCGCTCCATTAATACTTAATAACGAGCAATTGGGCATTCGTACGAAATTAGAAAGTCAGAGATTCTAGTTAAATTAGACTCTAAAGAATTAGCCATAGATGAAAATATCTTACGGCGTAACGGGCTCAGAACATATCCCATTAACCCGGTAGTAATCGTTCTATTTCCGGCACCATTTCTCTTTGCTCGTGCATTAAATAGTTAAAATATCAACCTTTTCTCCTGATATTTTTTGCTGTATAAGAAATTTCCTGAATTTTTTTTAGGTAATGGTTAAATTTCTTCATGATTCTCTTCTTAGAAATTGATTGATATCTCTAATTTACATCGAACAATTAAATAAAATGTGTGGGGCTTTCAGAACAAGATGTCTTCCGTATTCCGCCGCACGATATCATTAATCTGAATAAGGACTGGGCTGTATTTTTTATCTTTTCCATAATTGTGCAGGGAGTAATTCGATTCAGTATAACTTACATTACACCAAAATTGGAGAAAAAATCTGAGAATTTGAAAGGTAAAGTTCCTCAAGTAGAATTCTTTTTCTCACCCTCTTCAACTCCGCATCTCTTCCATTACGTCAACAAGCATTTCAATCTCGATTCATAATGCTTTAACTGCATCACCTGCGCTCATCTGTAGTGCCCTGGAAGTATTTACCGCACCTATCTTTACCGCCTATATTAAAAGAGTGCAGCCATCTGCCGTCTCTCACAACTTAGGCGTGAAAGCAAGGTTCCGATGGTTTGTTTTTACGAGATCGGTCATTACTCTAACAGTTAATTAATATGATAATCAGCTCGAAGAGAAACGGAGTCATTACCTATGCGATGATGCGGGAGTAACCTGTTATGAAGGTGTGTTAACTTATGCATTTTTAGTTCCTACTGCGCCAATTTCCTACCATAATGATATTCGCTCGTGCTGTGGTAGCCGTTAATGAATCAAATGTGAGTGTATTTACGAGAATAGTAGTTAATAGTGAATTTGAATGTGTGATAAGTAATTTTTGAATGTTTTTATCTTAAGATATCTAATGAGTTCCTGCACGCTACTAATGATTACAAATACATACATGATTACATTTCTAGAACTATGTTAAATCTATCTCCAGTATATTAAGAAAAATGAAATTTCATTCATTACTACATAAAAGCCGAGATAGAGAAGTATTAGAATAAAAGGACTCTTATCTTCGGTATGGAAATAGAAAAAAAAAACACTAGTGGCATTGTATTAGAAACGATTAGCTGAGCTTTTGTACCTTTTATTGCTTGATATTTATTAAAATTTCAATGTTTTTATGTACGAGAAATTAGACAGACGGCATTAATAAACAGAGCCCTCGAGTTACCTTGTATCAGTGCCTCGAGGTACCACTTTGCTCGCTCCATCTAGATCCATCGTGATGACTCTCCCCCGGTGGATTCGGATCAGTTGCTTGTTTTCCTTCCCTATATAGTCTATTGAACCGTAAGGGTAGCCGAAGAAGACCCTATTCGGATAATTCCATTCTGGAATATATGCTTTTTGTTACCTTACTTTGTCGGTACTGTGAGGGTTGGTCTCGTACACAGAAGTACGAAGAATTAATGTTGCCGCTCGAAAAAACCGATAAAATCAGGTGAATTATGATCTAAGAATGAGGTCTCTGGCCATTACAATATATTGCTGAACATTCTGAGAATATTTTGGAGCAGAATTCGGTAAACTAAACGCTATTGTATATCTGTCCTTTCACATCAGCTCATTCCACCAAAAACAGATAATATCGGATCACTACGAAGTTAGAGAATCTTTATCAGCAGAAAAATTATAGGGTTAATCCACCTCATTCCAAATTATTTACGCTTGACAAAATCTTTAAATATTTGATAAATAATGAATATAATATTTCGGCTGTAACTCCAGCTAAGCATTAAAATATTATTTGACTGTATGTAAATCTTGTTTGATAAGAATGTCTCGAAAAATTTGGTTAAATGTCCATACCTTGAGAGGATATGTCCTAATTTCATCTCACACCTTTTATGCGCCTAAGTTCGGCTATAATGAATGAATTACTGTAATAACAATATCTAAATACTAAGGTGAGAGTTTAATCTTTTATGATATCTGAGAAAATAATTTTATCCTCATAGGATTCACTTTATTTCCATAGTTTAATTGCTCATACCTCTGCTGAAACTAGGGTAAATGGAGAAATTTCTGAATCTTATTTTCTCTTGCATAGCGGGTGATAGTCGAGAAATCTCGCGCTTTTTTACTGCGGTGATTTCTTTTTATGTAACTCAATCAGTCTCCGCGGAAACTCCAGGCTCTGCTACAAAAAAATCAACCGCTAGCTCGAACTTGTGTATCTTGCTAATTATATTTGCATATTTCTCAGTAATTATATGAATAGTTTTCAAGGGAGCTATTTTTCTTCCGATTTGTAGTCACAACTTAATCTACTTGTTATCTAAGGCGTTACTACAGCAGAAAGGATAGGTATTTTAGTCGGATTTAAACGGCCTTGTTATCTATATGAAGTTTATATCTTATATAGAACCTGCCGACAAACCTAAGGCTTGGCAGGACCCTTACGATGTAATTTCTACTTTTATTTTCTTCTTTTTCTTTTGGCATTATTTGGGATTCTGAATAACTGGTGACCGCTGAGCGATTATCCGTTTCCCGGGAATCGCCCTTAGACGGTTGCCGCTGTCGGCGGTTGGAGAACCTTTGTCTCTTAGTTCATTGAACGCCGAGTTCCTTTTTCTTTCTTCTATTATGTATGTGCTGTTTTTTTGTAAAAAAATCACTGGCATACAATTCTGTCATCCTTGCATAATTTTGTATTCTGTAATTGTTACTTTCGAATAAATTATATGAATATAAAAAATGAAGTCTATATCTAATCAAGCCTATATCTAATCAAGTCTGTATCTAATGAAGATTATTTTTAATCTAAATTGCGGAGATCAAAGATCTGTCCGAAGAGAGACCAAAAAGAACCAAATGGTATTTTCTGATGCTGAACGAGATAAAATGATCTAGAGAATGAACGAATACTGGCGAAAGAGGAAGGAAAAAGAAGAAAACAGGAAAATAAAAAATGAATAAAGTTGTGTAATCGCAGCCCAAAGACGGCTAAAGCGACAGTAATAATATAAAAGATTAAACGAGATGAAATGCTACATTTCACAGACGTGACAAAAAGTGTCGTAAAGGAGTGAGATGTATCAGCCCCAAGTGAGAAAAAAAATTAGTCGAGAGAAATGACGAAAAGATGAGAAGGAAAAATTACAGCCGCGAGCTAAGATGACCGAAACGGTTAATTAAGTGAGAGTGAGAAGGCTTTTGTTAGACGATTAACTCAACTCCAGGGTTAATAGGAAAAATTTTATGATGTACAATGTTTCCACAATAATTAGCGGAGAAAATTTCGTGAGCCCGCCTCGACAGAAAATGGCCCCAAGGATTAGATAATTGCGTCCACGTTGGAGAAGAAGCCTTAAGTTTGAGATGAAGACTGTAATAAAGCGATCTAGAAGGAGGTTTATAGCAAGGGAACGAAATAGATATCGCTGAAGATTCGGCTCTGAATAACGGAGGGAACCGTAGATTATTGCGGACGACGTACTGAAGAGGGAAGCTTGTGGAATCCGCCAATTTGCCGTTTTCTTGGAATTTGCTGCTGATTCTCCGTAAATTTCCCTTGCAATCTCGGACATTCGGAGGATCTCTTCTTTGGAATTCCACTTTGCAAGATGTCCGAAATCCCGAGGACGCTCTCGGGGATTCTATTCTATTTCCTCTATTACTTCTATTCTTATCCTCTCCTTTCTCGAAGGACGAATGAGTATGATATATCGTAGTTTATAATAATAACAATGATACATCTTTATTCGAGTGAGACTATATAGTCTCTTCATAAATCTAAACCATCGTCGTATAACAATTAAAAGAAAGACATAGCTTCAAAGAAGTGCACAGAGGAATGCTTTTTGTGGGTTTAAAAACCTAAGTTAGAGCTTAGAAAAAAATACCTCACAGAAAAAAATCCATAAAAAGGTGGATGTGAAAAACATGAGAAATCCAAAGAGGGTAAAAGACTAAACCTTACGGAAAAGGCAGGACAAGATATTACAGAGCAAAGAAAAGCTAATATAATAGAGTGAAAGAATAAGTTACACTTCGTAGTTCGTAGTGGAAACTACAAACTACACTTTCCTGTGGAAACTACGAAGTGTTACTTATTCTTTCATTATGGCGTTCCACCAAGTCAAGATTATAAAAATATATAGGTTTGTATTGAAAATTACCTGAAAATGAGCATTATGAATTGAATTCAACAGGTAAGAATTTCTCGTTATCAATCCAATGGCTGAGGAATTTTTTTATACGCCCCTTCCGCGAAATCCAATATGGATTCGTTCGAAAATCAATCCGAGCCAGAGCTTTCTTACAGCTTGATGGACCATCGTTTTATATAAAGCTTTATAAATTAAAACTGGGAAAAAGTTGCATTGATATCCTAACCCATTTCCTTATAATATAGGGTTTTTATTCATATAGGGAATATTCATTACGACAAAAAATTGATAATTTTACGGAAGCGCTGATTGAATCTAAATGCTACTATAAAAGGCAATTGATTTTTTCCCCGGTTTTCCTTTCGATTACAGCCCACTAAGCGGCCGGATAAAAAAGCGAGAGAAAGGTGTGAGTTGGCGGATGCCAAGATTAGATAGAAAGGATTGAAGCAAATATGCGCCGTTCCATTTACTGATGCGATCGCCAGACGGAGAGAGTACATTAACACCTCTGACTTGGATGAAAGTGACAAAGGAGAGGAAGGAAGTGGCGTACGTGAAAATGAATAAAACTTACCGCAGCATTTATTTCAGCTGTTCATTTTGTGTTCCAATGAAAATTTACGTTTGATATTTTATTTACCAACAAATAAATAAAAACGATCAAATCCAACTGATTTCCGTAATGGTTTACAATATAAAAAAAACACTGTTCATATTTAAGATAAATCAACAGATCAAATCATGCAAGGAATTAGTTCTATCTTTGAAAGTTTTACTTATAATCAGTGATAAAAAACTGCGTGTTTTCACTACTCAGTCCTAAAAAATGTAGAAGCAGATAATTGGCAATATATGGATAATGCGTTTTAATTTCTGTTACAAGGATCGGCATTCTTCTGATTTTTTCGAAGATGTAAGACATTTATTTTTACATTTATCCAATTTTATAATTAATTTAAAGTTAATTCAAAAAATTTTGATTTTTCTCCTATATAACTTGAACTGAGATATATAAGATAATATTTCATTCGAATGATGAGTGAGTGAAAATTGGAAAATATGAGCTTCGTAATAAAAATATTTCGCTGTATTTCCAAATGGACAATCCCAGATCGCCGCTGATGTATAAGCTGCTACGAATGCTCTATTAACGCGGTAGATCCTTCCACATGAATTTTCATTTAAGCCTGATGAAATACATCTCCTTTATAGTCCAATAAAATACTCTGAAACATTACGAGACCTAAGGTAACCTTGCACTTAAGAAAAAAAAGGAATGGCGAAGCATGATGTCATAATCCTAAGGAAAAACGGAAAATGGAAGCCGGACAGGACTGGAACTCAAACCCGGATACTTCACTTTCTGTTCAGTCCCTGTCCGACTTTCAACCGATGTACCTTTTCAACCTTTCAACCCTGTCCGATTTTAACTTTCAGGGAATACTTAGTGTTCCATCTGTATGTATACTCTGAAATTACCCTTTCGGCGTGTGACAAGAGAAATACCTGTTAGGAATAAAGTGTTTTAAGCATCTTTCTTTTCAGTCAACTGAGGAGTTTCTTCCATAGTGGTCTTATGATAAATTTCTATATATTCGTAAACTATTAGTTTCGAGCTAAAAAAGTATTTGCTTGAGACAGTACCCAAAGATCAAGGCATACGCAAGGCATGTAGTAATTGGACGAGTACGAAATACTAAGTGAAAGAAAAGATAGACCTTAGGCCATGTATCGAATGCAAAATTCACATACTTCTCTTTTACTGCGAAAAGATATAAACGAGTGAAGCCTAAAAACTTTCGATTAAAAATTTCGTTGATAATATTTTAATACAAAAAAAATTGGACATCAAATCTGTGTAGCGGCGAGAGAAATCTACCTTTTAGATTGACTATCTCCATCCGCAGCATGAGAGTGGGAGGAAGTTTAGAGAGATTCACACCTGAATAAGTTCGTTGTTACTTTCACATTTAATTTTGCCAAGATTAGGTTTAAGAAGGTTGGGATGATCCAAAGAATGAATAGTATTGGTATTGGAAACATTTTTTCCTGAATTCGACGTGTCTAAAATGTTAAATTAAAGCGTCATTACTCGTGCATTTTCTTGATGTAAGCAACAAACTGCATAAATTTGTACCGATACAACGAGAGAATTTCGATGAGGGAGCGAAATTATATAACATCCAGGAATTTATGAAACATTAAGAATTTCTTGTATGTATTTGTTTATATACTTAATAACATAAAAATACTTAACGATAATTAGTTCTAGTAGAATGCATTTGCTTATAGTTATTATGAGGTGAAGCAGTTAGACTTTCCAAGATTTTACTAGAGAAGATGCTATGCTAAAGATAACTCACTGACCAACCACAGTGATAGAGATGGGTTTTAAGAAGAATTGTAATTTTAACTGTCTAATAGTGATCCATTCTTATATCAATGGAACGAATACAGAAACTTTCCCTGCCAGAAAAAGATACATGATTGCTATTTGAAGGAGGAATTCAGAGAAGTAAAATATTTTCAACCCCTTAAGTCATGCTAGTTCGTTTCAGACATGACAAAGATACTCAGTTTATTTGATACTCAGTTGACTTGATTACTTCGATGTAAAAATTCAATCCTATTCATCGACTTTAACTTCAAAGACAAATACTGAGAAATCATGAATTTTGAAGGCACAGTTTGCGAATTCGGTATGCGTAGAGAAAGCAGGAAATGTAAGAAATGCAGCTACACTTTTTCATTTCAAGAGAAAGACAATTCTGTGGAATCGATAAAGATCGGAAGGAATGCAGTCCAGTGGCTGGAATAAAATACACAGGACGCAGCCACTGAGAGACATATTTTAAGTCGTAGTGTATCGTAAGAATTCTTCGGAATAATTTGTCGCATAACTTTTAAATGGCACACAGAGACTTAAAGAATACTGATGAGGGTTTTCTGCCAGTGCTTTTCCGCAGCATTGCTAAAAAATTCCTTTTAGACAGATTTTGTGAAAGAATGTTGCGTTAAAAGTCTTCTCGTGTGTTACAAGAAATGTAGAAAATTTTTTGGTTTTATTTTATGAGAGATAATTCAAAAATACTAGAATTTTGGCAAAGGTTATTAGAAGAAAAGATCAAATATTGGAACAGATAAATATGAGGCGTATAGCGTTGCGAATAATTCTTTTTTGTGAGCATTTTGGAATAATAAAAATCACAGGTAAACCTATTAAATAGGCATAAAGTGTTGGTTTTCAAATTATTAGTACCAGAAATATTATAACCCAAAATATTTTCTGCTTACATCTTAATAGAGACATTGAAAGAAAAAAAATTCTGGCAAATTTCTAACCAGTTGCAAGGGCTTTCTGTGATATGTTAGGATAGTGAATACCCTATAATAGGGTAGACATTCCCAGCAAGTAATCAGAAGAAAAAATCCTCTCATATTTGCACCGATTTTTAGTTTAAATCTGAAAATAATCCATGCGTCGAATATTATTAATGCATTAGCACATGAGCATACGAACAAAACCAGAGTAATCTGATTTCTGTGCATGAATCACCAATAAATTAACGCATCGGTGGAAGTAAGAATTTTAAACTTAGAAGGAATAAAAATCAATCGATTAAGAAACAGAAAGTGGAGAGGATATTTCATTCAGATTTCGCCCATGCATATCTTATACTAAGAAAAACCAAGGATGCTCCACCCCGTCTGACCTCGGCAGGCCTTACGCACGTGCTAACTTTCAAGTTCCCCTCAAGGATGAAGGCAATGGTGACCTCTTCGAAAATTTAAGGGGATACGTCACGCAATATTTAGAACGCTTGATACGTGGCACGTGTTCTTCTAATAATCCTTTCAAGAAACGCTTGGATGTTGGTTATTAAGAGGGCACGAAGCTGAGGAATATTTCTCAGAAAGGTTGAGAGCACGGATTCATTTAGAGGCATAAAATTACTGGAAACAGTGAAAGGCCGGTTTTCATGTTATCATACTGTGTAGCAGCAGATCTCATCCTTTGTTAGTCAAAGGGGCTACAAAAGAGATATTTTTCATGCCTGCTACACGCACTTAGATATAAATAATTTGGTGATGTACTTGTATTTTCCACAAGGTTTTATTCAAAACGCCAGCAATAGTCGAAACTGATCTTTTTTAATAAAACTGTGGAAAATACGAAGTATCTCACCAAATTATTTGCAATGACGTTTAACATCGTTAGTCCTGAACACCTTGAGTTTATAGAAAGATATAGTAAATAAATAAATAACTTCAAATATTTGAATTATAAAATGCATTGACAAGTTTGTAAGCTAACTAAGAAATAGATTTAAGATGTTCATTAAATTTACCAAAAATTAAGTATTTATCACTTAATGAAGAAGCAGAAAAACACAATATACATATATTTCAATTTACTTAGGACCTGCACTACCATACTTTAAGAACCCTATTTGGATCGTGAAATACTTTTTCGTGCGATGAGCTTAGGTCTTTCTGTGACTGAGTATCCTGAGCATCTAACTGTGACTTTCATATAAGCAGTAGAAGAGCCACGGACCGCGTAGAATACGGCCGCATGCGGCCCGCGGCCACTGGTACAGCAAGTCTGCGGTACAACAATTCCGAGCAAAATTAGCGATCGAAGATGGATATTTGGTCGATCAGTACTTAACACTGAGATGCTACAATACTATCTATGATATATTATTTATTATTTTGATTATTTTAAATAATAACATTACAAGGATACTATGATTAATAAAATCGATATAGGAAATCCATGTTTAATGTTAGTATGGAATAATACACTGTTTTTATATTGGTAAATACCAAAATTTATCGATCTCAGTCAAATACGTACGAGCATTCCGTATCTAAGCCAATCGCTGTGATATGCACAGACATGTGATACATAGAATATTTCGATGGAAAATATTTCACCTTGTTTCCGGCTATACTTTTTTTCTGAATTAATATATCTGATAAACATTAACATCACAACTTAGATACTCAATCTAACATTTATATCCTCAGTTTCTCATACTCTTTGTTCTAAAGGAGGCTGTTGCATGAAAAGAAAAAGGTAATGGTGCTAATAAAAAAGTAACATTTACTTGCATAAGAAATCAGGTAAAATCACATCGCTCTATTAATTGAAAAACATGCTCTCACTCTTTCTACTTCAGCTTAGATCATTTCGGCATAAGATCACGCAGACTTAGTTGAATCTAAATACAAACAACATTACCTCTGTTCATTGCATAACCATAATATTATTCTCCTGACTACTGAAGCGTCATAGAGGCTGTAACGGGATGAGATCTACCTTTAAGGAAAAACAAGTTAGCGATGAAAAGCTCACAAGGTACACTACATGAATATTGATGCGTTGCTAAAGGCTATCTCGCCTGAATATAAAAAGAAAATCCTATGTACTTGCTCTGCTATAACGCATTGTATGAATGAACATGTTGTAAATTCAATAACGGTCTTAAAGAGAATTGGTATGATAAGATTTTCAGTCGGTTCAAACATCCCTGGATGGCGAGATACAGAAGATATCATCTATTATTCTTTCGTCAGGCCAGCAATAATAATGAGACGTGAGTGTAAAAAAGGAAGCTGAAAGATGAGAGATGAAACGCTTTAACGTTGAAACTTACGGAAAAATAATGAAATCTGAATTAATATATTTTTACCTAGAGCTACTTTCAAGATGTTAGCATTGCCCGAAGTAGATTTTAATATTTTATAAGGGAGGAACTTAGTAGCTATAGCACCTGAGTAAAAGAGCGGTGATTTTTACGGTAAAGGCCTCTAGGCCATTTCATATTTTGACAGGTGATTCTCATTTTCCTCCGAATTTTGCTACCTGAATTGCGGTTTCCTTTTAAATACGAGTCATAATTTTACTTTTTGAAGAGAAAATTGCTCCTTCACGTATTTAAATTTAAGTTTGCTACCTGAATTGCGCACTTATTTTGGTTAGGTTTTGATATATATATCTTTTTGGTAGCATCTTAATGCGATAAATTTGATGATGCCCTAGAGCTCATATACGTGTGGAAGATATATAAATTTAGAATTTCTGGGGATGCCTACTTAATTCCTTAGAACGTTCTTCTGAAGAATCGGAGGACACCGAAAATGCGGAAGATCTTCACCCCCAAGGGCCTTCAGAGACTCCTAGCTTAGATCCAGGACAGGTGGTATCGTCAGAATGAGTAATTGACCAAGCCGAATTACTGGCATGTTTCGCTGACTTAATAGGGAAAATATAAGGAAGAAATGCCCAAAAATAAACTGAATGGGTGAAAGATCTCTGCCATACGTTTCCCTTAAAGTAAAAAAAGGAAAATTTACAGATTGCTTTGTTATTTTTTTCCGAAGTTGGCTGAAGATCCAGTAGAATTCAGTGTATTTTCTTTTACTATTTTTGATTATCACAGTATTTCTTAATTCCTCCTTTTCTTCCTTATTTACTTATTTATTTTTCGTGTTGTCTTATTCTTTTGTTTTATTATATTCTACTGTTTATTTCTCGTGACTTATATTCAACATTTGTTCTAATTTGTATTTTTCATATAAATGTGCGTTTATATTGCTTGCTCTTATATGGGCGTTTTGTTGATACTTAAATTTTCCTTGGATTCTTCATTTCGCCCAAAATAAAGACGCCATTTATTTATTTCCCGTCTAATTTTAAAATTTTAGTTGCTACTACCAGTAGTTTTCTCGGGTTTTTCTCTCTCCATTTCTCGTGGGCATTTTCCTACAGAATTTTCATCTTTTTACCTAAGAGCAGACTTAGGTATTTTAACCCATAAGCTATTTCATTCTCTTTATTGCTTCTTTCTTTTAACTCCCAAAAGCTTTTTTCTTAAACCTTTATTGACATAGGGTTGGATGTAAATTGACATTACATTTAAATAACCACCCTTCGAGTTGCCAAAGACGGGTGGTGGGGGTATAAAACATCGATATCCCTCTATCCAACTGTAACCTCCTAATGCTGCGCAGAAAAAACGACCAGAACTAGTTATCTGCACCGTCGATTATTTCCGTGTAACGCTTTATCATTTTCTCTCGGAACTCGCGAACGCTGTTAACGGTAACCAGATCAACAATCTCATCAACCAGATCCACTGCTGAATTTATCGAATAGCTTACGTCAGTGATAAATTCTTTCACTTTCGGCAAGGAGAAGAAACTGGAACTCAGTTGTTAATGAATGCAAGGTTTGAAAAACTCTCTGATAGCCGAATATGCCCGTGAACGTAGGACCAATTCCTCGAATGGAGAAAGAAGCGATTACCGACCGTCTGGGAATAACCCAATGCCCAATTCGGCGACTATTCCGCTATCCTCATAGTAATGTATTATGTATTCCGCGGCTTTCTTTCTCCGTACTAGGAAATAGCCCGATGTTCGCCGGCATATTCGGCAATCGGAGAGATTTTCGAACCGCTCAAAATCTTCTTACTTCAAGCAAACCCTACCTGAGGGCTCTATTATAGCCTAAACACTGCTGTCGAATCTGAAATCTCCTTTTTTGAATTCAATGAAACTTTTCAAAGTTATTTTTTCCTCCTTATTATGGAGTTTCACAAAGTGACGGCTTCAACCATGGATCTTAAAAATCAATCTAGCTGTAAGAAGATGAAGAAGTAATGAAGGAAGATTCTAAGAAGCCTCAATCCCACCGTTACGTAAAGCCTCACTTTTATTGATATCTAAAACAAAATAGTGTCTAGGTTGCACGGGATATTTAAAGTTTCGTCTTTTGTTATCTAATATAGTGTCGTGGTTGCGCAAGCCAATGGAACATGTCGCAGCTCTCTTGGACAAATTCATCCGGACTGGATATTCTCGTTTTCGATCGACAGAGGAGAGCTCAATTCATTTCGGACGAGGAAACAGAGACCGCAGGAAAGCAGCTTTCGTGAATTAGCCACGCGATCAAACCCCGATCTCTTCTCACTCCCGTGAGTTTGTACAAGGAGATTCCCTCCTCCAAAAACCAATCCTTGAAAGAGCAAGAAAAATCGCTGAAAATTCTCTTTGGCGAGAGGACGCCGATGTTAACGATAGGCGTCTTTTACTTTCTTTTCCTCTCACCACTCCAAAAACACCACCGCTTCATTCCCGCCCATACTTTTTACTCCATTATTCTCACTTTCTCCCGCTCCGAAGTCTTTATTTTTCCCCGCCGCTCCGTGTTCCCTTCTCTCCCCATTCTTTTTCAGTCGGGAGGAGATCGTGACAAGATGTTAAGGTGGAGGGAGTGGCAGATCCTTTCCCACGGGCCGCCGTGTGTGGAGCAGGTGCGGGGAAATGCGGAAACAAAACAAGGTGCAATTTCGCAAGACGTTTTGCCGGATCTCCCGAGCGCTGTTCCGAGGTGTCCTCCTGAGCGATGCTCCACTATTTGAAAGTGGTTAAATATATGCGGAAATCGGTGAAGGGTGAGTGAGATTCATTGGCGGGGAAGTCATTTGGGTGTGAAGTGAGCGGAGAGAGGTAAAATGGCGGTGCTTTTAGGTGGGCCATTGAGAAAGCGAATGAGCGGTCTTTAAAAAATAAAACAAAAAATAGATCACTTACTCTCCGTTAGGGCATCGTACAAGAATTTCAATTTCGAATCGAAATATAAATGAGCCGAAATGAGATGAGGAATGGGTTTTTCGAGAGCTGTACAGCTTCATATATAAATGGCACTTTTTATTAGCTGGGTGTTGTGTATGGGAGACATATGTTTATTTGATTTTCTCCTTCACTCCTTATCTGATACACGAATTCAAGATGGATTAGCATAAAATTATATGAAGTAGTCACTGTTTAAACACAGCGATGGTGAATACGACATTTAGTAAACGCAGTAACGTATTTTTAAGGGACGACTTAGTCATCGTGCTCTGTCAATCCTTTGATTGTATCATCATTAGAATTTTAGCTTAAAGTACTTAAAATTCTATCTATAACTAACTATAAATATATTCATTGCAGTTGAACTATAAGGCAATGTTCTACAATACTAAATATTAAGAGTAGAGCAAGTATATTTACTCTATAGTATCATACACTAATAACTTTACACAATACTACAATGAACATAATACAACATTATTGGAATTTGCGGATCATACGATACTCGTATTTCAACTACCTAAATTAATAAATTTTCATGATATAAAATACCTATTTATAATCTTGCTATATTATTACAATATATAAAACAATATTACATCACAGCACTGACATAGACTGCAATAGGGGCATAAAGAAGGCGTTGCGTTTAACTTCCACGTCACACTGAAATCTTAGCGGGATGTCCGTAACTCAGTGGACAACGTCTACACATTCCTGAAAGAGACACGAAAGATTTATCGTATTTTGATGCTTAGTAGTCTTGGAAATTTTAGGTCACAAATATTTAACTCTTTTGTAACGTAAAATAATCCTTAGAAAAGTAAAAACCGCTATTGGATATTCGAAAATCTTTCCTCACCAAAGCCAGGATCCATAGGACACGAATAAGTTGATAAACTGTGATCTTTGATTTTGAATCTCAAAAAGATGGAGTTAAAAATATGCAGGCTCAAGACTTTTCATGAAGAAATTTTAACATACATTTACAGTAAGAAATTTTGATGGTAAAGTCAAGGGAATGAAATGTGAGTCGGTAGAAAAGCACGACCGAGGAATTAGACTCATGGAATTAAAATTCATCATCAAACGATAAAATTTTCAATATAGTCTCTGAAACACAAGGGGGTTTCTGTGCAACTGAAATATCGCGATCTTGAAATTTTTGGAGGACAGAATCTCCAAATTGTCTTTCCAAGAAGACCACACTAACGACATTCTAATTATATTTAATCGCCTTGGTAGAAACAATTGAGATGAATACAGTCCAAGACTATAATATAATATATATATTTCGACAGCCAGGCCAAAGTGTTACTATTAGAGGTGAAATAGAAATTCACCTGTTTCAATATTATACTTTTTTCTTAATAATAATTATTATTACATAAATTTTAAAGTGCAATTTGGCCTTCTGGCCAGGTGGCAACGCTGGAGGGGAGCATATCATTTTAATTTTCAAATTGCCTGGCATTCGCCCAAAATCGAGAAGGAAACCACTCCAAAATCTTCCCGTAGGCAATGCATTACACAATACATAATATAAACATGGTTCATCTCATAAAGGTTTACATAATGTATTATATAAGGATGGGATATAAATTTATTATAGTACGCTAGATAGATGGAAGATGCATATAGTAACAAACAATATAGATAGTAAAGTAATGACGCAAAATACTGTAATATTTCACGGTAATATATTGAAACTTATAATTAGTGATTACTTATGCAAAATGATCTAACGTACACGATAAAACATCGAAGATTATGAGCTAACTATAAATACTACAGTTTAAATCGTCAAAATTGTCACAAATATTACATGTATTTAATTTTAAGCTTTTTTGAACAGTTTTCGGCATTGTTATGAGAAATTCACCAGGTTCCATTCCCTAATACAGCCATTAACGAATTAGTATTTCACTATATCTAATTTATGCTCTCATTCCTTTTCTAATCTGTGATTTCCGCTCTTCCATTAATAAATTAATAATATGTATTAATTGGAATCGTTTTGATAGCTATCCGCTGGGGACAAAGGTTGGTGTTGGGAAATAAAAATAAGTAAAGCCCGGATTCCCGCTTTTTATATGGGGTAATACTCATTTATATTCTATCCTACATTTCCCTCATATGTCCCCATGAAGTTCTCACCATAGGGAGAGGCTGAGATTAAGACCTAGAGGATAAAGCTCACATCCACCCCCTGAAGGGAGGTTACCTCAAGGAATGAATAATTCCAACTTCTCATGTTTATTCTCTTGTCGTCCTTCTCTCCTCTTGTAGTGTCTCCACCTCATCCTGTCCGAAAAAGAAAAGACTTATCAACCTCCCGCTGTTTTGCTCCATAAATCACCGCCGCATCACGTAGCATACGCATTATTCAATTGTGTCCAAGTGCCTGCGGCGAGATTTTTTTCTCTTTTCCCAAAACAAATCGACCGAAGAATTGCGGTTTTCGTTCAATTTGGCCTTTATTAAACTCCAAATCGTGAGACAAATAAGTTTAAACAAGACAAAACTAGGAATGGGTGTTGATACTAAAGTTTAAATTAGATCATAAACTAGGGATGGAGTACGAGGGTGGTCTGAAAAGTTTCCGATCCCAGATTTTTCAGACATCTTCAGAAATTTTTCAAAAATTTTCAGAAAACATGTCGAGAAATGGCGAAATGTCGGAAACTTTTCAGATCACCCATGTATTAATAGCACTCAAATTAAAATACTAACGGGACTTGGTTCTTTTACGATACATAAAAAGGGAAACCATTTCAGCAAACTTCATTCCCCTTCATACTCTTTCAAGTTTGCTGTACTCATACGTAACAAGTCATAAATCTTCATTCCTGCCTCTATTACAGCCATTTCAATTTTGATCATATGTTCAATTAGCTTTAATTTGATTTATTGACACTATAAAATTATGTAAACGAAAAGTGTACGAGTGATTCCTCGCTTCTAGTTTAAATTTTTTGCTACAAATTCCATCTTGAATCCGGCATTCGCAGTTTTGCGACTTCAGTAGTCTCAGTAGCTACTCTCGGAGAAAAATCAAGAGGTGAAACACTGAAAGAAAATAAATTGCCGGATTGTCAAAATTTCCCCCGACGGTTGCCGATATTCGGCTTTTGGATAATTCCTAGGTTTCTCATAGTCGCGAACACAGCATAATACCTAGTTGATACTGAAAAAGATTTCCTTTGTGAGAAACATCTCTCAATTGAAGATTTCCGGAAATAAATTCATGGTTCGAGCGCAAATATGCGGAAACGCGAAAATATGCGGTGAATAATATTTTGTAATGCTAAGTAATGAAAGGTGTCTAACATAGATCTCGGAGATATTCATCTCATCTTCTTATGGGATTATATAAGTGACATTAATTCCTCGTGATGTCAACGAAAGAGAAAGGAAATGAGTATGAGTAAACGAGTGGTCGTCTCCAGAATGTAAATTATAAGAAAAAAGAAACAAAAACTCAGAGGGCAGTGAGAATAAAACACGGAACGAAGAAGACTGGGAAATAAAATAAGGAGAGTGATTTATAATGACTTGTAGTACTCTCTGTCACCTGCCAAAAAGGTAGCTGGCAGGATTAATATATTGATATACTCAACTAAAAGCACATTAATCGCTTCATTAATATGAAATTCCGTTGTAAGAATCGAGCTATAAAAGACACTTATAAATAGTCCTATGTGGGTTGTCCCTGCGATTTGCGACTAAAATTTTTCGTAACAAATTCTTATAAAATTTCCAACTCTTATTTCCAGACCATTATCAATTCTTACCATCACTGATAAATAAAAAATGGAATGCATTCTAGATGAAGAACCAGACTCGGAACAACCTATCGAGATACGGAATAAGTCCTTTTGGAAGGATTAATTCAAAAGTTCCCAAAGTATATTCTCCTTCCTCTGAGGTTCATACATTCAAACTAAGAGTTTTGCAGTTATTAACATATCATTGGTACTATTTATTTGCCCAAATTTTTTACTTCAATACCAGAAATGAAGAAATGATACCCAACACCCACGGATGCTTCCTACTACATTTGAACCAGAATCCAACTAATATTCGTTATCATTTTGAAATCCAGTTACACATTTTGAACCGTCGATCCTTATAAGGCAGACAGGTGATTACGGAAGACGGTAAAAAGTTTCGAAACTTCGCAAAAAAGTGTTGCAGGGTATTTAGTTAAACTTTTCCAATAGCGATTTTGGCTTGCTTCGTGAGGGCTGCGATGTAATTTGCTTCCAATCAAGTGACATCAATCAATTCGTCGGAGTTCTTTCTCAGCTTGGTCATTCCAGTAAAAAGTGGACCTCCGAAGATAAAGATTGGCGTGGGAAGAGGAACCGAAGTTGATTAAGCGAACGAAATAGGAGGAAAAACTTATTACTTGCGGCCACGGAAGTTAGAGCTGCTGTCAGAAAAAGAAGAATACTACGAAAAAATCCTAAGAATGCTGACATCAGTTCCGAATCATTTTTCACGCTAACTAAATCTTCAGAATATTTAGACAAAACTTTATCCTTTCTTTTGCATATTATATTATCGTTCATAGGATTTCCTGAGTCTGGCTTCAATTTTTACCATTCCTTTACATTTTCCTGTGATGCTATTTTATAAGCTCCTGAAAATGTTTCCACGCTAATTAAATTTACTTTTAAACATTTCTTTTGACGTTTTAAAATTAATTTGAGAATTAATTTTTTAATTAGAAAATTAGACATATAATTTTTCCTCGAGTCAGAGGAAAAAGAATCACTCAAAATTCTTTTCACTCAGGGAAAAACATTCCATTTTTGTTCTGGGCTGCACCTTCATCAGCAGGTGACAGTGATTCTAAATACACAAGGGAAAAGCAACCGAAATTGACCAATGGAAACGGTGGGAGGAGAAAGCAAGTTATTAAGTTTTGGGGGGCGGGACGTAATTTTGGAGAAATGGAAGGAGGTGGGCAGCTAATGTGACCGAGTGACTTGGTGGGTGATATGTGAGTATTCATCAGTTTATTATTAAATGTGTTTGTGTATTTTAAATTCTTAACATTTTATATAATACTTTCTTGAGATCTGTGAAGAAAATTCGGAAGCATGGATTAAAATAGAAATTTTATCGCCTACTATTTCATTTCACCACAATTATGGCTTGAAATATGGTAGACCTACAAATGAAGAGAAGTAATACTGGCCTTTTACTGCGCTTACTTGATTGATCCGTAAAGATATGAAATAAGATATGAGAAAAAAATAATATATGAAGATCTCAACGATGAAATATTTCTCATAATGAGTGCATAGTGACGAAATTCAACCAATAAATCGAACGAAACGCCAGGTTGAATGTGGTTGAAAACACTATAATCCTCGACTAAAACAGCATCGGAGATAAATCTTACCAGTAAATGAACTTTATTTTGAAAAATAAATCCTTTGAACACAGGGAATTTTTGTTCTTCATTAGATAACTGTCATATCTTATGTTCTTCTGAATCAAGCATAAATAAAAACGCAACAAGACAAGTAAATAACTTGTCAATTCAATAATTGATGCAATGAAAATACATGCCACATTAGTCAAAATAATGCATAATTAAAGAAGCTGTAACTAAAATATATCTAAGAACATCGGAGGAAAATTAGAAGAAATTACTCTGCCAAAACAACGATGCTTTACCACTGATTTAGTCTGCAAAAACTTAGAGATAACTTTAGACTCGAGTCTGCTTTTAAGACCCCTCGGACTCCATATCTTTGAAAGTGCAGATTATGCGACAGAAAACGGTCAGAAACACTCAGAGATTTCTTGCTGCTATCATTAGATCTTCTCTTTGGTAAAATATTACTTCTACTACTTTAATAATAAAATATTACCTCGAAGAATGTGTCGCATTGATGGAAAAGGCGACTCCATGCTTGTTTATCAACTAAATATTGGCTTAAACATATGCCCCTTCCCTCTTTGGTTCGAAACTTAGCTGGTAGATCTCACGTTCTTTTAAGGGCAAAGACATTTTTCTTTATCATCTCTATTTCAGATTGGAGTGATCTGATTCCGAAGCTGTCAAGCTGTGAGTAACGATAAATAGCTGTTCTTCCTGTCCTTCCTACCGTTTTTTCCTTAGTATTTTCAATTCTGACCGCAATTTTTTCGTATCTGAGGCCATTAAGACGTTTGTGGAGTGTTTTCAGCCATACCAGACATCGCCTTTTTGGACTTCGATAACTCGTTTGCTAGTATTCAAGACTGTTTAGCATCTGCTTGAGTTTCATATCATGAACCGCATACGGACTCTCATATGTGTGTATGCTCGTCCTTAACTTTATTCCTTACCAGAAGTCCGGTATCTTATTCCGCAAGAATAAATCAGAAAAGATGTGGATTCTTGAACTCAGTGTACGTCAATGCTACATTTTTTAACAACTTCGTACAAATGTATTGAAAGTGAAGTTAATGTAAAATAGTCTAGCTTCAAAGATCCCAAAATTAGTACAATACAAGTAGTAGATGATCGAAGATACAGTAAACCCACAGTAATATGAAGCAGCTGAGACGAAGAAAAGAAATTCCATCTCCGTTCCGCATCATTTGCATCATCTGGCCCAAAAAACCTTCGCGGGGGAAAGGCATTTCTCCAAAGCTCGAAATAATTGAACACAATAGCCTCAATTTCTATCTCCTTTACAGTGATTGATGATGTTTTCTCGGAATTGGATAAGGTGTCAAGACATTCCTCGACACTTACCAGGTTCTTCTTACTTCAGCGGTGCATGCCTACTTAAGGGTAAGAAATCCTAAGTTCTCTGAGACAGTCTTTGTACACTGTTTCTTCCAAGAATCGATGTTATCCTGTTCTTCCACTGCAACTTCTACTCCACCATTTCCTTTTGAGGCAGACGGAAAAGGTTGATTCATTCCGAATTTGCACTTATTTGGAACTTGGGGTACATTTCTATTTGTGTGACAATTGTGCAAACTTGTAAGGTTGCGCGATTGTCTGGAGCATTGGCATTGATTCCCAGAATAAGATAAGCACAGAAAATGCAGATGTGATTTTATGAGCCTATCATAAAATTGTATTTAGAGTTTAAAATTATGGCATCAACATTTTTATTATTTCAATCTTAAATAGCTTATGGTGTAAGAGCGTTTCAATTTTGTATTAAAAATGATTAAACTTTACAATTAGCAAGGATAAAAACGGATCTACGAAGGTGTACGTGGACAATTAATAAAGATTTATTCCTTATGTGGATATAGAGTCAATAAAATTGCGACTGAAAGATTTATTTGAATATTTATAGAGAAATATGTACTTTTATCCCTTCAGTTTATATCTCTCCGCTTAAATTTTACTGGTGTGTAAATTAAGGGAAGGAAAAAAACCGGAGTTATGACAAGGAGGCATGTTCTCACAGTACCTCATGACGCATGCAGTCGTTGGAATCTCCAAGGGATGATTTCGAATTTTTTGCTATCTTCAAATCTTCAGACTGTAATACCTACGTAAGTTACAGTTAACGCGTATGCCCAAATACAGCTTTCATTTCCTCTACGTTAAAAGCGGACAATTTTATAATATGAGAGGACTAAATTTTCTTGACACCCAGTCATTGCTTATATTCTGCCGAACGAAAATATGGACGCCCAAATCTCACTGGTAGCACTATCTTTTAGCTGATTCAAGAACTTATAAATCAGCCATGTTGCCCAAAGCCAAAAGAAGATAATGTTACCTCTTAAAAGTTCTGCCTTAAGAAATATTCCAGCATTTTCGACGATAAAAAAACTTTTTCGCAACAAAACCAACAACTGCTATCATTTTAACTTCCTCATTTATTTTTCCAGTATTATTTAAGACCAGTTGATGGAAGCGAGGCATTGGTTCTCACAATGGTTCTCATATCCAAACATAATATTTGGAACTTCGATTTAACCGTATCTCTTTTAAATTAGGATAGAAATTATGCATATCTAAGTACCTGAAATAACAACTGAGAATGGTATGTGTAAGATGTATGTACGTTGGAGACATGTTTATGTCCGCTATCAAGTAACGCTCAGAAAAATGTAGAGAAATTATATGAAAATCCCTTTTACTATTAGGTTAAAATATTCGGTAGAACCATTTATAGAAAATACAAATAACGTTCCCTTTTTTTCCTCATGAACTGGATATTATAAAATATTTTTCCTTCATTTTGCACATCCGGTCGCCATGTTGTGGAGAATCTTAAGATATGAATATGCTATACCGTCGTACTTAATACCGTAAACATAACCATCTTGTAGATAGAAGACGGTGGCCTCGGAATGGCTAATGAAAGCCGTGGTTAAATACATTTCTATATTAATATGTATAGTTAATTGATTTACATTAGTATTGAAGGATTAATCTAGACAGTGATGACTGATTACTATATTAATTTAATATTCATTGAACAAGAAGTTGATCATACTTCAATATTCCTGTCTTAAGTGTGAAAGATTAGGAATACATTTCAAACCAAAGAATGAGATAGATGTATTTATTATATTATCCACATTAAGAGTAGGAGTGAGATGAACATTTTCGATCTGCAATGCTAATTATTTTGATTTGCAAATTCCATTCATGGTTATGATTTATAAGATTGTTGAAAAGAAGGATTAAAAAACCATATCTGGTAAGCGTATATATATTGTAGAATATTGAAGAAGAGAACAGCCAAAAATGGAAGTGTCAAACTATTTCCGTCCACTGACTTTTATATCATATATCGAAGCCTTAATTCTGATTAAAGGCTTGCAGTTGACCTGACAATTATAGCAGGAAGGCTTGAGTTTGAAGATGAAAACTGATAAAGGGAAGAGTTATTATGACCCGAGGCCACTACAAAGGTAACCGATCATTAGATATGAAGTTGAGATAAGGACAAAGATCTTCATTGTGACTTAACTCATATCCTTAAACGGTATTAGTGAAAAGGCATGCTGTTTGTCGATAATGATACTCAATTAAAGGTAATCCAAGCATTCTGAACGCATAAAAATAATTTTTAATGAATATATAGCAAAAACCTTGAATATGTTCTCAGATTGAACGTGATATCTAAAATCCTCTGAGCGGATAGACGAATCTCATGTTCGTTATGATTAAAAAGTAAAATATTTGGCCTAACATTTAAATCAAAATTCATAACTACACCCCCAAAGATATTCAGTAGTTAATTTATTCTCCTGATACTGATTAACTTCCGATGGAAATTCGGACTACCAAGTGAACATCTCTTCACTTTTGAAACTTGTGATCCATTCTCATTTCTGAAAATTCGAGATCCGTACGCAAAACTCACTCACGCAAATCAACTCCTTACGCCTTTCAACATCCATTACATGAATTTGTTTTGACTGATTCCCTCGACAAACTTTTTGTCTCTCTAAGAAGTGTACAGGAGAAAACTTGGCTCGTGGTAATCATTTCATTAAGCAGGCTTGATTGAGAATTTTGAAACGAAAGTCGACGATAAATTATAACTGTTTGTACAATAACCTGAGGTGATAATAAAATGGGGAATGACTTCAAGAACATGGGAGAGATAAATCAAACAAGATTTGATGTTGAGTAAGCTCCTTTCATTATTATCTCATCTGGCAAAGAACAAAAAAATCAAAAAGTCCGAGTGGATATATCCGGAACTAATCGGTCAACACGCGTAAGGCGTCCACATTTTCCCAAGTGGTTATATCACTTTCCTTTCTCCGCAGGGGACACATTTAGACTCCCCTGGTACTCCTCTCTCCGCCGCTTTCAGAGGAGGTTAATGAGCCAAATGGCAATCTCCCTCCCTTCAACATAAACTTGCCCACCGCACCAATTCAGCCTTCCTTCCCTCTCTGCATACCAAATTCTTTTACATGAATTCCCCGCTTTCTTTATACCACCTTCTTTTTTCCTTCATCTCCTTAATCGGCTGTCCTTCCCACCTGTTATGAAATTATTCGGCATGTCTGAAGTCTGATTTTTTTCGCGTTATTACTTGACTAAACAAAACTGGAATTCTTTCTTTTCGATATCTCTATTAAAATGTAGTGGCATAATTTTCAGGAAAGACATACTTGAAGAAAGTCTTAGGGGACAGGGAATCGAACCCGGGATCTTCCTAATTCTGGAGAGATGCTTTAACCAAGCTACGCGAGATATAATACAATGTTAGCATAGTTGTATAAAGCTACAATAGGAACACCCCGGGTTAGATTCCCAGTCCTGCAGACTTCAAGTTATTCTTTGGGATATTTTCCTGGGTGCACGCTATTATGTGTAAAGGTACCTCAACCCTTTTCTGGAATATTTTTGCCCACGAAAAATCTCTCTCTGATATTCCAATACTAACGACTTTCTCGGACAATGAATCGATTAGGTGATTGAGATTTTATTGTTATACCTGCTGTTCAGCAGCTAGCCAAAATTTTATGGAAGGTCATTTCGTATAGCTAAATAAACCACAAGCATGCGAGCGGTATTTTTATAATCAATTACTCGGAGCTTTTCATAAATTTTAAATTTTGATTAGTTTGAATTTCGAGATAAATAATAGCGGAAAAAATATCGCCGTATTTTAATTGGAATAAATTATAATTTTGGCGCCTAAAATAGTAATGTTTCTAATTTAAATTAATTGTATAACGATGATTAAATTAAAAACTCTTATAATACATTTATATTTTTAATATTATTAAATTTTTCTTATAAAAAACCTTCAGAAGAGCAATGACCGAAAAATAGTCAAATCACAGGGAAGATAGACGCCCATCAAACTCGGAATAGGCATAAGGTTGAGTTTATTCAACAGGATATCACAAAGCCGCGAAGAAGAAGCTTCATATTTGTAGCCATTCACTAAAGAATGCAGACCAACGAGTGACGAGTTGGACTTCCAACTGCGTCCTTAGAGCTTCAAACACAGCACAACAGTCACTTATGAGAGCGCAAAGAAAAGGTAATCGGACGGTTACAATTCATCACCTTTCTAATGGTACTCGCGTTGAATTAGGGATCCATTCAGAGCAACACTCTCTCTTCTAAGTAGCGAGTGGCAGGTGAGTAGAAAGGATATTAGAGAGGTAATGAATTGAATTCTCGAGTTGGTATGCTCGTACACGAACGGTCACTCGGCATGTCCAGCAGGTTCCTGAATTATGATCCTTCGTTCTGTGTGCTTTTCAGCCCCTAAGGCGCCTGTTACGATTAGAGGCGTATAATTTGAAGGGAAGGATATGAGGATTTGGTTCTTGAGAGCACTTAACACGGAATAGAGCTACGATTAAATCAGACGAAAAATTTTTGATTTCCTTTTTTCGAAAGTCTGGAAAATTTCCAATAATCATTTCATTCATCTGAGAATTGCAGGTTATGGAATGGAATGCCAGCTTAAACAACAATTTACAGTGCCTTAAAGTTCCACAACTTTATTCAACACGACAAGTTACAACCGTGGCCGTCATCGTCGGCCTATCATCTACCTGAAGATGACCTGAACGATCGAAACTTAAAAACCGTCTGAATAAAACTGTGTAAAATATGAAACACAGTTTTTGAGCCGTACCTTCTGAGAAGTAAAATAGGCAGTTTATTACTTCCAATATTCAAGTGAGCACGGTTTAAGAAATTAGACATCCTTTTTAGAATTTAAGTTTCCGCAGTGATACATTCGAAAAATATTATGCACTACAGATCTCTATTCTCACAACATAGTAATAATAATGCTTCCATGCTTGATTTCATGAATTTATGCATGTCGGTCATTTCAGAAATGTAGTAGGACATACGAGTACATTTCCCCTGAAACGGATTGAAGTCTTTCATTTCATGTGAAATGTGAACGAAATATATTCTAATAAATCTGCATAACAATTTTTAAAGAAATATATCTCTAAAAAATTAGCATATGCTACATTTTTATTAGTCTGAAATTCTCCGAACAAGAAAAATTCCAAACACTCCGTAACTAACTCTGTACTGTCAGAGCACATTTTAAATAGTGACATTAACATATGCACTTCTCGAGAGTAGCACTTTATGTTCAAAATAAGAATAATACATATGTTGATCGAGGGACATACACCAGCAAGTATAGGACAAGTCATATTGATACACATATTGAACACACCGTATTAATTTGAATTCATTCTTACAGAAAATTACTCTTTGGGCCCAAGATAATCATTAACGGTTCCATTTCTCTAAAAAGCAAAAGAAATGCCTCCAATTATTTAAACAAAACACTTTCGTAAACGTTTTTACGTTACAGAAAATACCAGATGCATGTCAATGCAAATATTCACGCTCATCGCCTTCGTAGAAGTAATAGGGAAGGAATTTTGAAGAAATGAGGGCAAATGAAGAGGATAAACGACAGAAGTTGTTATAGACCTCGAACTATACGCGCTAGCGACATCTTAGGTGAAGGATGAAGAATGAGTAACAGATGGGAAGCAAACGGGGAAGTAGTTTTTTACTATGCACGTGCACTAGAAGCAGTTGAGGGGCAATCATAGTATTGCGGTCTCAAGACAAAGATTGCGTAACTGCATCAGACTCTCGCTTAGTGAAGTCGCATAAAAAGCGATCTCTCGTTATTCCGGGGGGAAGATACATTCACCCAGAATGGCATCAAGAGGAGAAGAAAGTTGATTCGAACCGCGGTGTTTAGCAGGAATTAATACCGCCATCGTCGGTTCCATCGGTAATTCATTCGTAGATGGAATATTGAATCAGAAACCGTAAATCCTACTTGTGACATCGTAAAAATTGCTGCAAACGATTATTGTCAATACATAATTTAACGATGCCGTGATAATATTTGGGCACTGTATAATTAATAACTGTTTTATCTAGAGGAATTTTTGTATTCTTGCTCGTCATTTACATAGAAACTATCTTCTTCCTCTAATTTGCTTGATAGGAAAAAAAAATTACCAAGAAAATAAAAACAACCTAAAAAGTGTTATATAGCGACATTTTTCTGCTGATCAGCAAGGAAAATTTATGTACGAAATGGAAAATTATTTATCTCTGGTGACTGTGCAGGAAATTATTCTTTTAACTCTAAATAACTTTTATTCTTAGTCTACCTTAGCCTACTGACCAACAGACATGCCTAATTTTTGCACCTTAAAGATACCGAATACGAGTGGTGAGAATGCAGTATAAACTCACACTTCAAATTTAAAATACTAACCGTTTTATTAAGTGTATGCGCAGTGCATATTATGTATAATCCTTATATTTAAGGATTTTATTTTGTTTAAAAATTAGAGGGAAACAGATTCAATTTGTGGTCGAAGGAAAGTTATATTCCTAAATTTCGAATCAGACGCTAGCAATAGTAAAGAAAACGCTAAGTACGATCAAAACGAAATACTTTGATGAATTGATACTCTCATATTTGGATCACACGCAACAATAATAAAAAGAGAATTTTACAACGACTTAGGTAAATTAAAATGCGATCATAACGTGAATACTTGAATTTTACGAGGCATTTGAAAAGGCACGTAATATTCCATTTATTTGGATCATAAACCTTTAGTCTTTACGATCCGTCTCCTTATCTATCATGAGGAGATGACATAAAAATTCTGCACTTCGTAAGACTTTCCCTGGAGCGAGCAGTCTTATGAAAAGACGGCGAAAGCAGAGCTTAAACCGGTTGCGTGGGTGTTTCCCGCCCAAAAATATTCTAATCTTTTCAACCAGTTCCGCTCAATTCCTTCCCACTCTGAGAATCCCCACCGTCCTTTCACCACCATCAGCTCACACTAGGATAATAGTTGCAAAGTTGCTATTCAAGCACTGTAATATGGGTTAATACGTTAATTTTGTAAATGATAACGGTATGCATAATTTTACTTCACTGAACTAGAGAGTTTCACTTGCAAACAATCATACGTATTATATATAAAGTGATTTTCACTTATAGGGTACCTATATTCCTTTAACTTATGTAGCATAATATGTATTTGTATCACTGAAAAGGAATAAACATTCTTATTATTATTATAAAACTATAATGTAATAAAGTATGGATGTTATATTAATTACTATTACATGTATTAAATATATTATGAATAATCACTTTCCTAGATTCATTCAACATCATAGCATAAAAATTTTAAATGAGTAACGATAAAATGAGACTAAAAGATTTTCACAAATAAATTTTAGATCCGCATTAAAATTTTGATTGGATGGAGATATGGTGATGGAAGTGGTATTTCCGATCGGCATGTGTCACATCAGCTTTAGACAATAAATGTCCTTCCCATATAAAGCAAGCGTTGATATAGTCAATCCGTTTCACAAAAAAATGAATTAAATAATAGATATTTAATTTTTATCATTGCTAATTACATGTAACAGAATGAGTGGAAACCGCTTGGAAATGCTGTCTCATCCATCACACAGAAAAAGAGAGCTTTTTCTAAGGAAACAAATGCCTCCTTCAACTCGACAGGATATTTCCCCCAAAAGAGCAAGTGGAAATATTTTTCGGATCTCCAACCAGGTTGCACCCTACCATGATGTCGACGTTTTGGTCTTCGGTATACTTCGTGGACTCTGCGACCGCAAAGTCGACAGTATGGAACGTGGCAACCGATAGGAGAACCGAGCAATATTTCTGCATGCCATTCACCGGGAAATAACTACTTCCTCCTAGAATAGCATGTGTTCCCAGTAACGTGTTCCTGTAAGTCGGGTATTACCTTTTCATACGGAAGGTGCATCACTCTCAAAAGAGAAGATGCTGTTTAACTAGTCCATGAAGAGACCACGAAGTATTCTCAGCGAGCGTTTCACGTACTAATCTGTTTTGATACTCGCTTGACTATATTCACTGTCTAGATAAATTCACTCTGACTCAGGCATTTACATTCAATTCACTGACATTAGGGGCTTCTTTTACCAAAAGTCTGGTGATAAATTTTCCTTCCCTTTCAGTGTACCTGATGAATTTCAATTCGCACATTAAGGTGACAACTGCCCAGAAATGAGTAATTTTTAATTGCAATACACAAGTAGTTTTAAACGCGCCATCTTTCTTCAATAGAAAAACCAGAAACTCATCTCAGGCTACGTCTTTCTACGAAGCTAAACACATTACTGTTTCTAAATCTAAGAACTAACACTAGTAAAATTTACTTTAATATTAAATTTATGCAACTCACAGTTATTAAATGAAGATGAGAAATTATTTAAAGTACATATACCGAAAACCTAAAATCGGCTATTTTGGATTTCACTTAGCAAGAAAAGTATCCTCGCGGAACAGCAAATGTTACTACAGATCGTTAAATATTCACATGCAAAAAAAGGGTCGTTTCAAAAAATTTAAGCAATGAAAATTTTAGATCAATAATATTAGTACCATATCCTCAAATATAGAAAATATATCTAGAAGAATACCAGTATAGAGCTCATCTATAAGTTAATCCAAGTTCATCTACACAATCTCCACAAGTAGTAGTTAGAAAGAAGTGAGCCTACAACTACATTTATGCATGCAGAATTTTACACTCAATCTTTCTCTCTATATATCATCTCCCTATCCTTTTCTGACCTCTGTCGGCATTCTCACAAACTTCCGAAACTTCTTGCGTAACTTTTAGAAATTATTAAGCTACGCAGAGAGCTCGGTCACCATAAGATGGAGAATCAATCAAACCAAATTAACTATAATAACACCTGATAACCTATCCTAAACTCGAAATTAAGTTATGCAATATGGTTAAAGTTCAATGGCCAGTTTATAGGTTTCCAATGACTGACTCTAATAGTCATGAAAATATTACTTCCATGTTTCATGTTCGACAGTGTATAAACTACATTTTTATTCACTTCTTTTTACCATTCTGCGTGCAATTATGTTATTTTCTAGTCTTACTCTAATTCTGTTAATTGTTGAAGAGGGAAGCTAAAGGAGAATTATAATACTTAAAGGAGAATAGAACGATGTGATCATTCCGATATTCTGCATTGATATACCTATTAAAAATAGAGACACTTTGTAATACTTGAATTTTACTTCAATATGTTAATAAACTTCTGTGGAAATATTACAGATTGTCTCCATTTTTATTCAGATCTCCAAAAAATGACGCGAACCATTTTTAATTAAATATACAAATAAACCCAATTTTTAGCATAAGCTAATCATATACCTTCAGAGAGAAGCTTTTAATAATGAATTTTACTAAAGTAAAATTATATAGATAAAAAGTACTGTGCTTATTAAACTTATTGTGCATATAGAAATGTATGCATGGGGTAGAGCTTGAAGCCATTAAGATGATAATCTCTGCATTTTCAGGCTAACTTAATATTCACTACGAAAGAAATCGATACATATATGCTCAGAAAAACAAAGCAATTCAATTCCTTTATTTAAAAAATTGTATACGCAAAAGAGCGAAATATTTATATAGATCAAGAGTAAAAGTTCACGAAGAAATATATCGTAACGCTTTAAAGACAGCAAAATCCTATGAATGTCTATATGTAAATTAAAAACTTCATAAACATTTTTCAGATGAACCGTGAAAAGTTTTTCAGCCAATTTCCCACTTTTTCTACTATTCTTATATCCTGAAGCTTATACAACCAAGGATGCAGAAGTTCCCGCCGCAATAGTTACGCAACTTAATCGAAGGTCTCTGACTCCAGAGTCTGCCGGCAGCCAAATAAAAACACGAGCCGAAGCGTCCTAAAATTCGGCCAGAGCTATACCACTTAAGAATAAATATGCGACGACAAATTAAAATTGCGAAAGGGGCAGTCTACGAAAAAGGCTGACCGCGGCTGAAAAAGGATAATCTTTGGTTCGGAGTAACAGTGTGTGATCAAACTCTCTCTTGTACGCCATTGAACATATGTTTGGATTGAGTGCAATTGGGAGTGAATGGACGCACACTCAAATTCGTAGCGCAGACTTCCGGGTTGTCCAGTTCCATGGGTTGCGAAACGAAGACGTTGATTGATGGCGCATCGGAGCCGAGTGAACCGAGATATATTTATGCCGGACATATCTAATGAAATTTCCTAACTGTGTCAGGACTTGAGCGGATCGACCGAATCACAATAGATATGCGGGGACGTATGTCGTTAATAAAGGCATTCATTCGGAGATAAAGATTTGCTGCGCCGGTTCCGGGCAACTGGATGTTTCCAAGTCACATGTTCCAATATATTAATAAATGTAGATAAGTAGATGGATCTAAAGTAGGAAGATAACGTTCTACCAAGAATTTTCTGATTAAGAAAACATCTAAAATCCATTCGAGTAAAAATTTTGTGAAATTTCATTATAATTTTTTAAAAAATTTCATAAAATCAAGTTGTCTATGTAAAAATAATCTTACTCCGTAAAATTTAAACATCTTGACTTTCGAATCCGTTCATTATACTTCTGTGTTTTGGCGTCTTCGACCAATTTACAGTTCGTATCTCAAATTTCATCTAAAGCAACATATTCGCGTAATTGATACATAAAATGCATTATAATTTTATAAAAGGAAAGATAGTTTCATGATGAATTTAATAGATCCCAACTTGAGCCACTCCTCATCAAATCACGGTATTAAATTTTCTGTTTAATAATACTTTCACGCAAGATTTAAATAAAAATGAATATCGAATCGTAGTTGATCACAAACATTTTGTTCGTTTTTCTCATTCCTTCCGAGTGATTCTACATCTACATAAATACTGTACATGCTGCATTTCAGCGTGTGGCAGGGTATGTGAAAACCGAGCGATTGAGTCACTTTTTTCAGTTTGTTGTTCTCGCGTATCGTTTCGGAAAGTACAATTCCTTTAAACGACTTGTTCTAGCATATATTTCTCTTATTTTATGCTTACTGTCGGATTGGCCAAAGTAGCATAGGAGTCACAAATACCGATTACTTCCTTTGTAAATGCGCTGCCTCTAAATTTGTCAAGTAATCTCAATATAGCTTCTAGTCTCCTTTCCTTCAAGGATTCCCAAAAACATTCCTGATTTCAGCGTTTAAAAATGTTGGTTAACTATCTTTGCTGACTAATGGAAATCGTCGATTAATTTTCTGTCTTCAGATCGTTAGTATTCTACAGAAGGAGTTTTTACTTAAAGATTTGTGATAAAGGTAATGCAGATTCTGGAATACTACTCTGGAAACTGAATTTATATCAGAATGAACGAAAAAATTGAAAAGTTCCTCAGAATAAGAATGAAAAATTGTAAATTTGCCATCTTTAAATTGTAACCGTAGGACTTAAACGTATATGAAATGCACAACTTTGATGAGAATCAATGAGAAAGAATTCAAAACGATTAAAATCAAAATATATATGACTTAAGCTTTATCATCTCAACTTTAAAAACCGAGGACGGAACTAATAACAAGATACAGTTTGCATCACTAATTTACAACTTCCACCTCCAACGCCAGAGTTCTCATCCTGTTTTCCAATAGGATCCCTTTTCCTACAGCGGGGTCAGCGAACAGACATGACATTCAAATTCGGGGATCACGAAATTCCCATTGCAACACGAAACAAGAGCAAAAACATCCAAAAAAGGGAATGGTGGAGCCAACATGATCACCGTAATTCACTGCACTGTCGAGTGAAACATGCATGGGCAAGCTGCATTTCGATGCTCATTTTTCAGATCAATGAACAGCGGCCAAATATCTTTTTCATCCGACGGTGCCTCGTCTCAGTGCGATAAACATGCTTCGGATACGAAATTTATAGCCCGTCGCATCGAAGGAGACGTGCCAAAGGTTCGGCGTCCTAGTTCCGATGCAGTCACGCAATGAGGTTTATTTTGCTGCATGTCGGCGGAAGAATTTATCTAAAATAGATGGATATCTGTGAAAATTACCGACCGACCGACCGCGAAGGTATAAGGATACCATACTTCTTCGAATGAGGCATATTTAGACCTAAAAACGATCCCAAATCTAATATGATCTATCCTCCGCTTTCACAATGTGAATAATGAAATCTTACAGTCGCGCTTTGATTATTATTATTTTTAATTAGTATAAATATCCGAATAAGTATTCCTAAGTCGCATCATATTTACAGGGAAATAGTTGCAAAGACAGATAGTTATTTCTGGTCATTTTTCCGCGAAGTATTCAAGAAGCCAACAACAGTTGTAAATGTAAAAATATATAAAAGTATTCCTAAGTATACTCAATGTGTGATCATACACATCAGGAGTGTCCAACAGGTCGATAGCGATCGACCTATCGATTGTCGAGGGACATTTGGCCGATCGCTGACAGCAATAGAAATATTATTTTCTTTAGAATAATTCCTAATACTTCAAGTATGCATCTACGTGATTAAATTGACGATGAAGTTACAAATTTTTTAATTAGCTAGATATGTTCTCATACTCTGTAGTATAATATATCTCATACTCTATAGAATAATTAGTATCAAAGTCGATTATAACAGGAGATGCTTTGATATCTATTATAAGAGTACTAAAATTAATTTCGATTCGAGAAAAATAATGAATTAATAAATTTAGATTTAAATCAGAATACCTAAATATATACTCATTGAAATTGAAACAATAGGTACTGCTTGAGTAAATAACTACTTTAGGTTCCCTAAAGAGAATATCAAGCTTTAAATCCGTACACCGAGGCATTCCTGATATCATATTTGTAAGGAATTCATTCTGAAATTAAGCAACGACACACAACTATTTTACTCCGATTCGATTCGATCGACTCAAATCATCAATGCGTAGAAATAGTTGTCTTTTATATAGAGCGCACGAGTCCCCACCGAGAATCGAACCCGGGACAGCTATCACAGAAGTCGAACACGATACCCATTTGGCTATCCGAAGGCCCTTAAATCATCAATAAATCCATTTTATCATACTGGTTAGTGAGAAAATGGAATGGCCTACGTTAGACACAAAATATTCTCTTAGCTGCTGAATTTTTCGCTAAAACAAACCTCAATGCATAATATACACATGCATAAAAAATGAAGCCTACATATACGAGTATACATATACATATACGAGTATATATCGTAGTATATCAGATGACGTGAAGACATGTTTGAAGAATGGAATGGAAAGAACTGTATAATTTGCATACCTCTTTAAGATCTTCCCTCGGAGAATTGGGCTTAAGTTGGCTCAAATCCAGCGTCCCTGCAAATCAAGATCCAAGAAGTCAAAAAGGTGGTGAAGCTCTAGAGAGATCCAGAAGCTGCGGAATCCAAATACGTGAGACGAACCCACCGAGAAGCAAATGTCTTGGTATCAGGAAGCAGAGTGTTCTCTTATATCTCGTAGCATTGTGATAACCTTGGGGTGTGTTATAGGAAGATGTATTTGGTAGTGATTGCGACACTTTATGGACAAAGAAGAAACGGGAGCGACTCGTGCGAGGGTTCGCAAACGCACAACTGACAGCCGCTTATGCTGGGGAATCGGGATAACGTACACGGGGCGAGAGAATACCAAGGACATCCTTACGCGTTCATCCTTGCAGAAAGAGCCTTTAGGTGGGACTTTTATGAGGTCAAATTTTTAATCGAAACATTTCAAGGTTTTACTTGTGGCACGTGCAAAAGGACAGAAGGAAGCTGCTATATGTAGATTTATTTTCTTTTTTTATCAATCAGATTTACAGCTTGGAGGGTCTAGAAATCGAATAATAATTATAATTAGGACTTTCTGATCAACTATAAATAATATATGTATAGAAAATATTCGAAAGAATCCATCGATGAATCATTATCACCCACTAACGGAGGTGAGATGACCTAGACATTCGAAGGAAATATTATTTGGAAACGACTGATTCGACGAAAGAAACATTTAAAATCTACGTTTTATTTTTTAATGCTGCATTTTTCTGAATTTGAAGTATCCACCTATTGATTTTTCAACTTAAATAACTAATGAATTACAGCAGAAATTTAGGAATCTATTTGCATTAAAAAATTTCGGTTCCAAATGTCGTAAAACATATCTTACCTAATAAAAAAATAGTTATCGAATATTATTTTTTGGAAAATCGATGCATTATTTGTGACAGCAAAGACAGCCTCCGAGTGTTTCTATTCTATCATCAAATTCCGCTTATTTCCTTTGCAGAGAGAGACTTTAGGTGGATCTTTTCTTAGGACGAATTTAGTATCGGAAGATTTCAAGGTTTTGCTTTTGGCACGTGCAAAAGGACAGAAGGAAGCAGCCGGAATGAACCAGATATTATAACTGACGGGATTTCTGATAAATACGTCTCGGTTGGTGCCCTTCGAGGAGGAACATCGAGTTCGACAGAATGACCGCTCCCAACGGCCTGAAAACTGTTTTCTCTGTTAGGGAGTGAGGAGTCATAAGACGCTATGCTTTCCCGAAAAACGTTCCCCGAAGAAAGGGTATCCCACCCATGGTATTGTTGCCAAAATTTATGAATGAACTTATAAGGAAGAAAGAGCGGGAATGCTGTTGATCCTGTATGTTCTTCCTATAAAGGCTCCTTTTCAGACGGATTTATCAGAATTTCCGTCAGTTAGAATATCTACTTTTTGTGCAGCCTCCTTCTGTCCTTTTGCACGTACCAGAACCAAAACCTTAAAATTTTCCGATACTAATGAAATCAATATGTTCTGGCGTAACTTTGTGGAAAGCCATAATAAATTATACAACTTTGTAATTTTCCACGGATTTTTAATATCGGCAACCGGTTTCGTAAGAAGTTCTTACATCTTCAGGCATTTCTTCAGTTCCTACATCCTGAAGATGTAAGAACTTCTTATGAAACCGGTTGCCGATATTAAAAATCCGTGGAAAATTACAAAGTTGTATAATTTATTTCCGATACTAGGTTCGTCCTAAGAACATACCCACCAAAAATCTCTTCAAGAAGAAGAGAAGCAAAAGATGTCGTTATGACTGAGACTCGAACACAGGTGTCCCATTTTCCGAGATAACCCTCATTCCGGGCTAAGTACAAGCTTTACCATGGCGAGTCCATTCCCTTGTGGTAACGGGATGCTTTGTCGAAGAGTAGCGGGTAACCTTGAGCTTTAATTGGTATGGAGATCTGGAATGGAGAAGAACAACCTTTTCGAGCAGGTGGTTTAAATTGCGCAGCACAATCACATATTTCAGTATTCAACCCTGGAGTGCAATCCTTTAAAAATACGCAACACGTATACCGTACGACGGAGTAGCGGTGCATTTATCCTCAGGAGCTGCTCCTAGAATGGCTCATAGGATTTGCTGGACCCAAATTTTCATCCTCCCCATTTCCGTCCACTCCATGTCTTAATTTATCCGTCGGGTGTTGCAGAACGGTTCATGACTTTGCAATTCCTCTTATCATAGTATGATTTATTAAAGATTAATTTTCGTCGTTACTGTAAAAAAGTTCTTGCTGCTGTAATTATGAATGGAAAAATTTTCCTTTGAAATTTTGTAAAAAATAGAGGAAAATGTAACCTTCATTTATAATGATTTTAAAAAGTACATCAAAACGTGAGGTGATTTTGCACGCATGGATTTCTCCCTCTGTGTCTCTTTTTCTCCTACTATATCACACTCTTTATTTTCTTTCCTTAAGCCAAGACTCACCATTACTAAACGATCTATCATTTACCGCTTACTATATGCGCCGACAGCGGCAACCGTCTAGGGCGATTCCCGGGGAACGGATAATCGCTCAGCGGTCACCAGTTACTCAGAATCCCAGAAGCGATTATCCGTTTCCCGGGAATCGCCCTAGACGGTTGCCGCTGTCGGCGCTTGGAGAACCTTTGTCTCTTAGTTCATTGAACGCCGAGTTCCTTTTTTCTTTCTTCTCGCTTACCTCATCTCTATAATAGCATATCTTTCATTGTCCTTAGACACTTTTCATATTAGGGTTCAACTTTAACTTAGTTATTAATTATTTTGATTCTTTTTATTAATTTTAATTCCTTTCTTATACAGCTTTGACGGTATAGTTTTGATACATATGTATTTTTGTTTGCTCTTTCTTGCGATACATGTATTCTTTTATGTATATTTTGACGTTTTACTGTTATTGTTGACTTGCTGTTAAATGTTTTAATTTGTTACCGTTAATCCAAGGCCTCGTGCTTTTTATGGGTATTTAATAAAGAAAGAAAGAAATAAAATACTATGAAAGTGTTATTCTTAGGTCATTGTGGTACACTTGGGCGAACTTCTCTGTTTACAATGTCCTGGCTTATCAAAAAAAAGCAAGGACAAAAGGACTCTTCCATAATAAGCCACATTCCCTCTCCGAAACTTCTGTCTGCAAATAGCGGAGGTCCGTAGAGAGCAGGAGGGTGTTTCGCGTTCCTATACGCTTTCTCAAGTTTTGCCTTATTTGACAATATAGTCGCTTTTCCCGGATTCTGGGATTTCTTAGGACTTGGAAATACGGAGAATTAGACGTGCGTCCTTTTTTACCTGCAGACTCGAGTCCACCTTAGCTGAGAGGACTTTTTTACGAAAAGTTCTGAATGGAGGTATGGAGAATGCATGAAAAACTCCTTGAGCTATTATTTCGCAAGTTGATTAGTATTGACCTTAAAACGTAAATTCTGGTGGGGTAAAGGAGTAAGAAAAACGCTCTTCCTGTGTCGAATGGCTAAAATAAAATAACCCCACTCGATCACAACAGCGTCCAAATAAGAGTGTAAAATTATGTTTAGCAATGTGTTTCAACAACAGACGACACCCACGTCTAGAATGTAAAAAAATTAAAAATTATGCGTCAAATTAATGGAATTCAGTAGAAGAAATTCTACTGAAGTAGAAAAATCAATGTAAGAAAGGGTGGAAACACACACAAATTCCAGCATTTGAAGGCATGGAGTCAGAATCAGTTACGGATTTATTCCACATGAACTCCATATAAATATATGGCAAATTTCTTCAGGAATAGGAATTAAATTCGATTTAAAATTAAAATTATTTTTATGGTATCCTTAATAGAGAGAGTTTACGTTAAGTTACCATTGATACCCTATTTCCATCTACATATATGTATGTGCACCCTGCAAGCCGTCTTTCGGAGTGTGGCTTGACTTCCTAATCGATTACTTTCGCGTATCCTTCTCGGATTAAATGAATTCTTGAATTCTGGCTTGAAAAACTGGTTCTACCATCCATTTCTCTGATCTTCCTTACAGTGTCAAAACGATATTGAGATTGAGCATTAGCCACAGAATTGAAAGTTTCATTTTTGAAATCATTTTAGTCTCCGTTGTAAACATCCTGTGTGAGGGAATTTTTTTTCGGGTAATCTTGACTTATCTCTACCAAAACATGGTCAAAAAATCAAGATAGTACTTAATGTACAAAAATGCGAAATATAATTTGTTTTTTTTTCTGGATCGTGTTATTTCAATATTATTTTTGTGTGCAATTAGAATACAAAAATATTCAAATATCTCTTATTGAAGTATTTATAAAGTATTATGATTACATTTTAAATCGCACATTTTCTGAACTATGGTAATGAAAAATCAAAGAATTGATTAATGTTTATGTGATATATAATATATAGTAGATTACCGTTTATTGATAGTGAAAATCGTTTCAAGAACTATAACTTTCTATGTATTGGAGGCATCCCTCTCCAATTTTTTCGAATGAGGAAGTTTTCCATCAACCCCATCTAAGAGAAGCCAATCAACGCACATACGCTTTTAGTCCATACTAAGCCGGTATCTAGGGAGATTTAGCCGTACATGACGACTCCACTCTCCCTAATACTTTCAACTTAGACGATTAAAGATTTAGGCGTAGGGCCACTTTTTCTGACCACCCTTCTACAGTCCGCTACTTTTCCCTCTGACACACTTTTCTCTCTGCATCTTTATTGGCTTCCCCTTACGGATCCAGGAAGTCACCCACTTTATTAAGGATCTTATAAGCCTTTTTATCCATTTTGGCACCGCCCTAAAACCCGTGCAATTTCTTCCTTACCCTCCCTCCCCTTACCGAACGGTCGCATAAGGAAGAAAACAAGGAGAGCGATGTGGTGATAACCGTGAATACATGCATGCATTACGTATTCCGGACGCCGGAGGAGCGGGTGCATTTATACTCGGGAGATACTCAAAGGCAGGACCCGCAGTGTCATTCTTCACATTTTCGTCTACTCCACGGATTGATTCATCCGTCTGGCGTTAGAGAAAGGTTAGTAACATCGAAAATTTTCTTATCAGTGTTGAAATAATTTCAGATTGGATCGCTAGAGATTTTACGGAATTACAATCGCCCCGTGAATGATATCCATATTCGTAGCGAATACATCTCTCACATAGTTTTCCTTTCAGTGATTGTGAGAGAGAATAAGTTCGCATCTGAAATAATTCTAAAGTTTGCTACCTCACGGACATGATTCACTCGTAATGTTTTTGCGGTGTTGGTTCGTTCATCAGCGAGTTATCATTTCATGTGATCCCCTAATCCATATGCTAATGTCAATAATAAATATATTCCCGGATGTCCAAGTGGGTAAGGAATTTGCCTTTACCGTTTGATTCCCGGTATGCGCGAAATGATCTAAGCTGTCAAAGCACTTAAAATTAATTCTACTAATATATTCTATTTTGATATTCTTGATTTAAAGACTTCATTCGCGGTTCAGTGAATAGAAGAGTTCCTCGTTCATAGAATTTGCATTCCTACTACCATTTCGACTTTCCGAATTTAAAATGCCTAATATCCGCCTGAAATCGAGTTGAATAAGAATTCGAAAAGGCTCTATCTACTATGATATGTTAAGAATTGCGATTCCTGACATTTGTTTGATGTTGAAGACTAAACTATCTCTTTTGCTGCTAATAACGAAGTTATTTAAATGCGGCTAATGTTTTGTGAAACGACTACGCTTGCTTGTTAATTATTAAGTTAATTATTTTAAGTTAATGTCAATCAGGAATTTCAAATCAGGAATGTTATCAAAAGATAACGATGGTTTCCTCGCCCTTGAATGAAAAAAAAATAATTTCATGGCCATTAGATTAATATTAGCGCATGCTAAAACCGGATCGGATATTAAAAGACCATAAAATACGCTGCTCACATTAGAATCGCACTCAAAATGTTTACATAAGTGTGACATTTAGGTAATAATTTTTTCTTTCTAAGTTTTCAGGGTCAGTGATTGTATATCATCCGAAGTGGCAAAGCCGAAGAGACAGAAATATTGCTGGAGTCATATTTTGTTCTTCTTTCTAACCTGTTCTTCTATGAAGATTTTCTGTGGAAACTCAGAAGGAGAGGATAGCTTTAAAACTTTGAGGTAATGGAAAGAGTATTTCTCTGTTGGAGCTACTACGTGGAATACAGGTAGAGTTGTTACCAGATATTGGTAAGAAAAGGTAGAATATTGAATTTATTATAAGTAATATTTTAACTAGCGTTTTCGAAAAGTTGTTAGACTTTGCTATTTACGAGTTCCCTTGAAATCAAGGGGAATTCTTTCCAATTCCGTTCTTCCTCGAATGTTGTGATAGTGATATATTTTTCTTGGTGAAATTAAACAATATTAGAACAAACAGAAATGCTGCTGTAAGCTGAAATCGATTTAAAGTAGTTACTTTATTTCTATTTTCCAAAAATAATTAAGATAATTGATAAAAATTTACTACTTTTAAGTTATTATTTTTCTATCGTGTATTCTGCATGTGTATAATTATTTTACCGAACTTACGATATTTCATTCATTGACCCTCTGCGTCCAGTTTCCAGAATATAAGATCCCAGTTTTAAGTTATTTACCCATCATTAGCTATGTTAGGAGAGTATTCTGCAGAGTATGCTTCTTTTGTAGAATTTTTAAGGATTAAGGATCGAAGGATTGTTAATCAGATAGTTTTCTCGTAAGAAATTAAGTTAATTCCATAAATTATATTTGCTTAATTATTATATGCATACCGGTTTAAGAATAATCTCTTATTCAACAAAGAAATTCAGTCCTGACTCATCGCCTTAGGACTTTCCAAGACGTAAGTTTCAAGACAAGTTAATTTAAATTCAATCCGCTCTAAGCGTAAAAACGTTTTTTTGAAAATAAAACACTCTTTTTGGTGTAATGGAGCAAAACGAACGCAGTGGAAGAAAATTATGTCATGATTTTTAACGATGAACTGGAAAAACACAATATTTTTGCTGATTTTTACACCTTAACCATAGCTAATGCTGTAAATTAATCTATCTAGGTTATTGATCTGAAATTTCAAGAGATTTTACCTTAAATCTTGAATTTTTACTCCATGTAAATTATACAGCATTTTTACTCAGGAAACATTAAATTCTTATTTTGTAGGATTACAAAAGGATTTTCCATGGACTTCTTAAATACTTTTTCGTGGCCTTCTGATGAGAACCATTTAAGGTAAACAAACCTGTTTTCTGATAGATAGAATTTATTTACATTAGTACCCTGCGCTTTTATGTAAATTTACTTATCGTGTCCATGCAAAGCTTTTCGATACCCTAGTGCTTCTAGGTTAATGCACGAATCATATGAGATTGCGCTAACTATAAATGGTAAAGACAATGTGGACGTTATCCATTAAGATAATTATATATTTCCCGCTCTTATTGGGCCTTTAATTCCTGATAGTGATTCATTGACTCGAAATCATGTAGATGCTTCCATTATATATGTTTGTAGATGAGCTACAGCCAGCGAATTCTTCTCTCAGTGTGTCATAGAATCGTACTTAAAGCAAACCATTCCTTAAAACTCTGTATTCCGAGAATTTAGAAGTGCGTCTCCTTTGAAGAATGTAATGTTTATTGCTATTCTACGTAGTTTGGCTTCAAGAGCGGTATCCTGTAGTAAAATAAAGTCCATACTAAAGCTTACTGCTGTTCTTATAGTAAGGGAAGAATGCGGTTGTTAAAGGAGGCGCTTCTCAACTTGATTGACCTTTACAGGAATACTCGTTTCTGGACTTCGATCGTTAAAGTCTCTACGTTCCTTGTGAAACTCCCCGGTATTTCGGATTGCTACGTCTTTCAACTTAATCACGGTTCAAAGATCCTTCCCAGACGGCGTCCTTGTATCAAAAGACAATCAGGGTCGCACGTGGAGCAGACCTTGAAGACGGTGGCTGTACGTAAGGCGGACGGCCCAAGTTTCGTGAGCAGGCACGTGGGATTCGCAAAGGTCAACAAGATGAAGAGGCAAAAAAAGTTCTCCACAACATCTCTGGATAATGAATTCGGCTTCCTCGTGCCTCTTGAGCATTATGAAATGTATCCCCTTGACATTGGCCTTTCGGGAGACGGCTTTCCTGAACTTGAGTTGAGAGCCGGGCAATGAATATTCAAAATCGTCCGTTTTTTCTCTCAGTTATTTGTTTTCCCGAGTATGAGTTGGCCCGACTTCCGTGATTGGCAGGATTTTTTCACTTAAAGAGTTTCCGCCTCCTATGTTGTATTCTGGACGGGAGGTTTAATTGAATATGGAACCTGTTTTCATCTCAAATTTTTCAGTCTACGAATGATATTCCCTTAGAACCGTACCTTCCCCATTTTCAGATTGGCACGATTCTTCATGTGAAATAATACGGCCAAAGAAACAACTTTAGTATTTATTGCTGTTCCTCTTGTCAAATCAGTGCCTTACCACGGAGTTAAGCTTGCAAGTATCAAATTTTATTACACTCAATATTCTTTAGTTAGTGTGAAAATGGGTTCTTTTTCATTTTCTTTTGACTTAGAGGATTCTTTCATTATCCCTTTTTTCTTTATGATTTTACGGGTGGGCGTAACCCTCTTACTGGAAGGATCACCTCTCTAGGCGTGATCATACTTCAATCTTATAAGGGGATGTTTTTCGGAACATCATAACAAACCTTTAGTTCAATAATTATATGTCGAAATTTGTTTCTATCATAGGTAGACAAAATATCGCATACCAAGTCTAGCCGAACATTATCAATATTCTTAGGTGAACCTCTAGTATGAGCATCATTGTGATGGGGTAGTTTCACTAGAACAAATGTGGCCTTAGAGATGGTCTTCATGAGTTTTTTATCGTGAAGAAATGGAGTAATGACATTAGTCTGAAAAGTACATAAATTCCATCAAGGTGAAGCATTCTACTTGACAGTGTAATAGTAACTGGATGCAGTGTTAAAACGTGTAACATATTCCTCGTTGATGAGGTAGTAAAGAGAAGAGAACATATTGGATAGTCATTGATTTGCTCGAAGGTACTACCGATATCCCTTCAACAGTTCATTTCCATATTGATCGAAGCCTTTCATATAAAAGGTGTTGGTAATTGCTCACTTTGACTCTGAAATGACGGTTCGTATCGCAATGCAACAGGAAGTGAATCGATATTCCTGTTGATTACACCCGAGTAACCCTTCAATAGGATCATAGCTGATGATAAAAGATGTATAATCAAGCAATTAAGCCGAATCCTACGCTTAAAGAGAGACATAATACTAGAGACGTTATAAACGTTCGAGACAAAGTTATCTCGATTGAGATACTAACAAGATTTATGAGTAATATTGGCAGCTGATTGTTACTTATGTAAATTGACACATACATTCCTAGAAGAACGCAAAAATGATAAATGTTGTTTAAATTCCTATCTGTCATCTTAAACTGCAGATTAGGTAGAAAGACTTCACTTGCACATATTATCATGATGAAAAATTTTCTTATAAGATGAACGATTTGTGATTTAAAATCTATCTTGTTGCAATATGATAACAAGCAGAGACAGGAGGATGCATGTATGTGTTATATTCGTTAGGATTTATTTAGCTTTATTATTCAGTAATAAAAGAAATATTTATAGAAAAATTAATTCTTATTTATCCATCTTTTTCACTAATTGGGGTTAATTACTTCATACTCTATAAGAATAAAAATGATATACTATTATCATAGAGTTTAGCAAACAAACAAAAAGCAATGATATTCTCATTCTCAACTTTGAATTCAGACATCACAACTGAGATTTGATTTGGAGATAAGGTGCATTTTGTGTAACCAGGGAAACTACTCCTGTACCAGAAAACTCATTTACTATAATTACAATTAAAGAACGGCCAAGGCTGGCAGGGGAAAAATATGCGAAAGTGCTGCTTTCTTACTCTCATAAAATTTTTTATGTTGAGCAATTTTAGCTCATTTTTCGAGTCCTTAACTCGAAGTCAACCTTGCACCGATGATCTGGGAGTAAACCGAGAATTATTACACCGTCTGAAGAACGGGAAATTTTCCTAGAATTCCTCGTCCTTTTCATACGTCGGAATTCCTTTTAACACTCGTAATTAGAGCGGCGAGTGCTACTTTACCGAAAAAGGTCTCCGTCGATAAATAATACCGTTATCGCGTCCCGGGATCTGCAAAGTCACCGCAAACGGGGGCGAAGGATTTTCGTAGCAGACCTTTTGTAATAGCTGCTCCGCATTAGAGGAAAACAGAGCCATAAAGCTAACTATCTTCGCTTATGTACCGCATTTTATCTATCCAATATCTTTAGTCGAGGTCAGAGTCAGTTCGCCTCATGGCGAAAGTATACTACATCAATCATACCCAATGTGTCGTGAAGTAGGCATTTCATTTTATGGACCTTACGGATAGAAGTCATGCGTCACTCGTTTCCACGTTTTTGTGAAGGATTTCAAATTGATTCTCTTTTGCGTATTTTGAATCAGCCAACCGTTGAACCGAGGATTTTTTCAGAGATTAAAACAACGCTGATTAATGATCTCCTTCTCAACGCTAACGGTAGCAAATCAGCGGTTAAGACACCCCTAGAAGAACAGCTCTAGGTCATTCAAAGATAGCAGATAGATTAATCAGCAACATTTTATTAAAATCGTGATGTTTATCCTCTTTTATCTAAATGATACACATGAATTGCGATTCCAACATTCATGTTGCATGCTGGTGGGGACGTAAAAGAAAATATCTGAATGATTTTTTGTCGAATTATATTAACTACACATGTAACAAGTGAGAAAAGAATTCAGGTTTCTTTGAAATATTCTAGGAATGGAATCCAGAGGTTTGTTATTGATTCGAATGGTTACCTAAATTATTTAACCAGTGCGTGACTTATGAAGATATATGAATATTAAATTCTTAGGGATATTTATATTTTTATACTACAAATCCCACACTCTAAGAAGGTGCATGGTCTGGTGGCAGATTGTACGTTGTGTTCAGAAAATCTAAAGACAGTAATAAATTTCACAGAATCAGGCGAGGTATTGTGGTAATCCATAATGGAAAGGAACTTGAAAAGATTTGTATTTTTTACGACAGTTTATTGTTACTTTTTAAAAACTGTGGTAAAAAGTACAAATCTTTTCAAATACAGTAAATACAAAGTTAATATATGGAGTATATGAATAAAATGGGACCACTTGTCATCTACCTCACATTTGCCCTATAAGAGAGTGTACCTTCTCAGAGAACATCCCTTATTCAGTCACAGAGTCACAGTGCTCATTTAGACTCATCAAAAATGATGAATACTTTACAAAAAGCACTTCCAGAAAGCCAACCACTTTGCCGTAAACATGGATTACGTTAAAAGTAACCTCATTTCAGCGGCATATTTCCACCACACCTCTCTCTGTACATCAGTCATCTTCATAGGAATCCTAAATATAAAAACGTGCCCAATGATATAAACACTAAAGGGACTAAAATATTAAAGACGATAAACCAATTCATATATGCAGCATCAATTGATACACGTCGTCTCACCACCTCCCTTAATTTTTTTAGGCTGCAAAAATACAATCAATTTTAATCAATATTTTCACAATCACGTTCCTCAACTTTGACAAAAATACGCATACGAGGAAATGGTTCAAAGAAACTTAGGAGGTAAGTCGATTTTCTGCTCCACTATGATTATAGAAACAGTATTTATCCTTATTTGTTCTCTGAGGACTAAATGACTTGTGGATGTTGTCTGAGAGTTCTGTGAGGACTAAATGACATGTTCAGTAACGTGGCGAATCAAATAAAAATATCTCATGATTTATTTCATCTGGTTGTTCACCACTTCTCAATTATCTAGAAACACTCGATTTCTTCAAACACTGCCAAGAATAAGAAACGCTAGTGTAAAATTTATTTCATTTATAGATCTTAAATCACGTGCCCTCTTTTTTCTTTAAGGATAAACAATCCTTTAACGCAATATTTAAAAATAGACTGTAGTATAGCAAACACATTTTAATAGCACTATATACAATAATACATACTTTACTTGTACGCATTCTATAATATTAGGCTCAACCGGAAAATTAGTTTCTGCAAAGAGTATCATGTGCGTTACATGTGATCATAAAACTTGTTTCTGAAGTGAAATTTGCATTAGCCTGAGAGTGGTTCATGGGAAAAGACTCTAATGTGTTTAAATTTACTATCTTAATGCATTATTAGCAACGATTTCCAGCCATGATATTTATCTGTAACTCACAGACTATTGTCAAATGACTTATTACTTCGATATCCAATATACTATAGCCTAATTTTTGTTACCATCTAACTCCAAATTTTCTCTTTACAACCATGAACATGTAATAGAAGGCTTCAACTAAGATATGTTGGTGGATTCGTCACAATTCCCAAGCATAAGATATTACGCTTCCAAAAAATAGTGCACTGTAAAATTTATCTTCACATGATTTGCACATATGGACCTGATATAATTTCCTTTATTTATGATAGCAATCCTTTACGATGATCAATGAAAATTCGTAATAATATTAAATAATTGAAGAACTTAACTGAGTGATTAATTCTTCGCCATCAATGTCGAAATTTATAAAATATCAATGAATAAGAAATGATTGTCTTTCTTTGAAATTATTGCACATACAAGGGGTACATTGTTAGGTATAGAAAGACCTTTATTTGGGAACGGATGTCCTTGCCCTATCGTTTGCTTCACGAATGAAATTGGGTTCATTCTTTGTAAGTTTTAATCGATTTTTACCTCTGCGCCGTTCTCGTAAGTACATACTTAAGCGAGACGGGTTTTATAGCATGTCAACATCTTTTAAACTTCTTTCTCACTTTTATATCCAAAATAAACATTAATTCCAGTTGTCAATTCCGAAGTAGCGCAGAATATTCAGAAAGTCATTCGTTTGAAATTAACTCGAGAGCTGTTAATTAACTCGAGAGGCCATTAACAAATTGGGGACAAGAAACGCAATCCAGTGCAATAGAAAATAATTCTTCCACGAAATTACTTAATTTTTACCTCTTCACCAATTGTTAGAATGCATTCGTTTAACATGGTTTACCACAGTGTGAACAGAAAGTTTCAATGATGATATCTTCAGGTTTATAGAGAAAAACCATAAAGTCTGCGAAGTGAAACCCGAAGAGATTTATATACATTAGAAATATTCTATCTTTCCTAATCATCAGGACGTTAATTATCCGTAATGCTTAAAGTTGTACTATGTCATTAGTTACCATTACGGAATAAAATATCACGTTGATTCACGAGGGATATAATATAGTTAATATATATGTGATAATTGGTCTCATTTGCAATGATTTGTATGCTAGCAACTCTATCTATCATACTTCAGAAATTTTACTTTACAAAAATGGAAATAAATTATACAAATAAAAGGTAACTCAGGATTTGTTTTTGAAACAAAAAAGGTACTTAAATTTTTAAGCGAAATAAATCCTTTTTTTTAAAGCGTGTAATATTTTAATAATCAGTGAGAGACTTTTCCATAAATGTGGACATGTAATACCAACAAGGAGATCAACCAAATTCACAGACAATCACCGAATGAACGAAAAAACTTATGAGGTCAAAAGTCTGACGAAAACATCCATCAAAGATTCAGTTGAGAAAGGTGTGCCACCTGTTCACAGATTTCGAGTGATTTTCCTCACATTCAGGTTTGAAAAATTAGTAATCTGGAATCGGTTAAGCCTATTTGACGAATAATAGGCTTGAAGAATAGCACAGGTAAAAGTATGCCACGATGAAAATGCTCTTGAATATAGTATTTTAGATCTCAGGCTAACAATATGTTCTCCTTAATTCGATGCATGACGCAATTCCGCTTTCGACTTTGCCAAATACCCTGCTATGTCTGGAGCTCAACTTCGTCCTCATTCTCTGCTATTAAATCTTTGATTTCCCTCTCTTTAGAACGATTACTGAATTTGTAGCCTAAATTTCTTCAAGTTCTGGGGGTAGACAACGATATGGATCGAAATGATGAAATTCAACACAAGAAAATCGGGGAAAAATACTTGACTACAAGAATAAAAATTGCAATTCGTAATGATTCATGGAAAAATAATTTATATGACACTGAATGAATTTAAGGGATAAATAATGTATCTCTTAAAATGTCGAACAACCTCAGAAGACATGTAGCTTCCTCACCTCTATAGGAGACCGATGTATACTTAACTCTCCTCCGCAGGAGTTGACCACATCTTTTCCTTTCCCTCATTACCTCCAGTTCCCCTATTTAGTCATAATCTTTTACGCCCCTCTCCCTCAACTCATTCTCTTTTAGCCTACGCACTTTCCAAGCCTTGCCCCGCAGCCTTTCGCAGCAGTTTACTTCAAGAACCGCTCCGACTCCTATGCTCTCCTTTCACATCCTCTCGCTCGCTTTCATTTGTGGAGGCGATTTGACGTTTTGCGGCCAACTCACCATCCGTTTCCCCGTTCCTTCTTCCTCCTCATCCAACTCATTTGCATCACCACTTTCATTTTCTGAGAAATGCCCGTCGTAATGACTCTCCTAGAGCAGGATATGCGACGATGGAATTTGTTGCTGTAACGTATTCCCTCTTCGATTTTATTATATAATATTACACGTTTCGATTACTATTAGGGATCACGATGGTCCAGAATTGCGAAAAAATTGGGAAGAAATGGGAACACAATAGGTGGCGAATTCAGTGAGGTCCTGGGAAGCTGATTCGGGGTTTTTGATGTTCTAACTACGGGGTTATTAGGGGGTTTTGAATTTCTGACCTTGTGCCAACCGCCATAAATACTGTTGGTTTGATCTCATTTATATAGGGGTCTTGGTACCATGGATTTTAATTTAAAGACATTCTTAATGCAGTGGAAAACAGTTAACACTAAAGCGAGTAACACGAAATATTGGTTAATACAAGGTGCAACTCCGGTCAGTTCCTTATTCTATAATATTCCATGCAAAGTTAGTGTTTAAAAAAGAAGCGTAACAACAGTTAGTAAGAAAATATTCTATTCTCCACAAGGAGAATATTAGCAATAATAATAAATATGATTATTCCTTGTCAGTAAATAAAATACAAATTATCAATACAAGGAATATATATATATATATATATATATATATATATATATATATATATATATATATATATATATATATCCCCTCCTCACACTGCCACAGTTCATTGCCTCAACGGGGCGGAGGGGTGTTAACGGAGGTTGGAGGGGATGCATAGCCCAGGTTCAACCATGCTAAGAAGGCTTCAACAATATCTCCGGCCAAATTGTGAAAGTGGTATTCACCAACCGGCAGTAGGACAGCCTGGTGAATTAATGTCCTTCATCCCCCAAATGCAATTACAATTTTCATGATGAGCTTCTGTAATGGAAAATTATCCGGACGTAAAAGCACCACCCATTCGGATGTCCGGGAGGTGGTGGCATTACAGAGGTCCATCATGAGGAAAAGAGCTACCACCCTCCACTTCGCGACTTACAATTGCCGCAGCTTGAAGAGTGAAGACAGACTACTGGAACTACTGAATGAAGCAGAGAAGATAAATTGGGACGTCATCGGACTTAGCGAAGTTAGAAGAAAATCAGAAGACTTGATTACACTCAAGGAAGGTAATTTATTTTATTACAGGGGTACTAAGGATGGAAGACTAGGAGGTGTCGGGTTCCTGATCAACAAGAGATGGAAAAACAATGTACAGAAGATAGAAAGTATATCTGAGAGAATTTGCAAGCTCATACTCAAGATAAATGAGCGTTACTCTGTTCAGATCATACAAGTCTACGCACCAACAGCAGCAAGCAGCGAAGAAGAAATTGAAAAATTTTACCAAACTCTCGGCACTGAGCACGATAAGGAAGCCCACTACTATAAAATAATTATGGGCGATTTTAACGCTCGTGTAGGTCAACAGGAAGCCGATGACACCGTCGCAGGACAATACGGACTGGGCCAGAGAAACGAACGTGGTCACCGCCTGGTAGAGTTTGCTGAATGCACCAATATGTACATAACAAATACATATTACAAGAAGAACCCAAAAAGGAAGTGGACTTGGAGAGGACCCAACGGAGCAAAAAATGAAATAGATTACATATTGGTTAATAAACTCTACACAGTGACAGACTGTGAAGTCTTGAATAACTTTAGCACTGGAAGTGACCACAGGATCGTAAGATGCAGATTGAAGATTAATCTCCAAATGGAACGCAAGAAGTTGATTTCATGCAAGAAACATGAAATAAGCATCAAAAAACTAGAGGAAAACAAGAATAAATATCAGCTTGAGCTAAAAAATAGATTCTCAGCACTTCAAGAAGAAGAACTAGAAACCAAAGTCATGCAAGCTGTTAAGGAAGCAGCAGAAGAAGTAGCAAGCACACCAAGAAGAGCTAAAGATAGAAAGCTAAGTGACAGCACCCGACAAATGATGAAACGACGTAAGGAACTGAAGAATTCAGATACACAAAAGGATAACATCGAATACGCCGAGCTTAGTAAGGCTATCAGGATGGCAATTAAGGAAGACGTGAGAAAATTCAACGAGAGAATTGTGCAAGAGGCTATAGAAAACAGCAAAAGTATGAAGAAGACCAGACAACGCCTAGCAATTGGAAGAAAACAGATTTTAGCCATAGAGAAGGAAGATGGTACAAGAACTTGCAACAGACAAGCAATACTAAGGACGGTAGCAGAATACTTTGGCAACCTATACAAGAAGGAAGAAAATGCTGAAGAGGAAAACCAAGAAGAAAGCCAAAACCAACGAGATCCCCTCTCTATTCTCCCAGGAGAAGTAACTGCAGCAATAAAGCAGACGAAGAACGGAAAAGCAGGAGGCATAGATGGAGTGTTAGCAGAATATTTAAAACTTGGTGGAACAGAAGTTGCACACGTTTTAGCGCAGTTATTCACAACTTGCCTGAAACAAGGAAGAATCCCCCAGGACTGGAATCATGCAAGAATAGTCCTTTTGCACAAGAAAGGAAGCAAGGAAGAGCTGAAGAATTACCGCCCCATCAGTCTCCTTCCTGTTGTTTACAAAACATTCATGAGGATAATAGCTGAACGGATAAAGATTATTCTATCATCTGCCCAGCCTAGAGAACAAGCAGGATTCCGGAAGGGCTTCAGTACTATGGACCACATCCACACACTACAAGAAATAATCAGCAGGACGAATGAATATGAGATGCCACTAGTACTATGCTTTGTGGACTATGCTCAGGCCTTCGACTCAGTAAGTACCTCCTCTACACTAGAAGCTCTGGAAAAACAAGGAGTAGATGCAGAGTACATCCGACTCCTACGCAGCATTTATAAAAATGCCACAGCCTCAGTAATGCTACACGAAGTTACTGAAGAATTCAAGATTGAGAAGGGAGTTAGACAAGGAGATTGCCTTTCCCCAATTCTTTTCACAGCTGTTCTGGAGGAAGTTTTTAAAACCTTGGACTGGGAGCAGAAAGGTCTGCGGATTAATGGGGAACACATCAGTCATCTGCGCTTTGCAGATGATATAGTACTCTTCGCAACCAACGGAGAAGATCTAGCTTCAAGACTTCATGAACTGAACACAGCAGGACAGAAGATAGGACTCAGGATAAATTTAACAAAAACAAAGGTAATGTATAACTCTTTTGCAGCACAAGAAACAATCAAATTTGAAGGGACGCCTCTGGATGTCTGCTCAGAATACACATACCTAGGACAACTAGTAACCACAGGAGAGAACAACAGGATTAACGAAGTAAACAGAAGAATTAAACTCGGCTGGAGTGCCTTCGGAAGAAATGCACACATTCTAAAGTCACAAATGCCAATGGTCTTGAAGAGAAAGGTCTTCAACCAATGCATTCTACCAGTGTTGACATATGGAAGTGAAACCTGGGTGTTAAACGCAGCAATAACCCAGCGACTTCAGACAACGCAAAGAAGTATGGAAAGGTGTATGCTTGGGATCACAAGAAGAGACAGGAAACGCAACACCTGGGTGAGGATGAAGACCGGAGTGACAGACATCATAGATAAAGTAAGATCACTGAAATGGATGTGGGCAGGCCATGTGGCGAGAAGAAACGACAACCGTTGGACAAGAGCGGTTCTGAACTGGACACCAAGAGATGTGAAGAGACCAAGAAGAAGACCGAAGGACCGATGGAACAGAGACATCATTAAGTACTTAGGTGTGACATGGCAAAGAGAAGCTCAGAATAGAGAGAATTGGAAAGCGCTTGGGGAGGCCTACATCCGACATCGGATTGAAAATGGCTGATGATGATGATGATGATGATGATATATATATATATATATATATATATATATATATATATATATATATTCGATACAAATCAATTCAAGGAATATAGGTATCCCGTAAGTGAAAATCACTCGCTTTAAGGCTCCCCCGACTCTTCAAATTACTTACTCTACTATGAATATTCCCGTGAAATTCTTCGAGTTACATGAAGTTAAATAAGATTACTGCATTTACGTTGGAAGATCAATCACATGAAAATTATCCTTCTATATTTCAAACGGTGTTTAATATTTCCATAAATTTAGCAATTAATTTACAAACAACTGAGTTTAAGTAATTAGATTTTTCGAGCTCACTGGTTTAATATTCATCCATTTAATGACTTGTTTGGTGACATCAAATTCCAATTTCGTATCAAGGGGAGAATTGTGAATAAAATATATTTCTTAGTATGAACCGGAAATACGCCGATCCCATGAATTGATAATTATAGTAATCCTCCTTCTGAAAGAAGCACAAAGAGCAGGGCAGTAAATCTTCCGTCTCATAACTAATTAACATCTCCAGCAAGATGAAGTAACTTGTCTTCATATATCAGGGTGGGTAGTTCTATTAAGGAAACTTAAATTATTTATTAAGTGTGATTTCATTCCATACGTTATAGGATCCCCGCAGCTGCTGCATGCAATTAACATTTAATTCAGCTGCGAATGCTTTTAAGTATGTTTTACTAAGGATAAAAATTCTAATATCCAATAAAATGCATGACTTTTTGTAATTCTCCATACATTCCGTACGATCAAAAATCAACTCATATATTCGTATTCGTTTGTAAGAACATCGTACTTTTCAGTGATATTTTACTAAAAAGTGTAAGGAGTCATAAATAATGTTCAACGTTGAAAATAGCAATACATAATACCATTAAGCTTGTATAAGGACTGCATTTAAATGTTTGAAATCACTGAAAACACGACTGTTTAAAAATAGGAAGACTATGCTCGCTTGGTTGTGTGATTTATAACACAATAATTATACCTTGCCCTCATTTTCTCGAGTCACATAATTTTATGCAATAACTTTCGTTAGACGGCGATTACATAGCATTGATAGGTGACAAGGGCTCTGAATCAGTATGGGGAGCGAATGCGGAACACCCCCAGGGGGCTACTTCTGGAGTTGAGCATCGGCGAAACCGGAAAGTCTCTCGCACATCGGAAACTAGTTTTTTAGTTAACTCTCACTTCGATGTATTATGCAATGTTACGTATTTCATGTCACAATTTCTCCAATCACTAATCTATGGTAATAATATCAGAGACTGCATAAGATTATAACATCGGTCGAGCCCGCACCAAATACGGTCACGCTGTAATTCACTCTTTCAATATCAATAAATAAATGATAAATAGAGAATTTTTATCCAGGAATTTTTAGAAATTATGTATCGGTTTATATTGAACCTGGATGTGACGAAATATTTAATATTTTCATTTAGGATGTCTTTAATTTTCAAAGATTTAAATAAAACCAAAAGGATAAATAAAAGACGGAATCAAAAAATTGATACATCGAAGAAACGGCAATGATATAATGATTTGGTTTATCATCAAAAAGTTGGTGATTCAACGAATCAAAAATTTACTCCTATTTTCTATGTATTAATTTGTGTTTTAATATAAATATATCTGTTGATTTCATCTATTCTGTACCATGAAATATCACCAGATCAAAGCTTGCACCATCTATATCAAAGTATACATAAAAGTGTATACTCACGGGGTGACATTTTTAGATAGTCTAAATGTATCTAAAGTCACAGCGCTGAAATTTTAATTTGAAAGGTGGAACATGTAATTAGATATTCCATTTTCGGAAAAAGTACAAAAATATAGGTGGTTATTATAATGACGGACTGCGTATTACAGCAACGATTTTAATGAGAGTGAAATACTTCGTTTAACTCACAACCCAAAGTTTAAATCGCAACCCAAGTTAGAGAAATAATTTAAAATATAATAATATACAAGTACATAATTATAATTATATAATGATAAATAAATAAGTGTATATGAAATTGTTGGATTACCGTCCTTCTAGGTATCACCTGATGGGCATTTGGACAGATATGCTATAGTCCTCAGAGGTTCAATGCAGAAATATTGAGCCCCTGTGGATGATGGAATAGATACTGAAATGCTCATTGGGTGACTCCTAGAAGGTCGGCAATCCGGGACTTCCTTTTCCATCCTAAGAAACAGGTCCGTATATTGATGCGACGTTCGGCTATCGGAGAGTTTTTCAAACCTATATTTCATTAAAAACCAAGTTCCATTTGCTTTTATTTCACAAGAGTAGATGTTAGTGACAAAATTTCGCAAACGAAGAGACAGTATAGCACCAGGAAGTAACCCATTCCCCGAGAATAATCCTAATAACCCATTTTATTTATAAATTACCAGCGCTTTCAGTACACTTTTCTCGCTCTATCGTAAAGGCATTAATGATCTCAAAACCCGAAAGAGCTACATACCTCCTGGATTCCTTCCTTCTTTATTCTTGCTCACTCTTAAGATAAACCCATTGAAATATTTCGCTTATAGTTAAATCTGCACACAATGCCCAGGGAAATTCTCTCTTCAAGCGTTAAAGAAGATAATTCCGTCACGAATAATTTAATGAAACAAAATGTGATAAATATCCGTGAGATTATCGGTAATTCATCGCTACTATAATATTAAGGCATAATCAGCCATCTTTGTATCGAAGTGTGTTGTAATTGAATCGATTCCATCGATCTTTAATTACGGGGACGTGAGCCTATAGCAAAAGTCTACTGTAAATTCTCCATTAAGATTTCCCACCATTTTTTTATCTGCACAAGTGTCAATATATCACGCAACTATTAATCCAATCGACCTCTCCGCGATAGACTGCATGACTTGAGCGTTGAAATATCACTTCATCGACTTCCCACAAGTTAATCCCATCGCTGAAGTCTTAATTTCCGATTCCTCGCGTTAGCGCCGTAGCGGAATTTTCCTCTAGATTTCTTCGATAAGGTTATAATTATTTTCCCTGAACGACTCGACTCGTACTGAATCGATAACGACGAAAAAGATTCAACTAGATTATTTCATAAGCATACGCCAAGGTCAATGACTTGCACAGTAAAATTTCCGCCGCACTAAAAAAACTCGGGAGCAATAAAAATCACTTCATACCGTTAAACCACTTTCATATTTCCATGCTTTTATGACACACGTTGTGGGTTACGTAAGCCTTTCCCTCTAGTTCTCGGTTCACTTGTGTTCAAATAGCCACACGCATGGGGCGGCTACGTGTTCCCTTCCCTTTGGTAGCCAAGCGCGATTAGGGAGACGGAAAAGTCCTTATCTCGCGCAGGCGTAAACGCCTTAATGAATCCACATTTCATCACCTGAATCTCCTCTCCTCATGAATCGCACAGGTAACGGTAATTCACGATTCCCTGAGCAACGAAATGGCGTCTCCAAGGGTAATCACGCGTACTTCGATCGAGATCTCAGCCGCATAAAGAGGGTGTGGCGCTACTTGTCGTTTATAGTGTCACGATTTCAAAGTCACGTTTCCCACGGTACTGTGAATCAGAGTGTATGATGGGGGGATGCATGGAGAGGGAGCGAGTGGAGGGGTTGTTTCCTTTTTTGGCCGGACTGAGTTATGGCGAGTAATGGTGCGAAATGCGATTTAAATGAAAATCGTGAATTCACACCCAGTCCCTAATTGAGTCTCAACCGAGGAGAGAAGGGAGGCCTTGAGGGTCGACCGCCGACGATCCGATGTCATTCCAAGTTCGCGGATTTGAAGGAAACAAAGCGATTATCGAATATGAGTAAGATCGGGAAAATCCAAATATACAATACACTTCACTTACAAGGAGCTCTCGCATATGTCGAGCATGTGAGACGATCCCAATAAGATGCACATGTTATTCGCAGTAGCTGAATTTGGGAAAAATGAAATATTCACTCCGCGGAGTCGGCATTTCTATTCTCGCAATGCCCAAATGGTTTTAGATTTTGCACTTTATAGTAACTTTGGCTTGGTTGGATCCGGTTGGTGGGGTATTTTAATTTGAATCGAATTAAAACTTTAAAATTGTATGAAAAATATTTCATTTAGATTTAGACCCAATGATACCTAAAGTTTACCTACATGAGTATTTCACAGTCTCATGTTATATTTTTAATAGAAACCCTTAGAGTTGAAAATTAATCATTCATAATTTGAAATTGATACATTTTCAATGAGAAACACAAGAAACACTGTTTACGAAAAAATAATCATCAATATTTTTGTCTCGAATATTGATTTTTTCGAAGAATTTACTATACATTATTTCGTTCATTTATTAATAATAATTACTCCTCTTACTATTGCTTACTTTAAAAGTGTTATAACTTTGTTGCTCATATGCAATTTAAAACAAAATTTTACGTAATTATTAAACACTCTTTCATTTCACCAAATTGATTTACATATCATAAGTAAATTCCTAAGAATAAGTATTTATCAAAGGATAGTTCTTTCGGTTAATTCCGCTATATTTGCACAACTATTAATGATATACATTGGGCATAAACAACGATCCTACAGTGTTAATAAGTAATACGGTAAGTACTGGGTACATACAAGCGATTCTAATACTTAACTCATACCTTATAAGTACTCATATTTTCAAAATCATTAGATATCTTACACATTAGGATGTCCTACTACTATAGTTTTTCTTAAAACATTACCTGTTTTACTGAAATAATTTTATTACTTTTATACCACTATGGTTGGATATTTGAAATTCGCCGCATTGCTACCTCCGCAAAAATGATACGAGATCGTGAAAAATTTGACCTCGAGATTATGATCGATGTCCACATGTGAGAGACTACCTCTTACATCGAAATCTCATTTTTTTGCTGTCTACTAAAAGTGAGCCCATTCCTGATGTAGTTGCGACATCCTTGTATTTTAAATAAAAGATCCAGTTAAGTAAGCCGCATTGTTTCCTTCATCGAAATATCTCGCGGATATAAAGATATATCATACGGGATGGTGCTGTCATCAAACCACCTTTAAATAACATACCGTATGTTCTGGAATCTACGACGCAGTTTTAAGAACTTTTAAAATTGAGCGCGCCTTAGTTTCGTGGTCTAAAATGCAGTATCGTCAAGCAGATATCGCAAAGAAAATTAACTCTAAAGTTTAAAGCTATTATTCAGTTTTCTCCGTGTCAGTTTACGTCCTTTTCCTAAGCAATTTTAATGTGAAAGCGTCTTACAATCTCATTATTGTTTCTTTTTTTTCCTTCCTATGGTTTCCAAAACTTGGGTGCACCGTTGATTCGAGAATAGAGTCGGTAATTACAAATGAAATTATGTGATACTATTCGATTCTTCATTGCATTCTGCCAACATCTAATTCCCCCTACCCTTTCAAAGAGTTTCAAAAAATATTTTATATAACTGATAATTATTTGATTTCTTTATTTAAAATACATAATAGAAGTATTTTCAATTTCATGAGACTTACGCCTAGCTTCAGAACGTAAATTGCAAAATAACAAGGAAAAGGGCTAAGGTATTCTTGCGCATTAGGGTGTGCACCCAGGAAAAATTTCAAGGAAAAACGGACCACTTTCTTTCAGGGACACCTTGATTGGCTGGTGCCTCATTCGTGTCGGAGATGATGCTGTCACGATGACGAAAGCACACATGCTCTGCTTACAAAGACCCCTATACAGTTCTGGGAATTGCTCTGTACGGATAGCTTAGTTTGGTAAAGCAACCTCTCGGATAGAGGAGATCCCGGGTTCGTTTCCTATTCCCGTCAGACTTCTTTCAAGCCCGTTTTTCCTTTGGACAAAATAAAAGTCATATTGCAGTGTGAACAGGGTTCTGAATCCAAAAATCCCTTTCTAAAATATTATTTTGAAGACAGATTTTGGAATACTAGGGCGTAGAGATAAAATGAACTCGGAGCATTAAAATGTTTCCAGCAATTACAAACTATATACAAACTTTGATTTGTTATCATGCTAATAATTGGTATTAAAAGGTATATAAAAAAGCTTTTAATCTTGTGTTATCAAATGCGATCGTTTCTGTATGCATGTTTGTACTACTATAGAAACACGAAATACTCGTAAGTGGCTAAAATTGTGTTTTATTGAAGTAGAACAAATCTTATACATTTTTAATCGCTATATGATATTTGTTTAAATTTTGTAATAAAATCTTAATTTTTAATAGTTCGGATATTCCTTTAGTCTGTTTCTTATCTTGTACTTATTATTCTATTTTTCTTAAGTTTTATATTTATATTCCTCTAAATCTAATCCAGCAGCGATATAATTTCATTTTGACCCATGTATCTGCGCCCAGTTACGGTCAATTGGTAGCTTTTGAGTATCAGTGATAGCGATTCCATTTAAACATCTGTTGGATAATGTGGATGAACTTTCATACCTTCATTTGAAGTTTTATAGGACTTACAGAGTGAAAACTAATACTTATATTAATCCTAGGGCTCCTTGAGCCCATATATTATTTCATCCAAACTCCAAAACTCTGTAAAAGGAAGACGATCCTAAGAAATGAAATTTTCAGCTCTCTTATTTTATACGAAATTAGATATCTTTAGTTAATTGTACACAAAAATTTTACGTAGAACTATTTTAGTTTACTAAAGAAAAGAGTATCATTTGGGTTTCTGGAGCTCGCCCCTTACAAAAAGGAACATCACAGCAGCGTAACCCATATTCACTCCAGACTGTCAGGGTAAGTTCCTTGCTCTAAAAATAAACACGTGTCTGAAAAAGACACGTGTCAGACAGTTTACATTACAAGGCCATTGCGTCTGCAAAATTTGAACCTGAAAACCGGGGTTAGGCAATCACGCAGTGCACGATTTTGCCAGAAAACCACGTGGGCTCGACGTTACCACCCCTCGCTTCATTTCATCAGGGATACAAATTAGCTCAGTCGTTGTAGAGTTAAGAAATAATTCTGGTTTAAAGATATTAGGTGGATATCGAAGAACAATCAATGTTCACAAGTAAAAAGCTGTAGTTGGAGAGAAGCTCATTTCTGTCACATTACTGAGTTAGATAACAAATGTTTAATATGCAAGTAGCATATACATTACAGTTTTTTAAACCTTCAATATAAAATATGAGAATCATGTTAATTTTACCTAGAAATTTACAGATTACCTTGGGTATATTTCATAGTAAGATACATTTAATGATATTATTTTATAAGGTATGAAATAGGTGCTGAATCTTATCTTGCAGTAATCAATGATGTGTTAAAAACCTTAATCGCAGGAAATTCAATATCCTCCTTCACAAAAGCGGCGCCCATGGGTGCAATTAAAATTTTCTTCTCTTCCGCAAGATTCCTGATTTAAGTATCCGTTTTGTAATTACGTCGAGAAGAATGCGAGGGATCAATATTAAGTCATTAACAACGTTATTTAAGTCACGGGTCATTTGTTTCGCGGCATTTTTTCAATAGATTTCTGACGACGTTTCCATAGCTTATTGATTCCTAGCGCCACTGCAGTTAGTAAAATCAATCACAATTTTTCCAGTTTCATTAATTAAACGGGTGACGCTGCAAATTCACCCGGAGACCTAGGACTCTATGCCAGAACTGATTAATCTATTTCATTCTATTTGTCTATTTCCCTCGACGTATTCCATAGATTCCTCCACTCTCTTCACGGGTTTCGTCCGACTCAAGAATCCAGTTCTCCTTCCAGTCGTTCCCCCTTTGACCTCTCTCCGATTACTGGACACCTCCCTTCGAAACCAAACAAGAAATCCTTTCTCTTCTCTCATTCTCCTTTCTATCATTATTCATTTTCCTCATCCCTCACTCCCCTCAGTTCCACCTCTCCACCTACCGAATTTCGCGCCATATTCCGCATGCCACGTTCTGCTCCCGTTTCCTCACTAAAAAAACACTCCGAAACTCAGTCGTTATTCCCTCCACCTGCCACAGCTCCTGGCAATCCTTTCCAATGGCCCGGGGGGTCTTCCTCTCTCTTTAATGCCGACTTTTATCCATTGTCCTATCTTATGCACTCCACGAAGTGAATAAAAACACCTTCGCATTCGCAGTTCCCTCAGTTGCAGAGACCGAGCAGCCGGAAGCAGCCGTTGGCGAGGGTTTGGTAGCTCATGGATTTATCAGTGTGGAAGAGAAATGGTATATTTCAATTTTACGTTCATTTCATTTTTCTAGGATCCAGCTATCACGGATGCTTACTCCAGCCACTTCAAATGAAAAAGAAGAGTTACAGAAGAAGTAGAAGATCGTAGGTGCTAGCCTAAGACAAGGAAGTGCAATTTATAGAGATCATCATCCAACTAAAGGCAGGTCCCTTGTCGCTGTATTCAACGATTTTTATCTATCCTTTGCCTTTGTTCTCTTGTCCTAAACTTTCACTTCAAAAATTATTTTCATCAGCTCAGCGTCTCTCAAAGATATCCAATGAATTTTGTTTTCCCCCTTTCAATTTATAAAGAAAAGTTAGAAAGAATAATACAGGAAAGGCCGACCAAGGTTTGAAAGTTTACTTTTTAAAACTAGATGTTTATGTTGTAAATGAAAATTTACGTTATATAATGTTATGCTTTTTGTCATGAATCGAACATGTGAACGTGAAAGTATTTATTCTCATTATTCCATCAACTGTCACATCATTGAATGTGGAAAGTAAATGTAAGAGTATTATATAAGGTAAGATTGCTTTCCAGGAGTCGAGGTCTACGAAGGTCATCTGGCAAAGGAAAGAGAACTAATGTAGGAAGTACGGGTATCATACACTATGGATACTTCACCAATTCAAAATAAAGGTTTGGCGTTCTTATTTTGGATAATCTGATTTTAGTTTTCTCTAAATAATTAATTTCAGGCGGAATATCATAAGAAATTATACTAAAAGTAATACAGATTAGAGTATCTAATGCTATACTTCACATTTTCTAACTGTGATTTCGACGTATTACTTACTTCCTGCATGCTAATTTAAAATTTCCGTTGCAGATGAATTTAAATATCATTGATGGGTAAATAAGAATCAATCTCACTCTGCACCCTGTAATTATTTATGACTGAATTTTTAGGAATAAGCCAGCTTTATTTTATAAGCAGACAGAATATCTCAGCAATCGCTATACGATTGAAACTAACCACCGTAAGCTGAAGGCACTTAAGAAGAAAGTAAATCCAAACGATCTCACAAATTAGTTGAAATTAACTTCGTCGATTCCGAGTTCAATTTGAAGGAATAGGATAAACTGCATGCATACAATCACTCAGAAAATTGATCACTTATTTGATTATTGAGGATCATTATGTAAAAAATACGGGTTACTTTTAGGATGTGACTGGATTTCTTCTCTTCTCCTACTCGATTTTCAACAACTTCGGATCTCTCCGGAGTAATCCAGATCGAAGAAAAACGAGAAAAAATAACGAGAATTTAACGAGCTGTATCCGGCACACGATCACTTTTTTCTTTTTTCTTTTTGGGTGCGTCCCAATATCACACACAAATTTTCAAATTGGACGGAAAACCAGTCGAGCGGTATTTTGTGGGACCGCTCGACAAAATCCCACTGCGCATAGGCTTTTAATTTTCCTTTTATTCTAAAAAAGAGTCACCGGAGAAAAAAATTAAAAAATGATCGCTTTCGCGCTTAGTTTCCAAACCACCCTGTCCATTTTCGGAGGTCAGTTATTGACACACCTTTCTACTAACACTCTCTCGAACGATACCCATATATGACGAAAGGAAACGCTGCGCAACTGTATCTATTGTATGGGTTGAAAGAATTTCGGACATATTTTAAGCGTAACACGAAAGTCTGAATTCCATTCAGAATATTTATTTATAATTTATTATGTGATTAATTTTCATAATTTATCGTATTCATGAAGTGTAGGTTTTGTATCACACGCTGATAAAATAAATCAGAATATGGTTATTTAGAAACTTCATTCTTTTAATAAGAAATTTGCGATCGACTTCCACGAAATTGGTCCCGGATTCCTGGTGGGAGCCCATGTGCGAAATGACATCAGCTGTCGAAGTGCTTCTAATAATACTACTATTAATAAAAATTTATCATCTGCTGTATTTCGCCATTTATATTTCATGCAAATATCGTCATACTAGTGAGGCTAAGATCGCATGAAAATTACCCTAGTCGTTGATTTCGGATTGTTTACGTTATTATTGGTTGTTGCATGTGTTTTTATCCATTTATGTCTTGTCCTAACAATATGGAGAGCTTGAAGTTGGTGGTGTCATCACTCCATATTAGAACGCTGTATGTAAATTTCACGTCATAAAATTAATTGTTTCTTTTACATATTTTTTCCGTAAGAAATTCCTATATCCTTTTACCAATAGAGATAAAAATATGGTTTTAGAAAGTTTTAAAATAATCCAAAGATTTATGTTCTAATACGATTATTTCTCTTCCCTAATTTTATTTTTAGCAACACCACTAACATTATGACCCTACCGCAGCGTTCAATTTTACAATAGTAATGAAAACAAAAACAATCATCGAATTTGTTTAAATTAAATCGGAGACGCCCTGGATAAAAGCCATCAAAACGACGCTGGGAAATTCCAAAGAAACCTATGTGAAATGTTGGAATTCACGTAAATCAGCAACGCATAATTCCTTTCACGCATTAAGAATACCTTCGGTTGGGTGCAGTCATATTTATTCAAATCAAACGTTTTTAACGGTAGATTTCTGCGTCGGCCTATAGCTTATTATAGATACGAATCTGAAATTTCTCAACTGGAATCGCTGGAAACGTACGGAAATCCAAAGATTACGCATTCTTTCTGCATAGCTGGCGCGTGAGAAAGGAATCTTACTCCACCTGTCTTTTCATCTGTAGATAATATCTTCATTTCATAATCTGGTCCAGGACGGTCCTCGAGCAGGACAACGGTTCATTCTAATCAGCGGAAGATTTATCATGGGGTTATTTTGAATGTGAGATGATCCCTCCCTCTACATTCATCTTTTCAATATTTGATTAGTGAAAACATGCGGCAGTTCGTTGAGCTCAGTCGGAAATATTATGCTTGAGGCACGTGGCATTTTTTTGTGGCTTCGATCAGAACCGAGGTATCATTAGAAAGCTGCACTTATGACAGCATTTATTCATCATTCGAGTCATTTCGCCATTTAAGGGCGTAATTTTACTTTTTTATCAAATGTAATTCTGGGTTATGGCAACAAGGCCTCTGTAATAAAAATGTGCCGAAATTTTCCAGGACACCAAAAGAAAATATTTGGAGCAAGGAAACAGTGAAAATTTGTATTAATGGAAACAATGAGACGTGATATAGGTTTTACGACATACCATTACATCTAAAGACTGTGCAATTTCTGCTGAGATGTGGGGCATTGTCCAAATAAAATAATTGCCTAATAAAGACAAAACTGTACAATAGGGTATAAGATAATTTAATTTCACGTCTTTTCAGGGCGAGAAAGTTAGCGGTCGAGTTAAAGGAAACAGGTAAGAAAGTTTTAGAAAATATTTCTCATGATAAAAATTGAGAATATCTGTTCAGGTATACATCGGAATATATTTAAATCGGGCTCCCGGATAGCCAAGTGGGTAGCGCTTTCGCCTTTGGTGAGAGAATCTCCGGGTTCGATTCCTGGTGAGGGTATATATGTGCAAAAAGAGCTGTCGAAACAGTCAGTATTTATATTTTTGGAACAGAATTAGAAGGCTTATTCGAAAAAGGCTATATATCTCGGTACATGAGTTTCTTGAACTCTACTTACTCAAGACTCGGAAATGCATCTGAATGGAATGCATCTCGGGTGGTCTGAATTCATAAAATTAACTCCCAAGTTATGAATGAGTGATTTTCCTTTCATAAGCTCTCAAAGTTTACTGGAAAACCGTTTCCTTTGCGCAGAACCCTGTCATTATCGCGGAAAATAGCTTCCTTGAGCGTATATATCCCCAATCGCGATAATTTAACGTCACGGAAAAAGGTAACGTACGAAATGGATTATGGAAGGATACACACATTTTCCTCTCGGGCCGTGCCTGATTGAGAATTTAAATGCTCATGCATGACACGGAGAGATCTCGAATAAGAGGTAATCGAGTTCGGCGGTGGAGTAACGACTAAATCGAAAGCTTCCGTTCAAATTACGTGCTCAAACTGGCCCGAATTCGAGGCTTTTTTAGGGCGTTATTTGGCACACGCGTAAAAGAACAAACCTTCCTTTCTCTTTTAGCTCGTAACCCACCATTCTCTTCCCGTTTTCCTTTCCATATCCCACACACACACGCCCAGCTCCACCCGATTTGACGTCACGACCAAATCCTCATGAGACGCTTGTCCGCCGGGGCCCCTTGGAAATCCCCGAGGCGTAGAAAAGTAACCGCGTTCCATTATTTATTTCCCTTTGGATCGCGATAAAATTTCTCGATACTTATCTCCTTCCATCCCCTTTTCGATTTTCGATACGAATAAAATCCGCCCCACCTTACCCACGCGCTGGAGACCACTCGGATCGGCGCTCGTTTATCTCCAATTTTTCTCTCTTCCTTTCTCTTGCTGTCGATGTATATGGTGCGGCTCCTTCTGATGAGGTTAAGCAATGCGACGTATTTGGTCAATCCTCGCTGTCCCGTCGCCCTAATGAATTGTATAACTCCGACAGTGGAATAGGATGCTTGGCAGTAACTCACTTCGGGCACAGTAACTCACAACGGGGGATATTTTTTCTGAGCACGTCTCTGATATTTTACGCTGTTATTAGCGACTGAGATATTTTTACCTATTCACGTATCCCGAATCCGAAGTTGAAACGCATTTCTCTAAGTCATTATTTTCGAATTTGCACCTGGTTGATGACGGTCTCTTTTTATTTCTGTCACTGCCACTGCGTCGAAAATTGGAAATTGTATGTAATAAAAAATTCTAAGAATACGTATGGATTATTTTGTATATTTTGTACATGAGAATAGCAATAAATCTATACTCTAGGTATTCTGGTCGAATTTTGTGGGCAATTTTTACTGTTTTCCACAATTTTTAAATGAACGAGTTCAATCTTAAGGATTATCGTTATGTACACTATTCGGAATATTAAGACAGAAAATATGAATATAGTGTACCTGACGAAGATCATTATGATTGAAACCGGTCTTTTAACAAAAACTGTGGAAAATACTTATTATCAGTGGGCTCAGCAAAAACTCTAGTAAGGTACACGGAATTCTAAAATCATATTTAGTTAGTACACTTGTGGTATTGAAGTATAATGCAAAATTAACGTGGTTTTCTACTTCTGTTATTTCTGTCTCTCTTTACTCTTGATGACTTTTAGATGAATTTTATTTATTCCAAATCCAAATCGTCCTCAATAGTTAATTTCTATTCCATTTAAAAATTTTCCCAGTTGTGTTTTTATGTTATCCCAATATTGCGAACTATTTAATTTTATAAAAGTACAAATGTACTATAAAATTATTATATTGGGTGATGAAAGATTTAAATATAATTAATAATTTTATTTTTCTTATAGCATCAATTTTATAAAGTAATATTTCAAAGATCTTCAAGTACCCTCAAGAATTAATACAAAACATTGAATTAATGTCGAAATGCAGTCGATTTCTCAAGGATATTGTTACATAGAGGTAGCAAGACGGTCATTTTATTCCAATTTCAGAATAAAAAATAATCACCCTTCAATTCATGATTTTCCAGATTTTATCTACTGTGTGGGCTCCTTTTACACAACCCCTAAAAAGACAATATTCCTCGGAGGTAATTTTAAATCGAGCATTCTGAATGGCAAATTGATGAATGCCCTTGGACAATATATAGGTTGGTTTTCAAAAGTTGAAGAGAAGGGGGTTATACCCCGCCCTTCATTCTTTAAAAAGTGAAAGAAAATGATACAAAGAAGGCATTCACTTTCTGAACCTTTCAAGTCCCATTTAATTATTTTTCAATGTTAACCGTTCACTGAAATATCCGCTGTGGACTTTGATGCAAATTTTATTCGTGGCCAACACCGACATTTTAATTACTTCGCTGAAATATAACGTCCCTTCACCCTTTACAATTCTAGATAATGCACGGTAGTTGAAGCCGGTAGCTAAGGTCATTTATACTGAACAAGAACAAAGAAAGACTACTTCGTGATGCATTCGTTGCGTCGATAAATCTTGGAATCAGAAAAATGATTCTACACATGCTCCGTATAATAAGGTAGTGCCCTTAAAGTGATAATGTTCTTTATACTGTTCTGTTGTTATTGGTAAAAACTGTTACTTATAGGACGTTTCCCTTAAAGTGAAAGCTTCCATTAGTCTCTTCATAATCAATACCTTCAGAGAAAAATTATTCCTAATCTTTCAGCAAAATTTCAATTCTGAAAGTAGCGTCATTACGATTTCAACAGAAATGGGAACTATTACAATTTTTCTTCCACAGAATTCTATAAGCCATTGATCAAATTAAGAATTAGCTCTATTGGTCAAAGAATTCGATGGTATTACAAAGAGTTAATTTTTTGTTGATCAGTCTTATACGAGTATGTCAATGAATTTGTAGTATTTCCAGCAGTGGAACCAGAAAAGATCTTAAGGATAAACGAAAGAGTTATTAACATTCATAAAAGGCCAATTACGCCCTGAAGATACATTTAAAGCTCCCGAAAATGGATGACTACAAGTTATTCTCACACATACGTTCAAAACTAGTGGACACGTCAAAGAAACGTATTAATGGATCATGTTCAAACAGACGATCATCAATCATAATTTTCAAGAAATCATGACACATGAAAGTTGTGAATTAGAAGCTACAACTAGATGGAAATTTGTTGGAACCGTCATCCAGTAAGGACCTTTCTGGTAAATATAATTTCCGCACGTTTTGGCAACGTAACGTAATTTTTTAAGAGCGTATGCTGTATCACTTAGATATTAATAAATATTTTATGTGTTTCAAGAATATTTTGTTTTTGGTACGCTATGTAGTTTCTAGAACTGTTCAGTCAAACATTGTAAAGTCATATGTATTTACCAGCGTTGAAAGTAAATAAAGTCAATAATTACTATGACGGCATTATTTTTATTTACGTTCTTTTCTTAATTATCACTTTTCAATATTTAATTCATTATATAACAATTATTTACGATATTTAAATTTTACAATAAAATTCTTAAAAAATAGCTGCCTTATGGAAAAGTTAGCGAATGAATTTTTTACTGATAACAGGATGCCTAAGATTTCCATTGAAGGCAGCTGACTCGAAATTTTGATATCTCTTATACATTTAGTATGTACAATGAAATCTCCAAATCATTTCTCGTTTATGAGTATTAACACTGCATATTTTCTGCATATCGTGAAAGAAATTTTGAGGGTGCTTGAGAAAAAACTGAAGTATTCCAAACAGTGAGCAGCCAAAGATTTAACGCGGTAGCATTTTTAATTCTTTCATCTTCGATCTCTGTTTCATCAGTTAATATGCGATACATGGCTGTTAGTATCTGTTTCAGATGGAGAATTTGTTTGATGGAGAAGTGTGAGCCAATTTATGAGAGTCCGCTTGTTTTCTTTGGTAATGGTAGGGAATAGATTCGGAGACTGAGAAGAAAATAGAAATCTCTAAACCACCAAAGAATCCCGAAAAGTGGGCGAGTTTTTGGAAACTTTCTCTCTCTTCTATTTCTATTAACTCTGATGATTCCATGCCCTTATTTCGTTCAACTCAATATCCATACTATCGCTGTGCAGATTTAGCTGATATATTCTGAAAGTGTAACGATACCTGTCTCGAAATGAACGTATATACATACCAATAGTCGCATTCTAGTAAAAGTATAGATGAACGCATAAAATTCAGGGCGGAGAAAAAATGATTACTCATAACGAATTGGAAAATAGACACTTGAAACATTTATTCACAAGGATCTTTTGTGCCATGGTAAGACGTATTTTTGACTATTTTGGCGCTTCTGCTTCCAAATATCAACATTTTAATTGATAAAATGATTAGGTTGAATCAATTAATTCGGCCTCGAATTTGTGGTCTCTATTATAATGAAAATGAAAGTGTTACACCCTCACTCCTTCACACCCCCACCTTCTCTTCCCTTCTAATATATATATATATACAGGTGTACAGATATATTCTGTGGCCTGCAGATGACCTAAAGGCTCGTAAACATGTTTGCTTAATAAACAAGTTCTTTGATGAAAGTAGAAGTGTTCTTATCGTTTTTATTTTCAATAAAATGAATTGAGATTAATTAATTTCCGGAAAGCAATAGAGAATATAATTTCTATGGAATACTGTATAATATTCTTTCCCTCATTACTAGATTTACGACACAAAAATAAAACGGATAGGAATTTACCTTTTAAACAAATAGCTTATGACATGCTGTAAGAGTGGAAATTGAACACAGCTGTCATTGACATAGAGATTTAAAAAATGCGCAAGTTTCACAAAACATTTTTGCGCAAAATTCTTTCCCTCAAGCTTCCTAAAAACACTGAAATTAAATCACAAGCGTTGTGGATGAAGAGGAGTAGAACGAGGAACTCTATAGCGGATTAGTTGAGCTGAAGGTGAAGCAAAGAAGTTAGCCTTCGATCCGCGGTGCATCGACTCCGATGGATATTCTAGAGAGACGTCGACCCTCTCGAGGAGCAATCATGACGCACCTCGTTGGAAGGATACAGGTGGGTGTACGCAAAAGCTACAAAAAAAAGAACAAGGCGGAGGAAGCACACGTCCAGCAGTTCCGTAAGAAAACGTGAGAGAGCGCCAGTGAATCATCCATCCAGCGCACCGATTCATCCTCTATTCCAAACCGATACTTTCCGGCTTATGGTGAAAACAAGCGTATACTGTAATTTTCTGATTCTTCGAGGCGGCTCAGAAAGAAGGAAAGGGGTTCGACTGAATTGAGTTTCCAAAGGAGAGCAGGTGCATTGAGACGAAAACGTGCTCTAAAGAAAATGTTTGGAAAGGAGATTCCTCGTGAACAATTAAAAACGTCATACAAAACCTAGATCTCTCTCGCCTGTTCTATCTGAGAGTAAAATGACCTTCGATAATTACTGCAATTCCTATGATCGCCGTAGTGAGATCGCGGTCGCGTTTCAAAATTCGCTCGTGAGGAAGTGCAATTCAGAACGATGTCATTGCACAAATGTGTGTCATTATGAAGAACGGTCGGAGATTTCTCGTTCAGCTGTGAAACAAAATGGGTTTCAGAAAGCAAGTCGGAGTTTGTAGTGTAGTCGATACACAAACTGAAATTGATGTGTAAATGTCGCTATTTACTTAATAGTTATCTGCGAAAAATTATAGCATAATCAAAATCATTGATAAAATACGAATTAATCAAAATAATTTATCCATAGCTTCAAAGAAATTCATCAGAATCATTCTTTTAATCATTAATTAAAATTATTTCTATCTTAAATTATTAATTTTAATCATATGTGTTGCATAATTACTCCCAAAAGTGAAGTTTGGCGCCATGATGAACTTAAGTATGCGTAAATTAAGTGTAAATTAATAATTGTATAGTTATCTTTTTACCTAATACTCTCCAAAAATATTAAGATATGAATTATATTTTCCTCATCATCATTTTTATTGCTTGCCTTAAAGTTAGCCCGCTTGAAAATAGGTCACCTTTAATAATTATGATAGGTTCAAACTTTGGTTCGGATTGGTAATCTATTGATTTCAACATAAGAATTCACTCAACTACATCAATTATGTGATTACTATCTTATCTCATGATATTCAAGTGATCATTATTTTATGATAGAAAATTTAATAAAATTGAAATATCACTATACATTTCACACTACATTGTAAGCATCAATCTTATTTTATAACATTAATATTGAAACGATACGTTTGTGCTTTTGCGTGAAAAATACTTTATTAAGATTTATTTTGATTTTTTCAGGTACATGTATACTGAATTCCAACAATAAGAGGTAACCAGAAGGAACGATTAAAAAATATCTGTATTTGCATTTGGGCCAACTGTTGAATAAAGATACATTTTTAACGAAATAGTCTCTATGTTTCCTGATCATTACTGAGTAATTTTGTGACTTAATTGACGTTGAATAAAATCCTGGGGCTATGATAAAAGAATCTCGTTTCGATGACTTAATCTTTTTATTTCGGGAACTAAAACAGGTTTCTAAGATGCTCGATTTGACAGTCACGACCAAGCGCGTGAGATTACCGGTGGGAGTGGGTGAGCGGTAGAAGGTGCGGAACTAGCTCTGGATGATGTCCATGTCAGGTGCTGGTTTTTAATTATGAGGCTATGAAACACAAAGAATGATGTAGAGTGAATATAGTCTTTTACATCTACATGTATGAATAATGATACTTTAATGAATGTTGTGAAATCAAATAATACCCAAGATTTTTTTATTCTTATTTGAAAATACGAAAGAAAACCGTGGAAGAATTTTGTAGATTAAAAAAAAAAATATATATATATCAATTTATATTATAAAATATTTATTGCTATAGAATAACAAAGGCATCTTTAGGATATCATTAACCATTACGAGAAGTTTTATTTTTCCATTAATATTAATTCATTACACGGAGTAATCAAGGTTTTCGCACAGCGCTACGTGATCTGCTCCTACAGCTACACTAATTCTAAAGTCAGTCTACCAAGCCTCTTTATCATTCAACCGCTGTCTTCTAAACATCTGTTTAATCATCTAGACAATTTTGACTAGTCAGTATATCTTATATATGGGAAAATGTCTAAATACAATGCGAAGAGCCTCACCTACATAAATCTCCATCTTTAGTGACTTCAACGCCTGCATTGACACTATGCAAGATATGGCCTCGATATAAAATATAATTCAGGACTAAATCGGCAAATTCAAATAAGATAAGGATATCTTATCTAGACCCCGATGTTATGAAGAGACATTACTTAGGCGCGACAGGGATCGGAAGGAAAAGATTCCGAAGTGGGTAGGGCCTTGTATTGCTATTCAAAAGCTCACTCCTCGCCGGCAAGATAAAGAGACCTACTAGCTCACCACTGTGTGTTCAGACTACCAATTAGGGAAACGATACACTTTAAAAGGTGCTATATCCGTTAATTATTTTATGCACTTTCTAAGAGAAAATTTGATGTAATATATAAAAATTGAGGGAATGAAGAATAATGGAATAGCTATAACAATCAAATTAGATATCCTCTGTTTAAATTGCCGCGTTTTGTATTAAGTATCGAACAAAATACCAAGCAAATGGAATTTATCGTAAAATTTCGTATGGAAAACATAAGAAATAATTTTTAAATTTATCATTTTTAGTTTATTTAGTGTTTTTACTACACTACGAATCAATTCTTTTTCAAATTTGACATTCCATGGAAAGTATCGAATGAAGAGAAATTAAAAACGATCGATTGAGTTTTCATGATAGTGCATGATACGTTAATGACAAATTTGTGTATTATAAGACATCACGTACAAGATATAACCTTTTAAGATTCTGGTAATTCTTTGTAACATTTGCAAAATCTCTACATCACTATACAGGAGGCTATGCGACATGCGGTTGCAGAATTCTTTCTTGTTATTACTTCTTTGCATCAGAATATGCGATATTTCTCTTTAAATCGTGTTTTGAGTAAAAACTTGAAATAGAAGCAGTATCTGAAGTTTATCTGGGTTCCTTGTGACATTGTGATCAATTTCTAACTATAAAGTATAGATCTGTTATGTGATACCCTCTATCACTGTCTCTTAATCGCGCATAAATATATACAAGTTTGATTGACTTCTAAGAATCTGACTGAAAAATTTTGCGGTAAAGTCATATTAAACTGCAATCAACGTGCAAATTTTTAAAGTAAGCTTTATTTAATAATTCAAGAATGACTGTTAAAAATTAGTCGTTGGTTATTATTTTGGGTGGAAAATTTTATTTTCACTGCACGGAATGGTGGTGATTAAAATAATGCAACGAAACGGCATAAATGATTCCCTACCTCAAATCAGATTTATCGAGAAGGCTTACTAAGCATGGAAAGAAATAAGGCTTACGAATCTCTGGTAATCCAAAAGCATGATCAACGCACTAGTCAAAGGATAAAATCAGTCATATTTCTCTCTCTGCTAGGCGAATCGTTAGGGTAGGTTTAAAGGTAATTAAAAGGTAAGCACTAGGTTCGGTAATGTTCAAAGAGAAGGAAATGAATCAGACGAGGATCAAGTCGTGGTCAGCTTTCCGTAACTTACATCTATTCTCCAAACATCCCGATAAAACCCTCATCATGGCTACCGTTTGCCCTTTCCTCTCTAATCCACTCTGATTAACTAATCCTACTCACGCCCGATCCATGGAGCTCATCCAAAAGAGACGTGGGAACGATAAATGACCGTCGTTGGAAGAATGAGCGCTCCTCCCGATGGCATCCGGTGCGATGACTGAGGATTTTCAGCGCATAGAAAGTGCAAAGATGGAATGCGACGTGAAAATGGAGAAAACGCCGTATGAGCGTATTGCGTGATAGGAATGGGGGATTAAAGCCGATGAGATCTTTATCGGTCCACAGAGTGAACCGCAGTGGGCAGCGGTTTTCTATGGAGATTTTCTAAGGAAGATCGGCGCATTAACGCGAATCAGTCGAAAGATAGGAAATCAACCTCTGGAATTAAATCTCGCTTGGAGAATAGGAACGTACGTCGAATTACAGACGGTTCACAAATCTGATCTCTTTCTCCACGTTCATTATATTGACTTCTGAACAAATCGAAATGAAAAAATGAATCGACGGAGTTGTAACTTGGATTGTAATTGTTAATCTTTAACGCTCAAGAAAGTTTGAAAGATTAACATTATTAGAGTATCGTCGTTACGTTAACTAAATTTTAATCCTCAATAGCAAAATGAGTGCCACGTTTACATAAAAAGTAAGCGATACACTTGAATTGTTAAATTGATATAATAATGATGCTTGGTTTTAACTTAAACAAAATAATGGATCTATAATCAGTATCTTAGTATGCGAATCACCTTTACATTAGGTTGATAAATATTAACGAACATTTCAATCGCGTATACAATGAAAGATTTGGATTGAAAATTATGGAGTAAGAAAGATTTAGATTGTGTCAAGAGAGTGCTATCCACGCCGTGAAACAGTTGACACCTGAGTAAATCCCAGCAATGTTTCGAATAGAAGGTAACCTTTCTCAAAGATAACGGTATTTAAGAAATAAAATTTTTATGCGCGTATTCTAGCCATTAAATAAAAAGAAAATGTGACATAACTGAAATAGCTGCAATAAAGTTACTATAAACGAATCGTACTAGAGTCACATGTTTACGAAGGACATAAGTTAAATATTCAGAGCTCTTTAAGATTTGGTGGTATATTGTTACGTAAAATGAAACATACTCTCGAAATGTATTAATTTCACTAAATAACTTTAAATCACTCACGTGAAGAATGAGTGAACCTTAATGAGAGAACATAGCAATTAACATCTTATATTATGTATGTAAACGCTGGCTGAGTTGGAAAGCTAAATTGTATCGTATACTCTACTTACAAGACTTATCTTCACGCTCATTAAGACGTAGTTGCCTTATATATTCTAATGATTTCACAAACCTTAAACCAGTTTTGATGAGTCTATCAGTGAGAAACTAAGAAGGAACATCTGAAGTCAGTGGTCGCTTACAAGAAAAACTCACTAATACGGTTTTACATATACTTCCTAAATTCTAATTCAACCATAGTTTATATTAATAACCAAGTAAAAATAAATTTGTACCATTTGAGAATCGAAAATATCCCGAGATTACAAATGATCCCCGAGCATCTTATCATCAAATAGCCAATGGTGATATTTGATCGAAACATTTATGTCATTCATCCATATACTAGTCAGGAATACGGAACATTTCGGGTTAAGAGCTTTGTTAATTTAACCCAGTCCTCTACATAGCATTGGAAAGTCTAATCTGTAATTATACTCTCAATATCATTAAATTCATCGATTAAAAATATAAATAAATAATCATCGATTAACTTCTTTCGACCATATTTTAACAATAATTTTCACTCATAAGTATACTATATATGGTAATGTACATTTATGTACCCTGTCTGTTGTGTTTATTAGGATTGCAAAAGTTATAAAAAACGCTATTTAGTAGCTATTTTTCATTGAGTTTGTATTACTGTTTTCGTGTTTCAAATGAAATGAATATTTACATATTAAAATAATTCCATTCCTGTAAATCATTCCTATAAATTTATTGATTCCGTGAGGTGGATCATTTGAAATCTGGGGATTTCCTCGATTTAAGATGGTTCAAATTTCCTTGTCGTCGATGATTAGTGTAAGCAAGAGGTAGCAAAAATGTAAGGACTCTGAAAATACAAAGACCGTATAAGTGATTTTTTCTAGCAGACGACCATTTCCATCACATCCGATGTGCCTTCTCAGTTTCTCAATGTTATTCTAGAGAAAACTGGTTTACGGATAGTGAAATCATTAGAATATTTAAGGCAACTCCGTCTTAATGAGCGTGAAGATAATTCTTGCAAATATTATATATGATACAATTTAACTTTCCAGCTCAGACAGCATTCACATACATAATATGTGATATTTATTTGCTATTTTCTCTCGTCTCAGGTCAGTCGGTCTTCAAATGAGAAATCTAGCGTTAGTTATAAGAAAGAAAACTAACATATTTCTTGGGTGTATTTCATTTTTATGTTATAATGTAATTCAAGATCTTGATGAGCTCTGAAAATTTAATACTTCTCCTTCGTAAGCATGCGACTCTAGCGCGATTGTGTTCATTATCCCTTTACTGTAGTAATATGAATTATTTCCCCTTTTCTTTTTAATTTTGATAAAAGTAGATATATAAACATTTTAGTTCTCAAATACCGTTATCTATAAGAAAGGTTACTTTCCGTTTTGAAACATCGCTCTCCATAATACAATTTCATAATACAAACGTGAGATGGGAATCCACACATAGGCAATTAAGATACATCATAGATTACATTATAATTAAATATATTTTAAACGAGATGTATGAAAAATCGCTATTTTCGTAAACCCCACCTCAATATGCCAAACGAAATTGAAATAATCCGTATCGGCATTGATTTTTTCCTTCAAGAAGCAACCTCTTCTCGCTCAACGTATATATAACTGAATTCATCATTGCGTAAGATGGAGTTACGAACAAATTCAGATTTCTAACTTAAAATAAAATCCAGCGTTAATCAGTAGCACGTATGTATGCCTCGAAAATCCAAGTGAAACTGAGAGTATGCTGAATTTGTCAGAAAAGAAAAACATATTTCCGTCGAATGCGTTTAAATGTAGTACGTTAATTTCACTATCATATCTTATACTATCCCATCGTCATTCCGAAATACTGTCTCCAGGTATTCTTTTCAGTTTACATTTTTACATCTCAAACTTCCACATTCATCTTCCTACCACTCTTAAGCCTAGTAGGCAGTAGTGGTAAATTATTTGAAAACTAAAAAAAAAGGGTTGTGTGGAGGGAATTTCCATTTATTTTGTTCACCTCTGAACTATCAGAGGCAACTTCATTCCAGCTTCCTTTCCTCATCTCATAGCCTATCAACATCCAATGGTTAAGTCTTCCTCTAACTCTAAGCCATTTTATCTCCTTTCAATATGTATACATAAACATACTCAATTGTAAATTCAACTCGAACTGTTTGGACACAGAGAAGGTCATCATGCGACAGCTGTCGTCCTGAATTGATTTTCTCTGAGAAATAAAATTTCAAATCGATAAAAGAGAAAGCTATATTTTTCAAATAATCAAAAGGTAGAAATAGAAATAAATCAGGAAAATTTTCCCCCAGAAAACGATATCATACTTTAATATCTTTGCAAAATACTACACGTTAACATCAGCCTTCCCTGACTCATTTCTCCCATCATGGAGTCCTTCACGGTTACTCGCAAATCTGCGGAATATATTAAGTTAATGTAGTACACAGACGTGAGAACACGAATGCTTGTTAATACTCGGGAATATAATCGGTGGAACATCAACTCCTTTCAACGCATCTTCTTATCTGTCCATCTACAAGCGACGGACGCTTTCCTACGCCTGACTCCAATCGGTTAACAATGGACTTCGGCTGGGTGACGCCGGTATTCACACCTCTCGCGATTCCTGCTGCGACACCTTCAGATAAAAAAAACGCCCTATTCCATGGGAACGTCCCCTTTCCGGACACTGCCTTTCTCCTTTCTCTTTTAGCCGTGGAGAGAGTTTATGCGAAGATTGTTATCCAATGCTTCGGAGCTAATTGTTGTGTCAGAAGGTATGGTTCCTCATACTAACTATCCTATTTTACAAGCGAAGTGTTGCATAGGCTTTTTGTCTTCGGAGAAACAGGGTTCTCCTTAAAAGGATTCGTTATTTGCTCAATATTTCGTCGAAAAGTATGTTTCATTTTACTTCTGATAAAAATCCGTTTAAAATGATACGTCATCAAAACTTAGTCTTCCTTTGTTGTTAATTCTCATTTTTTTCTATAGAATGGATTTACTCGTTACTTTAAAAAATAGTATCTATTCCTGCAGTTCTTAGATCAATCGTTTCAGCAAATTTACTTTCCGTGACCGTTTTACTCAATTTTCTTTCATAGAATTGTGCTTCTGGAATTTAAGACGCGATTTCTCTTAAAATCTACCCTAAAAAAGAAATCGCGCTAATACTGCACATAAGATGAATAATGTAGTATCGATTGATGCAGATTGTTGATAAGGAAATGGAAATTAGGTTATTCACGACGAGGAGATCTTTGACGCATTCATAAGATCACCAGAGACAGCTTAAGACAATCAGCTGTTCTTTATGATCTCTTTTTTGCCAACATAAATAACAGAAATTTGAAGCGTGATTTACAACAACTGTAGCATTTCCATTGATATATACAGTCCGTCTATATAATTCCGAAAAATTATAATTTTAAGATTAATTTACACGTCTTGATCAGCTGTGAAAATTTTGCTACTTATACACTAATTTTTCATGAAAGAGAACAGAGTGAAATTCACATCTTAATCGTTATGGCATTCCGGGTATAGAGGGCTCCTGAGATAAAAAAATTCTAAGCAGTAAAATGTTCTGTCGGAACAGTCATTAATTGAAGATTGATTAAATCTTCCATCCCAGAAACTACGATTAGCTACAAAAGTAAAAGCTCAAATTAGCTAAAAGCTTTGGATAGAGAGTGACTATAACAAGGTAAGATGTGGAGTGAGGTCACAGCGACGAACAAGACTAATGCAAAAGTAATTGGAATTGTCTATGTCTATCACAAAACGCAAAATTTTAATTCTTCAAGATATAGTAGCAGAAACAGCAGTGATATCTACAGCATATCTCTATTCCATTCCCTTACAGCGGAAATTTCACTACTGTTGGCGTTTTCCAGCTGACATTTCTTGTTGCACTTGATGAAAGAAACGTTTATTAAAATATTTTCCAGGTGAACATAAAAAGCGGTTTAATATGGAAAAATCTCCAGCTATGCAGTCCATATAGTCACTTATTCCATGAAAAACTGTGACTCGTAAGATTTTATTCTCAGGTGGAGAGAATATGCCGGAAGTTAATGATGAGGGTCTTCCTGCAATTTAATCAACGTGAGGTCTTCATCATCTCAGGAGAGAAAGTAACACCATCGCTGAGTAAATAAATCAAAATTTATTTTTATCTCATTTTAAAGTAATATATTCTTTCTGAAGAGAGGTTCAAAATCATCCTTGTAGAGGCTAAAAATCAAATTTCCTTTCAGATTCTTAACGTTTTACGAAACGGATATCATACAACTCTAATACTCATCCAAGATGACCCCAGAACTGATAAAATCATTTAAAGGAGTTGGGTTTTCTATTCGATCACAGACTTGAAAGAAAATTGTCATTTTCTAAAAGAATAAAGCTCAATGTCATATGGTGATGTTATTCATTTACTTTCACCTAGCAATGTCCACTAATATTTTCCCGTCTTAATTTTTTTTCAGCAAGGGGTTGATATATGCTCTGTTATAATTTAGTTGTACATATATCACACTTTGTATCTTTTTTTACACCTCCGGTTGGATCTTCACGAATAGCTTCAGAGAAAGGTGTAAACAAAAGGAACGACGCCAGTCAATCCAACTGGAAGGTGTAGGAGGTAAGTGGAAGAAGAGCTATTCTAAGAATATCTGACATTTAAAAATTTTAATACCGAAAACGTTTTCCACCTTCTACACAAAATCGTAACATGGACTTCCGCTTAAATCCTTAATTTACTTTTCATAGGTAGACGGTTTGAATTTTTTAGTGAATGAACGAGTTTTAAATCCTTTTTTCTGTTATCTTTAGAACCATAGGGAAAATGTAAATATTTACATAAAACCTGAATATTTAGAGACGGTCTCCATTTACAGACAATATTTATAAATTCAAATTATGTATTCATAAAAATATCTCGAAGGAAATAATGAGACTAAAATTTCTTCGGAATTTATACTTTAAGATTCCATATATATTAGTAAATAATTAATATAATTACTAATATATATACTATTGCATGAGCTGACACGTTATTGCAATAAATTATTGCTCTTATGAGTATTCCCCTGAGAATTAATAAATAATCAGTTTAAGAATAATACGCTATATGAAATTGTTTAAAGAAACTAGTTTAAAGAAACTAAGATTAATAAGAAAGAATACTCGAAGGAAACATGAATATTTTCTGGAGGTATTGCTAAATTAGTCCGTTAGTTAGAATTTCAGTTGATTGCCGTTAGGTTTCCTCATACTCATCAATTCCCATGAAATGTTTGGTCGGACGTCCGTTGAACGGTAGCTATTTATATGTTTGCTTGCATTGCCTGAAGCAGTCCAGTAAAGGAAGCTCATGGTAACAATTATTCGCACCCAGTAATAAGTTCCTAACCAAAGGGGGTCACTATCACAGCACGTAGTAGAGGTTTATTAGTAATAAAACTCTGTTAATATTTCCTTCCACAGTTTTCCCCACCTTATTAAACTTTATTCTAGTAAAAAACAGTCTAAGAAATAATTGTGCTCTTCTCTCTTGACAGAGTTTCATGGGAACATTTCCAAGAAATTATTTTAATCAGTCACCAGGCAAATACAAGGATGATTTTCAAATAAATATTAGCTTATATTACTCTTCCGTATGAACTCGCTTTAAACGTTAACTTAGTATATATATAGTAGATAGTATTTATTTATTTGTTGGATAAAAAGTATCGCGTTTGTTAACATAGTTACCTTAAAAATCATTTTGATGGGAAAACTTTTCATTTTTATGAAAGGGAAATATTTACAATTTGATATTTCATTACATAAGATTGAGTACTTAAAATTCGCAATTATATAAATAAAGATTTATTGATCCAACGGCATGCATGTATTAGTAGGAAAAGTTATTATCTAATGTAATTGAATTTAATTTCATTAAGTCTCTATAATATTGATACATTAATTAAAACAATCATACAGCAATTTTAATTCTATTACAATTACTATACTTTACATTATGATCAGTTTTAAAATTTTTTTATAGAATATCTACATTACCATCTCGTTAATCATGCTTTCATCGATAAACTCATCCTCAATATATGTTTTTGTTCGTTGAGATTTCGAAAACCTTTAAAAATATTATAATTTTATTAGCAATACAAGAGCCAGTTTGTATAAAACATTTGTTACCAGTAGTTTTTTATAAAATATTTGTTCCCTCACTTCAAGCTTCTTAAAGATTATGTCTTTTGGATAGGGTCCTCAAGTTTCCCTCTCCTCCTGTAAAATGATCATGATCCTTCTGTATCATGATCATTTACTTGTCTGTATTTTGAAGAATTTAGACGGAAGAGAATAAATAAAAAAATGGCATATGCTACGAAAAAATTCGACTCGGTTCGCAGCTTCGATAGAGCACTCCAAGGTAAGAAAACACGGGTTTGAGGTACATTGCGCATCCTAATCAGGTCCGCATCTGAACTTAAATCTCCTTTTCCAGTTTGCGTAGACGACGACCCTCTCTTCACGTACTCCCTTTTCCATCCTACTCTTTCCTAAAACTTATTTTCTTTGCCGTCCAAATCGGTGACTTAAGGCAACCGACAATTTTCTCCGAAGTGAGTCAATTCCTGCGAACCGTATTTCTAGGATTCGTGGAAACACGCTAACAGTTCAGCAGCACGTGCGCAATACGGAAGGAGAGAGCAGTAGCCATTCTTCCGACTCGGAGAAACAAACGTTCGTTCTGCAGAGAAAATACAGCTGTCTCGTAGTAAATGTCTTACTAGTATCGTACTTCTCAATTGCTGAGCGGCGGCGAAACCTTTCTATCACTTTTACCTCTCCAGTTGTCTCTCCTACTTCAGAGAAAAAAATGGGGTCGGCTTACTGCAGTTCCTTTCATCTCACCGCCTTTTTTTGAACGTTCCGACACCTAGGGGAGACGTTGTTTCTTTCTTTTTCTTTATTCCGCACCACCCTTCATAGCTCTCTTCATGATTAACCTTCCTTACTGTTTCCTCGGGACGCGACTATTCCTTTCTTCTTTCCAAGCCTTTCTTCCACTCATTAGCATTCTATTTACATTTACATCTACATATCTACCCTGCAAGCCGCCTTTCAGCTTGTGGCATGGAATGAATGCACCCCGTCTCATCTTTCCTAATCGATTACTTTAGCGCATCGGTCGCGGAAAAATGAATTCTTTAATCTAGCATCCATTTCTCTGATCTTCCTCGCGGTATCAGAACGATATGGACAATGGGCTTTAGTCACAGCATGGAAATTTCCATAAGTATCATTTCATGGAACATTTAGACCTCATTAATAATTAAATGAGAAAAAAACCAAAGCTGACTAAGTCCACAATTTAAACTAAGTTTTACCTAGTCTAATACGCGAATGCAACACTTTTCAGCAGGGTCTCATATGCTACATTTCATCTCGTAAATTTGAAGGCTTCCTCGGCTCTTCCTTTCTAAATTGTGGACATAATCAGATTGTAGTTTTTCTCATTTAATCATGAATCAGTTCCACCAAATATCGCCTGAACTAATTAATCATAGTTAGACCTCAGTTTTTCAAATCCTGATGAAGGGTATTAATAAAAAGTGATTTTGACTTCTCTGCCAAAACGTGGTCAATAAGTCAGGACAGTACTAAACTGTGGAGTTTTCCAACAGAAAGATACGAAATATTTGTAATATAACTTTGTATTTTCCGGAAATTTCTAATTTTATTTTGATACGCAATTAAAATCCAAAGGAAAATCCAAATTTCTCCTGTCAAAGTATTTATATACATTGAGACTCCATTTTAAATTATACATATATACATATTATACATATTCCGGAAAGTATTATTAGTTATTAAAAATCAAAGATAAAGATTGTTTGTCAGTATTGAAAATCGTTTCAGGAAAGTTTAGATTTCAGAAAGGATGAATTCTTAAATCCACTGTTTCTCGAATCAATTTGACTGTTCTTCGCTGTATCAGAATGGTTTATGTAACAAGATAAAAGAAACAACATGATATCGGCTAAATTAAGTCTTTTACTGAACCTTCTTTCTTCTAAATATTCCTATGCTGCCTCATAAAGCATTTGAGAAACTCTCACCGATTTGTCGTGGCAATTCTTTACCAAACGTATCGCTTTACGTTGTACCCTTCGAATTCGCGAATGTAACACTTTCCAGCAGGGTCTCATACTAGATTCCACCTCGTATATTTGAAATGCTTCCTCGGCCCTTTCTTTCAATAAGCCCCAATAATGCTGCGGAACGAGGTATGAGTGATCGGACTCCGTTCTTACGCTATTTCTGTGAATTGTCTCGATTGAGTCTTATGTTTTCGCAATTTGTTCCGTGCGACGGCCTCCCGCTGCGGCTCCTGACTCGAAAGACCACGCTTACACCGTTTCGCATAGAGTAAAATGTTAAACTTCTTTTGGCCATGGATTTATAAAACCAGAGGATACTTAGTTTAGTTGAAAAGCATTCAAATGCAAATTGAAACTCGATGAATCAAAATTAAAATGGACAAGGGGATCTTATACAGCGAGTTTGATTTACATAAATTTTAACTCAAACGGGATAGAATCTAAAAATAGACACTGAATTTCTTTTCCAAACAGAAACAGAGTTACAATTGGTCATCCGGATTAAACCTGTATGACAGGTTGGCAGGTAGAATTTAAAATTCTCTTCTCCATATAAGGAATTTACTCGTACTAGTCATACTTAAACGAGAATCAACAATCGACTACCTTAGCCTTCACTTCGTCGAACCTGGATATATCACTCATCGTTTAAGAAATCCATTGATGTATAATAGTTTCCACAATTAGTATGGAAACTTTAATACACTATTGTATATTTATACGATGAAAGTATGAACAATTTTACGTGACAAAATTTTGAATTGGTATTTAATCATTAGGATCAATTCCATCGGGTATTTTTAAATTTGTGGTATCAATATAAAAATTGGGTTATTGAAATGTGTGTAGAGTCGATAGTAAGATTAACAATCAGCTATAATTTTTGTGTAAAAATAACAACCCAAAGAGGTCTGTTTATTTAATAGGATTACGTAAACGAATGAAAAGATGCATGTACATACAATAACAAATATTTTTATTATTCTAAGATTTAAGTTCACTACACTAAGGATGAAATAATTAAATCTCTTTGAAGTTCCAATTAGCGCTCTTCATGCCCATTAACTGGCGGCTATTTGCTTCCTTTTAATTTCACCTGTATTGTTCTTCCGAATGACAAGCAAGCTATTATTTGCATAATGAATACGTACAGGAAAAAGATAAGTATCTTTCCATTATTCTCATCTTCTGATGAATTTAAATGCAGCCAACAACCGTTTGGTTGGGATAACTAATGATTGAATGATTGAAAATTAGAAATCCTAGGATGTTGACCTATAATATTTAACAGATATGAAATTCGATGGGTTTAGGATGGAGAGACCATAATTGGATAAAGGGAAGAGCGGTTGATACTTGAGGATTAAATTGTGACTTCGGATGTAAGTCTTTATCTTGAGAAACGCATGGGTTTCTACGAATAATGTATATTCCTTACATTTTAATAATTCCGATGTCTCAATAATAAATAACTTAAAAGTGTGAATAAATATCGATGCATTTAAATGCAAGAAAATGATATTCGAAATTTGAATGGTTTTCACACATACCCGTCTTGATATTGATACTATCGTTGGGAGTTTTGGCGTACTCCTGTAATCCAGCTACATGGAGACATGAGCAGGAGATGAGGTGAGTCCAGAGATCCTGACTGTGGGTTATATGATCAAATTCATCATTTCATATATTTTGGCAGACGAGAATGTGCAACAGTCCTTTAAAGAACGCGCTTCACAACCGAGCAAAGGAAATCAATAAACGGAGCATGCGCTTTCGAAATACTTAAATTTCAATATCAAAAATCAACCTTTTTGGTGATGTATTCGATACCGACATCCTATTCTCTGAAAATTAAACCTAATTTGGTATAGGATGGTAACGAGAAAAAGGTTGGGTCCTATGATATGGTTCGTATAAATTGACGACGAGAATCGTATTCTCTCGCTGGGAGTGGTGGCGTACTCCTGTAATCCAGCTACTTGGAGGCTTGGTGCAGAGGATGGTTTGAGGCCGGGGGTCCTGCCTGTGGGTTGTCCCACGTTGACTGGACGTCCGCACTAAGCCCGGCATCAACATGGGCACCCTGGAGGAGTCCGGGGCGGCCAGGTTGTCTAAGGAGGGGCGAACCGGGCCAGGGGGGAAACCCAGCAGCCAAAAGTCCCCGTGGCGGGCAGTAGTGGGATCGCGTCCGGGAGTGGGAGCCCATGGGCAGCCCGGACGACATAATCAGACCTGTACCTTTTTGCATTTTTTTTTCGTAACTTTCTTCTTTTCATTCAATTCAATTTTAGGGGAAGAAGCTGGATGCCTTAGAGGCTATTAAAATAACAAAATTAAAAATCTAACCAACTATCTTAAACCCTTTGCATCTTCTCATCCTTCCTTCAAACTGTAAACTGTGTTGAAGTGTTTGCATATTCCTCCGCATTATCTGAAGATCTCGTTTAAGCCGAAACCGGTATCGTATCTGTATTAGATCGTGTGAATACTACTATGCGTCTCTTTGTTGCAATGTCGTTTCACAAAGTCCGGCCTACGATGATAGATTTTATTACTAATATTGATTTGTTTCTTTCTAGACGCAAATTGGAAAGAAATTGGAGGGAATCACGCGCGGAATAAGATATGATATCTAAATATATAAAAGAATAAAATTATATTTAAAGTAATAATAACAAAGTAATAATACTAAAGTAATAATACTAAAGTAATAATAATAAAGTAATAATAATATTATTGTAATAATAATGTGTAATATTTAAAGCTTTTATACCGAACTCTCACCAAACGAAAAAAATTTCTCTCAAAATAAAACGTAGACCCCAAATAAAAATTGAAGAAGTTAATAACGCTCGAAAATTACGCGGCGCACCGGCGAAGAAGTACTGTAATAGAGGAAGAGATTGATTTCTCGTCCATCCGGCGGCCCTCATGAATAAACACTGAGAAATATACAAAGATATCTCTCGTATATCATAACTTTCCCCTCATTCTTCTCCCTTTGGGCGGAATGCGCGGATAAATAGCTTCATTTCGACCGAAAAGAATGAAAGCATCCAACTCCGAGCAAAGGGATTTATTTCGGCCATCCGAAGCCATTTACATCCGCGTATTGAAAATTTCTCTCGTGGCGTCCATTCAAAGCAAACAGAGGCACTCCTGTTTAGAACTCTTCACGCACTTCCTCTCGAACACTCTCCTCTATCACTCACTGTCGGCCAGTCGCTTCTGAAAGTGAAATCTCGCAAAAGAAGAGGCCATGTAGGTGTTGGAAGGAGATCTCCTTCAGGGATTCCCAAATGATTTCGTTCCGCCGGAGAGAAAGCGGCGCATCTGATGGAGGATGCGATAAGGCCAAGGGGTCAACGAGAGGAAACGACGGGCAAATTGGCCACCGGGTTTTTTGGCCAAATGTTGGGTAATTCGACCTCAGGGTGCACTTTTACCAAAAAAAACATTTCATAACCAACGGAGTAGCTCGCCCATGTCGGGAAATCTACGTGGTGGCAACAAATTTACCTTCCCGTAAACTGATGTGATTCGGCGATTTTAGCTCATGACGCAACGGGAATGGAAGTTGATGTACGACGATAAGGGTAAAAATAGAAGTTGGAGAAGTTAAGCAGGATAAATGGCTATGATTTATAATACAAAAAGGTAAAATTTTAAACCGTGTTCTTTACGGAAGTGGCCTTATCTTTGTCCCGTTTCAGATAAAGTTTCCATCATTATTTAAAAGAGAGGTAAAGACTACCAACTTGTACACCATGTATCAACATATCATTTCAATAAGCATAGTTAAATTGTTTATAAATATTAAGTTCATTTTTCAGATCTTTTAAATTTCTTTCCCTTAAGATACCAATGAATACTAAGTCCTAGGTTTTCCTTAGGATAGGAGTGAAAAGGTAATTCACGTTCTTAAATTAATAACTGCGAGGTAACTTGAAAATTGTTACGATTTCAGTAGAAAACATAGTGTGGATAAAGTAAATGGTTAATTTAATTGATGAATTAAAAAACGGATAACTTACGAAAGAAAAAACAAAATGAAAATCATAGAGACTAACAAAGTATTTCTATTCAGCGAGCAAAGAAAACATTTCAAGGAAAAGTATAAATAACAAAAAAATAGGCTGAAAGGCCTATTACGTATTGCAAGTGCATCCTGAAACGTTTAAACGGGCTTTGATAAAATGTACGAGTTAGTAAAAATAGTTACATGTATAAGAATAGAAACTTTAGTTCCAAGAACAAAACCCATAGAAAAATTAATCAATCTTTGAAGTGGTTTAGAGTAAAAACAAGGAAGGACAGTATAAGGTATGGATATATCTAATATAAACTGAAACAAGAGCTGCATTTACGGAAGAGTACGCGGTGAGAAGGTGGAGAGCAAAGATGAGCGATGACCTAAAAGGGAAGAATGGGATGAAGATGTCAGTTCGAAGAAAAGAAACATAATAAAAGGATTTTCCTTAAAAGGTAGAACACGATCGTGATGAAGATATACAACTCTAGTTTACGAAAGGTTAGAAAGGTTTCATTCTTCTCCCAGAAGATGCTCTGTTTCCATTTATTTCTACAAAGAGGAAAAGATGGCTATGTTGCTACACTGGAAGATAAATGCGATGAAACTTTTAAGAAGGCATCCGATAGAAAACAGAGTCTTGAGTTGATAGAAAGAGCTTCTGATTTTATGAAAATTTACTCTCAAGCGTGAATTAAAGTCAAAGTTGGGAGAGCGAGATATACCCAAACCTAAGTAAATTAGTTTTCAAAAACGAATCTCATTTGAAAATACTGCATACGAAGAAAATAATTTTTACACCATGCAAAATAGCAAACTTCAATTACCTTGAAAATACGTTCAAACTAGAATATGATCAACTTAATAATTATCTTACGTGAGCAAATTCACAAAAAAGAATAGAATTAAACCGAAGCGTCTTTCTTATTGGTTGAATTCTAGAGCTTGCGATACCCTGGAGCAACTTCAGACAAAACCTCCAAGTTTTTCGTTGAACTATAGAAGATTTAACGAAAACTTAAATATTACTGCGTGCCTTTAAGAAAAACTTCTAAATTTGTGTATTCAATTAAAAAACTTACTTTGTGTGAATACCACCACAGAAACGTTTTCACTTTCGTATGTTTTCCTCTATTACTCCTTTGTCATAAATTTATGTGAGGCAAACAAAACTGAAATGGAAGCGAAGAATTTTCTTGTCATATTGCAGTAAACTAGATGTTCATATACATTAATTTCATATATAGTAATTAACTATAAAATTTATAAATTTTTGTAAAGATAACAAAAATTTTTGTATGGTTTATAGCAGAAAGAAAGATTCATATTAGAAACAAGCCACAATGTTCTTCACCGAAAAAATAGGAACGAAAATGATCCCCACAAGGGATGTATTTTTTGTAACATCATCTCGCCCACTCCAGAGTTCGGATAATGAGACCAAAAGTGAAAACGAGCTTTCATGGTTCAATTATGCCGAATAACGTTTCTCCTAAGGGTCTATTAATAATGGCGCGTGGGTTTTCACGACCTTTGTCTCAGCAGGGTCAAACCCGTGAAATCATCCCGGAACCACGCCACTTCCAACTCTCTTCAAGCCTTTATATGAAATTCAATACCTTCAGAATTAATAAATTTTTTCAAGACGGTAAATGTATCTCAGATAAATGAGATTCTAAAATCATATAACAGAAAGATGCTTCATGTCTTGTAATTAAATTGAATAAATTTCTAATTTTACGGCAGATTATATCCGACAAAGAACCAGCAAAAGTTTGACGTGAAATAATTCTGATATGATAAATAATAGATTCCTTGTTTTCAAGATTAGATTTAGATGGTAATAAGGACTAGACTCTCATTACAGTTCGATTAAATGCGTAAGAATAACTCAAATTTGTTAATCATAAGCAATATCTCATCCCTGCTGGAGCAAGTCAATACAGTTGTTTACAGAATGCACTAACAAAGAGAACTAGCAATTAAGACCCGAAAAGAAAAGCCGCAGCAGTCGATTGCTACTTCTTCTAATGAATTCGTAAAATCAGATTAGCAACTTGAAATCCTCGTAAAATTGGCTGAAATCGAATAAAGTCAGTGTGTGAATTAAGAATTAGATGCTGGAATAGAAGCCATTCGCCAAGATTGGTTCATGTCATGCTGCACATATGACAGACGGCAAATCTGACCTCGACATTATTCACGGTAGTCATAAAGCTTACCCAGAAAAAAAGAATAAGGGATAATTTAAAACGCTCTTATAAGATTATATACTTGACTCTTAGCTTTCTCTTATTAGTTTCTCAGATAACTTTAAAAATTTTGTTGTTGTTGTCATTCCTTTTACGATATTTAAAGGAAGGAAAGGTTACTCGCTTGCCATCTGGTACAAGATCGAGAAAAATATATATTTTATTAACTCGTGTTTTAGTCTTGATCATGGATGTGATTAAAGATAGAGGAAGTGTGAGTGTTGAATAGTGATGGTATTCATCTTGGTCACCCTTCATTCATTGCTACGAAAAAATCTTTGATTAATCCTTATTTCCACTTAAGAGAATGTTTTCAACTCATGGCACTTTGGCTCAGTGAGAAAAGCAAAGTAGTTTACTCCTTATTACACTGGATAAGTCTCACTCCTTCTTAATGGCTTTCGGTAGTAAGTGGAGGAGTTGAGATTCCAAACCTGGCGTCGAGCTAACTAATTTACATATATAGAGGAATCGCATAGGATTTTAAAGGTTTTTCTATATGTAGCTTTTATAAACCACAGAGTAACCTTCTTCTGTGTGCTCTTCTTTTGTGCTATTCCTTCCTCTTAGATTTCACACGAAGAAGGAATAGATACAAGATGATTGTCAATCTCGCTCCAATGAAATTTGTTTTTCATTTTTATCATACTGGAAAAATTTACTTCTATCAGATCTTATGACTGCCTAATGAGGAAGTTGATTGAATTTTAGGTAATGAAAGAGATTCCTGATTAGATTACCAAGAAGCAGACTATGCAAAACGAATTCAGTCGTAGTTGCAAGTTATTAAGATATCTAGCACGCTTTCTACTGTGTCTGCAGAAAAAGACATCAGCAGCCAAAGAACAAAAACAACGTAATTACAAGCATCATAAGTGAAACGTGAAGAACAAGTATTAAATTGTTATTGCGGCTTCCTTAAGGAGGACTTACTCAAAATTTGATTTGGATCTTCCTTATCACGTTGCATTGGCAAATTTTAAATTTTTTCTTTCTTCATAAAAAACTTCCTTATTAATGATTGAAAAAATCAGCTACGGAAAAAGTCACACATCCAAAAGTACGATAGAATTCAACGATAAACATCAGTTGGGGTAGAATCCCTTCAATAGGAGGAGAATATCTTTCCAATAAAGATAAGCAGCAACTTTTATACCTTTCCATAATTAAAATCCATTCTGAAATTTTCTCTCCCTCTTATCCGGAAATAATTAGTTTGGAGCGGATTCGTGGAACTGAGACAGACTTTACAGCAAAATATCGTTTACTTTAATCGCATCTATTTAAATTAGAGGTGTAAAATATGTTAGGTGAGGTGAAAATGGAAAATGAATTCATAAATACCGGTGCATTCAAATGATGAAAATGATTTTCGAAATTTTAACGGTTCTCACAAATACCCGCCTCGATTTTATTTTTATTCACGGAGAGTTGGCGTACTTCTGTAATCCAGCTACTTGGAGACATGAGCAGGGAATGAGGCGAGTCCGAAGATTCTGTCTGCGGATCGCAACATGATCAAACTTGTGCCTTTTTGCATTTTGTCGCAAAACGGCTTATTCTCAAACCCAAGTTAACCCTATTATTGATTACGTTTTTTTTATATACTTTTTTATTTCCAGCCTGAGTACGAATATCCAGACGACAGTTACTATTGTGACGTCATGTATCGATCTAACCGATTTAAACAACGAAATTATTGCAACTTAAGATGGTAAAATTGAGGCAAAGACAGAAAATGAATTCAATTATGAACACCAATGGACTCGATGGAGTTGGGAATCAAAAGATTATGAAATAAAATCTTAGGTATATATGCATTATGGAGTACCGTAACATTCACCCTGTACTGGAATTTATCTATTTAATATACTTTAGATTTATATTTCATACATTTTGACAGATGAGAATATGCAACAATCCATTTAAAGAACGCGCTTCACAACTGAGCAAAGGAAATCAATAAACGGAGCATGCGCTTTCAAAATACTTAAATTTCAATATCAAAAATGCATCTTTTTGGTAATGTATTCGATACCGACATCCTATTCTCTGAAAATAAAACATAATTTGGCAGAGGATGGTAACGAGAAAAAGGTTGTGTCCAACGGTACCGTGTCGTATAAATTGACGACGAGAATGGTATTCTCTCGCTGGGAGTGGTGGCGTACTCCTGTAATCCAGCTACTTGGAGGCTTGGTGCAGAGGATGGTTTGAGGCCGGGGGTCCTGCCTGTGGGTTGTCCCACGTTGACTGGACGTCCGCACTAAGCCCGACATCAACATGGGCACCCTGGAGGAGTCCGGGGCGGCCAGGTTGTCTAAGGAGGGGCGAACCGGGCCAGGGGGGAAACCCAGCAGCCAAAAGTCCCCGTGGCGGGCAGTAGTGGGATCGCGTCCGGGAGTGGGAGCCCATTGGCAGCCTGGACGACATAATCAGACCTGTACCTTTTTGCCATTTTTTTTTCGAAACCTTCTTTTATACAATCAATTACGCTTCGTTATTTTATCTTCACAGAAGATTTTGTCCTCCTATTATGGAAAATTTATCGTTCAACCCAATAACGAAGGATTTTCAATTCTCAAGATGTGTCTGAATAATTTCTGAACCTGAGAGTGATTTGGTTAAACATTCCTGTCTTTTGATAATAAATTTTAAATATATTTCATTCAATATGGGATCTACTTACTCTATTATTGCAAATGGGCAGAGTTCAGGGTTATCTTACAAGACTTTTTTCAAAGAAATAGAATTTTTAGAAAATTTACGTTAGGCTTCATTCAGTTTATCCAATATGTATAAACCCTGAGAGTTGTTTTTTGTGTTTAGTAGTAGTTGCATGCACCATAGGAATAGCTCCTATTATTTTGCGGACGCGGAAAATAAATTATCTGATCAGCATGTGTGACAGATTACATTATATATTTTACGTTTTTTTTTTTGGAACTTATACTAGGTTTTAATGTATAATCTCTGACTTCATCGAGTGTGTTTAACAAAAAATTCTAATTCTTTTCCTTCCGATGAATTACATCCTATATCAAGCAGCATAATGGAAAACCTATCATTTTGTCGCTAGTATTCTTAACGAAGCATTAAAGTAAGTACAGTCAGCTTGATAGTGGATTTTCTACTATTTAACGCTTTCCGTCCTAATTTCTATATATTAGTTTAAAAATTAAATTGCCGATGAACAACCATTCCTTTAAGTAGTGATGATAATTTTCATCACATTAACTCATTTATGTTACAAAATGTACGACAGGTATATTTTATATGCAATTGTTCATAAAACTCGCACATAATAGCTCGTAAAGATTCCTAGTGAATAGAATATGTATCCAATAAAATACACAATAATAGAGACATCAGGCTATGTCTTGTCGGTGCTTTACTGTGTCATTATACAATACCGTTTAGCATCGTAATTATCACGCAATGAAGGTTTTCCTTTTCTATGAGACAACTCGTTTTTATTGATAAACTGCCCAGTTATCTTTCAAGGCCAACTTTTACAAAAACGAGATTAACTTCTTGCTTCGTTTTTTGAGGAACAGGAAATGGAACGTCCGCCTTTCTACATAGGTAAGCAACATTCTTATCTAAAATACCAATCTCAGCATCTCAGTGGGGAATTTTCCCTCGCTAACCATACAACGCGGAATGGTACTTTTTTCTAGTGATCTCCCAATCAAAAGGCTGTAAAATTTAACCCAACCCACTTCGTAAGTGCCTAAGAAGAGGAAAGATGAAAGCAGGCGCGTATTAACAAAATCTTACCAATTTCTGTGGCAAAAAATTACCGAGCTATTCGTTGAACGGTGTTAGACAAATTATCTAATTGGCTTTGATGTATGAACCTGTGAAACCGGTCCTCAACGAGATTTTAGCTGTCGATGAGATTCATCAGATAGGGTTAACATCTCCGTATCCGCTATAAATGACGCATGATAAAATTTGGAAGGGGAAAATTTCGAAGATGCCAATTTTCAGAAATATTCCGTGACACTGTTCTATTCTAATCAATGTTGTTCTCTAATTGTAGAATGTTCAGATAGCTCACAGAATCATGAAATGCTAAAATCTAAAAAAGATGCATAATACAATTTATTATTTCAACATTCTATTTAAGTAAAATAAAATTAATACGATCAAAGGTAGCTTGGTGAAATTCAACCCATATGTTAAAAGAAATGCATGCTTATTAAAGTCCACGACAGATTAATTTTCCGACTTGTTTCGTCAACGGATTGACATCTTCACCTGAAGATTGAAAAGGAAAGGAAAACAAACAGCCATGGAATTTACTAAGTATTCATTTCTTTCAACATCCTGTTTTGAAAGTACCGAAAATAAATTAATAAGTTTTTTGCACCAACGGCGATCAACTTATTTGCTCGTGTAACTCTTTAAAAGCATCGACAGGTGGATCATCCCACTCTATCTTACTATTTTACTCAAATTGGGAAATATATGAAAGCGATTCCTTGCTAAATTAGTGATATGCAATAAGAGGTCCGACGGATGACTCTTGAAGAAGAGAAACGTTCTGTTAGGGATAAGATCAGGGGCCAATCAGGTCACTGCATTTTGGGAGTGAGGACGCACGGTTTTTTGGTAATGTTAGCAACTAATTTTCAGAAGAGGGCGAAGGAAATTAGGAAATAAACACTGCTAGGGTGTAATTGAAATCTAATCGCTTACATATCTCATCTAACTCTTATCTTAACGCAAGATATTCAGAAACTTTCTTATGCCTACATGGGATAATTGCAAACAATTATTTTTCAACATATAAAGAAAAAGAAATATAATCCAGTAACTTTCATCCAAAAATCATTCTCTAATAACATCTACTGCTAGTACTAATCTCTTACTTTTTACTGTTAAGAGTTTACTTGCTCTTTACTCATCGAACGCTTATTCATTTATATTTTCTTACCCAATAAATTCTTTATTTTGGGTTGCTTCTTTGGATTTGGAGGTTTGTAATTTGTAATTTGTAATTTGGGAACAACAATTTTTTCAGGTTGCTCTTCCAATTGAGAATAGTGAAAATATTCCACGAATAGATATAATTGAATTTTAGTGAAAATTCAAAACTTAAATTGTAATAATAAATAATATATGCTATGTGTGTCGTTTAAGTTAGCCTTTGAATATTGAAAGTAATAGCCTTTGAAATTTATGCTTCAATATCAAGTATCGTTTTGTGCAACATTATTCCACATATGTTAGTTGAAAATCAGAAATTGACCTAAGAATCAAGTGACAGCATATTGAATGGAATGTTAACGTCAAACCTAGAACACGTTAAATGAATTCCTCGAGTCATGATTTGCATGTTTCAAATTAATTTAGCCGTTGTGTAAACACGTGGAAAAATATTCACACTAGAATAATGTATGTGAAATAGATAGCATTAGGGCTCTCTCTAAGATCTGCGGGGCCTTGAGAGAGAGGATTGCTCATCAAAAAGACAAATGACTCATTTATTTTCAACATTTTCAAGTCTGTGATGTATTTTTTTCAGAAATCCAGGAAATATATTGTAGAACTATTTGATAAGGTTTAGACATATCAACAGAAAAAATAGTAAGAATTTAAAAGGTTTAAAGGTTCATTTTTCTTGCTATAACGAATGAAATTTTTTCGATAAATTTGATTTATTATTCTTATGAACTTCCTGTTCGATTGACAAAATACAAAAATCTATCAGCTTCTCCAAGTAATTTTTATCAATTTTAACTTTGAAAAAGATCTTTCAGACGATGCACCTGTTATTGGTATGGTTATAATCATTCTTCGCTGCTTCAGTGCTTGGGCGTAGAATTTAAAATATTTTAGAATATTTTTCGAGCAAACAGCTGTTCGTTCTGTGATGCCGATGAATTTTTCAATATCGTCCTGTAAAGAGTGACATTTATATGTATTCCTGGCTTCAGTGGAATCTGATAAGAAAAAGAAATTAATTCAACCGAAAGTTAAGGGGTTATCAAATAATTTTACCCTCATCCGAGAAAACTGTTTAACCTAAATGAAAAGTCAGAATATTTCCTCAGAGTTTTAACATCACTTTTGTCCAACCTAAAACCTGCTATATTAAAGCAGTAAATAGAATTGAAGCCAGATATGAAAAGTATACGATTGTACACAGTGTAAATGAGTCAAAAGTATCTAACATGTGCTTTGGAACGTACGGAAGGAAACCTCACTAAACCGGTCGACGCAGCGCGAACAATTACCACCTTATCTGGATTCCATAGCCATAAAAATATTTTTTGCCCTAAATGTAGCGTGAAACAAGAGAAGGAATGACCGATCGCTTTTCGCCACTCCATTCTGACCGAGTTTACAAATTCCGCCAGCCTCTTATCCACGTTATCTCACTCGACTCTTGCAAAATGCAGAAGGCGTGATGAGGCTTCAATACCTCTCATTTTCTACGGCTAGAGCTGGATCTAAATGGACTCTGGTTAATTCTCAATCAGATATTATGCTAGAGGTGGCATGATTTAACCCACAGCTCTCAAAGGATTAAACCCCCGTTCTCTTCAAAGCTAATAGGAGTCAAAGTGTGGTCATTCCCTAGGATAATGACTGAGTAGATGGTGAGAATAGAACCTGCTAAACAGTGCCATTATATGACGTTTACCGAAGGTAGGCAAGTAACGCGTTATGCAATTGATGAAGTGGGATGAGGTGCGTGAGGTTGATGGTCAGTTGATATGCATGGACCAGCGGTTACTGATCGCCACGCGAAGATGGGCTTTACCCGGAAATATTATTTAGAATTTGCCTTCGAAGCGTGAAGTTGAGAGGCGAGAGTTTTACAGTTATATGTATTATAACAGGTTTTAGCTTAGCATCAAATGACGAATGAAATACCCCTTAGTTAAAACGTTAGGTAATCAAATGTTGGTATAAACGACTATCAACATACTTGCATATCGCTAGCTATCTTTAGAATCGAATTTCCGCAGTCCAATCTATGAAATCTTCATTGCTCAAAAATAGTACATTTAAACATTTCTGCATGTTATAATACAAAATGCGTATGATGTTCGCACAGATTTCACTGCAATGTTAACAATTACTACCTAGATCTGCAACAAACATTGATATTGCCATAAATTAATCATAATTGATTCAATGAAATATAAACGCGAAAAATAGATGCAATAAAGACAAATTTTGTCCGTCACTCAGGATTATTTAAACAATCCATATTAAATTTATTTTGAGATCCCTAATTAAATATGATAGATATTTGAAGAAATTTTTAAAATTTGATATAGAAAAGTAAGACTGTATAAATCTTACAAAACAGTTTTCCAAATGCCATATATTGACAAATTTCTAAAAGTTAGCAATCTCCATGCTTATGTGATGACGGCATGCCGATCATAAAGCATATCACATTATGAATGTAAAGAATTTTAACCAATTCATACGTAATAAACTTAATTTTTTCTATAACCCTAAAATATTGTATTAAAATATATCCTCTAAAATATTTTTAAAGGCATATAATTTTCTTGTGCGGAATAAAAGAAATCCAGAGAGATAGCGTCCTAAGCATTGACGACTTTCTAGTTATTTAAGAATTAAAATGCCCGTATCGAAACGTAATCGACTGACTCACTTCATCTCACTCAGTTATGGAATCTCGAAGATAGATTGCTCAAAGATGAAAATTATTATTGCAAAACGAAAAACACGCATATGATATCTCTCGCCACTCGGGTATTAAGCCATCAGCGAGATATGCTGAGAATTAAACAACAGGTATCAACACTAATATATAATTATCTCGCTAGAAACAAACCGAACACCCTCCGAGGTTTCATATAAAAAGAAATCATAAACTCCCGCAGCCTTTTAACAGCCGCGGTAATGCTAGCTTTTCTCTTCGTCTGAAAAAGCGTCGCTCGCCAAATGGTTATGCTCGTTTATTTTTCAAGATACGTACCATAAGGAGGAATTCCCGACACAGATAATAGTGACGATGGGGACGTTCGAGAGGGCAAGTTGGAAACTCTCATTGTTGGAAAGGGAAAGGGATGTTGAAAACTTCCTTGAGACAGTTCGGACGCTGGAATTCCGATAGCGGTGGAAAATGACGCTGGAGAAAGGGAATGGAAAAGGGTTGATTGTCTTCGAGGGAAATTCTCAGTGCACTCACGCACTTCCTAGAATCAGCGGCACTACTGTGGAAGATGTACTCCCTCGCATTCTATCCGCCGACGCATTCTCAAGAGGAAACAAATGTCATCGTAAGGCGGACGGGAGATCGTTTCTCTTCGCGGACGTCTCTCCGATTATCATATATGTGCACTCATAATGAATTGGTATTAATTCAGGAGGTTCGAGAGAATTCTGTTCTGGCTCGTGATAAAATGCTTTCATTTTCAATGACCTTCCGCTTATAAATTAAATGTGATGCGCTTCCTCAATGAAAGAGCTGAAGAGAAGAACTTACAAATTACATCCACGTATATAAGTGCAGAATGTATAAATTACGAGTCCGTGAAATGGAAATATAACATAAGAAAGTTACGTGAGCTATGATGAGAAAGCTCTCTACAGTCTATTTCATTCTTATTGGAAATGCGCGGTATTTGCACATTTAAGCATCGGCAGTCTGTAAAGCATATATGAAATACATAAATACATGAGAGAAGAGTAGTGTCATGGTAGTATGTACTTGGTAGTGTCTTGCTAAGCCTCACGTCAAATATTACGAAATATAATTAAAAATTGCTATATTGCAAACTGAAAATCATTAAGGCAATTGTAGTAAAAATTCCACCATAACTTCAAGACGTTATATACTTTGGTAGTATATTTAAAGAAAAGGTTGTACCATAGGACGATATACGCTAATGTAGTTATAATTTATAGGCTACGACAAATATAAGAAGTGCAACTGAATCACACAAAGAAATAACTAACCATTTAATTTGAATAACGATGAAATTTCCTTTGAAATCCCTTTTAATAAAAGACAACACTCATTTTAGAAAATAATAGGAAGCGTCAATCTTTTTATATTAAAAATAAATAACACATAAAAATAATAATACATAATTTCAAAAGTATGAGAAGAAAAGATGGGAATTTCCTAGCAAATGGTAAGAGGAATGTTGTATTTAGATTGTTTTAGCTCAGTTGAATATTCTTTTCAAATATCAGTGAAAAAATGACTCAATCAAAAAATTCATTATGCATTACTATGCATCATTATCTAATGATAAATGCGGCCGGTGAAAGACCATTTCCGTCTTGTGATGATTCTTTGAAAAGGTTCTTTCTTTATCGAGTCAATTAATGAAAGACTGTTCGCATTAGTAACAGGATTGGAAAAGGATGTGGGAGGGAATTTATATAAGAGGTGAGGAATCCATTCATCATCAAGGCTAAACACTTTTTTTATGTGAATAATAGCGGTACTCTTCAGGATTTTCAGCATTACAAATGTTGTCCACACTATAAAATGGATATAATAAAAGGGATAATATTTTAAATTTTTCCTCCCCAATCAAAATCTTCAATTAAAAAAATACTGATTAACGAGCAACATTTTTTTGCACTGTGAAGGGAATAATGTGAAGGCCATAAAATTGTAGAGCAAACGAAATGTAAAGGATTAAAAGAGAGTGAAATTATCGACATTTTAAATGGGCCAGAACTTTACGTATTGTTTGGGTTTAATATATGTAATTTTCGCTACATGTAAACCTTCATCATATAAAGTAAATTCCAAAACGTTAGTTCGCACATCAGGAGCAAAAATGTAAATTAGATTTCATTCATAGAGAATCAGATAAAACGTTTCTATTCGCTGATTAGGACAGTTGAGGAATTACTATTCGCTGCTCTACGGGAATTGCTGTAACCGCATCATAAACCTAATTCAATACTGAAGATTTTCATAGATCTTTATTTATAAAATACGCCGTCGGACTGTTGCTTTTATATTGTATCCTATTACATATACATTTTACTAGTCTTTTGATCGTCCCCATTTATATATTAAAAGGCTTTCTTATGTATGCAAAACACTCCTCAAAGACGTACTGTTAACATTTTTCACTTTGTCATACAAATAATATAAGGATGGTGAATGGAGTTTTTGTATTCAGCTTAAATTTTCCTTTCTTCGGCTCAGAGATACGGAAGAAAAGAAGTTCCTCAACGAATTGAAAATTCCTTGAAAATAGAATCAACTATTTATTGATTATTCACAACTTAATACAGTACCGCCAAAACTAAATCCTTCCACTTGCTTTCCTCCGAGCCTCAAGTTTAATAATATAATTTATTAGCGATAATTCTGTAAACAAAGGCATTCGTTCTATACTTAACTATCTTTCTATTACTCCGACTCATGGAAACGAATCGAGGGTAGATAAAATATATTTCGTATTTGTCTGTCTCTCTGAACACATTCATAACAGTGACTTGCCTAAGCCAACGTTGTGTACCATCCGGCCAGTCGAGCGAAAAGATCGGCCATTCCCACTCTGATACATCCATGTATATTCATATGACTTATCGCCCTTAATTTAAGGCATCCGCTCTATTAACACCTCTTCAAAAAATTAGATATTTATAAGTCTTTAAAAGTGTAACTTTCACTGCCTCTGGCGGCCTGTGAGGTTTTCATAAAGCTTCTTATATTTTATCCGCAGAACGCAGCGACTGCAAATTGTGGTCCAGAAGTTTCACTTGCACGTCTGCTTTGCGGTTTTGCGACCTTTTCTAATGGATTTGTAATAGCTTCCTCTTTTCTCAGCGGTTCATTTTAAGAGTTGAGAACTCATTTTTATGCATGTGAATTGCAACCAACACCTCTCCGCCCTAACTCTGATGATTCATCCCCAGCTCGTAAAAAAATTTGGGCCCAAGAACATTAAAATAAATTCGTAGATCACTCGTGCAAATTTAAAAATTTAAAATAATAGTTTACTACCTAGTCATGAGCTAAGCTTTTCGCCTATGAGGTATTTCTATAGCACCCAGTGCTGATTCTGGATAATTCCGTACGGGGTGATATGTAACATAATTGGTCGGAGAAATTAATACTGAATGTGAGCATAGTACAGCAGTGAATATAGTACAGGAAAGTATACTGTATACAGCAGTTTATGGTTTAGAGCTAAAATATAAAAATTTTCACTTAACGGTACGCTTGGCTGTACTAGAAGATATCGAGGAAGCATTATCATTGTTAAATACAGTCATAACAAATAGATAGGAGATCACATGGCAGTGTTTTATTTTTCACAATATCTTGTGAATACAATACAAAAATTTGAATAGCTCATGAAAGCTGAATTTTGGAATTTCTAAATTGAGGGGAATATACAATGTCTGTGAGGCATATGCCCCAGGAGGTAGGGTAATCCATTGCAAATTCTCTCTCCATTGCAAATTCACCATCTCTTCTTAACACTGTTAATGGACGCACATCATAACGACTGAACTACACAACCTGCATCTCTCCCAATTCCATCCGAGTTTTAGCCATTTGATACATATTACGTAGCTTCTCCTTGATGTTCTGCATTTGGGGAGGAAATGTAATAGTAGTGATTTTGATAGTGCTTTGACTGCTAAGGTCATTTCGTACATATAAGCCACCACCGGTGATCGAAACCGGGACCGCTTTCAGTAAAGCTTAATTAAGCTCACTATCCAGGAACCTTTGGGGAGAAAACGGCTTGAATATATTTTCAATAAGAGCGCTCCATTTTTCCATAGATCTATTAAAAAATGAGTATTTCCTTGAGTTAGTTACTGGAGAGATTCAATTCTATTTTCATCTTAATTCAAGTTTCGTTTATATAAACTTTCGTTTATTTATTATACTCATTTATATAATAATAAATATATCCCATCTCAACACTAATATTTTATTGTAACTTCAGAAAGTTGCTTAATTATGAACAGAAGCTGGGCTCAGATACGTGAAAAACAGACAAATTAAGAAATGATTAAGGAGTACGTGGATAATAAGATTAAAACCCGTTGACCTCGGTTAGGGCCTGATTTTGTTGCCATCAGTAGAAAGTATCTCACACATATCCTTTCAATCTCAGTAATCATGACAACGTATATTTAAATAATGTGATGGTGTAGCTCTGAGGGCGTTAATGCAACATAAGGAATTCAAAGCGTGTTATTATTAACGACGTACGGTAGCTACACGCCAAATGATTAATTAGGTGTGAGGTGTAGCAACAGTAATGGTGGCCTTATCCCTATTTCTATGATTAAGATTGATTTGCCATTTGCTTGCAATGATTGGATAAAAATAAATAGAAGATCGTTATTTCTGAATTAGATTCAGTACGAAGTGCTAATATTTCCGTGACCTTTTGTCACTTTTATTGAATGCAATTCATGCACTTCGGTATGTAATACAGCAGAGTTTCATTTGAGATAAAATATTTAGTTTACTGGATTTGAGTTCTATAATTAAGCCTTCGTGGGCTAACCAATTATCTAAGAACTATTGCTGAAAATTTTTTGCTATTCTTTAGTATTTTAGGAAATTAGTTATGTATCGCATTCAAATAAAGCCACATCCAATTAAGTCAATCTTTCAAAAGTCAAAACTTTCTTTGAATCAAAAATGTAAGGAAAGTTCTGCTATACTATATGCTTACACTTTTGACATGTATTAACTGGAGATTTTATGGTACCTGTCGAAAATAAGTAAACTACTAGCATCTAATGGGGGAATCGCGGGAGCGCGATCGCGTTCTAAAGGTTAACATAAGTGTTTGTAGGAAACACTTCCGTAATTTTCCTGCAACTGAATATGTTTAAAAAATCATGCGGATGGATGAGGATATGTGTTCCATCAAGAACATCATATTTTCATCTTAAGGAGTTTAGAATCTTTAAGAAGATCGTAAACCTTTGAAGAATTTATATGAGTAACGCTTAATTAAATTAGCATTCAATTAACCTTTCTAACTAAAAGTCGACCATTCAGGATATACACTTCTCACCAAATGAACTTCATGCGAATATAATTTCCAAGGATTCTTTTTCAAATCACTTCCTTGGTATATACATCTCTTCGGCAAAATATTCCAGTATTAAAAGAGTAGGTTCATTTATTAAGTAAAGATATTTTGGAACGTCCTCCTCGTGTCGTAGTTGCATAAAAAATTAAGTAATTTATATAGAATAATTTGAATTAATCCTCTCAGTTTCTTGTGAAAAATTTCGTTCGAATATTGCATAAATTTCCTTTCCCAATATAATAGCGTATGTAATAGCATACATAATAGTAATATATATATATATATATATATATATATATATATATATATATATATATATATACATGCATAATAAAACGATACTATGTAATTATGGTGAAAATGAATTATAAAATTTTAAACACAATGTGAAACCCATTACCTAGAGTACAATACTTGCTGATTTGAACACTGAGATTTCTGAAAAGATGAGAAAATTTTTTCTAAACGCATTCTAATTTTCCATATCATGTATTACGATGTATAAATTTTGGTATGATAACCAAGAGTAGCTGCTGTCGCACTTTTTAAATCACAGAATCCATCTTAATGGATGTAAATGTAGTTCCCGCCAAAAGTAAACGACAGAAACTTCAAACTTTTAGATAACGTTTTGTACCATATAGGCATAAGAAAGGCATGTGATATACTCAGGGAGCCAACGGGAAACTATGGCAGAGGGTGAGAACTACGGGTGAGTTTCACAAAAGTGCGAAACAGAGTGATGGAAGGATTGTTTCGTGGAGAAAGGAACATGTTAGCGATTGAAGGGATGAGCGAATGAACCGATTGCTATAAAAGATAGAGATATATATTAGAAGGAGATAGCGGATGGGATGCGCCATCATGAGGGAGTGCAATGACATTTTTCCAACTTGGAGTTGCCAAGTCTGTTCACTTTCTCATTGCTTTTATCCACCTTGCATCGATGCATGGTGAATCCTTTTCTTGGCCAATCTCACCGCTCTAGACCCTCACCCGCAATCCTTGACACCCATTTCACCTCTTCCTCCCACTTCAGATGACCTCAGCGCTTGTCTGCAAGAATTTCTAACGTACACAACTTGGAGTCAGTGGACAACGAGCACTCTTTTAAGGAGATATGAAAGCTGTTCCCCTTTCAAATAACTAATCCATCAGAGAAAATTCGTTATTTTTAGCCATAGAAAGAGATTTCTTAGTTTATTCAATTGCTGGTTGATATATTAATATATCCGTTTTATCGAAATAAATAAAAAAACAGAAATCTTGTATTTGTAATAGCATGAATATCCAGGAAACGAAGAGCGTGGTCATACTTTTTCCACACTTTGTGTAGTTCAACTTTTAAGTTGGGATTTCCGCAAAACTAGGTCTTTCTCTGTGCATTTTATAATAGTTATCTAAAATTTCAATCTCAATGTTTTTTTCTGCGTTCCTCTCAAACGAAAGAATGCGTGGAGGTTCAGCTTCCATTCATTAAATTTTTATGCATTTTCATAGCACTTTATAAATTAATTCTTCCCCAAGATATTTCTTTCCGCCATGTATTTGTGTCATCTTATTATGAACTGAATTTTAAATTAAGTACTATCTTTCAGATAAATCTTAAACTCTGCCAACACCTTCTAATGGTTGAGATTTCTTAGAAGCAGACATTCTGACCCTTGACGTACGTAAGACGACAATGGATAGTGTATTTGTCCTTGGTGAGGATTTAGAGGAATTACTTCCTTACACAGACATATCTGCGGTCAGTACCTAATCAGTTAATGCTTCGTCTGACGCTAAGGGAAATTACAACCATCAACTTTTGAGGAGACATAAAAATGACGGCCATAAAAAGGTGTGAATTAGCAAATTATGCTTAACGAGGGAGCGTGTTAATCTAAGTAGCAGGAAATGAAGTCTATACACAATTGCTATTTATGGCTATGCCAACCGGAACTCGTCCGCGTAAAACATACATAAGCAAATTCATTCCTTTCGAAGTAAGAATCAAAGACGAATTGATTTGAACTGCTAAGGTTAATAATCAAATCATGACGTTTGTCTCCGATTAGATTGAAATTGAGTGATTCTTTTACGGCCTTTCCTGAATCAACAAATTGGATTTCTGAATAAAAGGCTTCTAGGAAGTCATAACTACAGATATGAAGTAAGTGAAGAAACCCCAACAGGTTAATTGGATTACTACTTCGCATCATAAATTAGATCAATCTTCGTTCACTTTGATTCCATTTCCTATACAGCACGAATGATAATGTGGATAACGTTACGGCTGATTCTGAGAGATACTTTTATGACTCATGTATAGATAAATAAACCTGATAATAATTCCAGTAAAACTACATGAAATAGAACTATCGAAAATAATTTAAATTATTTTAACCGATTTTATTCTTACGAAAATTCTCAATTTCAAATGTGAAGGCTTCTTATGTTTCCAATTGGGATAATTCTTTGATTGATATTGATGTTTCTACTCCTATCTCTTGACCGAAGTATTTACGGACTTCATTCTAAAGTTAACTCTGGAGACAGGAGTCTAAATTTTGACATTAATTGAACAAAAAAATTCATATTTTAGCCTAGCATAAGAAGTCTAGTTTGAGTCTAATGATTAAGGAAGTAAAAGATATTTTGTTATGAAGAGATTTTGTTAAAATCTAATCCAAATATGATTATTCAAGATAAATTATAATTTCCTAGCTTTTTTCTACAACCGATTTTATTCTTATGTCAATTTAAGGACGAAAATTTTGTGAGATGAACTTCATTTCAAAATTCAGCAATCTTCTGAAAAAATGGCGAGAAGAGCTTTGGTCTTTAATTGAAATTTCACTCAACTTTTGCGCCATTACCCAAGTCATCACTGTTCAATCCCTCAGGGATTGGTCGATTCTGCGGAATATCGAGTCTTCCAGACGAGTATCGAATGGAGAACTAAACGAACTTGGCCTGGCAAATCCTCAAAAGAAGCTCTTACTTCCTGGAAATGCCGAGGCGGATGAACCGAAGGAAGGTCGTGAGAGCTTTATTATATGCTCATAATGCCAATGGGTAAGAGCTATAAATCAATCCAAAGAAATGATTCCAATACGCTTTCACGGCCAACAGAATAGTTTCGAACCCATCATTGCGCTTCCATTCATCACCGACGTGGTGATAAATATTTTCAATATCTGAGTGCCCCAAATTACCAGCTATAAATTTTGTATGAATCGAAAACTGAATTTACTATGTCAATCTCTCAAAAGCAATTGTTTGTGATAAAGGAATATTTTTCTAAGTCCTCTGCTGTAAAGCGCGATTCAATTCAAGCGAAATTTAAATTTCAGATTCACCGGATGACGATTTGAGGGAAATTATCCTCTGCTCTCAATTAAGTCATTCCTTAACAGATAAGGATTATTCTTTTTAAAATCAATGTAGAATATTAGAATATATGAAATAATACATTTTTAAAATCTATCTTATATTCGCGCTATAGATCAAAGGATAACTATTCTTATACAATATTGTACTATTCTGTACTCTGATATACTATGCTGACAGAAAAGACAATGTTTCATTTCATCTGGGAAAAGTAACATTACTCCAAATAATAGAAATCAATTACGAAAGCTTTGATGCTCTTTTTTACTTTTAATATCATTAAGAATTTTGAAACAATATCTAATAGCCGAAGACTATTTCTAATAATTACTAAGTACATAAATTTAATTTCTTAACTGCACTGAGCTTCCTTATAACAGAAAATTCTAACGAATGACTTAAATAGACCGGAAATAAGTAGAGTGTAGTGCAGAAGTGATTTCAAACAATGTCTTACGAATTACTTAATTTCACCGCCGTTATGAAACGTGACTAACTAAAATACCTCTCCATGAATGTTCGCAGCCGTTTGCCATGAAAACATCCTGTGAATGGTAAGCCGTAGGCACCTTCTACGCAGCGGAAATAACAATTACAGTAAGTGCCGGAAACGATAAAATTTAATTGCGTAATTGTAACTAGCGAAAAATATAAAATAATTTAGCAAAGAGAGCGTATCATTTATTGCTTAAACACAAGATATTTTGCTCTAACTCGGTATCTGTAAATATAAATTAATAAAAAGAACAAATAATTTATCTAGCTCCTACGTGCAATTGTGTTCGGGAAAGTAACGTTTATAACATAAAACGCTAATAACAAACGGCTTTCATAAGAGGTATGAACATGAGTGTATTTCCTCTTCAGATACGTTATATTAAACTATACAATTAACGATTACATGGCCATGTGTTTGCAGATAGCTGCTGGTTAAAAAAATGTAATTTTAGTGGTAAGTTATTTGTGAAACAGAAATTTCTATTTCAAAATCATTCTCTCCCTCGAATTTGATTTCGGTTTAAATTTTTTTTTTTGAATCACATATGAGGTGTGTATCACGGGTGCGGCAGATGTAACGGTCAAGTTCTATATGTCGTTTTATGAAGTTTATTAGGTCCATCGAGAATGAGATCAATATGATATCCGAAAAAGATATTGATAACTTCAAAAACTTAATTAAAAATCCATTAAAATATTAATTGAAAATTTTTAATTAAAAAATCAATGAAAATACTCATAAAAAATCTTAAAAATCGAAGGGTCAATGATTTAGATTGCAGATGATGATATAATACCAACCCCTATTATTTTATAAACCTTTGAATATCTTGTTTCTTTATTGGATGAAAACACATTTTCATCCCTCCCTGTATTTTTTGATGTTTCAGCACTATCCAACGAAAGCCGCAATCTTGTACCTCAGCCCAATTCTAGAGCACAGTATTGGTCGCATTCTGAATCATAAGTGGGAAATGTAAAAGCAGTTTCAGAAGCAATGGAGAAAACTATTTCCGTGATTGTTACTCTCCGCTCGCGGCACTGCGATTTCCATCGCGAAATTGGAATCTCTCTCACTTTCATATTGTTGAATAGATTCATTTTATGGAAAATTCTTTGTTTGAGAATATCTTGTGAATGTTACAAAACTTTATTCTTTCTTAACGTCAAAATAATTACGTAGTAAGTTGAAAATAATCGAATGAACTTCCTCGTCAGTTACAAAAGACCATCTTTCTCACTATCGGCGAAATAAAACTAAATGGTACACGAAAATAGGTTTATAAATATAAAATATATCATAACTACTAATTAGGTTATTCTCAGGTAGTCATACATCGTTGAATGTATGAGGAAAAATTGTAATCGACCGATAACTGATTCAGCTATCCTTCAGATGATTTCAATATTGATTATTGGAATGGATACGCTTTAGAACGTATCCTGAAGTTCAAATGAAATGTAAATGACGTTTTCGAAGGTAATCCAATAATATCCGGGAATAATCTTGAGCAAACGAGTCCCCGATAGCACTTAAAACATCATAATTTTCGTTCGCAGACTGTATGAAGATATTAAATTCTTGGCTTTAAGCTTTATTCCAGTCGCAGCAGGTAAAGTGATTGCCAGACTTGAACAGCAAGATAAGAATAGTAAGTGGTCGAGGCATCAAACCGCAGCAAATAGGAGCCAAGCCGTGGATGGAATATTATCAGTATTTCAAAAGCATCTAAAAATGTATCTCTCATATTTTTATGGCAGAATATTTTCGTAGAACATGGTGTATTATATGTTTACTTTTAAAGGAAAATTACAACTTTTAATTAACATTCATCATCATTTGTTGAACTTGAAGGATAAGAAAGGCTAGCCATACAATTATAATAGTAGCATTCGTTTCTGTATTATACCATTGATACGCCTTCTAAATCAAGAAAAATAGTTCATTAATTCTAAACTTATATGGCTTGACAAATTAAAATATATTTATACATTATATTCATCCTAGATATTATTCTTCTACAGTACTTGAATTCCAAAATGAAATGAATAGACAAAGTAGTACATATCTATAAACGATATTTATTCTAAAAATTTGAAAATACTTTAGAATGGTTATAATTGAATAAATTAATTATTAAACTCAATGCGATGTAAAGATTTATCTATGATTTCTCGAAAATTTAAGCAATAGGATAATAGCGCTTAAATTGGATAGGTGATTTTCTCGATTAAAATGTTGTTTTTGATTGTCTGGATTTAATTTGCTATAGTAATATAATAAGAATGAAATATTGTAATGATTACTGCATTGTTATGTATATTCTCCTGAAATACGGCAATGGTGATCAATAAAAAGGACGAATAATTAATGCATAAGAAATGTAAGTCAAGGGGGGATTTAATTTTACCACTCCTACAACCTCTTATAAGGGTGATCGAATGAATCAAGAAACAGTATTTTCAACTACGAGTATTAATCGCATTCGTTGGAATTAGCCTGTGGGTGGTTTGATGCAAGTACCAATAATAATATAACTTCAAAACATACACTCTTTTTATCTTCTACACGATTCGAGCTGAAATTATTACATTTTGAAAGACATAAAAAGCTTTATAGGAATAGTAAATGTAACATTCACCTTACGAGAAGAAATAAATCTGCTTCGTTTGAAATATGGAGTGGTCCGCCTTAACTCCATTCCGTGGGAAAAAAAACACCATCATTGACGACTGAAATCACGACCAAAGATCTTGCTTATTCAGGGAAGCAATTTACCAGACTGTGCAAGGATTGACGAAGCAAGCAAGAGTTTGCAGAATAAAAGGATTCTGTTTCGAATTTTCACGGTGAAATCCGATTTAATCTACGTTTGTAGACTCTAACCTGTAGTTTCATTCATCTATAAGCTAATAAAATAGATTTTACTGAGGATATGTTTACGCTTTACAATTTTCAAAAATATATTTGACTTTCCTAACTCCTGAATTATCTATAAGTATAATAAAAGCTAAATCAGCCTCCTCTAAAGATATGCCAATTTTACTTTGTTTTGAATGATAGAGAATAGTACAGACACTAATAGTTAGATTCATAAATAGAGCGAAATCTTGAACTTTCTTCTCAAAATGAAGGAATGCATAAAATCCATCCTACTCTAAATACGTAACTCGTTTCCACGAGTTTCCTCGGGAAATATTGAATCGGTAAAACCACGATACTAATAATATGGCATGTAGATATGCGTACGATAATAAAGGCGAATATTTATACTAACAAGAAAAACACTACTTCGTCTCATTCATAAAATCTTTTCGACAAAAAACGCGGAAACATTTTCCTTTCTTCATGTTTCCTTAGTGCTACCCACATGAGACTATCTCAAGATTTGTAACACAACAATAAAATTCATGTATTGTTTTTCTATTGAAAATTTATGATGCCCATCATCGCTTAAAATAGTCGCAATAAAAGATAGTAGCATAAATATTTGGTTGTGAGAACAGATGTTTTTCTTCGACTTTGTCTGAAACGGACGATTCTGTCGATATCATATATATTGTCTACATCTCTCCAATCTTCGACTGCTTGTAAGCTGATGCTAATGTCAATGACACGATTGTGTGAAAGCGATGCTTTCTCACGATATTGGACACTGTCGAAATCTCATCGCCTACGCATGGAAATCCCCATAATGATTCTACCCGAGGATATCTAAGCACCATCCCAAGTTTGGGTTTTACGTTTCAGAGTAAGGGAAAACTCAACTCTGACCTTTGAAAGGGTCCATAAAATCAACCTTGAGAATTCCTTATTGGCTTAAATTGCTGAATTTCCTTCGCGCAAAGTTTAACCAAATTATTGCCTTAAAATTTATTGGAAGGGCTCCTTATTCGTCTAGAAAAATTATACGAATGAGATCAGTTTGGGTTTTCTTACTGGGATAAATATTTGCTTTCATCATCTATTAAATATTATTAATACGGTGGTTTTAACCTCTCAAGGCCAATACATTCATGTCGGAAATTAACTATTTTCGAAGAATTCTATCACATTGATAACTTAAGTTATTATTTTTTCAATATCTCGATGAGAAATGAAAAGATACTATGAGGAAATGAGATATCGTTACTAAATTTTGATATTTGAAATTTCTAAAAAAATGTCTCTTACTCTTCTGCTCTATCCTATATTGTGTTGTATATTTGATGAAATCCGACATTCAATTTCATCCTTTTTATGTCCTCTTTTAATTTAATAATTACGTATGTTTGCTCATTTGCTCTTTAGTAAGATGAAAAGGTTAGCGATTGGTCTTTTATGTAACCAACGTGCTAATTCTCAGTCAAGATAAGTGCATCACTTTACTTCTGCTGTGCGCACTTCAAACATGATATTCTCACACAATTTTTATTGATATTTTACAGGAAGACTAAAGTATGGAAAGGAATCCAAGAATATTCACATCCTACCTAAACTTCTCCGAATTCGTGAGTTGATCGACATCCATAAAATTTTTGTCTGTTAATTTGAGTGAAAGTTGAAAATAATATAAGTCAGAAAGTTAATATTTTTTATTTCACTGCGCTCATAAACGCATTAACACGAAAGACGACTACATGGAGCTCTTAATCTTAAAATATTCCGGAATTTCGTCCGAAAAGAAAACCGTGATGTACTCTCACTCCCATTTGAAACTGGTTTGCTGTTTTTTTTGTAATTACGACTCCAATATTTTACGAAACTGATCTGGAAACCCAAATTTTACCTCAATAACTAGAGTTTTTTTTCAACTTAGGTGCAATCATTTCCGCAAATCTCCTGAGAGTGGTAGTACGGAAGTCACGTTATTAATCATAATGTTTGTTGATACTCTGGAATAAATTGGTGAATAATTATTTAATATTTTATTCTAACTGTTAATACGAATGTTTTAGATGTAAGCTAGGCTTTGACAGCGGGGATACAGTTTATGGAGTATATGCTAAAGTATTAGTAGGCGGAAGGATATGTGTATGAAGCACGGACTCTCAAGATGGAAAGGATTTGAAATGTCGTTCGATCTTTGAGATGTGGATGGATTAAGAAAGGTAGAACAAATGTGGTAGTCTGTACAAAGAATAGCAATGAATGAAAAACTCCACATATAGATGATAAAAGTTCTAGGAGTGAGTTAGTCACATAGAGTAGCAAAAAAGCAAGGGTAAAATAATGGGTAGATAGATGGAGAGAGACAATGTCTAAGGGAAGACTTGGTATATAATGAAGGAGTATTAGATAGAGGAAGTGACACCGCAAAATATAATTCGCTAAGGAAGCATTAAATTAATTTTTAGAATTTAAATTATTTTAGAAATGAAAAAGGGAGCAAGACTATTAATGAATGGGAGGCTTAAAATGCTCCGTTACTCGTCCTGGTGCTCCGATACCTAGAAGACTTCGGTCCCGACAAACGACTAACGGATTGTATTCAACCTGTAATCCATATAATACTTTCCGAAATGGTTTGGAAAAATACTTTTGTAAAGGTCGGAAATTAATGTATGACATTTACAAGATGGGATAGGTATATAAAATAAAAATTAAATTTTTATAAAATCAAGGTGTTCAGGCCTAACGTTGTGGAAAGCCATTGTAAGTGAAAACCGTTAATATTTCGTATTTTCTACAAATTAAATTTTTGTTTATTGCAGGAAATTTTTTGCAAAAGCATAAATTCTATGTAAAATAAATATGAGTGCAAAGATCATGCTTTCCAAAGTCTTTCATACAGTCTATAATAATTCACTTACACCAATAAATAAAAATGATAATATGAATACTAATAATTCACAAATACTCTAGACATTGAAAACTTGAAAAGTTACGAGTTTTTGTTTATGATAAACTTCAGTACAGCTCAATAAAAAGCTTATGAAGATATCGCTCCATTTTATTATGAAATACCTCTATTGCATATTTTGTGAAATAAATGAAAGTCAGGTAACGACTTCGGAGGCGGACTTATTCCATTTAAGAGACACTGCGTTGCTTTATACCTGAATGCAGATGTAATAAATCGAAATTCGAAACGGCTAAGAGAATGGAAGCATTAGGTAGTCCGGTAACTTCATGAGATAGACAAGATGAAAAGAATAATCTAAGAGGCTTTACTATGAGCTGAATGGTTGTACCACTCTTAGGATACTGTGCGCCGAGATTTGAATTTCCGCGGAGGCCGTTTTTCTTCCCAGCTGACTCTGTCCACCGATTTATTTATGTTCCAGCTTAGTAGGCATGTCGCACTTGATGGCTGAAATAGTTCCCTTAGGAAACCTTTTGAAGATAGAAAGGGGGTGAGAGAGAGGTAATATATGGCTTGGTGATGCAATAGGGAAACCTTATCTCTGTCATTAAGATTTTACTAGCGATGAGATTTATTCGCACGATTCGGAAAATTGATATCTTTCCAGAGTACCGTAACATTTAATGTTCGCCACACAGATGATCGGTAATATCAACCACCAGATAGCGATCGATGTCACCAAATTATATTTAATGAAACTTCATTCAAGCTAAAGCAGAACATTGTGTCTAATTTGTGAAAAAAAGAAAATCTATGGAAGGTTTGCATGAGAATTTCCCTCTAACTTCAGGTAGTTTTTCCAATGTTTCCCTGTCTTAGTGTAAATGCTAGAGAAGTATCGAAACGGGCAAATTTTAAAATATACACTAACAGTTAACATAAAATTTAGGGATGGAAACGAAGAAGACAACACAAGATTTGCGCTATGAATTGAACACAATCTTTATTACTTTATTATATTTACTTTACTCAAAATAGTGTAATACAAAGCAATTAGATAATGCTGATGAAACTAATAAAATTTTTAATTCTTTTAAGTATTGAAATGGAAATTAAGAGGGTACACTGAACAAGTTCAATTATTTAAATATCTTTCAACGAACACGCTTTATAGTACTCAGCACCAATACACCAAATTAACATGTTAGTACGGGAAAGCTTTCATATCTATAAATCTTGGGCTTTATGGAGAAGGAAATAATTTATAATCAACTTCCAAGTAGTTAATAATTTTCTTTCGTTAGGCCGGCAGAACTCTCTGAAAATTTATTTCTGCACATGTTCGTCATAAAGTTTAATTCTATATATAATTTATATGTACATGGGCACCAGGAAATATCTCTCAGATACTGAGCGGTCGGCTGCGGTTGATCCTACTAATGTTTAATTTACCATGATAATTTTGTTAGTTTTTAGTATATTTGAAAGATTTAAAATACTGCGTATATAATTTTTTCTTCGCATGATTCATTATGATATCGAGTTATCCCTCAAAACAATAAATGATGTGGCTCCCAGATAGCCGCGTGGGCAGCGCGTTCGACTTCAACGAAAGCGGTCCCGGGTTCGATTCCCGGTGGGAGCTCACGTGCGAAATGACCTCAGCTGTTGAAGCACTTTTTCACAGTTCTACTACTACCAATAAATGATGCTAAAAAATAAACTTATTTTTCTAGTAGTTCACCAAGATTTGACTTCAATAACAATGCTAATATTTGACATTCAAAACCATCATAGACTAGTTAACCCGATCTGTATTTGATACTTCATACCGATCTGAGTTCTGTTTTCTTCATTTGCTTTTCTTAATTCAGATAAATTTGCTACCACTATGTTTGCAATCGGAAGAAAGCACCTCAGATCCAAGCAATAAATACAAATCAGAAACCAGAAAATACGAACCGAAGCCGATAAAAAGCAGAAAGATAATTTTTCAGGACGTTATTAATCTAATCCAAATGAGATAGCCATATGGACGAATTCAGCTCATCGTTTGAAATTCATGGTGAACGTACTACGTATAAATCATAAAGTGATGGAAGTATAAATAAATGTAAATAATGCAATTAAAATTAGTACAATCAGTAAATGCGGTTACATAAGTGAATGTAGATCGTGTTACTTGTATAAAGGTATATTTTTGCTCATGAAAAATAATATTCCCAGAAAATAAGCTCTAAGTCATTTTTAGAAGCAAAATTTATTAATATACCCTGTCTTACTATCAAGGAAACATGGTATACGCAATCATAACGTTTTCTAAGCAAAACTCACAAAGGTGACACTTAAAACTTTCTCTGGTAATCCAATCGATAATTGTAAACAGGGACTTTCCTAACTTAAAACGAGTAAAAAAACAGTTTAAGACTGCTTGGCAGGCTGAATTTAATAGTTCCAACCCAGCCTTTGTTCACTTCCCGTATGAGATGCTGCTAGCGATAGCATTTGTTCTAAGTCTCTGGTCTCGAATAAGGGAGGAATGAAACAGCTGAAGGCTTCACGCCGCGCTCCTCCGCCAGCCAGCGTTACGACTTCTAATTGTCGATGGTGTTCAGTTTAATTGCCGTTGGAAAGAGAGAAAGAGATGGGAAGCACTTGTACTGCCTTTCGCGGCACTCTTAACCGATGATCTCTCAGCGGGAGATTTCTTCGTCTACCTGCCTCAAAGCGTTTGGCGGAATCGGAATGACTGAGTGCAAACGTTAGGGGAATATCTTCCCTCGGGAGTCTTAGAATAGCTTCTGATTCACTATATCACTCTTCCTTCATTAAAGTCTTAGTATGAGAGACGTTCGCCGCGAGACATTTTTCATTCCAGCGATCTCAATGGAGGTTTCACGGAAGAAATGTCGGATTACGATGATCATTTACGTTGAAATAATGCTTTTCCGCTCGTTCCTGCTACGGTAATTCAGAATGCCTCATGACTCACGTCTGACCGGGAAAATATTCTCCCAGCGGTAGCATTATGCAATTACTTTTACTTTGATTTGATTAATACGGTTGGATTGACCAAAAGGGTTCAAATACTGCGACACGCACAATAAAATGCGAGGTTGATTTTTCACGGATACCTTGGAGAATTTCCAAGTCTAATTTTAGTGACTTAATTGCGATGACCTGTAAGATAAACTGGAGCCTCCTGAATATTATTCAAATATTGGATTATATCACGGTCATAAACGGGGAATTCAAATAAAAACGAGCTAAATTTGTTATTTAAATCCTTAACTATGCATAAAATTAAAATTCAAATACATTTTAATAAAGTAAGCTAGTACTTAGATAACTTACGGGGCAGAGGTGTTGAATTTTGAATTAAATTAAATTTATAAAACCGATGATTGAAGCCGTCAATTTGCGAAACTCCATATCAGACTGGAAAAATAAAATAACTTTGTAAAACTTAACTGGATTTCCTCCAGCGGTAGAACTAAGTAATTACTTTCAGTTTGATTTGATTTATACGGCTGGATTGGCCCATAAGGTTCACATAGTGCGACACGCAGAATAAAATGCGAGGTTGATTTTTCTCGCATATCTTGGAGAATTTCTAGGTCTTATTTTGGTGACTGAATCGCGATGACCCGCAAGAGAAACTGGAACTTCCTAAATATGTATTCAACCCAATGAAACTTTAAAACTTTATTTTGTCTTTTCATCCTCAGAATTAAATTTATTAATTTCCAAGAAACTAATGTCAACCTCTAACAAGCATCAGTCAAATTCAGCGTTTCTTCATTGAATGCTAATTTAGTCTTATTTCTAATCTCAATTCCAATGTTATAATAACTAATTACCTATTCATCAAGGTGATTAGATTTCTTTCATAAAATACCATATGATATTCACAAATCGACATCTATAAGAAAGAAGTTGGGAAAGAAGAAAATATGATATTAGGAGAAGATCAGGAAGGAAGACCCATAAACCCTTTTCTTGCATTACCCTAAAAACAGTTCTCTTTAATACCATTCTTTTGGCCATGATGTCGTGGCCTGGATAATGCCGCACAGCCGGACAAAACCACACATGCCCTTGCTTACGAAGTTCCCTAAACGATTTGAGAAAAATTTCTGGTCGTATAGCTCAGCTTGATAAAGCAGCATCCCGGGTTCGATTCCTGGTCCTAAATGTCTAGGATAATACGGACTAAGTCCGTTTTATCCTAGACATTTTTCTAGAGTATACGACCTTATGTGTAAAAATACCTAAACCATATTCTAGCATGATAAACATACGTTTTGCTGCATTGCTAGTGGATATTATTGGGTTTATTTAAATTGAATGATGATGTTGCCACCTAGCTTCCACCTAGTTTTAACTCGTATAATAATAATGATAATACTGGAACATGTCAATTTTATTTTAATTTGAATTTGTATTGAATCAAGAGTAATATTATATATGTATAATAATAAGATTAAATAACGAAGAATAGTTTCCCTAATAACAACGGAACGCTTCTAAAACGCTTAAATATAATTTATTTATCAACACTTACTAACTATTTTTTTCTGTCATTCGCGCCTTGATTAGTAAACAAGAAGTACAAGAAGTAGAGGTTTCCTTGTATTCGTCTGAAACCCTTTCTCTCTCAATCCTCCTGACCTTTCCTCAGAACTCGACCCACCATAACTCTATAAGGGCGAGTCAGCTCTGTTTGGATAAACAAAAAACAATCCCGTAAAAACTCGTTCCGAGTGGGAATAGCGGAAGTTCAAAGACGCATGGTAGCTGAATATTTCCCATGGATTGCGCGATAAGCTCTCAATTTCATCTCGAATACAGCTTCATTCGCAAAAACGTAGAAAACTCCCGTTATGCGAGTTTTGCGCAACTGCGGAGAAGACCAGAGTTGTCGCTCGCCAAAAAAAGATCGCTGAACCCAGAGAGATGACGGTCGCAACCGTAACTAGAACGAACGTATGAGCGCATACGCTCGCACTTTAGTGATCGCCATGTTTTTCAAGGATTATAAAAAGGACGCCGCGGAATCGCTGCCGTAATTGAAATACGGTGGAACTGAATCGGGCGATGCAATGATCGATGCTCACACTCGGGGGAAAGTACGCTTTCCAAAATACTTCTCTTTCTATCCAATCCTGGCAGAGTGAAACATTTTTGCTACCTGCTTGGCGATTTCCCTCTGAAGCAAATACATCGCGACCGTAAAAGAAGCGTATTTTATAAAAAAATGATTCCTCAGATTTTCCCTTGGAGTACGTATCGGTATTCCGATGAGGAAGAGAATAACGATTGAAAGAAATTTATTAGAGCATCGCTTTTTTAATAACGCTTCGAAGAAATCACGTAAATGATTCTGTTGCGGATTTAACTGAAGGATTAGAATACAACGCATTATTTCTAAGATAACATGGCAGCATGTTCAGTTAATCACAAGTGACTTGCACTAGATAGTATTGGAAAAGCTTAAGGCTTACGAAGTATATACGGAAAGCGATATAAATGCGTCAGATTGTAGCACTCTACTTGAGAGACCAGTAAATAAGCAGTTGGAATGGTTTCCCATGCCGTAATGTGTTTCTAAAAAAATTTTCTTCACAGACTGCGCAATGTTGTTACTGCAAACGGTGGATATTTTAAAAATTTATTATGTAGCTTTTGAAAACTTCATCGCAGCATGTTTACACTGGTGTTACATCGTCCAGGGATCTATTCTGGGTTATTTTAATACCTATGTAGTTGTTTTCTTTGCAGTAATTTATAATTTGTCCATCTTCTAGCGATATCTAGAATTTGAATTAACTTAGAACTAATATTAAAATGTTAATATAAAAATTAATTCAACGCAATCATTTAAATGAAAGATGCAAAATATGAGGAAGTATTCCTGAGAAAAAATATTCTTATTTACACCCTATGGTTTCTTTTATAAATTTAAGTGCATCTGTAGTGCATATCATTCGAAGTATTAAAATTTAATTTCCATTCTAAATAATTATTAAAAAGATGATTATGACAAGATTTATCGAGTGTTCCTCCCCGTATATACAGCGATAAAAATTTTACATAGATAAAATGTATGTAAAAGCAATACAGGATGAATCGCATATTTCCAGGAAAATATATTTATAAGAGATTGTTCCGTCATCGTTCGTTATGAGGCATTAAAAATTGATGTTCAATTATAAAAAAATTTTGGAATGGAGTATCACCTAATTTCGTATAATTTTATACTTTTATTAGCATTGCAATCCCACGTCATTACGAAATGGATCTCTGCATTCATAATTCACGTATTGATGGAAAAAATTGTGAACCTGCGTGCCGATGCTTTTCGCACTGTCAATTAATTTCCATAAGCGTGCGCTCGAAAAAAGTTAAACTTCTTTACTTATTCAGCCATCACCCAACTCACGAGCACTTCATAACCCAGTTAAACACCGCTCTGTTATCAATCACATCTGGACCACTCTCTCAGATTGACCGTTGCAACGAGCTGCCTGACCTCCATAACGAAAAGAAGCCGATGACTCCCACGTTTATGTTTCCCATAACACGAGGGACTGGGTTACGATGGAAAAGCTGTCGGAGCGAGACAGGTACGTTGCGGGTAACGTTCATAAAATCCTGAGATTATTTTTTTGCGCTCTCGATCAAGTTGAGAGCCATCGAAATACGGTCATTTCCGGGAGGAAAAACTGGACAACGAGAGCTGGGGAACGTGAGTGCTAAAATGCTTCACTTTCACCTACTGGATTAATTCCAAAACTACGAAGATATGCTGCTTATTTTAGGTTATTACCTTATGAGGAACGAATTACGGCGTCTAGTTGACTCGTAATTTGTGCGTCAGGTATAGCGCACGTCTTTAAATGCTTCGGGTCAAGCTCGATTAGAATGCAAAACAAACAAGCTGCGAAAATAGTGCGACATCCGCATGATTTCGCAAGCGGCGTAATTGCTTCTGCATTTGGGAATGAGGAAAGATACGCCGCGAGGCAATATTTTGGGTCGAAAAGAGAGAATCCAACGGATTTACATGCTCCGCATTCCGGCTTTAAATTAAATGTTGCATCATCGTTTCCAAAGTTGAGCATGCGGAAGTATAAATGAGTAACCTGTTGACTGCTCATTAACAAAAAATTCAATTAGCCATGAGCGGTAGTGGATTTCATGCCCTACTTTCGTTTATTTACTTTTAATTATGTAAAAATGCTCTTCTAAGAGAAAAGGGAGAAGAAGTGTTTATGTTTGGCGAGAACCTTCCCGAAAACGGATTGAGTCTCGTTCGGCGTAGTAGCTCAAGTGTGGGTTTCTTTTTCTCGACAAGACTCAGACGCTTCATTAGAAAACAAAACTTGTGACCCAAACTCGATTCATCTCTTTTCACCAATAAACGACATTAAATAGGCTATGTAAGTGAATGTGCAATAGGTAAGTGAAACGCATTACATATAGGAAAATAAACTCTCCTCGCACTGAACTCTAGGCAGAACCAATTTTTAAGTGAGCAAGGTCTTAGAAAGAGTTTTAGTATTAACTTAAGTATTTTTTGTTATGTGTAGTATCTGCAATAAAATTGCCGTACATACAAAATTTAAAACCATACAAAAAGCACCATGCTTCTATCATAGTAAAACATGGATAAAAGAATCATTTTCTTGAAAGATTTATTGTTTAAGCCTAATAAGGAAAATGACTTACGGTATGAAAATGGTCTGCGCGAGGTCTATCGGTACTCAGAGAATCGGAGTTATCCAGAGTTCCATTATTTACAGAGCAGGTTAATTTTTAAGAGAAAATTTTCACCTACTCATTGGCACTGACCAAAAATAATTATCTACGGAAAAATCAAGCTCAGCGTTGAAATATTTTATGACACTAATGAAATTTTAGAGAGTGAACAGCTTAATAGAAAGCGGATATACCGTAAAAATTGTTAATTTTTACCTATTGTGATCAAATTAAATCATAAAATTTTTATTCAGAAATAACGTACCAACTAAGGAAAATGTAAGCAAGAAACTTCTCACTACACACCGTTTTTGTAATTGCTTGGATTACGTCATATGTGTGGGAATTTGTGACTCTTTATCATATAGGGTAGTGGTGCCCAACCTCTTAAAGTTCGTATGCCAATTATTTCATTTTTTATTTTAGATGTGCCGCACAAACCATGACAATGCGCCATAAGCTATGAAAAATGGGCTCTCTAGCTCTCTCTCTAACATATGGGTTATGTTATGAATGTAAGTATGTTTAGAATGAAAAATGTAAAATGTTTACTTTTAATTTTTCTCTTAGTTCATCACGTCATTTATAATGGCCGTCATTAGCGGATATGCAAAAGGTTGGCTATCCATAACAAAGTGTATGCAGCTTCATGTGATACTTTGTTAAAGATTGGGGTAAGGATAAAGAATGGGGTCAGAAATTCCAAAAATGCTGTGGTATTCTTTAAAGATGGATCCTATCAACGATTTTAACCCAGAGTTCATATTTACAGCAAATAACCCTGATAAATTCTCGAGTGTGATATATAATTCGTTTATACAAAAAAGGATCAGCCAAATATCCGATAAACATCCAATGTCATGTTCTCAAACCTCAGGAACCCACCTTCCGCGTGTCCATCATAGCTCTGGGTATTATAAATGAGGTTCTTTTAGCCTACACAACATGCCTTTTAAGAGTTGAGCTGACTTAAGTTTGAGCTATGTGATGTTAACACCGACTAGCGATCCGAATTATCCTAAAAATTTTTTCACAATATGCAGAAATAACTCCCCGATGGAACATATATCTGAATTTCTTTAATCGCAAGCTACGATGAGATTTTACCGCCGAGGGAATAAATTTCCCCTTTCAATGCCAAGTTAATCCGCATTATCGAAGAATTCATTCTGTCCTCTTGAAGATCAACGTGGTGAAAATATTTAAACCCAAAAGCCCCTCTTTCATCTACCTAATTTTTGTCGTATTTCGTACAGTTTCATCCATTATTATGAGTGCCTAAATTGGTATAGACCACATGAATAGGACAACGTATAGTGGAGTCTTCCTCGCTATCGATATATTTCTTTTCCGTAATGTGATGGCATTCAGACAGAAGAGGAAGCTGCTCACCTTGGCCTTGCTCTTAAGTCGTTCACTAGCACAGCATAGCTCGAGAGATAACGGCAGAAGTATACCATCTTCCTTAGGCAAGAATGCCAAGGATTACTCAATACCGATCTTTACGCTCCGCGCGACCAAATTTCCCTTTCACTCCTCAAAGAAGATACAAATCGACAGCGGCATCCATAGTTTCATGTGTTAAAAGGGTAAACGAGTAAACCTAACACAATTACTATAGAAATCATATGGTAAATTAATAAATCATTAAAATTGATATTAGTGAATGTGAAATATTATTTACCGACTCCTCACAGAGCACAATGAACACAGCTAAAAAAATTGTGAACGTATTTCAAAACAAGGGTATAAGAATGGAATGAAAATACGATTAAGTATCAATTAAACTAATTAGCCCTAACTTCATTGTAGAATACTGTTGGAGAACTCCAGAGAGAGTTCAGATCAAGGGATAGTTATCCAAAATAAATAGTAGTGAATGTATATTTTTAGCGTTACTTGAATGCCCAAGGAGAGTCAGAAGTGATATAACTGGGGCTCAAACCCATATATAACAATTTTTGTGGTATATATAGTAACCACTAAAATACGATGCCGAGTCTATTCCATCCTGTTTACAGGAATGGTTAGAATACGAGAACTGAAAGTGAGAGACATGAACTTGAGTCCCTTTTTATTACGTTATAAAATAAAAGTTTAATATCTTTTCTCCTTTCCTTTTCCGTTATGCAGGAAGGTAACGATTAAAATAAATATTGTATTACAAAGACGGTAACTAAATACTCGAAGAAGGATCCTCCGATACAATGGCATTTTTCCAGTCCATAAACTAGTGTCCGGATCAACTATTTTTGCAATACCATTACGCTGGGAATGTACTGTACATATTCGTGGGATATATGAGATTCCAGTTTTGACATTATATTTTGGTGGGTATATGGTATAGAAACTTCCAATTGTAATTGTTACTGAAAACAATCACTCTCAAAAATCCATCGCCATAAGGTCACATTGATGTGATAAGCGCACAAAGAGTGTACAATGGTATAACATATTCTCACAAGAAATATGAACAATATTCATGAAGTCAATGGATAAATCTGAAGGAGCTCTAAAAATGTGTATATCTCTATTATGAAAAGATTTCAAATTGTTCTCGATATCCGGATTCGGTTAATAGTTTTGATTTCAACACTTTATCGTCATATCATAAATTCTTTAAGATAACTCTCCTACCATTTCGTTTTAAAAAAATTCCTAAATGCGATATTGAGAAGAAAATTATACCACTGAAAAGGTAATTGTATTCCAACAGACTGCTGACCTTTCAGTAATATTTCTTATATTTTTTAACTCATCCTGGTTCTTCTCACACGCTCTGTGCTTGAACCAATACCAAAACTTACTCCTGAGAGCGGTACACCGTCGCTCCTGGTGGTTCTCCTTTGACTCGGCTGATGAGGGAGGGCAGGGAGGGATTCGGGGGGAATAACCTATAAAACCCTAAGAAGTGGACCCTCCAGGCCGTTGTGGCGTGCTATAGGGTTCACCTCTATGCCTAGAGGGCCCCCTGCCACAACTTCAAGGACAAGCTCCGACCTCATAGACAGAAAGAACGAGCAGGTGAGAAGTGAGTGCTTAGTTACCTCACCCCTGCAGAAGAAGGTGAAAGAAAGGCCCCTGAAACAGATGCCTGCGTCTGTAGGCCTGAAACCAGGCTAGAGTTGTGGAGAATGCCTTCCCCACGCCCCCTACAGAGCAGGTGGTTAGTACATTTATTGTGCACTTCTTAACAGAACTGGTGCCAACTGTTGACAAATTCATTGCAGTATTTAACATTTTATCTGGCAGCTATAAGCTAAGGCTCACTTTGAAAGTTAAAGAAGTTACGTTTTGTGCTTTTTAGAATAAAGAGGACAATGAAATCAGAGATTGAAAAGTAGCGCTCATGGTTAAGTAAGGTTAGAAGTAACTGAAATTATAGGCGTAATGTATGCATGAATATCCTCTTAAATAACGATTTGTTAGATGAATTTAAGATATTCATCTTTTGAAAAGAAAATAGACTGAGTACTCACGTCTATTTCAGGAGTTGATGGTGGTAAATTAACCTGTGGGAAAAGAGAAATTCATTAATAGATGGGGTTCTCCATATAGCTCACGAATCCATTACATTTTTATCTACATTTGTAATGATGTGATACGTTTAACTTTTAAAATAAATTAGCAATAAAATTGGTAACTCGTGAATACTGACTGCAGATACGAGATTATATCTAACCCAGGTATATCCTTATAATAAATTTGAAAATGCAATTAGCAGACGCCAAATATATGCAAGAGACGAACATAATCCAAAAACTTGTGGATTAATTTTCCCACTAACAAACTACCAAAGCAAATCGTGTTTTGAATCCGATATTAATTAATTAGACACTAATTCTATTCGAGATAAAAATCAAGGTAGATTTATGCAATACAAACACGGCTCATATTCATGTGTCAAACCTTCACATCCTTAAATATCGATTCGCGGACTCTCTGAATCATTTTTAAGCGATTTACAAATGATAAGCGACCGAAATTAGATTAAAATGCAATGAATCGTTCATGGAAAGACTGGAGGAGAAACGAATAATATAATAAATGAAATGTTTACCTTGTTTGTTTATGAAAATCAGAAGGAACTTAAACTGCAGGATAGAATCGAAGGCCACAGAAAACAAGTCTATTAGAGCTTCTAATACTATCTTGACAGGGTAAGTAACGGAGAGCCATCTCTGACCTTGGGTCGATAACCAAGTCGTTTTCGTAAATTACTGATACATACTTCACTATCCTCTCATTTTCATTGAATGTAAACAAAGATTAAAAGGAAAGTGCATCGTGCCTAACAGCAGGTGAATATGAGGAAAAGTGACTGGCAGGAGATACCAAAAGGAAAGGGGAGGAAAACTTACACAAGAAAACGAGAAGAAAGTCCAAATTACACCGATACATTTGTCGCGTATAAAAAATCTACTCGCCGAAGGATGATCAAAGAAGGAGAGCTCCTTTTTCATATAGGTGCAGAGTGCAGTGCTTCACAAGGATTTAATTACAAATAGAAGTCGTGCGAAAAATTAGGAGAGGATCAGTTAGTGTGGGAAAAATACCCACCTCTTTATTTACATCTTCGATCGTTATGTTAGATCAAAAGAGTCATACTAATTATTGATAAAAGTTACTGACCTTTCATGAAATCGAATGTTTTGATTACATACCTATTTAGATTGCTAAAACAGATGCTCCGAAGCTTTTAGTGTTTCAGGGTTTGTTTATGCAATTCGCAGAATCGGTGGCTATATTAGCGATCTCCGAAATAAAGCAAAGATGAGTTTGAAAATTAAATAACGCGTAATCTAGTCGAAAAATCTAAAATGATCGCGGGTAAATAGTTTTCGTAAGCAGCCGATAACTTGATGACGCGTTTTAGGCAATTTGGAATAAGTTTCCTTGTACGTCATTTGTAATAACTTTCCTTGTACGTAATTTGTAATAACTTTCCTTGTACGTAATTTGTAATAAGTTTCCTTGTACGTAATTTGTAATAAGTTTCCTTCTTAAATACCTCCCAATGAGATGTCATGCTCAGGAAGTGTTGAGGGAATTTCAGAGGCAACAGAAGCAGAGCAAATAAAATTAATATGACCAAGCGTCACTTTGTGGAACTCCGAACACATGTTGAAATGAAAGAATACTTAGTAATTTCCACAAAATTTCGTGGAAATTACTAAGTATTCTTTCATTTCAACATGTGAAGAAGCAGAGCAGTTGAAAAAATCATAGGATTTAACATATTCCATAATAAGGTGGTGATATTTACAAAATACACTTGAAAATTGAACACAGAAATGGTGATGACTCTGCTGAGTAAATATAATCGGGAATAATGAAAAAAATCAACGCCCTTTAGATGCAGGAAGATAAATGTCTTTTTGATAAATATTATTCCAATAATGCCGTATATTGTTTTAATAAAATGATCAGTTTCAGTAATTGAATACTTTAGGAATATTTTCCTACATGTCAGGAAACCATTTTCAGATTAACTTTTCTGTCGTTGTAATGATTTCGTCAAGTATGAAATCAATACATGTTGATATTTATAGGAGACAGAAAAGACCAATGCATGGCTTTGTCATATCCGATTTAAGATCAGCTTTCATCCAACGTACTCAGATTTTCTTAATTTGATAAAAGTAACAAAAATTAGAAATTATTAAGGTATAATTAATTGTTTCTGAACAACTCACCACTTGCTGTTCTTGGGTTATGCTTGACCTCTTCGATGCCCTTTTCACGATCACACAGGAGAAACTCACAGGTAAAAAAGTGCCGAGAAGGGAATATAGACAAAATCTGGAACAATCACAACAGCAAATTAATTCATTGTTGAATAGTGAATATAAACTGGTATAATACAGATTTCATATTATTGTACAAAAAAAAGAGCAAGCAGGTGCCAATAATGATGATTCAAATTAGGATGTTGTTTACGATTGTGAAAATATCCTATGCTAAATTGTTAATATTTTAGTAAATTATTTATGTACATATTCAATTCATTAATAATGCCATAGTCAGCAGAATTTTAGAACTGACATGAGTATGAACTTAATCAAAAATTTATGAAGAATAAAAAGGGACCTGTTAAAAAATCAAGGATGGTATTAGTTTAAAAAATTAATGAATATTTAATTAAATTTTGAGATTATACACATAACTTCCGTTAAGAGTATCGTTAATTACTGGTATACACCTTGAATCATTGTCTTTGAAGAAAATTTCTAGGATTTACCACGAATATCAGTGATAATGTGATCGAGATAAGAAGCTTCTTACTGACTTCCTAACTGATAGCCATACGTTGAAAGTAAACGCTCATTAGCGAGAATACGAATTTTTGAGATCTTATATTTTAAAAATCAGGCAAATCTTATGTGTGAAACGATTAATATAAGGAATGAAAATTCTGGAAGCTGATTCTGGTTTCAATTTCCAAATTCAAATGCATCCGTTATTCGTTCAGATTTAAAATCAACTCATATTTTTAAAAATTTTGCTGAAATATTACTCGCGCAATACATGAAAGTAGTTTGATTCTTATCACTATATATTGTAACATAATATTTTTATTGTGATTAAAGGATATCTTTCTAATCTATAAGTGAAAGCGATGCTTAACTACGAATCAAAGGACGTATTATTAAGTCCAATCTGAATTAAACCAAAATTTCAGGTACAGCTGGAATGGGAATCGCATTTACGACAAAGAAGTAATGAAATGCAATTGATTACTAGCTATAATGGAACCATTCCGGATCTTAACAGCATACTAAACTATTAAAAGATTAAAACTGATTACGGGAAAATTTCTAAGCATTATTCTTGGCTTTCCTCAATAAGCGCCTTAATAACGTAACACACAAAGCGTCATATCTAAAATATCGCTATACTTAAAAAATTGGATAACATAAAACATACGTAACTGGAATTCGTTGCTTAATAATAAATATTTTTTATCATCTAAATTCTGAGAGAGTCGGAAATATGATTTCCAGATACTCAGAAAAAATAATACGTCACGAATAAATATAATCGCTAAGATCAAGCTCTGACAATAGCTACATATATAAGAAGCAACAACTCACTATATTTATTATAGCGCTGTGAATATTAATTAGTACAACTAATTTAAACAAAATTAATTTATATTACTTACCAAAGCTAAAATTCCTCAAGCAGTTCCACGTCATAACACGTCTTTCTATACCTTAATTTAAAATAATACTAGGATTATGAACATTGCAATTTTACTACGATAAACTAAAATTACACTTCATGATTACGGAATTTCGAATCTAGTTAGCTACAACAAATTTAAACTTTAACGGTTTTCTCGAAAATTTCAATACGTCATCACGGAGCGATATTTCCAAACTAAGTAATGGATTAGCCTAAAAATTTTCCATTGCAACAAAATGGAGACATCTGATTGGTCGCCGCTGTTACTTTTTCGGTCACCCCCCCTCTTATCCCCCTACCGGAGAAAATTATTATTTCCGTATTTATTAATTAGCAATAAATTAAAATTTAATTGATCTAAACAGAGCTGGAATTTAATTTCAACTTTATTGGAAAAATTACGTTCTTCTACAACATCGTACTTAAATTCGACAAAAATTGGTGAAGTGGTTCCACATGTGACGTAATGATGACGTACTTTCAACGGACATAATTCGAAAATTGAAGGAATTTTAACTATTCGAATCTTAAAACAGCTCGATGAGATTTAAAAATAATTAATACAATAGCTAAAATCGAATAATTTATACCTAAAAATTATTGTATAATAATTGTATTTAATATTTTTCTACTCATGTGAGAAATATGTTGGATGATATTTATAAATGATGTATTTTATTTCGAGAGAATCCGAAGAAAACCTTTAAGCGTTAATACTGTAATACATTCCTCTGCGTATTCATTATTAAATGTTTGAAGCTGATATATGAGTGTGCAAATAAGGTGAATGATTCAACACTATTTTTTTCCTAAATATTTCGATCAACGTGCTTTTCATCATGATCTAGTTAACACGTCACACGATAGTGTTTTAACAAATTTTCCCAAGAATAGCAAAATATATTTCTATCAACTGGAAATTCTACAGGGTACTTCTCATCGTATTCGGAACATTGCATCTGAATACACGAATACTTTCTTACTCACCGTCAGACGCTCGTAAAGCTGAAGTCAACTGTCAAAAGCAAAGAAATTCCATTTAAAGCTTCCCCAAACCACTATGTCTTCCTTAGACTCTTAGGCTTCTCCCATACAAATGATTTTAGAAGTGACGAAGAACAATTTCTTGATGCCATTACAAGTGCTCCATACTCGGAAAAAGTATTGTACTACAGGCGCCGTAATCCTTCGATAGCAACTCTTTTTTCGTAGAAATCGCTTATTTAACACTTCAAAAACTCCACTTCACTATTTGAAGATACATTTGAAATTCGCAGGATAATGTAAATGCACCATCTTGAACTTATACCACATAGCGAGACAAGGAACTGAGAAATGCACGAAGGTCACATGGCGCGAAGAATAGTTTCGTTCGTCACAATTTTGTATACCATAATTCTTTGTAAATCATGTTAAGACCTCGTGACATTCTTACGAAGAGGTTGCCCATGCTTCTATGAACTTCAAGTCTCAATGATTTGTCAGCGGTAAGTTGTTTTAAAAGTCTTGGGACAGTGGTACCTGTTGGAAAATCAATCGCAGTATATTACCATGTGCTGTGGGTGTATGTGGCATATCACGAAAAAGGTGTGTTTGTGAATTAGAAATTTATTTATGTGATCAGTGAGTTTTCTACGAGTGTGTTTAAAGTGTGACAGCGAGAAGAGTCTTCGGTTGAATACTTTTATCCTTTTAGTGTCTTATGAAGGCAGGTGTCTTCTGCACTGATCTGCACTATTTCTACGAAATTCTAAGCCTGTAACTCAACAGCGTTAAGATGCCATCGAAACCAAAATGGATGGATTTCTGGTTGAAGATTAATGGATGCGGCGTTCTTCGAGTATTTTTATATATGTAGGCCATGTAAAGGATAAGAAGGTAAATATGATTTACTCTAACTATTGAATTACTCTAACAAGGAGATATATGAATATTGTGGTTTATTTCACTTGCAATATGAAATGGATCATGTAAGGTAATGGGCAGAGTATGTCGATATGCATTTAATTGTGAACCACTTGATTTACACAAAACCTTGATCCACAAAACTCAACTGCAGCTTATAAATCGTTATTAATATAATTGTAATCAAATTTAAAAGGCACAGAAGATTGTATAGTGATGTCTGAACCTTTTGATTTCAAATTTCTTTCATCTTATTTTTGGATAAATAAATTGAGGCCTTTCTGAAACTTCATTTGTTTAAAGGCTGGGTAGAGTTCCCACCAGAATCTACTAAATTCTTTGGAGTGGAAACGAGGATCACCAGGAGAGGTGAGAGATGAGGTAGCTTACCGTTCATTTCCACACAGAGCCAGAACGCTATGAGTGGGAAGTGTGTAATGAAAGAGTACTGTCCCATAAAATTTTTTCGGATATCCATTGAAAAAGGGGTGAGATTATTATAATAGTCAAGACACATTTATATCTCAGTCTATATCATATTGCCACTGCCATGAAGATAACTGGGGAGTAATAATTAGAATATTTCTGCACCATGAGATAACGTACGAATCCTTAACTCATCCATGTATGGTGTGAAGAATATCACGTAGTTACATTCAGCATTATGTTTAACTTCCTTGAGAAAGCATGCCATTTTCATAGTACGTTTGCTTGAATTCTTTCCTACATAATTCGCAGACTGGTTAAACCCGAAAGTATTTACTTCATAGAGAGTCAATGCCATTAATTCGCCATGACATTTGTTAAGCTCTTATGGAATTTCATAGAGAATATATAAACCCTATTACCTGTAAACAGTTACTTGCCTTTACTAGGATATGATAAAATGAAATATTTTAAGGTATGAATTATCTTAAACCCATTGTCTCATTGAATGATAAGAATTGTGTTTTTCATAGTTTCATCGTTTTATTTTTTGTTGAGACTAGTAACATTCTGGCTCAGTGAAGAAAGCAAAGGTAAAGTACCTCATTCCTCATTTGCCCTGTAAGCCACATTCCTTTCAACAACTCATACGAAGCTCTATACAGTTATTTACATAAAGGCCAATGTATTACATTTAGTATGTCCTACTTTGACATACTGTTACTGTAATACTTAAGACATGTTTATTTATTATTGCTAGTTATTGATCATCATGTAACTGTAACTTTGATAAATAATATATATATTTTTGTTTGTATTCTAAATGGGCAATATATCCGTGAATAAAATTTTCCAAGAAATAGTGGAAATTCTTTACCATACGCCTAAAGGCGGCTTCTAGTGTATTTTTGTAGATGCTTTTCCTAAGGTCATAACGTGGACGTTTTCCGGTTCGTTGAAGAAATACCAAAGCATTACTTCCTCCTCTTTTATCCTTGTAAGTCTCATTCTATTTTCAAATAGGCCTTTTTCTGAATATTCAAAAGACAGATGTAAGGGGAGGGATACTGATAAACCTACGTAGAAATATAATTTTATTTCCTACCATAAGGCGTCTGCATTATTAAATGCTTGGGATTAATTTTGATTTCATCGCTTGAAATAAAAAGTAAATAGCATGCATATGCATTTTGTGGCATTGAATTGGAAAAATGATCATACATTTTTGTTTTTAGTCTTGGAGAAAATAAATTGTTTGCTACATTCATGACGTATAATTTTCTAACCTTCGGATAAGGGACATGTCATGACATTTCAAAAAGGAAATGTTAAAGATTAGTCGTTTATCTGGAATGTAATTAATAGAGGGTAATAGTTTGCATTCTACGATGTTCACATCTTTGATTCAATGTTTTGGTAATCATATGACGTAAAAACTTGAATACCCAAATCCTTATTCCCGCTCCAACGTCATTCTTGTTACGCTAAGGATCTCCATAGCTCAAAAAATACATTACGAACGTAACGTATATGTACATAACATATTTAATATATTATATCATTCCTTAAATTTTCAAAATAAAGCATTAAAAGCAGTAAATTAAAGATGTTTCGTTATGCTTTTGTTAAATTGATAGTATTTAAACGAGAGTTATACTGGGCGTAATATCGTAACTGGGTATCCGGGAAAAATTCGTGCAATAAGAACAATGAGCGTCAAAGTAAGTTATTTTTCCAAAATCTTTCAAATTTAATTTAAATTATTTCATACGATTAAAAATTTAATTTAACGCTTAGTTATAAGTATGAAATTAATTACAACTTTCTACGGTAGGGGGATAAGAGGGGGGTAACCGAAAAAGTAACAGCGGCGACCAATCATATCTCACCATTTTGTTTAACCGACGATTTTTGGCGCTAAATCTTTAGTTACTTTAGAAACATCGGCTTGTGAACATGTTTCGAAGGATTTCTTTGAAAACCGTTAGAATTTCAAATCTTCGAAGTGCGTTAGATTCGTATTTGGCTAACGTGAAGCGTAATCTAAGAGTAACGCAATCAATTTGCAACTTTTAAAATTTATAACATGATTAATAAGCAAATTAACGAGTGAGGAAAGTGAGTCTTACTATGGCGTTAAGATATCCGAGGTGCATCCTTGGCATTCCCTCATTTTTGGTAAGTAAAATAATTAAATGGTATTCAACTTACTTGATTTACTTTAGAGTAAAAAGGAATCTTTGATTTTATTGGTTGTTATGTTGTGTTATTATTCATGTGCCATTCCTTAGTGAATACATTTTCCGTAATTTAAGACTTTTATAATTGGCTAGGAAACCGACGTCAGGATGATTCATCTTTTAACTGATAATCTTACAATTTTGTATTGTCTGATGATCTCTAGTTATGTAAGTCTATTTTATCCCATTTCTGGCCAAGAGTGATATTTGAGAAATGAATCAATGACTCTTAACTTCTGAAGACGTTAACTGACAAAAGCCCCAAATAATCTTTCCCGACTTTCACTTGTACAGCTACATAGATATTCGCAGCATTTAGGTGCAGAACAATCGGCAATATTCTTGCTAAGATTAGTAGAAGATATTGCTGATCGAAATCTGAATTACAGCTTAAGTTTGCATTTATTAATTAATTATAAAAATTTAAGTATTATCGATTCAATTATAACATGCATCTGATTCGTAACTTTCGAATGCCTACTGATATGCAATAGTTGGGTTTCGTAGTATCGCTTAGTATCAAAGGTTGGCTTTCAGAAAAAGTCTTGAAAATTGCTCGTAACTTAGGCTTGAGCTGAATTGAGGTGAAATTTGAATAAATCCAAGTAATTACTTGATTGTAATAATTTTTTAATAGGCATAATTAACGGAATCGTAAATGAATTTTTAGATCAAATAACACAATTTTCGCAATAGATGTTCATTTTCCTAAGCAATTTAAGTTCTTATTTTACTACTACTTCCTACTAATAAGGCCAGGATCTATCTTTTCTAGGTGCTTATAGTTTGTATTTTAAGTTTTGCCATTCCTCCTTCAGTCTTTGTGTTGATTTAAATCAATTAGTTACAACATTTAAATAACTCTACTAAAATATATACGATTTGGAATAGGACATTGTTGAATACAATTGTACCCAAAATTCTAATTTAAATCATCGTCATCGGCAACTGATTTTAATTCTAATACAGTCCAATATTTTCCGATATTATGTAAGCTATCAAGTTATAAATTAATTTGGTGTTTCTATTTTTCCAGATTGTGACTTCCTACTTTTCTCGACACTTTTATGACTAGTGAGTTTCACGTGTGTGGTCTTGAAAGGGCACTGAAGAGGAATATGCAGGACCAATGCTACCCGGAGAACCGCAAATGGTGAGCAGTTAAGAGTTTTTATATTTATATCTCCTTCTTCGATAGAGCAGCTGAAACTAATAACTCAGCTCGTAGTACATACTTTCGGTTTTCAATTAATTGAACAATACTGACTGACGCGCAAACAAAATGCATTGTTTATCCATTCTTTCTCTTACAAGAGTCAATGTATATATGCAATATTGATTGCATTATTAGATTTCAGAAAAATTAAAATTCTTGAAATAAAATTGAAAAATGCTTGACATGAGAGAAGGCTGAGTAGGAAAACATTTAATATCGGCTGAAATATGATCCCACTAAATTAACTCAATAACAAGAAACGGTGTTTATAGTATATTTTATATTATTAATTTATACATTTTAACCCACATTCCGAAATAATTATTCAGTATTTCAAATTGCTAATTGCAAATTATTGTTGAATTTTTCAAACATTTTTCTATTTATTTCTACGCAACCTGGTCATGGCCTGCAATTAATTCATTTTTTAAACATGCATCCATTAGATAAATTTAATCCCTCATTTTTTCATATTATACGATGAATACTCCTCAACGGAGAAGTTCTAACACTTTTCCTCCATTTAGGAGACCGTATTTACAGCCACCGATTCTGCATATTGTGTAAATAAATCTTGAAATACTTCGGAGCATCTGTTTTAGCAATCTAAATACGTATGAAATCTAAATTTCCCTACATTTCCTTCTTCGATTTCATGAAAAGTCGGTAACTTTTTTCAATATTTTAGTATTACACTTTTGATCTAAAGTAACGATCGACGATGTTAATCAAGAGCTGCATATTTTTCCCAGAGCTTTATTATTATTTTATTTTTCTGATTGATCCTCTCCTGATTTCACACGACCTTTTTGTTATTATAATCATATAGATAACTGAAGCCTGTACCAATGCAAAAAAGTGCTCCCTTTAGATGATCATCTGCCAGCACAGATTTTTTATACGCCAGAAATGTTTCGGTGTATTCTGGATTTACCTCTCTTTTCCGTTGATAGCTTTTGGTATCTCTTGTCATTCACTTTTCCTCTTATTCACCTATCCTTACACACGTTGCACTTTCCTTTTCGTCTTTGTTTACATTCAATGAAAATGAGAGGATACTGAAGAGTACATCGGTAATTTACGAAAACGACTTGGTTATCAACCCAAGGTCAGAGATGGCTCTTCGTTGCTTACACTGCTGGAATATTAGCAACTCAATTAGGCATATTTTGTTTGACCTTCGATTCTATCCTGCAGTTTAAGTTCCTTCTGATTTTCGTAAACAAACAAGGTAAACATTTTATTTATTATAATATTCGTTTCTCCTCCAGTCTGTCCATGAACGATTCATTGCATTTTAATCTAATTTCGGTCGCTTATCATTTGTAAATCGCTTAAAAATGCTGCAGAGAGTCAGCAAAACAATATTTAAGGATGTGAAGGTTTGACACATGAATATGAGCCGTGTTTGTATTGCATAAATCTACCTTGATTTTTATCTCGAATAGAATTAGTGTCTAATTAATTAATATCGGATTCAAAACACGATTTGCTTTGGTAGTTTGTTAGTGGGAAAATTAATCCACAAGTTTTTGGATTGTGTTCGTCTCTTGCATATATTTGGCGTCTGCTAATTGCATTTTCAAATTTATTATAAGGATATACCTGGGTTAGATGTAATCTCGTATCTGCAGTCAGTATTCACGAGTTACCATTTTATTGCTAATTTATTTTAAAAGTTAAACGTATCACATCATTACAAATGTAGATAAAAATGTAATGGATTCGTGAGTTATATGGAGAACCCCATCTATTAATGAATTTCTCTTTTCCCACAGGTTAATTTACCACCATCAACTCCTGAAATAGACGTGAGTACTCAGTCTATTTTCTTTTCAAAAGATGAATATCTTAAATTCATCTAACAAATCGTTATTTAAGAGGATATTCATGCATGCATTACGCCTATAATATCAGTTACTTCTAACCTTACTTAACCATGAGCGCTACTTTTCAATCTCTGATTTCATTGTCCTCTTTATTCTAAAAAGCACAAAACGTAACTTCTTTAACTTTCAAAGTGAGCCTTAGCTTATAGCTGCCAGATAAAATGTTAAATACTGCAATGAATTTGTCAACAGTTGGCACCAGTTCTGTTAAGAAGTGCTAGATTCATGCATTAACCACCTGCTCTGTAGGGGGCGTGGGGAAGGCATTCTCCACAACTCTAGCCTGATTTCAGGCCTACAGACGCAGGCATCTGTTTCAGGGGCCTTTCTTTCACCTTCTTCTGCAGGGGTGAGGTAACTAAGCACTCACTTCTCACCTGCTCGTTCTTTCTGTCTATGAGGTCGGAGCTTGTCCTTGAAGTTGTGGCAGGGGGCCCTCTAGGCATAGAGGTGAACCCTATAGCACGTCACAACGGCCTGGAGGGTCCACTTCTTAGGGTTTAATAGGGTGTCCCCCCCAATCCCCCCTTCCCTCCCTCATGAACCGAATCATAGGAGAACTACCAGAAGTGACGGTGAGCTGCTCCTAGGAGTAAGTTTTGGTAATGGTTTGAGCGCAGAGCGTGTGAGAATAACCAGGAGGATGTTGAAAATGTAAGAATATTACAGGTAGTACAGAAATTACAGAGTTACAGAAATACGCCTCACGTTAAGAGCTTCCTCAAATTTAGCAATTGAATTCTTATAAATTGTTTATATTTCTTGAGAGAAAATGTTACACCTTTTTGTACTCTTTGTGCGCTGATCACAGAAATGTGACCTTATGGCGATGGATTTTTGAGAGTGATTTTTTTCAGTAACAATTACAATTGGAAATTTTCTATACCATATACGCACCAAAATATAATGCCAAAACTAGAATCTCATAAATACCACGCATACGTACAGTACTTTCCCTGCGTAATGGTATTCTAAATGTAGTTGATCCGGACACTAGTTTATGGACGAGAAAAATGCCATTGTATCGGAGGATCCTTCTTCGAGTAATCAGTTACCGTCTTTCTAATGCAATATTTATTTTAACCGTTACCTTTCTGCATAACGGAAAAGTAAAGGAGAAAAGATATTAAACTTTTATTTCATAACATAATAAAAAGGGACTCAAGTTCATGTCTCCCACTTTCCTGAGAGTCAGGAAAACACTATTTGAGGTTGCGAAGGTATGACACATGAATGAATGTTTTGTATTGCATATTATTACCGTGATTTTTTATCTCGAATAGAATAAGTGTCTAATTAATTTTTATCGGATCCATAACACGATATGCTTTGGTAGTTTGTTAGTGGGATAATTAATCCACAGGAGTTTGAATTGTGTTCGTCCCTGGCATATATTTGGCATCTGCTAACAGTATTCTAAACTTTGCAATGAGTATTACTTTACAATTTTAATACTCGTTTCTCCTCCGGTCTATCAATGAACCATTCATTGTATTTTCACCTAATTTCGTTCGTTTATCATCTGTAAAACACTTTAAAATGCTGCAGCGATTCCGCAAATCAATATTTAAGGATGTGAAGTTTTGACACATGAATATGTGCCGTGTATATACCGTCTTACCGTGATATTTCGCTTCGAACGGAATTCGTGTCTAATTACTTAATATTAAAAACACGATAGGTTTAGTTCGCATGTTAGTGGTAAAATTAATAAAAGAAGATTTCATCATCCTCGTCTCTTACATATAGTCCTCGTCTACTAACTGAATTTTAAAATTTATTTTAAGGATATTCGTAGGTTAGATATAGTCCCCTATTTGCAATCATTTTTATGAGTAACCAATATTGCTGGTAATAGATTTTAAAATATAAAACGTATCACAATTTTACAAATGTAGTCAAAATGTAATGTATTCGTGAGTATATAAGAAGAAGAATGTTTTATGACATTGGCTCAGATCATGTTGTATGTTCATTATACGAGTTTGAACTCTGGCCAATTCTACCCCAATTCAAGCTAATATTGGCTCTATATTTATAATATATACTAGTAAGGAAAAAGATCTTTAGATATTAATAATAATTTTGTTGATCAAAATGTTCTTCAGAAACAATTATACAAAGGATTAGGTAATGAAAAGATAAATTATAGAATGAAACTGTTAAACGTATTTGAAGCTTAGAGAATTTGGGCTAAGTTATTTTAATTCCCGGAAATCATTAAGTTACCTTAGGTAATGCAAAATTGTGTTAAATTAATGGTAAATTTGAATGGCATCGGATTGTATGGAATTGCTCTTTTATGGAAATGAACGTCAATGGATTTATACGACACAAATGATAGAAAGTAAAGTAATTAATAACGGATTTTTCCTTGCAATAGTTCATTAAAAAATACAGCAACCAAACGGCTAACGATGAAATATAAATCACGAGGATTTTCACCTTACCAAAGACTTAATAACATGAACATTGATTTCGCAGCACTGTCCAATTAGGATCACGTAGCAATTTCATCAATAAGTAAACCGATTCGACATCAGTATTTTAAATGCTAAGTTTTTCTACTCTCGTAAGCTCCTTTAGCGTTCGATTCTCATTCCTAGCAGGATTCAATCTGGGATAACGGGCCATTAATTAATTCTCGACAACTAATTAGCCATTTTTATGTATCGGAGGGTTATTGTTCGCGTTTTTTCCGCCTTGCGACTTTCAAAAATTAGCTCCTTAAGCTATGTTTCATTGAAACATTTTTAATTAAAAGCTTTCGAGGCAAGTAATACAAACCTCAATAAGGGACCGAGCATATTTACTCCTCAGAGTTCCCCACACGGCCAAACGCATGGAGTTGAATTCTTAATGACCCCACCGCGTTTAAGTATCTTTCAGTAGTATCGTAATGGAGTTAAAAGTTTTGCCGAGTCGATCTAGAATGCAGTGCGCGTAAGTATAGGAGAATAGATGGAAAGGAAAACTCGAAGCGACGTTGCTCAGTGCCTTAAGCGTAGGAGGAACACGCCTTTCAACCACGTTGAGAAAAAAACGTCAGTTAAGCAGCGCGCTAAGAAGCTGAAAATTACTAACATCTGTCCTGTGAATAGATTTTTGTACATCATTGTATACATTGCGTTCGGCTTATGGAAATAGGGAGGAAAGCTTGACGGATCCCTAATTTTTAGAAACTGTTTTTAAATCATGAGATTTATCATCCATCTGTTTCGTCATCTTACTAATAATAATAATATTTTATTTATCCAAGGAATTATCATTATTCAAGGTTTTATTATAAATCAACATTACATTGATTTCAATTATACCATTCCATACCAATCTAACAACAATTACGCAGTAATCATCTGTTACTTACATACATAATAATAAATTACTATTAGCTAAAATAAACATTACACTTTATTCTAATTATGCATTGCATTTTTTAACAGAATATTTTACAATATAATGCAACTAAGCGTTTCTATCATTCACCAACTCATTAACGCTGTGATATGTTTCGTTTAATAGATATATCTTTAATTTTTCACTAAAATGTATGTTAGTTTTTATAGGGCTGGGCAGTTTTTTATGAAATTTAATATTGTGTGATATCGATTCCACCAAATGATGGACAGTTGTACGTGAATGTAATAATATAAACGAAAAAATATCAATTCAAATGCACCAAGTAAGGCTCTATAGTAGACGATCTCCTCCATCTCTTTTTTCTCTTTATTTTCCCAAGCGAATGCTCGTTCGCCTGAACATGACTTTATGTTGTGCGGGTTGCATCTCAAAGTGGTAACTTTCTGTAGGAGCTAGCTGCACCTATTCTCTCTATATAATTTCATAAATATTGTGGTAACAGAAAGGTAAAACGAACGAAACAGCGATTTATCAGCCTTTGCCACTGGCAAAAACGGAATAACGTTTTTAGAGAAAGACAAGCAAATAATCGAAAACGTGCGTGAGACTATCCGTCAAGAATTATGTGTTCCTCATATTTAAACAATTAGTAATCAACTTTTTACTTATTTTAATCGCCAACTAAACTAACGGCATATGATTACGATTTTATTATTCTGTTTGCGTGAGTACAGTAGAGAACGAGGTAAGACCATCTGAGTTTGTTTACAATCATTATCAGATAGTCTTGCCTTAAGAATGCTTAAGGCCTGCAGGCTCATATTTTCCATTTCTACATTAAGTTCATGACGATTAATGATGACTAGCAATATGATTATTAGAATTTTTTTCTTCATTTGATTTTTATTGAGTAAAAATATCTGAAAAAATAGGAGTATATTTAAAAAAAATAATTTTTCAATGATCCATTCGGAAAGGTCCCGACATGCCCTCTAAGCCGGGTATAACTCATGAAACATGCTTTAATTATATTACTTAAGATACGTGGATTTAATCATGGTAAATATACGACTATAATCACGTTATTAGAAGCCGTGGGTAATAAATATGAAAAAGAAGATGGGGAATGTTTGCTGGGAAAGATAAAATGTGAAATCGACTTGATGAACGATATGATGATGAAGTGAGAATCGTATCAACCAGGTAAAGATAGCCATATACGGATGTTTTCGAAATTTTCAACGGATATATTTCTGATCAGTCAGTGTAATCAATTTTTTTCTATAATTGATTCTATCACGCTTCGAAGTATATATTAAGAAAGGAATTTGGAAGTAAAAGGTGTTCTGCTATATTTGACGCGTCTGGAAAATTTGGGCGGAAACCAATCGCTCTAATGTGGGATACGAAAAATAGAACACCTTTCTAAAATCAACTCTTCGGTTGTTAAATCAATCTAGCACTTAAATAATGGCAGCGTTGATGGAAGATATGGAAGCAACTGCTATCGCTGGGTGGGAGGGCGTTTCCTAATTGCGTAAGATAGAAATATGCGATTTCGTTAGCGTATCAATGAGTAGAATTTCATGCAAACAAAAACATTCGTGAGACGGAAGAAATAGCTACATCGAAAAATCCACTTTAGTAGCGGATTTCGATCCATAAGATGTAGACTAAGATCGGTTAAAAACGTATGTAAAATTTTATGTATGTAAAATGCCTTAAAAATGAAAGTGATACGCGAGACGGCTACATATCGGTATTATTCTACTTCAGAGAAGCTGATAGAAGATTGATGTTTAGTGATTTGCCGTAAACGTTTATCATTTGCTTTATGCTGTTTATTTGTTAAATACATCCTCAAAGTCCATAAGAAGAGAAGTGTTCGGTTAAAGTGTAAAACTTCTGGTTCAACGCTAAACTTGACCGCACATCTGGCGTAGGAGCCAAATTTTACCCACATATGGTATGCTAGAGAATGACTAAGTCCCGAACAGAGAAGGGAAACGCCGGTGGTAGTAATCCGTAAGCTAACTAGATTGGGAGGAAAGGTATTTGAAAGCCAAAGACGCAATCATGCGATTCATCAGCGCTTGAAACATTTCTCCGAGACGATTTAAGATCCTAAAATGGGTTAAAGAGGCTGCGTAGGTGTACCTGGAGCTCGACATGTTCGTGACACAAATAAGACACAACAGCAACAGACGTAAACTCTGCCTCTTCTTGTAAAGGAAGAGGGTGGACCGTGACGATGCGTCCAAGCCTTTATATATCCTAACCATTTGGGTCAACACTTTTCTTTCTCTCCTAAACCGTTCAGAAGCTTTACTTGAGCGGAAGTTTCGAGCGCTATAATGGAATTCCTTTACGGTGAAATAGATTAAAGCGGGCATTTTCCAATCGCTAAAGATAATTATTAACGGAGGAGGGAAAGTAAATTTTTTACCAATTCGATGTAATGAAATCTCACCAACCTATATCCTAGAAGAATCCTACAGTTTGTAAGTCTTCTAGGAAGTGCATCGTCATATGTTCCGATGACTTTTTAATCGACAGCTTTCTCTCATACATACGTTTAATTTGCGATTACGAGTTCGGACCGATTTAAAATCTTATGAGATGTAGAATACTTTTTGAGTAGGTTACGTAAGGAATATACCTTTCTCGTTGATTACGTATAATGTATGCTGTTTTTTCAGATACCGAGAAAATGTAAAAAAGCAGACTTTGGGAAGCGGGAATTTATATGAGGAGAATGTTTCCGATGAGCTAACTGCTATGAGCAATAAAATTCCTTTTACCTTTTAAATTCTCCTTACTTCCACGAAACATTCGTAAACTGTTCCTAATCGATCAAAATGATATTCGATTTTCACATAGCAAAAAAGTCATTAAAAAATAAGGCTCTGATTTCATAAAAAGATTGAAAATATTGAATCTATAAATGTACGCTTTACACATTCGGGTTCCTAACTAAGTTGATGATATTAATCCTTATACATAATAATACATACACAATACCCGATGAGAGGTAGGTAGCTACATATTATTCAGGAGAAAAATTTCTCTTTTTCTTTTGTGTGAAGCATTTAAGACCGATTATAGTCGGTCTTTAATTACTAATTCAATTAAGTACTAATTCAGTTAATTACTACATCTTTTAATTATGTAGTCCGTGTTTATCAAACAACCAAGTCACTAAAATAAGTAAGGTTATGCCTGAAAATAAAATTACGAAGGCCCACACGAATTGCTGTGTATGATATCGAAAGACTTCACTAAAAACCGAAGTAATAAGTTATTGAAACCCTTGCAAATATTTGTATATCCGTCATATGCGACTTAATGAATAAAACCGATCGTGACTACCACAAAATCAATTCATCAATGAACTTATGAAAGTCATTCCGTTCTCAAAGACAAATATTATTCATCCTCGATCCTGTGACAGGTTCGATTTGAGGTTCCAAAGTTTTCCTCACTAAGTAAGTAGGAGAACGAAACGGGATACTTTTCCTTGCCACAAACGAGTAAACGCCCTTATGCCGCTGTTTACTTCCGCGGTCACATTGGATATTTCCGAAGATGTGAATTTTTTCGACTATGCGTGGGCCACAGGTTTTCTCTCTCCTCAATGGATGACCTCCCCTAACCTAGCCCAACACCTATTATGTTCCTCGAGTCGAAATACAATCGTCCCCTCTCTCTTAACATTTCTCGCCGCACCTTCTCCACCCTCTGCTCTCACTGCATTGGCTTCGAAAGCCTTTTCCAGTCCTTGTTTCCTTCCACCACTTCCCCATTCACCTACAACAAGTATACACTAACCCACCTCAACATTTCCCTGACCCAATGAGAAAAATTTCCTTCCTGAAATCCGTTTGCACTCGACCGACCGATTTCTTCCCACGTCCTCTCACACTCCTCTTGCATTGTCCCGAGCTATCGAAACAATTCTCTTTTTAAACGGCTTACCTGCTCTGAATATGTCATGCTAACGGAGCATGAGATTTTTAAAATTTTCCGTCTATAATCTTACTGCTTTCATAGACGTGGTTGATATATAAACGAGTTTTAGTAATCAGGAACGTTATTACTATCCACTGACATACCTAGAAGATTAAAGAGGAATTTTCATTGAGCTATTTTCTCTCATTCAATTAAGTTATGCCAACATTATTTTAAAATGATGAAAATGGAAGGATTAAGTTTGAGAAGCCATCATGACAGATCGGAAAGGTAAAAGATCAAAGTATCGTCTAGTTAGCTATTTAACTCACGAATGAGATAAATTACTTCATATGCTCTCTAATGATTATCATTACACATTTTAAAGCCAAGTAACATTCAAAATAAAGAGATGCTGTAATATTATTTAATGTGATTTTTAAATTACGGAAGCATAATGTATTTTGACCTTTGCTTATAAAGAATGTAGTGAAGTATTCACATCAATAGTGATTGATCGATTCTCGGAGAATTAGAAATTAGCAAACTTTAGACACAAACTACTAAGTACTATAAGATTTAACAATAGTCACTTATAATTACAATACTAATAAAATAAATTTCCAATATTCGAAAAATATTTATTTGGGTATAACTCAGGAAAATGTTAAATTGTATAAAGGAAGAGATAAGTTATTAGTATATCATAAAAACGTACCTAATAATAATAATAATAATAAAAATGATAAAACGACTTCATTTGGGCAAGATAAAGAATGATAACACTCTATTTAGATCCAACCTAATGTTATAAAACTTAAAAGGAGAATATTGCTTGAAAAAAAAAACGCAGAAGAGCTACTTTATGGCTTTAAGCTTAAATTTGTCAATAGTAAAAATACACCACAGCAGGAAAACACCCATAAGAAGGGGTATGTAAAAAACTAGTAAAACCTCTGTAGCTCAGTAAGAAAAATAGTAATAAAAAACTTAAATGAATAATAAAAAGGAAATAAAAGACATCACTAGTTTTAACCAGCTTTATCGGTCACCATCGTTAATATGAATTATTTTAACACTAAAGTAAAAACATAATTGATAATCATATAAGCATATATAATATTATTAGAATTATGAGGAAGATAGGAAAGATACATACTACAGCTCTTCGTTGCATTTAGCATGATTGTCCAAATCGATCGTAATATGTGCGTTAGCAATATAATATCAAAAACTCATCTAAATATCAACCAGGATAAACCTAAAGTTCTAATAAGACTTTATTCAAGTAAAATTTTAGACCACAAGACATATGAAAGCAATAAAAATTTTAATTTAAAATTGCAGTACCCAAGGCGCGATTTATCCTTCAAGGTAGGCAACCACAAGAGCGGAAACGGAGCTTTAAAAAATAAATTAGCTCGAGAGAATATTTCTCCACATCACATAACGGGAGCTAGAGATTAATTGTTGAACAACGTTAAGCTGCAAGGAGAACAATCGCAGGATTAATCACTATCCGGAAGATAAAAATACTGTGTGATTTACTTGAACAGACTAATTATTTCCTACACTCACTCTCGCTCTGAATCAGAATCCAGCCTTCTCTTTGTGCACATATCTCTTAGATCTTTCCTCTCTCTACTCAGTACCATTTGCACTCCTTTTTCCATTGTTTTCTGCCCCGTCGCTGAATTCTCTGTACCCTTATTCCCATAATAATCGCCCCCTCAAAGCATTCTTCCTCCAGTAATAAAATTAGGTTCTCTTATTGTGTAGAGTCACAGTATAGAATTCGCGAACTACACTGCAGACTTAGCGAATTGTAATGTAATTAGTTACCCATAAATTTAATTTACTCCGTAAGCACTGTCACCAAATAAAGCGAATCTCACATTCAAAAGATATATCTAAACTATTTTACTAAATTTACAGGAAGGCATAAAATACAGGTGTTCTGGCCGAGCTTTGTGGAACGCCATCATAAACAAACAATTAATTCCTTCATTTTTTATATACCTTTACCTAAAGATGATCATAAAGATCGAAACCGGTCGAATAAAATTCAGTGGAAAATACTTTATTTGTTTGTCCTCTAATATCTGGTAGAAATCTGCTTTCTCCGATTCAAAAGCTTTTCCGAAACTTTTACAGTTATAGAAGAAATTCCGTAAACTGCCTCTCTTGCAGAGAATTCCCATTTCATCTGAGTTTATTGCCTTTCTGTTACTTCATAAACTGAAAGGCGAGGAAGGCTGCATTCCTTTAAAGAAGGGATGATAGAATTGCGCGTCTGAAGTAAAAACTTGGGAAATCGGTTTGACTGCAATAAATCAACGTGCGACTTCATTTTTTTTTCGGAAGAGTGGTAAAAATAAAACTGACGGATCGAAGGATACTTGTAATTTAATACTGAGAGAAGAAATTGATTTTCTTCGGCTACAGATTTTCAGCCCTGATGTAGAGTTTCTGTCCTGTGCCCAGAAGAAATATTTATAATTGAAATAGAGAATTCCTGTCTATAAGAGTTATACTGTTTTATCGTCGAAAAACGCAAGAATTGACTACGTCCATAATTTATATTTTCTAAAAAAATATACAACCGATTGCGTGGTTTAAGGAAATATTATTTGTAGACGTGGTCGATATTTGTTTTATTTCGGAAAAACATGAATAGGCTCCGTCAAGTACCGCATTATAAGCATCGCGAATTATCTAATTCTACCACTCATTCTCGAAAAGAATATCATAATTATCCTTTCAGTGCTCTAAAGAGTTCACAAGTATAACTTATAATCATTTTCAATTGTACCAAATTTGGTTACTGGGAAGGGGAACCTTCCTAAAAGGTTTTCGTAATCTTTATAGCTTAATTGCATTTTTTGAGTTATAAAACTTATTTATTATAGTAAGAAATGTTAATTTTAATTTCTCTGATGAATCTTTAAATTCGATTTTACTAAATATGACTGAATTTTACGATTTTTTAAGAAAATATTGCTTTTCTTTCCAACCTAATGCGTCTCTCCTTTTTTTCTTTCTTTCCTTTCTTCTGCTCCTTTTCCATCTGCTTAATTCACCCACTTATGCACACTCCGGTCACCCTTTGCTCCACATCCCGTTGTCTCCCACACACAAATAGCGATTCTCGGTGCCATTCACGCGAAACGAAAAAAAGTATGTAGGAATACGCAAGCGCACGACTGAAAAGGGTGGGTGGCCCAACTGGTGACGCTGCGTACGTTCGAGTCACTTGTCATTGTTCGTGGCTTTGTTCCCAGAGAATGGAGTTCGAGAGGGAACTAGAAAGCGATCCCAGATACGAACTCAGTTTCCCCGTCTCATTCCATTCTTCCGTCTCTTCCTTCCTTTGAGAATTCCACCTCTCGCCGCACTCTCGAAATTAGTTCCACTCTGAAGGGTGACTTAGCTGCTAATATCAATTTTAAATGAGTGGAAAATATGGGAGGGTCGTGCGTACGTAGATGATACATTCAGCCTTTCTTCGTACTAAAATATTTCATAATTCTAACAGATTGCCAATCATTTCCAATAAGCAGCCCTTGCTTCAAGTAGGAATCTTACAAGGAGAGGTTCCCAGAATCGCAATTTTCAGACGAGACCTGTTTAGCATAACAAAGATCTGAAGATCAAAATAGCCGTTTAGTCCTAGGGTTTCTCCCCACTGTTTCACGAGATTAGATACCTGCTTAAGAGACAGTAGTTCTCCAAGCACCGAATATCGGCAACAGTCGGGGGCAGTTCCGGGGTGATAATCCTTTTCCGAGGAATTGCCCCCGACGGTTACCGATATTCGGCGCTTGGAGGATTCCTGTGTCTCTTATTCATTGAGCGCCGAGTTCCTATTCTTTTCTTTTAGATCCTTGCTGATCTTATCTTCTTAGCAGAGGTGACGTCGCAGGAACTCGCCATTCATTATAGTTGCCCGGGTTGCGATTAGGACGCGATCTATCAACGGATTATTTTTCCTCATTTAAGTTATTTTAATGAACGCATTTGCCATTTATAAATGCTCCGTATATACAAACCACTGCATAACTATAAGACATACGTGGGCGAACCAATTTGGACCTTGAATTTAGGAAATTTGTTATAATGGGTGACGAAATGCAAGCTTATTAGTTTGACTGTCAAAATAGTCAGAAATCCCCGGGATACCGGGGGTTTAGACTGATTTGTTGATCGTGACCGAATTTGCCGGCCGTTGTGGAGGTGTGGTTACCGTGCAAGTGCATGTACTAAGCTGTGTATATAACAGCAATTAAACATTTCTCCACGGGGAAGGTATTACAAAATATCTCAGATATATTAATCTAGCAGTTGTTTTGTTCCGTAGGCGGTGTGGGGGCAGGAACACTTAGCTAGGTAAAAAAGATTTTCGCTGCTGATTCCCTAAAATTACCTTTATCATGGAATAATGCCTTCGTACAAGAAATTTCTTTGTTGAAGAAACATCTGTAACTTCTGAAATAAAGACTATGGTTATGGTAAATAAGCTTGAATTCATTCAATTCAGTATGATATTGAATAGAAACCAAATTGGAAATAAACAGACACTAACTCCAATGACAGTGATAATTCAATCAAAGTGGAGAAAACGTTTCTAGTTTCAACATAATCATCCTCTATTAGATAAGATCAAACAGATCGCTATAGGTTGCTTAATAAAAGTATTTGATATAATTAAAATCTTAATTTTCATCGAATTTTTCTTTCCTTCATTGACAGAAAGGAAAAATATGTACTCGTATGCCGTTAGATTAATCATTACTCCTAGCGTGTTTGGATCTTCCCTTACACGTTTTCCTCCCTACTTAAGATCCTATATTAAAGATAAGTAAACTATGTACCAGAAAAAGCTAAGAATTTCATATTCTTCTAGTATCATCAAAATGGTTATCTATCAAATTTTCCCATCAAACCTTGTCTGAAAAATGTAATCTAAAGTATCATCTCACAAAAAATTTTCTCTCGCATACTCCGAGTATATTTTAATGAAGTACTCAGTACTGTTCTGTCTTGCGGCCTAGAGCCCGCGTATGATATTCACGTATTAGATTTATTTTCTTATATATTTAATGATTCAAAAGAAAATATTTCCAAAAATCTCCGCAGAATCACGTACCTATGAAATCTTTGAATATGTATCACGTCACCGTTCTATGAAAGACAGCTCTACCGTAGGTCGCAGAGGAGTTCATAAAATTAATCCTTTTAGGAGAAAATATGCCATGACTTTTAGAATTTTCCATTATGACTAAGTGGTACCAACAACAGAAATACGAAGACGCAACTCCCAATTAATCGGCACCCGAAAAAGAGAGCCTCAGTTTCCGCACACCCTACCATAATTGATGCAATTATACCGGAATACATTTCCCTCCCATTTCCGAAAGCTCTCACATTTTCGAGCGAAAGTGTTTCTTGAGGGAAAAGAGAAGGGATTCTGAGGCACTTTTCCCTCCTTCCGCTGCACTCATTCCCCGCCGTCGCCGGGCTTCCGTTTCCTATGCACAATGCACTCCAAGCGTCTCCACTAATGGTCGAGAGAGTCTTTCGAGAAGAACACTTCTCTTACAGTTTAGCATTCTTCTCACGTATCCCTTACCTTATCTCCATCTCTCGCTCAAAGAAAGCTCCGACCGAACGACCCCTCTCCGTTCCGCGGCAATATCGGCGGCACACGAGTACGTCCGAAAGAATTTGAGGTGGAATTGTTTTAGGGAAAGCTTCACATCCGTCTATGATGAATGGCTCGGAAGTAAATATTGGATTACTTAAACGACTTCCTCCGTGGGAAAGTCACTTTCCTGTGTTACTGCAAAAGTCTTGGCCATGCTAATCGGTGTTTATCTCATAAAAATTACGAATGACTTTACGTGAGGGGTTACGAGAAAGTATAATGCGATGACCGTTCTCGAAATAAAAACAATTGGCTTTTTGCCTTTATTCAAAGAGGAAAATTTACTTCCTATCCGCTGCTTTAATAAATATACCAAACAGATATTGCAATAGTAACTGTTATGTCAGTAATTACTGTTACTGTAATATTTATAAATTATCCCTCGATTAAGTAATATTCTCGTATAGATGATGAAATATTTCCCACGACATAGATAGCCCAAAAACTTTATACTATATGTAAAGAAAGTGGTACGTAGGTAAAGTAATATTTGTAATTTCCCCACGATATTATTAAAAACGATATCTTCAGGTAATTGATAAGAAAATGGAAGCATTTATGAAAATATTTAGTATGAAGGATTAGGAGAGGGTAAGGGTTCAAAAAGAAAATTTTATTCGTCAGATTTTTCATAGAGATTATCTCTAAATAAATTACTGCTTCCAAAACATCCAGCTTTTCTCCTAAGATTGCCTACAGTGAAGTTTTGCCAAAAAGGAGCCATGATAAATGGTTTCTCTAAATCCCTTTTAAATTTTTATAATCTCTAAATAACTAAAAAAAAACTCTATTTTCTTCTGTATGTATTACCTGAACATTACGATTCAGCTTAAACCGGTCCTTTTTCTAATAATATCGTGAGTGAATTACATAGCTTTCCTACAACTTCACAACTGCTTCCTCTCGTGAAAAGATTCCAACGGAGGATCATACGAAAATGCAAGGGAGGACATGAGCTACATTTCCATACTATACGAAAGTTAATCCTGTGGACTAATGATCCAGTTCGCATTTCTTCCCTGTTTTCCTTACTTCAGGCGATAAACTCGACATAACTTCCTGAAGCACACGGCGGATACATAATTCTTTGGTCTCCGCAGGAAATAATAAAGATAATATGCTCTGACAGATGATAGTAATCTAGAGAGGAAACATAAGCCGCGAAACAGAAATTTAATACCTTCGAACGAGTCAAGTTAGTTACCATTATTAGCCATATTAACCAAGGCAAACCTCGTAGACAAGTAAAATCTTTGTTTGAGTTGCAAAATATGTCACGCTTTCCACTTTGAAGGTTAACTCGCCGTTATTCCTCCATGGTAAAGTACAAGGGAAAGGATGTAGTAATTTTTAGATCCTGAGATCGTGTTAGCATAGTCAATGTAGGAACGGAAAATGAAGAAATGCGAAAGAAAACATCCTTTTACTCTTTTTAGATCGATGTGTTTACGTCAGGCGACTCTCAGCGTCATGTTCTGAAAACGCCTTGTTCTATAGTAGAAGTAAAGCAGTAACGGACATAGGACTTTACCCGTACATTTAGAGCAATCAACTTCAGGACTTGTGAATTACGTTTCAGATGCAGTGTAGTAGTGAAATAACGTTATGAGTGTTTACTAGTAATGTGAAAGTAGTTTTGTGATTAGGATTTAGCTGAATAGGGGTTCCCTCTAAAAAATCCTTCACTCCGCAATTTTTGCTAAGACGTTCCGGAAGATTCCACGAGATATTTTTCCGCATCCAAACTATACAACAAAATTTATTCATCCCAACTGTTTGTTACGAGAACTGTTGGTAAATTTATCATATATAGTATGTACCTTTCTTATAGCTAGTATTCTATTTAATCAATGTTCCACATCGTTTTCATCCGAATGTATTATATTTGCCTGTTCATAGCGTTTCAATAATTTAGAATTAACTAAGATAATTATGAGAATATTGCCAACATTTCGCGTTGGTGCTGACCATATTGGTATTTCAATAAATAATATCAATATTATGATTTCATGAAGACAAAATTAAAAAATTAAAACATAATGAAAAATTAATAAATCATATTCTATTTGTCATAGAATTTTTTCAGTAGGTGATTATGTGTTAAAAGTGCTAAAAATTATTAAGAGTCAAGTAATTTTTAAAGTAAAATCGTATTCAAAACTGGTTTTGTAGCAAAGTTCCTTTAAATATTTAAATGTTAAATTAAAAGCTATGATATGCTAGCTCAATTACAATGAGAATGTATCATTGTAACTTACTATCCCGAGCGTTATACCATGACCGGTTTTCTTTCTCCACCAGTTTCTTTGTCATCTAAATTTAACGAAAATATTCTCCATATTCCTTCAAGCGAAAGGAATTTTCCGCAAAACTCAGTTTACGCAACTGAACCGGTGTGGGTGAACATTTTTTCCGGAGAGAGTGAATTTCTCCGCTACGCTGGCGTATCTGTAATGAATTTGTCAAACGTATAATAACTCAGACCTCTTACCGGTGGCACTGATACTGGAAAGAAATCTAACGACTTATTTAGAAGTGGAAATCACGGTTTTGGTGGAGCAAAAACAATTTCGAGCACCAGATTGCACGAGAGAAACCACTCTTTGATGCAAATGATTTGCGGTGAAAGCGAAAATTCTTAGAATTAAGAGTAAACTTGTACAGGAATCTGTAGGAATATATCGAGTTTTTTGGACGATATGAAAGGGGGCATTATTTCATATATTTCCTATCCATGCCACACCCAACGGCGAGATGAGGGACAACAAAATTTCAACGATTTTTTGTATACCGTTTATTTGCATGGTTTTTGGCCCCACGCGGAAATGAGGGCCGAAAACCGCACATTGTATTGATTGCGAAAAAACGTGAAGCCAAGTGGGCGTAACGGAGCAAGAATGCGTTGTTCGGCCTCCCCACTGTGTACCACCGGCATATCAGCTTGCGATTTCCTTTTTAGGTGTCTTCTGAACACAATACATGATTTTGTAAATTACACGTAAATGAGATAATAATTTTCCCTTTGCATATCGGTGAAAATGCCGAATTTCGAAACAGAGTTCAAAAGCCGTATTCATTAATAGACACGATTTTTACAGTATTTTATACATAAAGCTACATTTCACCGTAAGCTTCCTTAATAAAGAGGTAAAATTTTCTCTTCTCTCTTGCAGAAAAGGAAATTTTCTCAAACTAGAGATTACGCAAACAACTTTCCGTTTCAGCGAAACTTTTTTGGGTACTTAAAGTTTTACATCAAAGCACACATCTCTGGACTTAGTTTCGCTGGAATTTCCTTTTTCACTGAAGTGAATTTTCAGATAAGCATGACGGATTCAGGCAAAAAGTGGCAATTTTTATAGAACTCGTTCTCTTATTCTTAGTTAAGTTTCTACTTTGTAAGAATTTATTGTCTTTCCTTTGTTTCGGTCTTCACACTGCATGACACATTTAAATGATGATAAATACACCGACATATAAAATGAATGAATAATTACATTTATTATTAGCAAATTGAGACACTGAAGTCTCCTCTTCTATTAATAACTATCATCAACGTTAAATAGATCTAATTATAAATTTTTAATAAATATTAATATATTTTAATAAAAGATAAGATAAAAATAGAGGTCGATTGATAAACGCAAATGAAGCTTAAGAAAAGTATCTACGCAGGATCAAACCCACAAAGAAGGGGAGTATGAAAAACCTGCACAAACGTTCTGAGGGTAATAATAAAAAAAATACGTTGATAACGTTGTCATGACCTACAATTTCGAACACGGTAAAATTAATAAACACTCAAATTATATATTAGAAATAGAATATACTTACTTATAAAAGAGAAAAGAAATTAATAAAACTATAATTAAAATGCAAACTCATATGTAAATGTACATTCAAGAAAATGCATAAAAAATTAAAAACAATATTTGTTCGATGAAACAATTATAAACATGGTTTTTGAAAATTTTTATTCGTCGAAAAGCAAATGTATGTGATATCACGTCCTACCTCTTTGTTATGAATATAAGGGAACGGGTCTTGAAATTATAATCTAAATGAAATTGGTTTTATAGAAAAAATATCAACAATATTTATGCATGCACAAAATTTTTAATATAAAATTTAGTCGTAAAACTACTTGAATCTAGGCAACACTACTCAAGAGCGGCATAGTTTCATATAGAGCCGATCTTATGCAGCTGAACGGTAAATTTGGCCCTCGATGGAAAACGGTTCCCCACCCATGGAGCATAAGCCATTTGATATCCAAACACAAAAGTATGTTCTCAAATACCAAATGGTGTATTTCACTCTCTAATACGCACTAAATTTCATTAGAAGACCGAATGACACCGATGATCGAGGAGAGGAAAGTTGACCGCGAAATAATCCCGTCGCCGCGGTCGCTCAAGCGGGACACTTTGGGGCGGAAAATCCTCCGAGCAATGCATTATGCAGCTAACTGTCCCTAAGGATATAAGGTGACGAGAATTCGGACAATGAGAGAGAGTGAAAGGTGTGGATGCGGCTGTTAAAACTTTCGCCGCTCGGCAAAGGGTGACGGTTGGTTGAGTCGTGTGCCATGCAACACGGTTGTGTCGTGTCAGGCGGTGTACGGGGAGGGAAGTGAAAGGCATGCGGGATTTAGGATGCCAAAAGGGCATTATGGGTAAAGAGAAGAGAAGATGGATGAAAGATGACGTTTGGATGGTGAAATGCAAGTGGGTGACTGGAGATTATGCGACGTTTGTTAAATGTCAGGTCGACACACAATGACGGCTCCACGTTGTACTGAAATACGTGGGCAGTTTAGTGAAATTGTTATTGGCCATATATACTTGCATTTCGGTGCATTAAACGTCTGAATCATATCGCATGAAAGCATTTTGCAACCGTTGCACTCTCAGAAAAAAGGAACGAGTTCATGAGGGGGTTTCTGCTGTTGGTTTCAATTTGATTACCATTATACGATTTCCGTATGGAATTGATCACTATCAGGAAAAACTGGGAAGCTGTTGCGCTCAAAGTTTGTTTTCGCAAAGGGGAAAGCTACCAATAGTGTGTGTTCTTCTCTGACTGAAATGTCTTCCAACTCATCAGTAACAGCGCTAAGCCATTCTCCAAGCTATTATACATGGGTTGTCTGAAAAGTTTCCGACATTTCGCCATTTCTCGACATGTTTTCTGAAAATTTTCTGAAGATTTCTGGAAAATTTGGGGTCGGAAACTTTTCAGACTACCCTCGTATACCATTCTAAAACCACAAATCTGCATTTACCCAACTATAAGTAGTATATAAAAATATACTACATACAGCTAGAGGAAATACTATACAGCTATATAAATAAACTATAAGATATACTACAACTATTATAGAAAAATATTATAAATTAAAGTATATGGAAGAATATAATATAATTATAGTGAGTTTCATTCGTTGTCATTAGTTAATTAAAACGTCTCTGCCGTTTTATGTTAATAGTTCTGATAAATAATATTATAGTTATCTAATAATAGATAAGTTCTTCAAAATTTTTGTAGCAGCTCGATAAAGGTATAAAGGGTATAAACTAATAAGTAATCAAAGTGGTATGCAAACGAAATATAAAACATTAACAATCATAAACTAAACAAATAGCAATCGTAAATAAAATAATTTAAATTTAAATTTGAGATTTTTATCATAAAGTTCCATGCAATTTGTGAACAGATTGGAAAAACTAACGCCTATTCATTTATGGAGCAGTTACTATAAATTTTCCATACAATTTATATAATCTCGACGATCGAATGGCTGGATGGAAAAAAAATAACGTGTGAAAGCTAAATTCAATTAAATAACAAGACGTCGCCGCACGCTCGCACATTGCTCTGCGAAGAACGACGAACTCCTATTAGAGCGTGAATAAATGCAGCTGTTGAATGAAAATGGACGGTGAGAGGTTTGGATCGTAATAGAGTTTGGGGAAAAAGTCGCAGCTGGGGTGGGCTCGTAATAAAAGGTAATGTATCGCTGCCGAGAAGAAATGAACGGCTCTAGGATAAAAAGGGTGGAGGGAAAGGAGTTTGATTATGGATAAGAAAATTCTTTCACAAGTGAAAGACAATCTGAGATTCGAGCAACGTCACCTACCGAGCGCCAGTTTTTTTTCTTTGGATCAACTACACGTACGATCATTTGAAAGGGTTGAGATATTGAAGGGTGTTAGGAGAAGTTAAGAACGGGTGGTTGGGGATTAAGATAGGGAGTCGAGGGAGGAGATATCAACGAGAGAATGGAAACGATATCGGAAAAGGTTCCGCTCCGGTGATTACTGGCCAACACCCCATAGTTTTACCTTCTATGGGCAGTGTTTCCAACCACCGCAAATGTACCCTTTTTCTATTCCTATCTCTTACGAGCCATCGCCTTTTATTCGTGCCATATGCTCCCTGCATTTGCCTTAATGCTGGTCATTTTCAACTGAATATAGTTCATCGATAAAGTGTGACAGAGTCTTTTATTAAATGCACCATTACGGTAATAAAATTAAGTCTTCTTTTATTTATTTATTGAATTAAAAGAGTGTTTGTAAGAATTTTCCACGAAGGATATTCTATATCTCAAAAACGATATTGTCAGCAACATATGATGATATCAGAAAATCAAAGATGACCATTAATTTAGGAAGTAAGAAATTTACTCCCCGCCTGCGAATATCTACAGAAGTAATAAATGATTGAAGATTAATCCTTCCAGCTATATCTCTATAACTGTTAACAATTATTGTGAATTTAACAGGGAAAACGTACGCTCATCACCCAAAATTTTTCTCTGTTGTCAATCTTTACTAAACAATAGATAAAATAGTAGATTATATTGAATACATATGGAATAACATTACTACTCCTAGAATGGTTTAACATATTTTTAGGAACTTACGCATTCTTGCAATAGCCTAAAAATAAATTTTGGGATGAAGCAAATAACAGTTTTCTTCGCTTTGAGCAGTACTAGTTTCAAATGATCATATCATAGCTATTAACAAAAAAAAACCGTAAATATATCAAGTTATGTCAATAACAATAAATGCTGCAGCAGATTTGCTTGTTATGATAGCAGGCCGCACTTAAAAATAAAATCATTCTAAAGATGTTTCGTATATTTTAAGATAAAATAAAATCGAGAAAAATTGAATCATAAATCATTTTAAATTGAACTATCACTGCGTCATCCACGGAAAACATTCCTCCCTTTCACAAAGTAAAGACTTTAGCAGTCGCCATATTCACAATAGGCTACTTCTTCTCCCCCTTATATATTTACAAAACGCCCCCTCGAGATCTTCTACTTTGAAGAAAGCACAGAGTCCAAATCACCCGCTGAGATTCCTTTGCATTCAAGCCGCGATGCTTTTCCCCTAAGAAAGGCGTCTCACTGTCTTTATTTTTCTGATCTCTCAGACTTGATGTTCCTTTTCCTTAGATTGATTATCGCCTCTGAGCAAGTGCCAAGGTTAGAAAGGCGATTTTCCTTTTCTTCTGTGAAGATTCACAGACGCACACGTCGGTCGCTTTAGCTGTATGCGGAGATTGTCTCGCGTGTCTGCGCGCCTCTCGGACGCTTTGGAATGCCAAGTGCTCGCTTTAAAACCGTTTCCCGGCCAATCCGTACTATTTCCGATCGCATCCCACGTAAATGGGTACTAGGATATGCGTTTATAAATAACTAGGATGAGCACCTGCTCTTTTCACAGGTCGATAGTAATCTGGCATAAATATCTTCGGTGTTCATCGTGGATTAAACATCGTAGAATGCCTGCTGAGAGCTTAAGGACAGAGGTGCGCTAGAGTGGGTCTGGAGGAGGACGAGGTGGGGCGAAGAAGTTTAACTTTGAAGTAGCCGAATCAGCAGAGTTACGACCTATAAACCGACATTAGTTTATGGTAAATTTAAAATTCAATTTCCCAGTTTGTGATGAATATTTCGTTGCTCAATGAATCATATCATGTGAAAAATTGCCCAACACGGAATGAGATACATTTTTCATATTATGAATAAACAAATAATGATATATGGTAAGGGTAAATGAGGTGGTTATTATTATATTAATATTGTTATTAATTCTTTGATGAATAAATTAATCAATGGGATACTGGATAGCCAAGTGGGCAACGAGTTCGACTTCAATAAAAGCTGTACCGGGTTCGATTCCCGATGAGAGACAACTTGCGAAATGACCTCAGCTGTCAGAGCAATTTTAGCAATACTACTACTACAATTAATCAATGTATAAATCCATAACAAATAAAGGTAACCAAAATTTCCTTCCTTCCTCCTCTACGTAGTCGTTAAATAGTTCCGCTCCTAGTGGAATACTAATCTGGGAAAAACTGAACAATCTGAGTTGATGTAGAAAAAGAAAATTGGAGCGTGACTGGTAACTGATTAGAAGTCGGAACCGCTCCGTTAGCGTCTTCTAGGTACCGAATAGGTAAATTTCCGTCTTCTATGATTTAGAATTCTGTCCTTCCCTAGTGCTTAGTGGATTCTGACATTGACAAATGGCTAACGGAGTGTTTTCAGCCTCTAATCTGAATTTACACACCGAAAATTTTGTCTCCGGGAACAGCGATATTAGAGTATATAAACATACTAGAAATTAAAGAGTTATGAATACCGTGTTCAGGCAGAAATCCTTCTCCAGAATCATCTAATCGAGGCTGGTAAACGCTCATGTAGCCGTTTGGAGAAACCAAGTGCTGATATCCTAGAGTAAGAAAAATAGATTCCAATTACTCTACACAAAATAATTCCATTGTAAAATAATCATCAATACTTCCGATCTACCTCGTTCAGCAAGTAAGAAAATCTAGCAAAGTAGCTATTTGTAGTGATTTCTAAGGCTAAAGCTAGTTGTAATATTGTCAAATCGGAGATAATGAATGTTTATAAACAGAAAAAGGGCAATAAAATTGCATATTCAAATGATTTGCAAGAAATGTTGATTTACTGAATGATATTGTGGGTTTTTTTGCAGCAAATCAAGGATGAAATTTATTTGGGAATAATATACTACAGTGTAATGATCAATCACCCCAAGTATTAAATATACAAACATTACCTTAGAGGTCAGTATTAATGCATTCACGTCAGCTTTTGTTCACTTAGATTGGTAGCGATGTAACACTTTTAAATTTAGAGAGGTTTTTGAATTTATAAAATAACCTTAGCTGTCGACGCATTTGCATAAAATAGTATTCATTTAAAGACATTCCTGTCATGCTTTCATTTACAGCCTATGCTATACCCTACTTCTAAAACACTTCTTTGAATTCTTCTCCTTTCTTGATTTCCTATCTCGTGGATTGATTCCCCAAGTTTCGTGTTCCTCGCACATTTAACTATTTACTTTTTTCCCCTTTTTTACCTCAGAAGAATGAGAGTTTTTATTCCTTTTCCCTATCAATTACGCTTCCAGTTGTTTCTTTCCATATCAAGAGACACTTCTAGGGCGTGAAGTACACGCAAGTGCATCGTTGCACGAAACGTCTGAGGTGCAATCGGAATGGGATGCACTTAATGCGATTGCATGCGGGATTGCAACAGTGACCAACCCAACATCGCCTCAATTTCACAATCGATTCGCGCGTCTTTCCCATTCGATTGCACCTTGAATATTCTCGATTTCGTAAAGATGTTTTATAAAATTCGCCAATGAAATCGTCGATCGAAGGTGTTTAAGAAGCCTAAAAACAATTTTATTTACTATAAAAAGTATATAAATATCTACTAAAAATTTACAATTCGCTAAGTAATAGCAAAAAAGGCTAAAAAATATGTGGCTTAAAGTTATCGACTCTAAAAAAAGCACTCAATATTTGATGATAAAAAATTAGAACAGGAGGGATATTGAACCGCGCTAAACCCTTAGTTCCGGTGTTGAAGAGTTTTGCTAAGAGGAAGAGGGAAGAGTAACAAGAAGAAAAATCACATAAATAAGAGTTAATTATGTTTGCGAAAGAATGTAGCATTTGCTGGGTGAATTCCGTTTTTCGAGGATCTGAATTAGAGGTGTGATTAGTATTATTTGTGCTTCGATAGCTGAGGTTATTTCGCACGTGAACTCCAACTGAGAATCGAACGTTGGAATCCTTTTATCAAAATCAAATCCACTTGGCTATCCGGAGGCCCCCCAGAGGGGTGATTTTAGCTTTTATAGTATTGCATACCTGTGCTGAAGATTGCTTTATCAAAAATCTTTTGGGGAGCGGAAATTTTTCAATTCGTAATTTCACCAATCGTTCAATCCTTTACATAAATTAGAATAATTGGCTAGCTCTTTGATATTCCGTTAAAATCCTCGAAAACGCCTTGAGGATGTATATGGCCACATATGACAGGAAAGATTTATCTTGAAACAAAAACAGTTTTCTGTAACATGTATAATATTAATTTATTTACAATGGATATCAAAACAAACAAATATGTCCATCTTGTCAATTTTATTTATTCTGTTTCAACTACTATTACTATACTCATATATACTACTCACTATACTCAGTATTATGTATTAGCTTTAGAATTCTTTAAAACATTATCAAATGTACAAACAATAACTCTATGTTTGGGTGGGTTTCTTTTCACCCCCATTTTTGGGGTTAATAATCCCCGCCTTTTCACCCCCTTTCTTATTTTCCCGCAAAGTATTCTTTTTCTCTCTCTACCAACCTTCAATAATAGAGACTATTCCCCCAAAGAAGCTTTTTCTGCGAGTTATTTTCTTCTGTTGAATCTTTTGTCTATGTAATGTATGTATTACAAATAACGTAAGTAAGAAAAAAGAGGCCCATCGGACCTAAACTCACTAATGAAGGGTTGAATAAGGTGAGTGCAAAATTTCCATTGCTATTGAGCAAAGTAAACCTCGTAAACAATTACCATGCAAAACTTGAGAATAGATAGGTAAATATCCACTTATCTCTTCCACCGCTATTAGAAATCTTGCAAACTCTATGACTGAATTCACTTACTATTAGGCGAATGAAAATCATATTAATCTTCCTCTTTTATAATATATATGATATATTTGGATGGAATCTCTCTTTGATCTTCAGACAAATATCTCAGCGATCATAATTAGCAACCGCTGGCTTCGAATAAATCAAGAGCCGGTTATTTAGATATGTAATCTCTATCCCATAGTATTAGCTAGCTTAAATAGCTCGACAAAGGTTACTGCGTGTTGGAGAATCAATTCAATACCCACGCTTTCTTAAATAAGCCGATTATCACAAAATAGATCTAACCTACTGACACTCATTAAATGAGACGAGCTTGCTACCCATTTCTCTTGGTTGACTCTCTGTCACTTTCAAGAATCTACCGTTAACACCCGATGGAATGTGACGTACTTTAAACAATGAAGTAAATAACGCATAACTTTAAAAAATACAGCATTATCCTTAGCTTCCATGATGTTTATAGACATTATTCAAGATAGCATCTTCGTCATAATTGCATTGTTGGGAATGTGACAGCCTCACATGATTCGTTGAAAGTATGTGAGAAACACGCTACATATCATTCAAAATGTAATTTACAATAAAATTCAAGCAGTATTTGTAATGCAATGAATAAATTATAATCATTATTCATGAGTGCAGATGCAATTGCGCTGGGGAAATTGAATTTGTAAATAATGATACTATTTACGCTTAAATTCATGAAAAGTTGAATGACTTACATTTGCTTATTTCAATTGTCTAGCTCTTCGGGTAGTAATAAGCAAATAAATATTAAATTTGAAATAGAAATTATATATTTGTACTTTTCTCCGCAATAGTATGTAAAAACTACTGTGGAAAAAGTACAAATCTATAATTTTTATTTCTACTGTGATGGTGGATTCCCACCAGCTATCACTTCAGAAGATTAATGAAGTATTAACTTTTAAAACTATGAAATCATTTAGATTTCTATTCCAATAAGGTGCAACTGAACCGAAATGAATCTAGCAATAATCCTGCAAGAGTTCCATGCAAATAATTCACTGGACAGTATTTTGTAAAAAGTGAACATAATAATTATATGCCCATCTTCCGAATAATCTTTATAAGTATCGTTATCTGAGTTGAAGCAAAACTATGTAAGTGGTGGAGAGTAAGTTAAAATTAGAGAAATCTAGGATGATGGCAACTATAAAAAGTGGAAAGGACTTTCATTGCGGAAGATGCAAAAGTGTATTACGCCCATGTTTCGGTAGATTAATTTCAATAATCAATGAAAATAATTACGAAAGAATGCAATACAGGAAGAAATGGAGCGGATGATAGCTTTAGAAAAGAGAATAATACCAAATGGAGTGAACGTCTGAGAAGAACCGGTTTTTGTTTTGAGTGAAGAGAAAGGCTACACGTGCACTATAAAATGAATAAGAGGTTTAGGAATGTCTTCCGAAGTATGTCACCGATTAAGTTGGAGCGAAGAAACCGTATCAAAATATTATTGGGCAATTAACTCACACTATTCCAAAATTAAGAAAATATGTCGAATTAAGTTTGGGGTCTCGCAAAATATTGAAATGCAAAACTGTTCTCCGGACTTTTAAATTCCTAATTAAATGAGATACTTTTTACACAATGTTATTCTTAGGAATGTTTCTCATCAAAAGATTTTTGATGATACCCAAAAGATGAATCTTCATATCAAGACCATGAAGTTCTTCTCCCTAATTAATGTTAAGATTAAACTATGGAATTCTCGGAAGCCTACTCATGAACTTACTTATGAACTCTGAATAAACTCAGGTGCTCTTCCTTAACTTGACAGATTATAATAAATTAATTATCTAATTGGTGCCAGTAACTTATTTAATGGACATGTCGCAACCATTTTCTTTCCGCGTTGAACCCTCAATGAATTTAAATTCCATAATTACAGTATTCATCGAGAAAATATACATCACGTATCGCAATTATTCCCTTTTGAATCTATGAAATAAAATTACATCATCTCATTTCATATATTTACCGAATATACTTCAAAATCATTGTAATCGACACATTCCTCTATAGCAATGGTATCCAAAGAGCAAGGTCCGCAGGTCGTATGTGGCCCTTTGATCAAATTTAATTCCGTGCAGCCAAGTGGATTGTTCCGAAAGAATTTTTAAAGTAACCATATTTTATACGGTATCCTTACTTACTAAAGTGGAAAATAAACCAAAATAGTTGGAATCCACCCTAAATGTGAACCACCATACTAACTTTGCTTACCATTGTAATGGTAAAATTACAGCGTTAATTTTAAAATTGCAAATTAAAACTATTTTCGATGAATTATTATTGTATTTAAAATTAAAACAGTACGTTGTCTGTGGACCGCGAAGTCTTTGGCTAATACGGCCCACTAAGGGTAAGTTGTATTAAGATATAGTTGGAATGTGAAGGAAAGATCATCACTTGGTTTTATGGCCTAGATCACTAATTCACTAATGATTCATAAATCTTCCGTAATAGACGAGACTGATTGAGAGATTTTAATTATTATCTTCACTATAAACCTTTCCTATTAATAGGAGGTGGAACAATGGAACGATAAACGATGGAACGATAAGGGATTTGATGATCTCTGATTCAAAATATATGATTGGGCTTCGTTACAAGGAATGATAATTACAAGAAAATACCTTCAGTGATAACAGATTTGGTAAAATAATAATTTAATGAAGGCTTAATTGAACAAATAATTATATGACCCATAGCATCAAGCTAACGGAAAACAAACACTTAAGGTAATTTGGCTTAATGACGCCGCAAGGCTTGAATTTTAAATTGCGGAGGTACTAAATAGGATGGGTTATCATGGAAGTTACGGAGTTTGGATTCAAGACACGACTATGATTAAGTTTCATTCCATCAAACCATCTTCATCTCAAGAAAAAGTTACGAACTCAAAGAACCCTTTCGGAGGAAGTTGATTATAAAAAATCGATTTAAATCATCATGGAGATTAAAAATTTCTAAATATTCCGCAAATAAATCTTCAAGATCAACGAATAACGCTTCTGAACTTCATTTTTATATTTTTATTTTCGTTAATCACTAATATTTTTGTGTTGCATTCAATTGTGCTCGATTCGCATTTCTATTAAATTATTTTAATAAAAATTTCTAAACACTAAAATCCAGCAAAAACGCTTTTCAGAGGACTAAGCGTAATCTTCAGTAGCATAGCGTTATAACCGGGTTGTGTAAAACTGATTGCCTTACATAATATTTTTGAAAAAAGTCCGCCTTTTTGCTTAGTGATAGCGTGTTTGTTACTTAATTTCGGTCATTTTTCACTCTACGATGAAGCAGATTTTACCAGACAGACAATTAGGGAAGAATAACGAATATTTCATCACAGTGGTGAGAGGACCTTGCTATCTCTCCGAGACTACGCCCAACAGCCAACGAAACGCTCAATTTCCGTTTTTCTCTATATTTTTACTTCTTAAGATGGTGAAAATAGGAAAAGCGACTATTTGACCTACGTATTGTCCTGAGAAAAAATGACTGAGAAGATCTGAGAATTCGTTTCGACTCCGACGGAGGGAAAACATTACTCTGCTTTGCGATATTTAATTCAGCTATATCAACTTCAACTATATCAACTATATTAAATTCATACTATTCAAGGAAAATTAGTCATTCAAAAGAAGAGACTCACAAGGAGTCCTTCTGGAGACAAGGAGAGGAAAGGGGTCAGCGACTCATATAATGTAAACATTTTTAAGTTCTATCGAATGAGGCGAACGATTGACTATAGCGATTTACGAAGCATCTAGGGACGGGAAATATCCACCTTTTAGCGAGTAGCAGAGCTTCTTAAGCGGTATTTTAACCATGAGTTTCGTAACAAAAGGACTAAAACCGGGGAAAACCGCATCTTAAGTGGGATAGCGTCTTAAATGAGAGCGTCTTAAACGGGTTTAGCTGTATTCCATAGCGAAATCATCAAGGCCAATAAGCAACGCGTCTAAACATTAAATAGTTTTCCGATGTTACATTCAAATTTATTCTCATCAATAATATTTGTGTATTAGGTTCAATTTTGCACAATTCGTATTTATTTCAGAGAAAATTCTCAAACCTTATCCTTTTGTCTCTAAATTTGGACAGTTGGCACTGGAAATAAATTCATCAGATGGAATACGGTAACATATTTATAATCTCAATTTTGGGGTCCCTCCAAATCTTCGACCACAAATTCGATATAAAATAGAGGATGAGGAGGCATTAATATATAGGGCTAAAATTACCCTTCTATCCCAAAATCAGGACCGAAAAATTACCGTAGCATTCCTTCAAACTTTGACATCCGTCAAAATCAATGACATCAATAGATCCAAGGTCCGATAATCGAATTGTGCCCTATCATTGAAATCTCCCCCATCATCCTCAATTCGTTCCGCAACAGTTGAGCCCCTCCTTCGTTCATCTCTGCAATTTCTCGAAAGCGAAAAGAAAGGAGAGAGTGCGAATCGCCTTGGCCTCGCTCTTGAGATGTGTGGCGCCACAATTGCACGAGGGTCACTGGGCCGGGTCACGAGGGATTTAGGCGACGGATAATAGAAACATGACATGGAGGGAGAACGCCATTGTAACCCAAAGCAGACTACGGGGATATTGTAATATCGTTTAAGAGTTTGGATACAGGGCTTCGTATTAAAATAACAGGGTGTGATTAAGCATTCTCTCAAACAAATGTATGAAAATAAATTCCACGAAGGGTTTCAACGCTTCAAGAACTCTAAGATTACACTTACATCACTCTAATTCTACAACTAATCCTTATTATTAATTATTAATGTGTTATATTATTTATCCTTATACTCGATATTTTTTCCAAACATCCATTTGTTAGTGCTTTTTTCCCTTCAAACTCCATTAAAACAAACAAATGACACATCATTTTAAAGAGAAAGTCTCTCGTTTCCTGCTTTAAACAGACTAACAATGTAAAAATGTACCATTTGATCAAGGCATCGAGTAAATATGCCCATAAATATTCGTTACTGGATGTGTAGAGATCGATATCTATCGATAGAAACGAGGTATATCGAAACAGACTGTTACTCCATTACTGTTGATACTGGTGAACTCGCCCGTCATTAATAACGGATATTAATTTAACTTTTATAATATACATCCTTATATGATATCCATCCTTATATGTATCTGACCCTTCTAAACCAGATTTCATGAATTATTAACGTAAGTAACTTAGGTATATTTCTTATTTATGCTATTAATAAGCTATTATTCGCTAAAGGGTTTGAAGGGTAACAGATAGATATTTTTCTCTTCAAAAAGAATACCATCTTATTGCAATTCCTTTTTAATTGACCTAAATTTCTCGTGTATTTTATGAGAAAGTGCATGCAGATCTGATTCAACTTGGTCGTAAGAGAGACGGGTTGTTTACAGCCACAAAATTTCACAATATTTTCGTTTATTTCATCATGATTCTCGCCATTCGAAAAGAATACGATTTTTAACTTCCAAAATAAGAAGTTCCCATCTATTATCTCAATTTCTTAGGACAAATACTTCAAATGTAATTTTGCAAACGAACTGAAGTCTTCAAGAGCTAAACTCTTCGTAGAAGTCTTCACTCGAACCCAGGATACTTTTTAAAAGCCCCGACGAATTTGATAGCTAATTAGACCTTATTATGAATCCTGTAAATAAACTATTCTGTATTACAAGGAAAAGCAGTGCACTAATTTTTAAATTACTTTCTCGATGCACCTCTTATAGGTGGTCCCCGTTGTTTACACTCGCTATGAGGTGTTTGAATTCTCCGATAGGAATCCAAGTTGATCTCGGAAAGCCGAATACGGCGGTGACGGCGTGAGAATAGATGTGCTGACCACTTGTTACCAGGGCATCGAACCTTAATATATTCCATTCCGTCACCATTGTTGAATTGAAACATTGAAAAATGTTATATTTTTGAAAGTTTGATTTACTACTTCTAGTCAGTTTCATTTACACAAAAATACAGCATTTTTAATAGAACTTATTAATAGTTTGTTGAAGTCGTAGCTATGCAACTTTAGAAAAACTCCTTCCAATTGAATTAGATTTCAATAAGATGTGCATTGATCGAAACTGAAAACCGGAACGAAATTAATAGCGGTTTTCGGTCTCGATTCGGGTTCAAGAATTTTTATAGGTTCGGGTACAGTTTTCACTCTGGAAAAAATAAAGATTTTCTTCGGTTTCGGTTTTCGGTTCAGTTCCGGTTCGATGCCCTGTGTATCACCCAGGGAGAATGCGTTCTTGCTAGGTCTTATCCCTCAAAGGGATGTCGCGCCAAGGACAACACTTTTACTTTCCATGCGAATCCAAGTACGATTACTGAGTATTCGATGTTTAGTATCATTTGCCTCCCAACCGGAAAATTTGATCGAGAATCGAGTAACTATCGAAAATCAAGATTTAAATTATCAACTGAAAAATTCTTAATACATTGGGTAGTGGAGATGACCTTCAGCCGTGATAAGCATGCTTCAATAGGTTATCTTTCTTTCCTTAATCCTGGTCTCTCTCCGAGAGTTTTGTTTTGTTCGCAATCATTTGAATAATCAGCGATTGACTAGATTCATCAAGTTTTAGACGGATCCTAATCAGATTTTTATTTCTTAATTAAGACCCTTGAATCCATCACTATGCTTGACGATGCCTTTGACAATTGACAATGGGAAAATTATATGCTTCATCAGATTATCAGTACTTTTATTTCCTTTGATTCTTAACCAAATATTTTGTTGACAATTAAGGTATACAAATGGAAAATTAAATTTACATAAAGGTGCCCCCTCAGATATGCGATAATGATGTTGTACTGACTCGGAATTGATGCTAAACGATACCTTGAACTTGTTTTATATGTTATGGACCAGTAATAATAATAATTTCTTTATAAAGGACAAATTATATCAACTTATTCTTTCATCGATTACTTATAGACATATGATATTACTTACATTAAAGAAAACCCAGCTCTGAACTGGAAATACTGTAGTGAACAAAGAAAAAAACGAAATTTTATCGCTCAGCGATCGGTCTTTTATTCAACGCACTAATTCTCAGGAGTAACCTGCAATTTCTTGTCATACCTCCAAACTTTTGTTAAACATTAAATTTGTCACGATGTAATTTATAATAAATAATTTAAGAAATATTAATGCAAATTCATGTTCAATGGAATATAATAGTGAAATTAATTCTTTGCAAAAGGGATTTTCTGAAATTTAGAAGCAATTTAGAGCCTTATTCGTTCATTCTATTGAATATGCTTCAATAGTTAGTAACCTAAAAGTCGTCACTAGGCGTCTGAAATCTAAGAGAATGTTACTCTGTGCACTTCAGTTGCGAAAGTTGAACTTTAAATTTACGAGCTCCTAGATTCCTCTCGTCTTCGGAAATCGTAACTGATTACTTGACGAAACGTGATCGTTTTTCGAACACTAGTCATGCATTTCCGATTCCATCGATCCTTTGATAGACAATCTGCGACCTTCGAGGAGTTTATAGTGTTTTGACGAAATTAGAGTGGAATCGGGAACTAGAATATAGGGAAACGAGGAAAGAATGGGTAGTTAAGGGATCAGAAGGTTAAAGAAAATGTAGGCAGAAGTAGACAAATGTCAGAAAAGGTTACTCTAACAGAACGCTATCAAAAGCAAGACACCCTTCGAAAGAATATATGGCTAAATAATAACAGTGAAAAAACGAACTTCCACTTTTAGAATATTGAAGATAAATGACTAAAAATATCAAGGAAATTTGATGTATATGTATTTAAAATTATTATTTTCCCTTTTTCCTTTCAAGTATCATTTCCTCTTTTATTTTAATTTTATACCGTGGAAGAAGTCGATGATTTTCTCTGTTCTACTCATGATAACCTCAAGTATATCATATTATTTTTTATATCAACGTGAAATTAAACATACATGCGGAAATTTACAGGCCAAGTTTCCAAATTATATCCCAGTTGACTTATATCGCAATAAACCAGAAAGAAGCATTTTTCAAAGTCGACTTAATTGTGGGTATCTCGGTTAAGTGGTCGTTGACACTAAATGGTTTAAAATGCAAAGTTAAGGGTTTTGGAAAACCTTAACCTGTTCGAGGAAACCTATCGAATTTTATTCAAGGACGGCAACGATATAATTTTAGAAAAATATTAATAGCTGTTCGAATAAATATACTATAGAGGAGGATGATTATAGAACGAACTAAATGCTTGAATAAACAAGAGCTTTTCCTATTTTATAATTGCTCCACAAAATTTACACGCATTCTTTCATAAAATAATGAATGTATTATCGATAAAGTTAAACAACTAAAATAATATCGCTATTCCCTTCTTCATGAAAATTGAAATTGTATATTTTAAAAATAATTACCGCTATTACAAACTACATGCTTTTTTACATTATACTATGGATTCCTCTTTTACATGTTTTCTTTCGTTCTAATTATTCCGATTTTTTAGCTCCTATATTCGTAATTCGTAAGGTCATTGTGATGTATTTATGTGGATTTTCCACCCACAGCATTCTGACTCAGTGAAAAGAGTAATAACTTACTTCGTCATTCCTCATCTTCCTAGTACGTTATCCTCTCTACAAAGCACTTGGTGGCTAATGGTACAGGGATTAATGTCTAAACCGGTCTTAGAGCTATATACTTGGAAGACGTTTACAGACAGAACTTAAGTATACGATAAACGTGGTTAAAAGTGACTCTTTCACACGTTGTTAGTACCAGCACTAAAGGTAATAAATAGACGTTGAGTCAGCTCTAAGAATTATCATATAGAACGGTTAGTATAATACCCTTACTCAGAGGTATTTTCCTAACTATATTTCCTTAGGAAACACAATCCGTTCAGAATAAAAAGAATTCATCTTCGTCCTTTTTGATATTTCGATGCATTGTGAATGGGAGCTGAATAATTTCACAACAATAAATCTGTCACTTGGCATTTTAATTCTATCCACCCTGAATCTCTTTGCTAATACATATTTTAAGTATAATTTTGGGTGGATGGATCACCTAAACGGATGAACTGCTTTCTGTTAATCATGAGTAAGATTTTAAGATAATATTATAATTGAGAAATTCTATTGAGAATTAGTAACTTTTTTCTTTTGTTTCTTTATTTGATATGAATCTTATTCGTTGATTTTTACAAAACATGCGAGTGGGTCCTTTCTAATGTTTGCTTTGCTGGTAATATCGTGCCGGTCCAGCACCTTTTCGACATGCGGCAGTATACGCGCTACTTTAGAACATGACAGATTTCGGTGAGACATGGTGGAACTCCTTCATGATCACACACAATGAAAACTCACTATGTAGAGTCCACAAAAACTTTTACTATACGACCTAGGTTTCGTTACGGAGCAACATCATCAGGTGATGTTACTCCATCTGATGATGTTACTCGGTAACGAAACCTAAGACGTTTAATAAATAAAATAAATTTTTGTGGACTCTACATAGTGAGTTTTCTTTGTGCGGTACTTTAGACCCATCTGCCCTATTGCAAACACTTGTCATGGAAAATATCAGTCACCTAAACGATCGACCCTATATATATTTTTCGGATTTTCGCACCATACAATAGAGCAAGAGAAACGCACAATCTCTTCTTCATCTTCCACATCCAAGAAAATATTTTCCGCATCGCGATGAGAGGAAATAGAAAGGAGAAAGGTAGAAAATAAATGTGAAGTGCCACAGCTCCAGGGCGTGTCTTTCATGAGGATAGCAACAAATGGAGACGGTTTCGTTGGATTCCGTTCCTACACCACTCGCCAAACTTCCACTCACGATTCCCATGTGCTTCAAACGGACGCCGCGGAGGCAGCCATAATACACTTGGGCGCCGCTTTGTGTCTGTCTCAAACCGTGATTCAAAATTGAGGCACGAATCCAGCCGACGGCCGATTTTTCCTCTACGTTTTTCACGCTTTTTCACGACGCAACTTTTTCAGGGGTCTGTTCCACTTGATCGGCCGTCCTTTCTCTCCGTTTCTCTCTTCCCTTTCCCTTCCTTCCTTCCAAGGACGTTCTTTTTTACCGGGAAATTTCTATCAAAGCGAACGGGGGATGATCTATTGGGCTGCACCATACAGGACTTGGATTACGTCACTCCATCTCCGCTCTGACGTCACGAGAATCGTCTGGCTGTTACAGAGTTGGTCCGCCGTTTCCCGAGAAAGTTGGACCTGTCAGCTCTCATTTTTTTCCCGCGCCGCGTGGAAAAGAGGACGAGATTTATCTCTCCGACGCTTATAAATCCAAAGCTCGATTCCAATTACGAATGCAGATAGGCCGCTTGACTATTTGTTTTCCCGACAGATTTTTCTATAATGTTACATAATCGAAAGAGAGGAAATCAGTTTCGCTGGTTTAGAAATAAGTGATTTGTTTTGTATCTGGGATTCTGCGGCGTGTGGAAGTTTGCTTTTACTACGAAGAGTTGTGATGTGGGAGACGTGCGTATTTCCATTTATGGAAGATTCAGAGGTGATTCGAACGTTACTGTTTTCTGATCCGTTTTTCCCAACTACGATGCTCTGTAAAACGTATATTTATTTTATAAAAACATATGGTTCAGGAATAGATTTCAAAAGGAATGATTTGAAAATTTAAACTTATCGTAACCCTCTCCCTTAAAATATAATTGTAGCATGGATAAAGCATAATTGAAGAACATACAATTTACTGATTTCTTTATAGAAAGCTTCCTTAACAGATTTTCCGCAAAATAATCTCACAATAAAATAATATTGTGAGAATAATCTCACAACAAAATCGAAATGTAAGGAAAATAAATCATTTAAGAAATAATAAGAAGCATATGTAGATAGATTTTCCTCGAAGTCTGCGTCACATTTCAATGTTATTGCTTCATTCGAAATCAGGATAAAGGTATACCATTCGAAATGTTATTTCTAAAACAGATTTTCAAAGAGAACGCGAGTAATAATTTCAAATTCGTATAAGATATTAACTCTGGAGTGATTATATAATGTAATTATTGACGAAACCCATTCAAAGTCCCACTTTATGTAAAATTTCGCATTTCTCTACTTCAGTATACTAAGAAATTCCATTGAGAAAGATTCTGCCAATTTGGAAATTTATAGATAAAGTATAGCAAATACTATTAATTTTTTAATCGTTTAGAACATTATCCGCTGTATTTGCGATGAGAATACATTATTCTCGCCGCTTTGCTGATTCCAAAAAATACTTATTATGCATGATCTGCGCAGTAATAATATTGCATTTTGCTATTTCCTTGAAAGCATTGCTCAACTTAGCTCTAAACGGTATTTGAGTTATTCTAGAGTCACAAAACATATTTTATTCCACCCGATTAAAGATAAAGCTTTCTTTTCTCAAACTGATGAAAAAGAGAGGAATTGTATATATTCTTCAAGTTGCAATTAGACTATTATTTAACAGTGCTGTTTGCTCAGTATTTGTAATAATAATAAATCGTCTTTATTAGGGCGAGATTGAGACTTAAAAGTCTCTTATTACATCTAACCCTAACAATAAGTACTTGTCTACAAGTAAATGGTAACAAATACCTTTAGTTTATTTTTGTAGTAGCAACATTCTTCAATCAGTAAACCAAGGAATGAGTCTTTTACTACGCATGTTACACATAGATAAATTTCACAAATTTATATTTCCCGGCATGAATACGCTCTATGTTAATGATTATCTTTCTGAAACTTGAATAATCAGAAAAGTCGCAGGTGGAAATAAATTGTAGCCAGCGGCTAAAGAAAATGACCCTTTGCTTCAAAAGAAGTCGAACTACTAGTTAAAACATCGCTATTACTATCAAGAGACTTTCTAGTCTCAATCTCGCCCGAACAAAGACGATAAATAATGACACTATGTTACATAAAGTACTGCTTTCACTCTCTTATTTTTCTTCAGATCAAGAAAATAGAACCACTAAAGAAAAACAAAAACTGACGAACTCCTTGGTACCGCGAAAAAATGCACCTATGCAAGTGGAACTGAAGGCAACAATCGATACAACAGGCTAACATACGTTCAAGTCATGTACTTAAGTAAACGAAAGTAAAAAGAGTTCCTCAAAAGTCAATACATAAATGAGTAAACAATGTCCCTTTGACAGTAAACAATGTCCTCTTTTTGCATTTGGAGGAATGAAAAAATCGTAAGGCAAACGTAATTTATTAGGCTGTCTTAGCTTCATAAGTGCAATGTATTAGTAGCTATAAATATCCCTTTCCTTGAAGATATCATCTGCATTTGTGACGCAGTCAATACTTCAAGTATGGTATAATAGTGCGCGCGGTAATTTTGGAGTATATTTCACTTATCAGTTAGGGAAGGCTTTCCCCGGGGTAAGAAAAACAATTACTATGGGTAGCGCGAACCGCATCAATCACTTTAATGGATGGGAGTAAAACAATAGGAGTTCAGTCCCGCGCTCTAGATAACTTGCAGAGTTGCAACCTCCATAGAAATATTTCTCTTTTTTATCTCTTTCGGTTGATCCATTACGTGAAAGTTTCATAATTCTCGGTAATGTATTTCTTTTCGAGAAATCGCACATCGTAAAAATGTTAAGTCTGAAGCACGGTTTATTACCTTTTGAATTGAGCAAATAAGTTTACGAAAACGATATGATATGAACAATGATATCAATGAGAATTAATCCATTATTTTTTATATTTTTGCCTTTTATGGAAGCTTGCACCATCATTCCACCGTTCCTCGTAACATTTTCGGAATAAGAATATAGCAATTAAATTTGCCTCGGCTTAACATTAGTTTTCAGTAGTCCTTGAATGAATATTTCTAAAAAAACTTTTTTTGTTGGATATGATAAATATTTGAATTTGTAACTCTAAATTTTTCATTAAATAGTAAAATTATTAAATTAAATAAATGGAGAGTGAGCGGCTTTAGCATAAAGAAGCTGGAATTCTCAATTCAGAGTTGAACTTGCGTTTTACCAAGGAAAATTCGAAACGATTTGAATTTTTTAAATAATAGAAAAGGTAGGTAAGATTTACGGAAAAGATATCCGAAATCGTCCATCAATGTGAAACTGTTAAAAATGAAGAAGTCATGCTGAAAATTTTGTCAATAAAAACGATTTGTGGAAAGATTTTGAAGATCCCCAGGATTTATTGAATTGTAAAGAAAACGAAAAAGAAATTTACAAAGAATGGAAGAGAATTGAAACAGCTCATCAATTAGGAAGAAAAACTGCATTGCCCAACGCCACGTCTATTAGTTACATTCGTCAAGGAAATTATGAACAAGAACAACGAGTACTTCAGTAAAAAATCTCCATGAAGAGATCAATATCTCGGCGAATATCTGTAATCTGAAAGAGAATGACTTATATCATATCGATTTATTATTATCTACTGCGATTTGAGATTATATCTGAATTCTGCATCTTTACGGATAAATAACCCATCGGTTCCGGTATGTTTTCAGTAACTTGAGAGCTGATTCAGCTTCGAAACCCGTTGTTATGCAATATGCGCATGGAAAATGCTCAGGGTTTAAATGCATCCATCCAAAGGCTGTGTTATTAACATATATTATTCGCAATATAATCGATATCACTCGCAGCATCTAAAGTCCTGGTATATTGTTATTTTGTGAAGGCTATTGTTATTTCCGATGGCATCAGAGATAGCTGATATCCATTCGATTACTCATATATTCGTAATTTTACAAGTATTCGAAACGTGGTGATTCAAGAGCAAAGAATGAATCGAGGTAGTATTTGACCTTTACGAAGCACTCTTTGGTATGAATTTACAAACATACTAGGAATACTATAGAAAGCAATGACTTTATCTCCTTGCCATTCTCCCCGTTCCATTGCCCGATTTCCGCCAGTAATTCATAAACCTTTTACTCACGTCCTAGTTCTTTACTTTCTAAGGCTATTCATCGCATGTATTCAGCAAATTTTTAGCGAAATGAAAATCCATTCATCACCTTTGAGCAAATGACAGTTTTCTGAGAACTTAAACGAAGAACTTTTTATTGTTTCCGTAAATGACCGCATTTCTTTGCCGTATTACGTTGGATGTGACTAACATTTTAAGGTTTAAATGGTTGTAGAAAGAATGTATCTTTAATAGTCTTAATCGGCGGATTGCCAGTGATTTATAGTCACCAATATGTTACCTGTAAAATATCTGAGTTTTGTGTTCTTTATAAAGGCGTTTAAGAAAAAATGCTTAAAATCCCCTAAATTCCTAGCAATTACACCTGAATTGTTTTTATGAGTTTGATTAGAAAATCTCAGAAATGTACCTTTAAATAAATCACAGCCATTCTATGCTTTGTTAAAATGGTGCTGACTATATCACATCCACCAAAACAGAATACCAAGTATGCCTTTACTATATTTTTCTTCCTGATTAATCGAAAAATTCAAGATCAGCTTCATTTAAGGCATAGCAAAAATATTTAGTATACAATTCTCCCAAAAACATTAATCTGGAAGATTTAACCGATAAAGGATATCGATATTACGGATACAAACTAGATTTGGAACTTTTAAATATATACACAGTATCTGCAAATGGATTAAACAATCCCATGAAATAAATAGAAAAAATCAATTTCGTTATTGTGAACTGAAATCCAGTGAAAACTCAATCTCAAACTATTTATAGCTGCAATCTTTTTACTGTCAAAACGAAATAGAAATTTGGAAACAGGTTATATAAAAGAGAGAAAAAAGGAACTCGGCGGTCAATGAACTAAGAGACAAAGGTTCTCCAAGCGCCGAAAGCGGCGACCGTCTAAGGGTGATTCCCGGGAAACGGATAATCGTTTAGCGGTCCCAGTTCTTCAGAATCCCGATGTACATTTCGGAAATATTGCATTGGACCCCCCATGAAGATGGAAGCTTTGTTGGGACCTGGGACCGCTAAGCGATTATCCGTTTCCCGGGAATCGCCCTTAGACGGTCGCCGCTTTCGGCGCTTGGAGAACCTTTGTCTCTTAACAGGTTATATACTTTATATACTTTTATGTAGTATAAATTTCCATGAAAATAACTAGCATAGGAAATTCAATCTTAGATGACATCAACACTGGCGAGGCATCATCAGCGATTTTCCACGTATTTTCCAACGGCCGTAAATTATTACAAAAATTTATTAAAATTTTTATAACTTCCTTGTGTGAATTCAAGATACTTTTACCTTGAAGGCTGTTGAACAATCTTGCTGAATGGAATCACTCCTTATCGTTGATTTGCAAACTTTTAAGTATACGCAACAACCCTGTACGTATAAAAATCAGTGTTTCTTTTGTAACAAGCTTTGATATTGTTTTCAGCTGATCGTTGTTTGTATATTTAATTGAGGTGGCACGATTTTTATCTAACCATCTCATACAATTTGTAGCTAAAATACAAGGGTGGTCTGAAAAGTTTCTGACCCCAGATTTTTCAGAAATATTCAGAAAATTTTCATAAAACATGTCGAGAGATGGCAAAATGTCGGAAACTTTTCAGACCACCCATGTACACTTTTTCATGAGTGTTTCAAGTTGATGCTTCTTAGGATACCATGTATGATCTGTATTTTATCCTATAATAGAATAGACTGTTATTTTCATACTGGATGGAAAACAAATTAAAAAAATAAATCTTGGAATTCTAAAAGACAATGAGATAATTCCCCGCAATCAATATTCGCAAGATATCTCTTATTTAGAGATAATTTGTAAACGAAGTATGTCCGCAATCGTGTTTACCCACTTCAGTGGATTGCAGGAATGAGAAACTATTGTGTTCAGTTGATGGAAAACAGTCCCTAATTAGTTTGAAGGACTCCAGCGATTGAGAAATTATGAAAAATGCTAAATTATTCTGTTATTCCAAAGAATGTGATATAATTAAATGGGCAGTTATCATTTCCGCCACTTCTAACTTTCGTTTTTGATGTCATATCCGCAAGGACGAATGCAACGGCGTGTCCTTAATTTAGGAGCTGAAACCAGTTCAAGCAACTTTTCCACTCAAAATTCACCATTCGTTAGATACGACCTGATGATTCTGACCATTAAGTAAGCCATTCAAGCATGAATTCCATTTCGGGAATATCATCAATCCTATTCACTCGTTTCCTCGTAAGTAAAAATAAAATTTAAATAGTAATTCACTAATCTCTAATACAAAATACCCGATAGATTTTTAAATTTAAGCGCTAATGTTGGCGTTGTATGGATACTAGTATATGAAGATTTGATTTCCGTCAATTACACAGCTCTATGAAATTACTTTTTTGTGAAGTATATTTTTCATATAATTTCAAATATTGTTTTACCTCTATGAATATAATGGCTAATATGAAGAAAAATAAATTTTAAATTGAGTATAATTGTTAAATATAATAAATTATTAGTAAATTATTTTCTTCAATGGGTAGATATCTGCAAAACTGTATCTTACATCCGCCAACAACAACGCAACGCAATGGGAATGATTAGCGGCTTATCCCATGCCGTGGTGTAGAGCGTTGTTATGGACGTTAATAGCCGCTATTTATATGATTGACAATGATATGGTTGTTCCAGATTATTTCATTGCTAATTTAAATTGTTGATAGTAGATTTTAAGGGGTACATGTTGGACCCTTTCACCCACAACGTTGTTCTAGTTCCGTATTACCGACGGAAGTTATTCGAAAAATTTATGAGTACAGATCTCGTCGACGAGATAATTTATTTTGTTACTCCAGTAAATAACGTTCGCGAGCTCCGAGAAAAAACCGAAAATGTGTTATAAGGAAATAATCATGAGAACAAATAGATACTTCTGGTCGTTTTCTCTGCGGAGTATTAGAGAATTTAATAGCTAGAGTTAGATAGATACATCTATCGGTGTTTACACACCCCCTGCCACACATGCCATTGGAGGCTTAAAGTGCCTGTGTGTAAATATAAATGTATTCGCAAGCTTCATTTTAGAATGATAATTATATATTCATAGATTCAATAAATATCTTAGCGTGTTGATGCCGAGAAAATTTTTCTATTTGCTTAGCAAGGTAAGCCGAATCGCGATCAAGCTAATCATCACCAGGATTCAAAAGTCTAACCCCAAGGATGACATCCCGCCGGAGAACAAATCCGGGTTCCTGCCAATCAACAAAACTTTCAAATAACACCACCCACAAAAAAGCAAACAATCAGTCGGACCCCGAAGGCCAGGAAAATACCCTTACTAATCACCTCCAAACCATAAACTTAATTTCGGGACACGTTCCAAGCACCACCTCCTCACTCCTCGAATCTGCACTCAATGATCTACTCTGTTTCCGGAATCGATAACGTGAGTCGGCGCCGTCCTCTCACCACAGATGGCCAACGGGAAGTCCGTTCCAAAGGGTGGAGGAAGAGCGTCTAACCGGACACCAGCACGAGAGCTCACGGCCACGCCTTCACCGTCCCACGCAAACGCCTCGCCCTGAGGCACCTCATCATGCCCCCGAGCGTCCTCCAGGAGACGGAAACTGCAGCGATATCCTCGTGACCAGAGGAGAAGGGCGTCCAATAACCATTATTCACTATCACCCACTCCCCAATGGAATTGTTACCAAACGCTGTTCCTACGCACTTCTCCTTACCCTTTGTTCTACTCCCTCGATGCCTTAGATACTCTTGACGTGCTTTCAGTTACCAGAGGAGCCGCCTCCTCCGCTGAATGCATCTGTTTCGAAATAATAGGCCGATGCGGCCAAAAAAGGCCAAGGGCATGAAGGTAATATCGGTTGAACACAATACCACTGCTATGCGGTTGCTCGAGTGAAGGACGAGCGATCTTCGCAATATAGCTGGGATAACCAGAGCTAGAACAGACGGTGTAAGAGAGCGATTTATTTGATGAAGATTGTCCGCTTGAAGCAGAGTAAAGTACGGATGAGTAAATTGCATGTCATTTTATAGAAAAATTATTATACAGAATATAGCCGACTGATGCTGCGGTTAAATTTATCCACGTAAGATCGACGTCTGTACATTTCTTTATAATCTACCATTACGTTGAGAGAAATGAATACTTAGTTATTCCACGACAGTATTCTACTAACACAAGTATTAATTTCTTTCAACATAGGCCATGAACTCCATCAAGTTGGCTTTATTTAATCTACCCTTACTTTCAAGGACTAATCAATTTTAGAATGGAAATGATAAACTATATTGGCGATTAGGAAGAATGGATTGCAAAAAATCTAATTTTACTACCTACTAATGTTGGCCTCACATCTCCTTCGTATTATTTTCATTTCATTTCAAAAAACCTGGTTCTTCTCTTAAGAAAATTCCTCGTTTATATCTTCCGTCTTGAACAAGATTATTGCAGTCAATTTAACTCCCTAAACGCGTAAAAATTATCGATCCCACTGCTCTCTGACGAATTTCCCCTCAATCACATTTTTGCATAAACATGAATCTTCTTTCCAATCTTCAATAGATCTTTAACTCTCTCTATTATATAAGAAGACGCATTGATTTTCGCTTAATCATCTCATCCAAAATTTAATATTTATCACTGCACTACTGGTTTTGAGTATTTGTACTGTATACAATTTTTAATAAGCATAATGTACCGATTTTCTAAAAATATTAAATTTTTTTTAACCATTACACTCATCCTACCTAAGTACTGCTGCATCATTTAAATTTAGATAAAAATTTGCTTGTTGATTTATAATTTTTGATTCGTATATTCTTCGTGTATTTATGCTTTGTAAGTGTCAGTATTCACTAGGACTGATGGAGAAGTGAGACGATAATTACAATTATTTTTATGAACGAGAAAATATTCCGATGAACTTCACATTATCACCCAGTTGTTTCAAATGATACACGATTGCCATTCCAATATAAGGAGCCATAATACTGAAGATTTAAATTCAAAACAGTTTCAAATCGTAGTTTTCTGTCGTTCAATGCTAATAACATGGATAGGAAGTAGTCAAGAACAAATGAACTGTAATTTTTCCGGAAAATAAATTCATATGGCTTTAAACTTTAAAGGGTACATAGCCCTCTAATGGTTTGTTTTAAAAGGTTTCAAGAATAACACTTTTAGCTATTTTAGCGCTTACTGCCAAAATAAATATCTGTCACTCAGGAATCTACTCATAGCAAAAGCTTTCTAACTCCGCCCACTTAATTTGATGATTGTCATTCTCGATTCGGTTAGCGTTATCAGTTGATCAAAAATTTCACTTCGGATGGAAATCTTTCCACTGTCACCAAAATATATGTTACATAGAACCATCAAAGACGTCTGCTAGTAGTTACGACACAGATGGTTTGCTGAATTGTTTAGGCCCACAGAATGGGTTTCTAACGGCTTCCACAAAGCAGAAGGTCCTAAAACATTCTTCCTCAACATAATACAAAGTTGCGACATTTCAGCCAACAGCTTCCGTATTCTTAAAATTCCGTAACTTATGAAGGCCATGAATGCCGAGGAGTTGGCAGGGAGATCTGTGTGGACAGATCAGAAATATGAAAAATGGTTTCTTTTGAGAGCTGAATATTCTATTAGAAATTATAGAAATTTTCATTTTAAAGTTCAAGGGGGATATATTGTGGTGACAATCAAGACATAAGAGTCAAGAGCCGTTTCTAGAAAGAAAATATTTTATCTTTTACAGCTTTCTATTAATTACCTGATAAACCTAATAGTACATGCATACGTTACAGCTGTAATAAGATCATTTAACTTAATTATGCTAAAATTTTACTCAGTTGAGCTGTTATCAATGTCTGTACTATATGGTTTGCTAAGTCTATTATCCAATTTCTTGTTCGATAAAGATGAGCGCTGGTTAATGCAATAAATGCAATACAAACACTAAATATTGCTTCCTCTACTAGAAGCCGAAAACTTTCCGTTAGTCGTTCGTCCTCTAGGCACCAATGGAGCAGGGGAATGCAAGAATTATCGACGTCTAGGACTGCTTACTCTACTTGAAAATATTTGTAGCTTTCATTACTTCCATATTATTCCATATTTTGAGCTTCTATAGTATGGATGGATCTATCTCTTCGAATCAGTTTTGTAAAATAATTCATTTCCTGTTCATACTGTCACATTCTCCTCCATACGATATGTTTACGAAAAGTAATTTGAATAACTCACAATTTGTATCGATAAATTTTAAGTAAAACTCAAGAGTTTCAGGGATATCAATCCCAACAGGCTTCTGAGGTCATTTTAGTGATGAATTTAATTAAAATTGGTGGACATATGGAGAGAAAATAAAATTAACTTATATTTTTCAGTGATATGGTAAAGCAATATTTTGAATTATTTGCAATGTTGACAACGAAGTAGCTATCAGAGTTGAGAAATTCTAGGAATTAATTTGAATATAAGTTAACCGACACCAGCGTATCCCATATCATTTGAATGAAAATTAATTCGAAGGAAATTTCTATCTTCAACACTAGTTCCCACGGGAAAAAGGGATAACTCGTATACAGTTAATAGAAAACCCCTTTTCCTTCATTTACATTCAAGCCTATTCAGATTTTATTCACAATCATCAAAGTTAATGAAAATGTAGTCAAAGTGAATTATGCTCAAATTGAAATAATCACCATTAATCTTCATATTAACGTGACATTGAATAATATCGTGAATCTATCATAGATACTGAATACAGAATATGTCAAATAACTTTTTGAATATTATATTCGAAATTTTTATGAGAATAATTAGAAACATAAGAATATTCTGTTTGAGATAATTTTCTTGGACCTAACGTGAAAGAAACTAAAAGTAATGAAGAGATCAAATTCAATAGTTTCTGGAGTAAAAGCGACATTCGTAATATATAGTGGGATTGTTTTATACTCTTAAAAAGGAAGCAAACACCTAAGTAGCAGATTACTGAACGCCGCATGATGATCTAAGACTAGATTTTCTGACTCAGCAAACGCCTGAACTTCTCAGATGGATATGAATGGAAATGAGATGTGGATTGTAACAAGCGTAGAATCACCCTGACGAATTGGATTTTGAGCTACACCTGACGGTAATTGCCTGTGGTGAACTGAAATGAAAGTTCTCTGAAGTGCATGCTCCTTTTGTCAGGTGCTAATAGAAGTGCATTATGCGCCATATTCCTAGCTACGTGGATAACAGAGAGTGTAAACGAGACAAAGGAAAATTATGTGATAAATATGTGGAGTGGCAGAAGTAATGAACAGAATATAGTGGGAGTGACCTTGCTCACTTCCTTCCTTTCAACTTGGGATCGAATAAGGGTCAAAGGGTAGCGCAGACAATGTATTCTTTTAGTTCTTGAGTTACTGAATCACTCGTAATTCGTCGTTAATAGATGAGATATTTAAAAGCATTAATCCTTGAAGGAATACGTTTTTGAAACGCAAAAAATCATTAATACAGTTAATGTCGACCAATAAATTCAGTCCTACAAATATCAGGATAACTGTTTTTAAAAGTGAGAGTGGTACCTCAAATAGTAAATTAACCAGTTCCTTAGAATATTAGCAATCCTTTTTCCGCCCAAGAATTTTCATATCCCTATTATGATAAAATTTATCTCGGGTTTAAGAGTCGACTGCCGCAATTATTTTATTTTATGGTTTTTCATTTGAAATTTACGTATATACTTGGAATTAAAGTCATAAAATTGGTTTAAATGTGCCGTTTGAATAACGAAAATGGTTTCCTTGCAAATGGATTTTCCAGACTAAGTAGTAAAAAGCTTTATTTTCTCAGAAAAAATTAATTTTATTCAACACGGAAATATCAATAGCGAGGTGATGATTTCTGTAAGAGAACGTTTCCGGAACTGAACTTTTAAAATAATTAAGTTCAGGATTCAAACATTCAAAGCGTGTCGCTACTTCATATCAGGAGAACCTCTCATCTCTATTAGCATTTGAATTAATTAGGACTTATTTGAGCAAGAAAACTAACAGAAATATCACTGCATGTCCCTCAAAATGCGTTTCATGGGTTTATCGTAGCTTAAAGTTTATTCCGTAAAATATAATTTCTTTAAAAAGCCACCGGATTGGAGAATATCACCGCATCACCAGGCAGCCAGAGCATTAGTGAGTCAAAGTATTTCTTGCCAAATAAGGATCCAAAAAGGATGTGGAAGGATTAGTCTGACAATAGTTGATTTAATATTTCTTGGTTTTTTCTATTAATTTCTTTTAAGGCACTTTGTGTGAACAGCTTTAGAACCTCACGAGTACTTTTGTTTAAATGATTTTTCATATTGAGATCTCCGTATTCTAGATTAGGTCCATTCGCATAATCATTCATCCAAACCGTGAAAACTGAGAATTTGAAGAAAACATGCAATAACAACGGGACAGTCCCGGTCAACACCAGGTTTTTGATTATGCGGTTCTTTCCTAGACCTTTTAAAATGATATGTTGGAATTAAAAATAGTGAAATCAACAACTAAAGCGAAAACGTTAATGATAATTCCAAAATTTACTCGAGATGCACTCCACATGCAATCCTTCGTGATTGATATGTAAGCGTTTAACTGCGTGGTATTGTCTTAACGAGATATGCAAATGAAACTATAGGGAGATCAAAAGGTTAACCATTCACATGACAACTCGGCTCGTTAGTTTGACTGACTTTTAGATGTCGTCCGCGCCTCTAGTGTATCCCACATCTACACCTAGAAATAGGGCGATTAAACTACTTGTCACCATTCAATCATGCAAGAACAGACTTTGTAAACAGTTGCAGCACTGACATGCTGTGCGTACACACCTTCGAAAAGAGTGACCTGTAAACGTCTTATTTTTGCAATTAAAAATCGATTCACATATTTTAATCGGTGAAAATGTGCATGAAGTTTATTTCCATGCCGTTGAATTTCCATGCACTGAAATACTCAACGCACTATTTGCATCAGGAGCGTGATTGATACTAGTTAGTTAGTTGTATCCACAGACATGACGTCGGAGACAAGCTATCTCTTGCGCAAGTACTATAAAATCGTTAGAAATAAGTCAAGTTCCAAATCTCCATCATTCAATGGGATTCATAAAGGGGCAAATTGAGAACACGATGATTTTTTTTACTAATTTCTGTGTTGGGAAATTGATGACTAATTCAAATGACTCTCTTTTCTCTAAAAGTTTGCGCGGAAAGATGAAAAGACACCGATTTTTCCCTTTGATTAATAAAATTACTTCAGCTCAGTACTAATATAAGACTACGTAGTTCAATAAAAATTTCAGTTTAAGCGTACAATCTATTCTCTAATATATATTGGACGCAGCCGTCATTATGGTACTTTTTTTTCAAAAGAATTTTAACAAAACGATTTGTTGAGTGATTTGAAGGTTTATTTAAATCCACATAATCTTTTTTCATCTGAGACACTATGTAAAGGATTGAGATATATGAGATGAAAACATAAAATTCGATTAATATTATGCAAATTAGGAGCAATTGTATATTAAATTATCTTTCTATTTTTTTTCTTTACATGACAGTTTATAAAACTTGACGACGCACTTTAATTACGGTTTATTTTATTTGTCTTGCTTTTAACAAGCTAGTTCGTATTATTTCAACTGTATTGAGTGATTTATAATTGAGTGTTGTTTGTAGCATATTTTCGTTTCTGAGTCATTGATAGGCACTTATAGAGCACTGTTCGGTCACAACCTAAGAGGTATCTTTTCATAGGTCGGCAAGCATTTATAAATTCAATTAGGAAATACGTTATCTCTTGGAAGGTCATAAACATGTTGATGACTATAGCCTTCCACAGACTAAATCAAATGATGATTCTTTCAAAACCACTCGCATTTAATTAAAATTAAATTATCCCTATTAATATTCGGTAGGATTAATTTTTCAAATTTAGAAATAAAGCTTATATATTTAAATTAGAAAAGTGATTGTACTCTTTACTAAGCTCAATATATGTTTTACAGAATTCATACTATCAGCTTCTCACTTTTTGCATATCATGCTTACGAAATATTCTGTAACATATATTGAATATAGATCTATATCCACATTGATACCCTGCAAGCTACCTTTCGGCATGTGGCAATAGTTGTAAACACAGGGAATTCGAACTACTTCTTTTGCTCGCTATCGCAGAAAGAATGAGTCCTTAAACGACTTTTTCTTAGCAAATATTTCTCGCATTTTTACGCTCATTATCGGATCAACCGAATTAGCCGGAAGATGGCATAATACCAATTACACCTTCCACAAACGTAAACAAATTCTCTAAATGCATCAAGTAATCACAGCCAAGTTTCTGATCTCCTTCATTTCGTGGAATCCTAAGCTAAGTCAATATCGTAGCATTTTAATGGATATTACTGCCTTGCACTGCTTTTTCTGGAGTTCGTAGGTACACTTTTCATCGAAATTGATAGTCTCTCACTCTAAAATTAGTGTATTCAGAAAACGTTTGTATTTTTTGTTGTATCTAAATAAAAATCGCGTTCCGGTATTGAAAAGAGAGAGAAATATATCGGAAATTATCTTCAAGTGCATTTAGCTTGAAACTTGGCTAGCTTATCAGCTTGAGAACTTGAAGAAACCTGTGGGAAATCCCAGCGTTGACAAGGTAAACGCTCGTTTAAAATAGCCTCTGTGCTTAGGATGTATCCGTAGCAGATGTAAAATAAAATCGGCATCTTTGCCAGTGATAGTAAGCATAGTTGACATCCAGTATCTTGGCATTCTTCCAGTCATCTGTTTTCCCTTCAGTCTCTGCGATCACTATTTAAAGACGGTAAATTTCCCATATGCCGAAGCGGATATTGGAACTTAACGAAATGATTTCTTATACCCTCTGGAAGGTTACTTTCTTCAATCTAAAATTGCTGTTGCTAGGAATGCAGTTTATGCTAACTTTCAGTCTTAATTTATCATTTCCGTCTGTTATTAATGTAATGATTGGGGCATAAGAATTAATCATATAAGGAAATTGAAATATGCAATACGATTAATTACATGAAAATTGGCCTTTAAAAATAAAATTTAATGAGGTAAATTAGAACAAACAAAAACTAGATCGAGTTGCACGGACTCCCGTTCAGAAAGGATTAGAGAACGAACGTCATTGGTATCCTAAAGGAAGCACGCTCCTTCCTGGCCGGCACACCGCATCATGTGGTGGAAGGCGTCAAAGAATTTTCTTGGTAACGACAATCTTGCAGGGACGAAGTGGGAAAAAACTAGATCGAGTCTCGCATGACGATCCATAGATGCGAATGAATTTCCGGCAGTAAGAGTCGCAGAAGGAAACGACTTGTACGTAAGTGTTTATCCGTTTTAAATCAGGAGGTGAGGTAATCGAAACGAATCCGTATCTAACGAAAGCGGAAGGGATCCACTCCCGATGCGTTATCCTTCCGAATCCGAAGGCGGAAGATATCTTTACTAGAACCATTAACCTCTCTCGAGCATGATCGATGGCATATAGGGTAGTTGACGGAAAAACACATGGTTTATCCTCATTTGCTTGTATGAATGAATTAACTGTCAATAAATTTGGAAGAAGTATTCCAATAAAATATCTTCGACGCAGAGAGTTTTATCAAACATTGGTTTGCACACAGAGTTCAGTAATATTCAGTAATGGTTTAATGAGTAATTCAGTATTCAGGAATGGTTTCGTGAGAATGAAATATTTGATTAATTTATAAATGTCTGTTTATAGAAAGGTATAAGTTAATATTCGTACACCCTCACAAAAAGTTTCTTATACGTTTATTATGCTCTTCCTGGACATCCACGATGTTAATTCTTTTCACATAAAGTTAATCTGTTTTCATACATGAGATTTAAACCACATACATGATCCTCTTCATCTAATTACAATTCCCAGTCATTGTCGGCCCCTATGTGGCAATGAAAACGAGCAAGAAATTTAATTTAAGCGCATGAGATACAGCGTCAAAGAATTTTTGCACTAACATCTTACGGTTAAGCATCTTGAAAATTTATCTTTCATCCCTTACATCGTGACAGATCAAAATCAACTCCTAGACGGAACAGCCATCCTATGCTCTTATTTCGAACTCCTTGGCGGTGTTGTTTATAGGATTTCTCCCTCTATTTCTACAGTTCCGCATTACTCAAACGCCCTTCTCCACGGTCTTTTCGTGGCGATCTCGTAAAGAACTGCTACCGGCAAAATGGCAGAGGAGGTGACTAAGGAACGACACGTGGGGTGGGAGAGACCACACCTCTCGCGCGGATATTTACGACGTTATCGCGAACGAAAGAGGGATTTGAAACAATGAGTAGCAAGGGAACTGGTCATCGATGGGATTAGAGAGGCCTCTGTACTCTTAACTGGGAACTAAATGACCGTGAGTGAACGACATTTCAATGAGTAGGTAGAGGTCAATCTCCTTCAAAGGTTAAGACCAGGGTTGTCGCACCTTTTTTGACCTGAGGGCTATGCAAGAAATTTTATCGACCATAGGTAATAGGAAGAAAACCTTTTTCCGTATTAGTAAATTATTATAAGTTATTGTATTTACGAGGGTGATCTGAAAAGTTTCCGATCCCAGATTTTTCAGAAATTTTTAGATAATTTTCAGAAAACATGTCGATAAATGGCGAAATTCCGGAAACTTTTCAGACCACTCATGTATATGTTAGTTTTCATAAAATATTTTGTATTATTTTACATTTTACGTGCGTTCTACATTTCAGACACAAAAAGAAAAATCTGTATGAATCGTAATATATGTATACGAGAAAATAAGAGTAATGTGAACAAGTCATTCAGTGGAAGTTAAAATAAAAATTGATTCAGAACCAAAAGTACTTAAAACTTTTGAAAGGTACAGATATGTTATTCCCACTCTAACTACTTATACGACGTTCAAAGAAAGAAGAAAAGAAGATAGAAATTATCCCAAAAGATTTGAGGAAGATTCGCTAGAAGTTTAACGCAGCTAATGCTCGCAAGATATTTTTTGCTAGAGACAAAGCAGCGGGCTGCATTCTGTGTCCCGTACCACAGTTTGGATAACAATGGTTTATATCGGTGTTGTGGAGCCTTTTTTAAATCAGAAGGCAGCATTTAAAATTTTGTTGCATTAGGCAAGCCACATATGAAACCATCAGGGCACCCTTCAGTTGAGTGTTGCCTACATTCAAGTAGCTCAGCATCGAAAGTACGTAGTGAACATATGTCAGAAAACGAGTTCTTTCACTAAGTGAACTAAAAGAATCTTTTCTACTTCATTTTCACGTGGCATTGTTAGCAGGATTGGAAAGCAATATTATTTAAATACAGGAATTTGTTGCCGGAAGCGACTAAAAGGCCGCACTGAACGTTTTAAGAGGCCGCACACAACACGAAGGCCGCAGGATCTTTACCTATGGTTTAGATCAAGGGTTGAGAATCATTTTCCATTGGAAGGCAGTATTCACTCTTCGATCAGATAAAGAAGGCCGAATGCAAAACTAACAAACCGCTCTTGGGTCGCATGTTGACTACATTCAAATAGTTAAACATCAAAATTGTCTATGAAAGAACTAATTTTAGTACATTAAAAGGAAAATTTTTCACTTCACTTTCACTTAAGAGCCATTAGCAAGATATAGATTATAGAGTTATAAAGGTCCGCATTGAACGCCCAAATAGGCCGTAGGTTCCCTACCTCTGGTTTAGATTCAAAGCCGCAATAATGTATTACCACTGATTTGCGAACATAAATGCGCAATAAAAGATAAAAGCGCTAATCATCTAATTTCTGATATGATAACTAATTTAAAAATTTTTGGGGCATTTTTGGGCAATATTGTGCATTTTTCACGATAAGAATTCATCCTAGATGAGCTTGCTAATACATAATTGCTAACTGGACATTTCTCACTATACAAGTAAGAGTCCACTAGAAAATAATTATGAAGATTATGTAGCCTGATAAACCCCTAGAACTACATCCTAACGCATTGTATCCTTTATCAGCTGTGGCTGTAGACGAGGTAAAAGGAAATATCTAAAGGAGACAGGGAAATACAGACATGAATACATATCACAAAGTTAAATTAAAAAACAAGAATAATGATAAACATTGGATAGGATTTTATGAAATCAAACCTTCAGCCTAGGGGTATGTGACTGCAGAAGCTAATTTTTATAAACTAAATCGATAGCAATGGTGACTCTTCATAACTCTGCAGAAAAAATAGCATTTCCTCACGTCAATGACCCTATCGATTCCAAATGAGGGAAAGTTTACCAATGAGCTCAGGAGTAATTAGTTCCTGAAAGATCATTCTTAACACTAATGGTCAGGTGACAGAGATGGACAGGGAAAGCTAGGTTTGCGCAATTCTCCTAAAGATCCATAAGGATTTGAAAAGTTGCACGGACTCCCGTTCAGAAAGGATTAGAGAACGAACGTCATTGGTATCCTAAAGGAAGCACGCTCCTTCCTGGCCGGCGCACCGCATCATGTGGTGGAAGGCGTCAAAGAATTTTCTTGGTAACGACAATCTTGCAGGGACGAAGTGGGAAAAAACTAGATCGAGTCTCGCATGACGATCCATAGATGCGAATGAATTTCCGGCAGTAGGAGTCGCAGAAGGAAACGGTTTGTACGTAAGTGCTTATCCGTTTTGTAATCAGGAGGTGAGGTAATCGAAACGAATCCGTATCTAACGAAAGCGGAAGGGATCCACTCCCGATGCGTAATCTTTCCGAATCCGGAGACGGAAGATATCTTTACTAGGAATATTAACCTCTCTCGAGCATGATCAACGGCATATAGGGTAACTGACGGAAATACACATGGTGTATCCTAATTTGGATACTACCATTAAAGTTCACCGATATCGAAGCATGGCAAATAACATTCAATCAGGACACGATTCGATAAAACCTCTATCGGAAGAGAGGAGCTTATAATATCGATAGTTTTGGTATGTCTAAACAGAGAGGTACCCTAAGACCAAAGGCTTCTTCGAGACACCGCCAAGAATTGACTGAGAAAGAGTTGTGTTCGGTAATATTCAAGCGTTTATAATTATAGTCGAATTAGTGACTGATTAAAATAAAATTGGTCAAGTATGGATTACTTCTAGACCTAATTTAACTAAATTTAGTTAAATAAAATTCATTACAATATTTTGAAACTCTGTAATTTAGACATCAAGATAATAATTTACGTAATATTGTTTGAAAATAAATATAAATTTCATTTTCTATACTAAGAGTACCATGGTTTAGTAACTTCATTGGAATACGTAGGTCACAAGGTAACTATAAAAAACGGCAAATACTGAAACGCATGAATATAATAATGCATCTACATAAATATCCTGCAAGTCGCCCGCAAGTCATTATTTCCATTATTGAAAGGATAGAAAAAAAGGGTATAAAATGAAAAAAATTACAGACGTGGAAGGGATTATTTAGGAATAAAAATATTGTGCCAAAGAAATTTGCAAAAAGGTACAGGTCTGATTATGTCGTCCGGGCTGCCCATGGGCTCCCACTCCCGGACGCGATCCCACTACTGCCCGCCACGGGGACTTTTGGCTGCTGGGTTTCCCCCCTGGCCCGGTTCGCCCCTCCTTAGACAACCTGGCCGCCCCGGACTCCTCCAGGGTGCCCATGTTGATGCCGGGCTTAGTGCGGACGTCCAGTCAACGTGGGACAACCCACAGGCAGGACCCCCGGCCTCAAACCATCCTCTGCACCAAGCCTCCAAGTAGCTGGATTACAGGAGTACGCCACCACTCCCAGCGAGAGCATACGTTTCTCGTCGTCAATTTATATTTACGACATATTCTGATCCAACTTTTTCCTCGATATCATCCTATGGCAAATTATGTATAATTTTCGGAGAATAGGGTGTCGATATCGATTGAATCACCAAAAGGCTGCATTTTTGATTATGAAATAGAGGTATTTCTAAAGCGCATGTGCCGTGGATTGATTTTCTTGGCTCGCTTGTGAAGCGCGGTCTTTGAGTTGACTCTCGTATACTCCCATCTGCCAATTCTTATGAAATATAAATCTAAAGTAAGTTAAACCGAGTAATTTCATTAAAGAGGGTGCCAATGGTACAGTCCTCTTTCAACTATGTATATATACATAAGAATTCATTTCACGGAACTAATATCCTGGGACCTAATTAACTAGCGACTTATGGATTTAACAACTGTAGCTCTGAACTTCTGAATTGAACTTCTAAAGAACTACAGATCGAGTACGGTGAACATCAAAAAAGAAAATTATGATAAAAAAGGTAGTAGAGAAAAAGGAATGAATTTAATTGAATGGCAGAACCAACAAAATATAATGTTTTAATTTCAAAAATTAAAGCATATTTTAGATTTATTGCAGTTCTAAATAAATCATTACTTTGAGAATTCTTTAATTCAGGATGAAACAAAAATGAAATTTCGAAGTCATATTGTAGAAAAGATTTAATTGGACGTTTTTAAAGGACGTATGCGTGAAGGACATAGAGGCAGTAAAAGAAAGAACCGTCGATTATGGAGCTATAATCCAATTTTTGTTCGTTACATTATATCGTGTAAATTTTCAGGGTAAGCCAATGGAGTAAGAGTCATCAAAGCAAAAAGAAGAATGATATCACTTACTGCGCGTGCACAACCTGCTCGATTACATCAATACTCCGTCTGATAACTCGTTTTCGCTGCTCTTGGCGATAGTTCTTGTGCCGCACAGATGAAAGAGATAAGCACTATCCTAAAGGGGCTCACTTCATGACGAATATGTCACACAAGGAATGATAGACTGCTGATGAAAATCGCCTGACCTCAGCGCCGAACCGGAATTCTTGAGCTTAGTCAAGTTGATTCGAACCCCGTATGATGTAAATCGCTATCTCCTTTGAATGTCACCTCGAATTAAATTCTTACATAAGTGAGATAATGCAAAATAGGATTAAAATGTGAACATTTTTGTGGCTTAAACCTGGAATAGGGTGACAGAACTCCATCGACGAGTGAAAACACGTTTTATAGAATAGAAAAGCAGATGGTTTTATTTTCGTTTATTCGTGACAGCACTCTAATTGAAAAATCTATAGTCTAACCTATAATAACTTGAGAGAATAATTAGACAAACTTTTTCCCTCTCTCTCTAATTTATGTTTTACTGTGTGCATCTTTCTCAATCGATGCAGCCTCATTTTCCACTCTTGGATGTAAACATTGTTAATGTTAATGTACTAAAGTAAAAATTCCCTTAGAAATGATTCCTATAGTCATCTAATTGTGGAATAAGGTATCCATTCCGAATTGCTAACCCAGCGTATTTTGCTAGTTGTATTGTCGTTCTATGTAATGATTTATACCATATCTATAGATTTCATTTATGTTAGTACAGCTATGGTATTTCTCCAGTTTTTCTCCATTAATCCACTCTTTATTTTCTTATTTAATTTTTATTGACTGCACTTATCAAGAAATCTGTATGAAAGTTTATTCTCTTGTTAAAATTCTGAATCCATTTTATACGTACATTTCGTAAAACAACTGAGAAGGGTTGAATTGAAGGTAGGAATTTATAGTTCCAATCACGTCCTGTGTGTGAAAAAATTGGAAAAATGAATTAAATCCTCTAAATTAATTAATTAATTTATAAATTACGTTGTAATTTGGCCTTCTTAGCAACTTTGATTTCTTCACTTTAAGTACCCTACCAAATCCGCTGTCTTAATAATCGAATGGTTTTTAATTGTACTTAACCGTAGAGAATTAATTTTTAATGTTTTTTTATTATTATTTTATGTAATTCTTTAAATTTTTAGTATTAATTTTTATATAATTTTCCAATTTTTTTCTTCCTATTATCATATTAACTATTATCATAATGACACTGAATGTATATATGTAACTTTTTGTTCTACTTTGTTTTTTATACTTTTGGTATGTCTTCTTGTGTTTTATAAGCTGTTTTTATGTGTTTTCCCTAATCTTAGCTTTCCGATCTGTAGGTTTCGCAGGTTTTTCACACCCCCCTTCTTGAGGATGTTTTCCTGCTGTAGAATTTTTTCGTAAGCACTTAGCTTAGGTTTTTAAATCCACAAATTAGTCTTCTTCTCTGCTCTGTTTTTTCAAGCTATTTCTTTTTTTAATCTTATATGACGAAGGGTTAGATGTAAGAGGAGACTTTATAGTCTCAATCTCGCCCTAAATAAAGTCTTTTTATTATTATTATTACTTTGAATTTCCGCATACTCTACTTCCATTTACAGAATATTCCGTGGAAGTCAGATAGGTTATTTAATATGTACGCAGTAGAAACACTACATAGGTTAGCTATCATGCGATCACTGACATTCCTGATCATCGTAAATTCTAGAAAATGCGTTGAAAATACTACATTGAGTTTACGCGAGATTATATAGCGTGGAGTTACATAATAAGAATTCATTCATGACACTTGCTCAGACTTAATTGTGACAACAATTACTCAAATGTAAGGTCTCCTATCCAAGGATTTCGATCCGTAGTTCCCACGCTTTTATTTCAGTATAAAGGTTCAGTTCATCCTTAAAAGAATATTGATTGAAACATGTACTATAACGACTGATGAAGAAGCTAAATCCGTGTCGTTAATAATGACAGATGACTGTTAAATTTAGTGCTAGGATTTATCTCTTGAGTATAGTACCTGATCCTTAGCTTATGTGAATCCTGAAAGAATACCACATAATCTGCCATTTAAGGTTTAGAAAATCCATTGAAATTGAAAGATCTAGTCCGACACGAATGCGCTTGTCATCACGTTGCGATAGAAATCGCAACACACGAAATCACGCCTTCATTCTCTTACGGATCAATGGGTACGCGGTGTTAGTTTATTTTAACGTATCACCATAACAAGTTTGTTAGAAGAATCGAGCACTTTCACCCTTTAAAACTATATGCACTCGAATAAGGTTAGTAGATCCACGGCTTTCTAGAAAAGGATCAGTTGAAAAAGTTGACAAGTGGCTCGAATGAAACAATGAATCACTTTCCCCAGAGGTAGTCCCATTTACAGGGTTGGATAAGATTCTAATTGCATCATCCCAATTAGGAGAGCTTGTGGCTCACGTCAACGGGCCCTTGAAGTAATAAAATCAACGCCCGTTTAACATAGCGGAGGTAAAAATTTCCCGCTCGACCGCGATGACAACCTGATGTAACACCCGTTGCCTCATTTCCTTCCTTATTAACTTTCGAAGTTATGTTCCTTTCATTTTGCTCTCTTATAAATCGCGAGTATTTGATCAGAAACCCACCGCGATAGCTTCACCTTTCCTATCGCAAAAATTTCGCAAGTATTAGGCGTACCGATCAAGATTATCTGCCACTATTGTTCACATGATATTCGCGAGCTTAGCCCTGTTAGGAAACCATCTGTGTAGCGTAATAATTCAAAGTGCCTGGATATATAAATATTTAGGAATCATGTTATTTCCTTTAAAGGTAATCAAGATAATAGCATTTTATATTATCGGTACTCCTACATTCTTTTAGTAGAACAGGGGTAAGGAACATACGGCACGCGTTGCCCTGAGTGGCATAGGTTGCCCTAAGTGGTACAAGAGAGATTTTTTGACACGTGGAACTCTGACAATGCTCCCTTTGTCATGCATTATTCGATTATAAAATGAAACTCAACAATAAATAAATGTGAATGCTGTTCAATTGGCAATTAATGGCAATCAATGACAATTAACGATTATGTCAATTAAAACAAGTTAATCCCATCGTTGACGTAATAAAATTAAATAACTGAATATTATATAGAACAATAAAATAGATTATCTCACACTGCTTTGGCACATCATCGGCATGCAAGCCGTTACTATTTATCAAGTGTGGCAATCGCACCACAAAACGTTCGTCATCTCTGTACTAATACATTGTACATTGGAGGTATCTGTAAGGGTAGTTGAAGGTGCCCCTGTAAGGGTATCCTGTGCCACCATAGGGGTGCCACCGCGTGTTGAGGGGTGTAAGCACTTACTATACTTTATTTCGGAGTAAGTCTACTTGACTCATTTATTTACGAGTACAATACCCCGCTTCCCTTATACACTTCCATACATCCTTAACTTCAGACAAATCTAGATTATATCTAGAAACACATCTTTTCGAACATTCTCCTTGATGACTTTGAATGCATGCATCTTTCCTTCGGAATCTTATGCGTTTCATTCAACTTTATTAATCCTTCATCTCCCTTCTGGATATTTTACTCTCTCATTTTGTACTAACTGGTGATTTTTCTCTCATTGTTCTTTCCACATCTCCAAAACAGCATAATGCTCCCTTTTGCACTGATCACCAGAAGAGATATATAAGATAAATATATTATAAATTATATTACCTCTCTTTCGCATTTCGTTATTTTCGAATAAAGACGAATTTATCTCCAAGGCCTTAATTAGCAGCTAAAGACCTTAAACGATAAACCCGTTCTTTCGTAGCTAATAAACTGCCTAGAAGCTGTCACCGCAATTACTGAATACCAAAATAACCCTTGCAACGCATGAAGAGCGAAAATTTTAAGTAATACTACGTCCATATGCAAAAGAGATTGAAAATCATTAAAATCAAAATTCATTTTACGGAAATAGCAGGCATCTAAAAGGAAGAAATACATGTACGTTTTAAATTGCAGATAAAATGAAAATATATGTATGTACACAAAAAGAATAAGAGTAATAACAAACAGGAAAAGAACATTATGAGAGGGAAACACTCGCTACACAGTATGTCATAGATATAAGAGAAAAGATAATATAAATGAGAAAAATATTTTCATTCAAATTGAGGTTTACAGGTGAAAAGAATAACCGTGAGGTTACCACGTTTTCTCGTTCACGAATACCAAGGGAGTACGGTCGAGAATAAAGTAAATCAGTGAGGTACTCAAAACGAGGCATAACTAGCGCAGTATCATCACTCGCGTACTTTTTTAACGAATATTTCACTTTCCTTTTTATTGGCATTTATTTTTACTGTATTTTTATGATTCTTCAAAATTTATAGGAACGGAAATTTCAAGGGAACGTTATTGCCGGTTTATTTGAAAATCACAGGAGTGGAAACCCTAAAAAAAGATGAAGAGGGAGTAAATGTATAAAATAGTACTAGATTCCTCTTAGGAAAACATGAGGAAAGAGAAAAACGTGAAAACGATACGCCTGCCAACAGAATTCTGTTACATTAGACTCATTCTTCGGTATAACTTAGTATTAACAGAATCTTTAGATGCTTGAAACTAAAACAGATAAAACTATCATATGTTTTTTTTTTAATTCTCACTATTCTCTAAGAAAAGGCAGCTACAGAAAATGCCTCAATCTTGGCACTTGTTTATTTCTAACGCTATATCAGCATACGTCTAATATATAATAGGTGGTCATAAATATTGAAGTAGTAAACTGAAGAAAAACATAACAACATTCATATTGAAATGTTACCCAAACGTCTTTTGTAATTAAATACGAAAAATATGATAATTTTTACGAGACTTGAGGGATTCTTGGCGACGGCGGCAGACCAAACCAAGGCTACGGCTGTTTTTTGATAAATCAGTGGAGAGATCACAACTTAAATTTAACGCAACTTAAAATTGTGATGATATTCTAAATATCTATAAAATAAATGTGGAATTGATATGTTACAGGTGTCTCTATGGCGTAGAGGAAAATAATAGACAAAGAATAAACTGCAGTGAAGTCAATTTTAGCAAAATAATCAATTTTACGCATTACCTATTGTTTAAGTGGATTGCATTTTAAAAATTTAGCAGAATAGGCATCAAGTTTTCATTAACAGATAATCCCTAATAAAAATTTTCTTTATTTTTTAGTTCAATTTCAGAAAAATAATTAATTTTAAGCATTACCTAGGGTTTAAATGGATTAATATTTTAATAATTTAGCAAAATAGGCATCAAGTTTTCATTAACAGATAATCCCTAATAAAGATTTTCTTTATTTACTCTCACTTGCAAATGCAGCTCATGACTATTGAAACCCTCGATATGCAACGGAATATTAAAATCTATGGATGAAGCCTTGACTTGGCGGGACTCCATTAATGGAAAAATAAAATTCACTATTTAAAGTCCCTCAGGATGGCTACTACTTCTACTAGATTTAACTTATCAAGTGAAATTTTAGATGGTGAATTTTATTTTTTCAGTAACAGCATTTTGTTCCCGATGAATATATGACGATGAAGAATGGTTACGGCTGATTAATGGATTCTTAAAATGGATGAAAAAATTCATCCGCGACGACGTAACTAATAGAGATAAATTTGCGGTCATCGCCGAAAATTAGTTTCAGGTAAACGTTGCACGATCATTACCGTTCCTTCTCGAACTTGGTCGCCGGCTGGTACGCCACGGACGAGGGAATTCCCTTACGGCGATCCCCTCATCCTCCGCCCTTTTACCCAACAAACTTGCAGTCTCTCCAACAATAACTCTTTCGTTTCTATCTCCTCACACTCGGTGCTTATTTTTAATTCTCTACTGCCGAACTAACCTCATTTTCTGAACCGTTTGCTGAGCGCCTGTAATCGGGAGTGTGGTTGTGACTCACGTTCGTACCGCGTTATCGAGAACAAAGAGAGCGCGCGGAGATAATTTTTATATGTTAAGGATTTCGGCTTTCATTCCCAAATTTGGAAGTTATGGCTCCCGTATACCTGAAGAATTTATTCAACGACAATTTTGTTACCATTTTATCGCTTTGAATTGTCCCCAAGTTCAGGTGACAGCTTACACGTTCATCATAAGACTAATAAGTTAATCGTACGTAAAATACGATGACTCGTAAATAATGATATGTAAATTCGTACGAATCAATAATGAGAGAAACATATTGGAAAATATCTCTTGGCTGCTTAAAGTACTAGTAGTAGATTTACTTGGTACAATTTTTGCTTAATAAGGAAGATTATTTTGATTTTTATTAGTATTCTTGTCATTATATTATTTTCGTTGTCATTTCTTTTCATTTACTGTTTTGATAGCATAGTTTTGATATATACATGGGTGGTCTGAAAAGTTTCCGACATTTCGCCTTTCTCGACATGTTTTCTGAAAATTTCGGAAAATTTTCTGAAGATTTCTGAAAAATCTGGGGTCTTTTCTTTTCAGACCACCTCGTATGTATTCTTTCGTTCTTTCTCATGATATTTTAAATTGTTTTACTTGTTTACTCGCAGCTAAACGTTTTAATTTGTTCTCATTTTAACATAATTGTTCTATATTTAGGTAGGTTCATGTGTCTTCACATTCCCTATAAAAAGCCCTCTCTTTCACCTCTTGGTAACTAATCCACTCCTGTATTCTAATATCTTTTGTCTTTGTCTTCCCCTCTGTCTTTTCCCTAGCATTCTTCCCTCGATTGCTTTCTTCAGCAATCCCTCTCCTCTCAATATTTTACCCACATATTTCCTTTTTTCTAATTGCTTCAACTAACACCCTCTTTTCCTTAACCATTTCTAGCACCTCCTCGCTCGCTTTTCTATATAATCCATTATAAGATCCTCGTGATATTTACGAGATTTTATCAAATAAATAAATAAAATCACGCCACTTACAATATTGTATTAGCAAGCGACTTATTCAGTTTGCGTTTATGTTTGTTTCCTTATGGGCGTTTTTGTTACGGAAAGGCGCCATGGCTTCTGAGACTGACCTCAGAAGTCGTCCACTCCCGAAGTCATTAACCTCCTCCGGTACACATTCACTTCGGTTTGTTTAAATGCCAGAAAGTAATAGAAAAACTACACGCATATCCTTTTTCATTCAAAGGAACAGCCAAAAAATCTCTTCACCACGGGAATGGACACGTTCTAAATACCATCTACCCTCAAACTGTGAGAAAGAAATCGTCCTTGAGTCGTATCTCGCTAATTGAGCCAGAAATCGAAACTGTTACAAACACGCGGTGGAGAAGGCGGAAACCACATGGCAAGACTAAGCAAATCCCAAATAAAGAAAATTCCTTCAATAAAAATCTCATAGCGTTGACCAGTTTCGATTGTGGTAGTGAGCGGCAATAATTCTTGACAAGTATGCAGCTTTAATATGAGCAACCATATTAAGATACATTCATTATTATACTACGAAATATTATACCATAATATGTTTTATCAATATGAATTTTAATCATATAATACTTATATATCATGTACCTAGCTTCTACGATAGAACATTTTTAAGAACTGTAAGTTGACAATTAAACGTCATCTATAACCAACTAAATATAATACTAAGTATTTTCCACAATTTTAAAAATTTGAAAAACACTAAGTATATGTTTAGTTGGTTCTGAGTATCGATTATTAAACGAATGCCTCTATCTGGAATCATCATTATTAGTTATTTGAGAATCTTAATTCGTATAAATTTAAATTATAATTTGGCTTAAACGCATGTTACTGTCGTCATTATAATACCATGTTCTTGGTAATTTTCCTATCTCTTTTTTATACTTTATTCTGTGTTTTTTACCTGTATACTTTAAATCTTTATACAATTAATTTTATTTAGCTATAATTCAGCTTTTCATTATAGCTGTATAACTGGGTTATATTTACCCTCGTTTTTTTAATATTTTACTGTTATTTTGCATATTTTATTAACTCTCATTCTCTCTTAGTGATTTCCTGGATCTGGGAATTTTTTTGAGAACCTTTAATTGTAAAGATTTCGACCCATTGTATTCTTTCTTCTCCTTGTGATTAATTTTCGTAAATACTTGAAAAACATACAAGGTTGGCTGCAAGAAGAATCCAGACATGCCTAACCACTCCAACTACCCATCTTGACTAAAAATAAAATATAGACTGCTTAGAAAGCGGCAAGTGGCGTTCACCATTTTAGAATCACGTGATCCATGCTTCGTAATTTCGAACATTGTGCTTACACATGCAAAGTCTGGAAGAAGATTACTCTCATCTGGTTACGGTGGTTTCTCCTTCCAAATGTCCATTCTACTGTGACGCTATGTAAGAGAAGGAGTGGGCCACAGAAAGGGAAATAAACTTTGAGGAGAACGGTCGGCCGTCCCGGTGGCGGCGCGCCATTGCCATAATCTTTGTTAGCACGTACATCCGTCCTCAATTGGGGCCTTCCCCTTTCCTAACTTCACAAAAATGATTCTATAAAATCACCCTAAAGGCAAGGAGGAGAAAACGGACAGATCTGGGAGATAAACTTGACCTGACGGGAATGTTTGTCTATTTTAACACGGTAGAGGATAGCCGGATAGACCGTTATAGCATTTGAACAGCTGCTTCATTCGTACCACGTTGAAAAAAGCAATTTCCTTAGAAAGGTAATGGAGTAAACTAATTTTCAATTCAGCTATATTTTGCTAAAGAGTCAACCGGAATGTAATTTGTCATTTACGAGCCTCTCTTCACGCATCATTGTAACTTTTCACAATTTGTTTCCCCCCCCCTTCTTACAGGTGTTTTCCTACTATTCTAAGCAAAAGTGCATTTTTTTAAAACCCTTATAGTAGTTTTCTTCTTTTTGAAGCTATTTGTTTAAAATTTCATATGATGTAAACAGAAACTACTTAGTATAAATTTCGCCAGAAAAATGCAATTATTGTATCATTATATATCAATAATTTGTAATATTGCGATTATGTTCCGAGATTTTTTACTGCTCGTAATCTAATTATTATTAAAACCTCTAAAGACACGAACGACGAAAAATATGTACACACAACATTTGCAAAAACATCGAGTATGACCGTAACTCAAAATTTAAAAGCTATTATCTCTCCCTAATGTACATCTCTGATATGTATCAAAGGGCGAGATATTCGCTTAGCATAAAGTTAAAAATAACTATTTTTGGATATTATTTGAGTGTATAATACATGACTTGGTTGTGATACTTTCCATAAAAGAAAATTAGTATCAATTCCGATTAATTGAATCAAACAAGCGGCACAGTATCACAGAATATGTTTCTCTCATGAAAAATATCGTAATTTTCAATCTATGGAACGAAATATTTCATTGATTTTTACGTATCTTATCAAATTGCTTCAAAATTCTTATTTCGCATAAAAATCTCCGTGTTATTCTGCAACACTTCAGTTGTACAACACGTCCACAATACTGCCAAGTTGTAATTTTTTGAAATGCATACATAGGTATCCCATCAGACAATTCTAATAAAAACCACCAAAAATATTAGTCTGATAGCAAACAAATATTCAAAATGATTTCTCTTGAAAACTTACGTACCACGTTTTCCCTGAAATAAATTTCTATTCTGTGATATTAGGAAGGAGAAAAAAGCAGTATGAGTCTCTAAAACTGATTATTTCGGTAGCCAGAGAAATTACATCATACCCCCAATAGTTTTCGTAAGATTTTCTGTTGGTGGGATACAATCTGACTCCATTTCATACATAATATTTAATTCAATATGGAATAATCCCCAGAGTTTAATTCTCAAATTTCATCATAGTCTTTAAGAATAAGCGAATCTTTCATTTTTCATAAAATAATTACAAAAACCATTTATTTATTTTTCTCGAAATTAATGGATTTATATGCATCTTCGAGGTGAAGTAAAATCGTGTCTAGATTATGCTTAGGATAAGTAATTATGGTAATTTAGCTTAATTGAGGTAAATAAAAATTGATGATAATTTTTCGCGTTCCCATTCATAGCTATACACATATTCAATTAATATGATACGTACAAAATAAGAAATTCTTTCGTATCCAGCGTAGTATTTTCTTGGATAATAGATATATATTAATTATTACTCTAATACTTGTAATAATTCTATGATTAGATAATCCAATAGGTACCCCATTCCCATAAACTTCAAGGTAAAAAGAAAAAAGGGAACTTACATAGGGGTGGTTTCTGCCGCTGCCTATGGTGAGTCCAACATCACAGGGGAACCACAATATCTATAAGCCAGATACTTATTTTGAAGACATTCTTTACCATCAGTAGCGGGAATAGATCTAAAAGAAGATTATAAAATGAATAAAAATAAAGCTGGGTTCCTGGTACCAGAGGAATTTTCGGGAATAAAAGGCTTTAAACAGTCCGGTTTTCGAACAGTGCTAAGGTCTCTCTCAGTTATTATTTAATTCCTTCCTTTATTATTTAATCATTGTTATTATCACTCATAAGTAATATAACTGTTACATTATTTCAAAATAATTTGTATAATTTTTTCCTGATCAGTATGAATTTTTTACTGGACGAAAAGTAGAGCAAAAATAAACACATATCAATAAAGAATTATGGGGTTCTAAAGATATATTATAGAGTTAGTGTCGAATGGGATCAAAATGAAAATTTAGGACGGAAAAACTGTAAAAACTCTCAGTAACAGGTGATTCTTTTGGAATTTTTAGGAATAAAAATATTTTGCGATAAAATTCAAAAAGGTACAGGTCTGATTATGTCGTCCGGGCTGCCCATGGGCTCCCACTCCCGGACGCGATCCCACTACTGCCCGCCACGGGGACTTTTGGCTGCTGGGTTTCCCCCCTGGCCCGGTTCGCCCCTCCTTAGACAACCTGGCCGCCCCGGACTCCTCCAGGGTGCCCATGTTGATGCCGGGCTTAGTGCGGACGTCCAGTCAACGTGGGACAACCCACAGGCAGGACCCCCGGCCTCAAACCATCCTCTGCACCAAGCCTCCAAGTAGCTGGATTACAGGAGTACGCCACCACTCCCAGCGAGAGAATACCATTCTCGTCGTCAATTTATACGAACGATTTCATCGGACCCAACTTTTTTCTCGTTACCATCCTATGCCAAATTATGTTTAATTTTCAGAGAATAGGATGTTGGTATCGAATACATCACCAAAAAGATACAATTTTGATAGTGAAGTAGAGGTATTTCTAAAGCGCATGTTCCGTTCATTGATTTCCTTGGCTCGGTTGTGAAGCGCGTTCTTTAAATGGGCAGTCGCATAAGAGTGTGTTCTAAATCGCTTGAAATTTAAATCTAAACTAAATTCTACCGATAGATCCCAGTAAAGAATGCTTTAATGGCACGGTACTCTTACAACTATGTATATATACACGTAAATCAGAATATTTCACGGAACTAATATCCACGAACTTGATTAACTGGCGACTTTAGTATTTAACAACTGCAGCTCTACTAAATACGCTTCTGAAGAACCTACTGACAGTAAATAGAATACAGTGAACAACAATTCGGAAATTTACAATAGAAATGGTTGTAGAGAAATGGGCATTAATTAAATGGTAAAATCAACACAATTTTAAAGTTAAAACAATTTGTAGATTTATTGAGGTTCTTTATAAATCACCACTCGGAGAATTCAGGATGAAACTAAAATGAAATATTCATTTCATATTGTAGAAAAAAGTTTTTTTAAATGAACATATGTTGAAGGAAATAGTGGCAGTAAAAGAAAGAATTGTCGATTCTGGGGCTAAAATTCAATGTTTTAGAATAAATAAAATTTTAATTTTGTAACCATAAGAGTACCATGATTTTGTATCTTTATTGGCATACATAGGTCACAAGGTAACTATAAAAAAGGCAAATACTGAAACGCATGAAAATAATAATGCATCTACCTAAGTATCCTACAAGTCTACCTAAATATATATACTACAAATCTACCTAAATATCCTGCAAGGAGGCTCAATGAAAGATTTAAATTATTAGATAAATTCAGACAGAGCATGTTCATAGAAGATGTAGCCGGTATTATGCGCCCTCCTTGCTATATATGCCGTTCTGATACCACAAGAAAGATTATAGAAATAGATGCTAGAACCAGTAGATTCAAGAATTATTTTTTTCCGAGAACAATACGCGAAAATAACCGACCAGGAAAATAGATTCATGGTGCTTGCACCCCTTGCCACCCGCCGAAAGGCGGCTTGCAGGGTACATATGTAGATGTAGATGAAGTCGCCCGCAGGTCATATTTTCCAATAATGAAACGATAGAAAGAAGGGTATAAAATAAATAAAAAATACAGTGGTATCAGGGGAATATTTTGGAATAAAAATATTTTGCCGAAAATATGCAAAAAAGGTACAGGTCTGATTATGTCGTCCGGGCTGCCCATGGGCTCCCACTCCCGGACGCGATCCCACTACTGCCCGCCACGGGGACTTTTGGCTGCTGGGTTTCCCCCCTGGCCCGGTTCGCCCCTCCTTAGACAACCTGGCCGCCCCGGACTCCTCCAGGGTGCCCATGTTGATGCCGGGCTTAGTGCGGACGTCCAGTCAACGTGGGACAACCCACAGGCAGGACCCCCGGCCTCAAACCATCCTCTGTACCAAGCCTCCAAGTAGCTGGATTACAGGAGTACGCCACCACTCCCAGCGAGAGCATACGTTTCTCGTCGTCAATTTATATTTACGACATATTCTGATCCAACTTTTTCCTCGATATCATCCTATGGCAAATTATGTATAATTTTCGGAGAATAGGGTGTCGATATCGATTGAATCACCAAAAGGCTGCATTTTTGATTATGAAATAGAGGTATTTCTAAAGCGCATGTTCCGTTCATTGATTTCCTTGGCTTGGATGTTAAGCGCGTTCTTTGAACTGACTCTCGTATATTCCGATCCGCCAATTCTTACGAAATATAAATTATAAGTAAGTAAAACCGAGTAATTTCAGAATGCGTGGACGTTACGATCCCCTATCAAGCACTCAGAAATAGATATTATATCAAAGTCTTTTTATTCTATAAGTACAGGGAGTCCATCAGTATTCATAAATTCCTTTTCTACCTCTTCTTCAATTTGCCATCGTCTGTTGCTATTATTTCGCTGTTTAAATTTTCTGGGTGATTACTTGGTCTCATTGAAGTTACATCCCGCGTTATTAGGGAGTCTGCGGGAGATCGAGTCTGCTGCTGTGATGGACTGAATTTCTTCACTTACTATATAACAACATCTTGTGTTAAAATTAGGTATGGTGTAATATAAGATGATATTATTTTTCAGGTCTTTTATGACGATTAATTAGTTGTGGATATTTTAAAATGCAATGAATTAGCTTTTAATTTACTTAATTGAATCAAAACAACCTGAGCTTCATTTCTTGTTCGATCGTTCACTTCTGCGTTTTTTGATTTACCCTTTCAGATTAGACTTCTTTTAAAGTTAACTAGACTAATTCCTTACTGTATTCAAAGTTCCCTGAGAATGCTCAACCATGCTTAGCATTAAGCTACCTAAGTATAGCAGATATTTGTGCACCAGATGAGCTATGACATTCCTATAATTCTATATAGTGGGGGATAGTACTTGTTAGTGGGTTGTGCCAACGTTTCATAGGTTACTAGAAGATGCTTAACCATACTTAACATTAAGCTACCTAAGTATAGCACGTACTTGTACAACAGATGAGCTATGACATTCCTATAATTCTATATAGTGTAAGATAGTACGTGTTAGTGGGTTGTGTTTACGTTTCAATGGTAACTAAAAGATTAATTGAAGTACAGTTTGGATGAAGAACCTTTTTTCGAAATGACGGAAGTGACTTTGTCTTAAATTAGTCTCCTCTCTAAATAAACGGAACCTTTGCTGTGGACCCGTTCTCTCTCCTCTATGTAGCATTCCTAAGAATCTGACAACCGTGAAAAAATCGTGAGAAGCTATATCCTTCCGATGCTTTTTCTTAATCTCCAGGAAAGGTTTCTTTCGGTCGTCGGCGTGCCATACGCCGGTTGTATTTCACGCCCTCTTCCCTTACGGACACCACGCCCTCTCTTCGGTGGTCCATTCTAACCTCTCGTAGACGCTTACTCCTCTCCCATTCACGTTTCTGACTCCAAAGCGGATGATTATATTCCGATCGTGTTCGATCCCGCCCTTATGCTGGACTATTTCCACGAGATGGCCCAACTCCTCTCACCTGGGCCGCCGTTGAATACCCCCTTGAATTCCTCCGAATCACTGTATTTATTTCACCATATTTTTAATCACTACATTTCTTAATATATATCACTACTTATGATTTTCAGTCCAGATCGACATTATCTTAAAAATCTTTCGAGGTCTATTGCATCGATTATTCAAGGAAAGGGGGTAAGCCTTCTTGACCCTTAGCTTCCTAAAGGGGTTTTCTTTCCATCGATGAAAAAGCGTAAAAGTGACACCCTTACAAATAAAATTTACAGACACGGAAGTTCAGGTTGGAAACCTTTTTACAGACTCGTAGTCTTGAGTCTTGAAATTTACTTCCAATTTATTTACCATCAAAACGTGAAATTGGAAGTTTTACATTCAAGATGTGCTTTAAGATTCTACTCATGTGAGTTAGTGAATGAACAATTTTCCCTTTTCTATCTTGGTGAAAAATAAAGGAAAATGTATTTAAACTATCTCTAAATCCTAGCTGTATTAACATGATCGTACCAAATGATGTGATTCTGAATAATATTATTCATTTCGGTTGCTTGACATTGAATAAACGAAAAGTGGTGATTATGCTGCCTTTTTGTGAACTTTTCAAGATGTATTATGCTGTCTCAGTTGAGAAAGCAAGATGAAACAACCTTTGTTACTCTTCATTTTGCATATCCGCTATCTTTTCCCTCCAGGGCTTTTGGTAGCTTTGGAATCTTGTTGGAAACTGAAGCTATATATATAAACGGAACGCCCAAATATAACTTGATATAATTTTATTGAACCTATTACAACTCATAGGAATTACCTAATTGCCAACAAACCAGTGTAATATCAGGTTACAAAATAAATGCAGTTGGGCTATTTATTCTATGAAAGATAGTTCATCAGTGTTTCCTACTGTGAGTTAATTACATTTCGATGATGTTTTATTTTCCAAAGAATTATCTTCTCACTTTATGATATCTTGCTTCTGAAATTCCAATACTGTGCTCTTCCTAATATCATAATTTATATACATAATAGAAACTGCATTCCGCTCTGTTTCCTTCCATGCATCCTCATCTCTAAAGGAAAACTACCAGAAAACCTTATGTCACCCTTTGTGAGAGGAATTAGAAAAATAAAAAGGATAATCGTAAATATGGCAAGGTCGCGACCCTTCGTCTGCATCCTTGCTGTTTCCCACCCAATACGCACGACGGGATATTTCCAAATCGAATCGTTTCAAAATCCGAAGAGAAAGGCGAAGAATAAAAAACTGAGGAATGATTCGGCGTTTGGACGAGAAGGTCGTCGGAATGTATAAACACCTTCTCCAAAATTCCATTCCCTTTTGGTTCGTTACATTTTCTATCCTTCCTTGTGCGTCTACCCAGTGAGGTGTTGCCATAGCTGCAGCCCAAGATATAAATATTTGCGTTTCCTAATGGGGAAAGGTTTCCTCGGAGTTGCAACGCTTTATAAATGACGAAAACTCTAGACGGATAAAATGGTTGACCTTGCTCTTGCGAAAAATATTTAGCTTAGAAATGGGGTCAAATAGCGATGTAATGTACTCATGAGATGATTGAAGACTGGCCAGAGGTTTCTGGACAACCAGATATCGCGAGATTTTTTAGTGCTAGATAATAGCTAGATATATCTTATCCTTCATCAAATTAACCGACAATAATTTTATGCAGCTGATTCTCGAAACGAACTTCATATTTTCAATTACCAATTAGAAAAGGATATTTTCCATTTCTAAACGCCAATTTCATACAGTTACCTAAAATTTATAATGTAAATGGTAAAGTTACTATATGTGGGACGTACAAAATATTACATTGTAAAATCAATTAATTCTGGCCTTAATAAGATTTGTACCCAGAGGTAGTTTCAAATTTTCATTCATATTCCATTCCAGACGAATATATTTATACATCTACATTTAAGTTAGAATTAAAATAATAAAGTTAGTTTAAACTTAAATTTATGCCTAAAATATAAATTTTGCTTTTCTGCATTAGAAACTAGACTCAAGAAATTCCTTCGCCTCTAAAAAATACCATTCATACAACATAAATGCTCCTAAGGAAAATTTTTCATGGCGAATAAAGTTAGCAAGCCTAATATGGTAAACTGTTTAAAAAATTTTTTATTTGCATTCTGATTTCTCCATTACATTACCTCAGACAATAAGTAAAGCGCCCAGTAATGAAAATGTTATTCCTTCTTAATAAGGACGGAATTTATATAAAATTAAGTGAATGACTAGAAAAACATGATCAAAAATTTTACATCATACGCGTTTATTGTATGCAAAATGGTCAATAAATTAACCAAAGGTTTGAAAGGTTCATGATGAATGTGAGAAACCGAAAGTTTCAGCCTAAAGGTTAGACTGGAACAGATCAATGATAGATTGAATTCCATAAAGCAAAAAATTAGAGAAAAGACGGCGTATTTTTTCTGGATTCGTTAGGAAGTTAATTAAATGTGGAGCATGCCATTGTAAAATAGAACAAGAGAACGGAAAAGATACATCTACCTCCCTTGAAATTTATATCCGGATTTCAACTATTTGACAAAGATGTATGAACTAAAACTTTTTTCAAATAGCTACGAAAAATAACCGTACCTCCAATTATGTCAAATGACAAAGTGGATTGTATCTTATTGAGAGGAATCTGAAAATCGGCATTTCAGCAAGGGTGTTTTTCGTTTATTTCCTGGAATAATAAAGCTGTTTTTTACTTTCTTAAACTTTTTCTATAAGCTTCTAGTTTCCTTCTCTGATTTATTTAGCCTTTAAAAAGGATTTTTGTATAAAGATTTTAGAAGGAATGTTCCTAACAGTTTTTCTTCAAAGAATTGGCCTGAGTCATAAAAGAATAATGGACCAAGGAGACAAGAAAATTGAGATGTAGGGTTTTGCCCTTCATAGAAAATAGACTAAAGAAAACTATTTTGCGAAAAAAAATTCCGTACCATCGGACCCAACATTTTTCTCTTTAATATCCTATTCCACATTAGGTTTAATTTTTGGAATGTAGGATGTTGGTATCGAATACACCTCCAAAAAGATACATTTTTGATATTGAAACTTATGTATTTCTAGAGCGCATGTTCCGTCCATTGATTTCCTCGGATCGGTTTTGAAGCGCGTTCTTTAAATGGACAGTCTCATAAGGTCTTGTTCCAAATTGTATGAAGTGTAAATCTAAAGTAAATTCTATCGATAGAACTTAGCAAGTAATTCGTTGATGTTAAGGTACTCTTTCAACTATGCATATAGATATATCTACATACATAAGAGTATATATTGCAGTTTTCTTTCATTCCATAGCTACGTCGAGTGCATCGATCTTCATAATTGAATTATTTCTCCGCCTCAATTTACCATCGCCCGTTCCAATTATTTTCCTGTTAAATCTATTAAATGTCTCCATCAGGAATTTCGTTCTCCCCTCAGAGACAGAGAAAAGGTATAAAATAAATAAAAACAATGATAAGGTTGACTTGGTTTTATAAATTAAATTTTTTGCTACAAAATGCAAAGTGGTACAGGTTTGATCATTCTGCAATCCACTGACAGGATCACCGGACTGAAATCATCCTCTGCACTATCCTTCCAAGTTGTTAGATTGCAGAAGTTTGCCAACAGTCCCATTATGAGAATAAACGTCGAGAGGGTATTTGTGCGAACCATTGAAATTTCGAATATAATTTTCATATCTATTGATATTTTCATATCTATTGATATTTTCATATCTATTGATATAATTTTCATATCTATTGATTTGAAAGATTTTTTATTTCATATTTGTTTGATTTTTACTATCGCCTGCTGCGATATTTCGCTGCTATGCTGGATTGATTTTCGACGTAGATGGAGCGCCGCGGAAAATTCGAAATTGATGTTGAGCCGGGCTGAAGTTTTTAGTAACTTAGTAACAACATACAAGTAGCTGGTCATAGAAATACGCTACCACAACCAACAAGAGATCTGGGGCAGCCGAGTTTTCCAGTTTTGATGTTATGCATATTTCCACTTTATCAGATTTTCAAAATTTTCAGCCATGTATTATTAACGCTCTAATGCCACACTATGTCAAGAATTATGCGTCTCTAATTTATTATTCTCTCTCAATAGTGAATCAAAAATAAAATTCTTTATCTCAGATTAAGCCGAATTACATAAGATCCATTGTGGGATATCCATCCGCATGGTGGTGATGAAAATGAATACATAACTGAGCATTCTAAAATTGATTGATTTAAATACTAAAATTTAATAATAATTTTCTCTCTGATTGCTTTAAATTTTTGCTTCACCAGGAGAACGATGTCGGTTTTTATAAACAGCGAACAACCACTTTATTCTCACCTGTATTTCCAATGAAAAAATTTGACAACTATACCGCTTTTAAAATGAAACTAAGCAGCCCTTCGTTCTTGAATTTCTACGACGCTGCATTAAAGTTAGTCTTCGCAATCGCGAGTTATAAGTACTTAAAAACTGCCGCGGTTAGCAATTCCAGCTTTTAGCAAGTCAGCTTTTTGTAGAAAAGTTGAGCTTACGTGAATAAAACTTTAAAAGGTACCAAGATCGCGAGAAAAGTATGCTTCATATATAATTATAGTCATCATCATCATAGGTCATTCAATCCGTAGATTGGTTGACTGCAGCCCTCCATTCCTCTCTATCTAAAGCTAACTTTACTAAATCCTGATATCTCTTCTTTCCTATATCTCTCTTTATTTGGCTAATATATTCATCTCTTGGTCTTCCTCTTGCTGCTTTTCCTTCTATTTTTCCCTCAAGTACGTTCCTAACAAATTCATTGTGTCTGATGATATGTCCAATCCATCTGGTTCTTCTTTTTCGGATGATGCTCCATATTGTTTTAACCTCTTCTATTCTTCTGTATACTTCTTCGTTTCTTACCTTATCTGTCCATTTGATCTTCAGCATTCTCCTCCAGCACCAGGTTTCGAAGGCTTCTATTCTTCTCTGGTCCGCTTTCCTAATGGTCCATGTCTCTGATCCATAGAGTGCCACACTCCAGACGAATGTTTTCAAGAATTGTTTCCTTGTCTGTAGCCTTATATTCTTTGAGCATAGTAGTGGCCTCTTCCTCATGAATGCCTCCTTTGCTTGGGCTATTCTTCGCTTGATGTCTGTGCTACTTCTCCCATCCCATGTTATGCTACTTCCAAGGTAGGTGAATGATTCTACTTGCTCCAATTTCTCTCCTCGTAGGGTAATGTTTGCTTTCAATTTTTCTCTTCCACATATTAGGATTTTTGTTTTCTTTTTGTTCACTTTCATATTATATCCTTGAATAGCTTGATCTATTGCATTTAGGGATGCCTGCAAATCGCCTTTATTTTTTGCTATTACTGCAATGTCATCTGCAAACCGAAGCATGTTAATTTCTTTTCCATTCACCTTAATTCCCTTCATGTTCATTCCTTCTATTTCTTTCATTGCTTCTTCTAGGTATACATTGAACAATGCTGGTGAGAGGCTACATCCTTGTCTTACTCCTTTATTTATCTTAGTTTCTATTTTCTTGCCATCTCTCATCCTCAGAGTGGCGACTTGGTTTTTATACAATTGGTAGATTATTCTTCTGTCGTTGTAGTCCATTCCTTTGTTTTCCAGTATTTGGAACAATTTGTTCCACTCCACATTATCAAAAATATTATCGTTTTGATTTGGCTTGTTGGTTGGATTATTTTCAACCACAAACCTTTTGTTCATTTTCATAAGGCCTAATTTATTCTACCAGTATTCGCTTAAAGGTTCGTCACAAGATCGACCACGTACACAAAATATATCATGAAGCGTATGTTGAAAAAGTGGACATTTATACAAAACCCGTACCCTTAAAACAACGATTGACAAAGGATCACTGCAGTTTCTACTTTAAATGGCATTGGGCATAAGCCCTTTAGGGACCAGCTGAAGAGTGAGTGATAGGAAAGTTTAATGGAGCTAAGAAAGAACATGCATCCATCTCCAAAAATGAGACTGGAGTCCTACTAAAAGAGGAAAGGCGCAAAAAGAAGTAACTTAAAGACTACAGAGTGCGGATCGATTCTTGGAAGGATAAGCTCATCTTTAGATGTAGCTACCGTTTGCAGAGGCCGGGGAAAGACACAGGAAAAAACAAGGCTGATTTATGGGGTAAGCAATATAATAGAAGTAGCCAAATTCCAGATCAACTTCCATGTGAAGCAATGCGTAAAGCACGATCGATAATACTTGGATGCACCTGCACAAAAGTAATTTCTTTCATTAGTTATTTTTTAATTTTATTTTTTTTTCATTTTTATTAAGTATTTAAATACTTTTCTAGACTTGAGATTATCTTTTAGCAATTGTTTTTATGTAAAAACACATCTGTATGATAGTTCTTTTCCTCTCTTGAGTTAGATTATTCAATGACATGAGGAGTGTAGTCTATATTATGAACATTTTATTAGTTTGATTGGCGTGGTGTGGGTTTCCACAAAGCTATCATTTCCATAGTGAATTTTGAACATGAACTGTTTTAAATATTTCAGCGCGAAAGGTTTGGTACAGCAGTATCCTGTCAACGCTCCCTCGTCCTGCTGAGCGAAGGTGTGGTGTCAGAAACACTTAGTTCATACATGTTGCGATTACTTTGCAAGTAATACGACACAAAATAAGTAAGATGCGTGGCGTAGGAAATCAATCACAGCTTCCAGTTGACGCGTGAGGTACTTTGTGTCTTATCTGCAAACATCGATACCTAATAAGGCAAGAGAACGATGTAGATAAATCCCTACGCCAGGGCTTTTATTTTCACCTCCGCTCCCCAGTTTGGAAGTAGTCACATTCACTTCTCTATTTCAGACCTTTCTTAAAGATTCGATATCTAGCGTAGGTGACTTACGATTCCGCGAAAGGTTGACATTACTCCGATGAGAAGTGCAGTTTTGTAAAAAGTGGTCAATAGGAAATACAGAATGGCGAAACAGCGTACTATCATTGTAAACTATAGCCTGGGACATATTTTAGGTACAGACTGATCTAAACTCTGGTCTGTTAATTGCGTAAGAGCTATTACTCTTCGTGGTTATTTTTCGTCCTCGATAAAGTAAGATAGCCACCGTTCCATTATATATTACGCATTTATTTTTACACAAAACGACTTAAGTAACTATCTGATTAAGTCGAATTAATTTCAAAATTCTGACTAGTATAGTCAGAATTTTTAAAGTAAATGTCGGGACATTTATATGGAATTATATACAGAAAAACTTGGCTAAAGTGCTCTCGTTTAAGACGTATATTATAGACGTAAGAGGTATCCCTCTTAATACGCGGCTTTCTCTCAATCCAGGTCTCTTTCATATTATACACATGGTAAAAAATACCTGGTAATCCTCCGACTCATTCGGTGGGCCTAAAATTATTAATATTATAATTCCCTAACCGTCCATATGATAAAATTTACATAGTCTAAGAGTGATGATAACAGTAATTAAATAATAAAGAAAGACCTTATCACTGTCCGAAAACCAGACCATTCTTAAAATATATGACGAGAAGGCAACAACAATTACACAACAATAGTTCGCGGACTCTCTAGATATCTACATTTGAGGCAGTAAAACAAGCCAAAGAAAATTCTCTGTCGTTTTCAATGTGCATAGCACTTATTTAAAAATTAAAGAGCCAAAACACCGTTTACTTTCTGAATTAAAATAAAGAAAAAATTGCAATATTCCGGTTATAACGTGGATTCCTCTCGGTTCCCTGAAATCGTTTTAACCGGGTTTTACCGAATAAAAATTCTACAAGAATTAAAGTCGTGGCAATTGGGACAGCTACGTGTTATATACTTCAAATAAAATCGGTATTAATAATTAAATTTAATTAGTAACTAAAAAAATATATCAAAGATTTCTCCTTGAAAGATCGCTCTTATATATTTTGATAAGGTTAAAGTTAAATCCTTAACCCCTAAATGTAATATGTATAGAATAAAATCATCATTTCAATTACAGTTTTGTTGTTGCCTTTTCCATAATATAATAGAGTTAACCTTATTGTTGCTTTATATATTTATACCTTTTATCTGTCGCTAGCGAGAGTACGAATCTGCTGATGGCATTTACTTTAATGTCGTCAAGTAGATCTAAACAACAAAATAACTGGAAAGGACTATTGTAAAATTGAGGCCAAGGCAGAGATAGGATTCAATTATGAATAAGGATTGAAATAAAATTTTATGGATGTATATATGCGTAGTTGAAAGAGGACCGTACAATCTACGTTTACAGTGCCAAAATTCGTCAGTTAAATTTCCTTTAGACTTAAATTCCGTACCATTTGGCAGATGATATTATTTGACAGTCAATTTAAAGAACGCGCTTCACAAGAGAGCCAAGGAAATCAATCAACGGAACATACGCTTTAGAAATAACTCTATTTCACTATCAAAAATCTATCCTTTTGGATATTCATTCGATGTCGATACCCTATTCTCTCAAAATTAACCGAAATATGGCATGGGCTGGTTACGAGAAAAATGTTGGGTCCGATGGTACCGTGTCGTATAAATTGACGAGGAGAATCGTATTCTCTCGCTGGGAGTGGTGGCGTACTCCTGTAATCCAGCTACTTGGAGGCTTGGTGCAGAGGATGGTTTGAGGCCGGGGGTCCTGCCTGTGGGTTGTCCCACGTTGACTGGACGTCCGCACTAAGCCCGGCATCAACATGGGCACCCTGGAGGAGTCCGGGGCGGCCAGGTTGTCTAAGGAGGGGCGAACCGGGCCAGTGGGGGAAACCCAGCAGCCAAAAGTCCCCGTGGCGGGCAGTAGTGGGATCGCGTCCGGGAGTGGGAGCCCATGGGCAGCCCGGACGACATAATCAGACCTGTACCTTTTTGCAACTTTTTGGCAAAATACTTTTATTCTCAAATCTCTTATGCCAATAGCATTATTTTTAATTATTTCATTCATTTTAATTATTTCTTTTATTTTAATTATTTCCTTTTTCCTAAGAAGGCATTTCTACCAAATTTTTTCCGTTCACATGTATGAGTCCTAATAATGTCGGCAGCTCGGCCGACACAATCAATCCTTACTCTTTTTGCATTTTATCAGAAAACGTCTTTATTGCCGAACTTTCCCAAGCAACTCCCCAGTTACTGAACGTTATTACAGTTTTTCCGTCGAACATTTTCATTCAGATAACTTTCGAACTCTATAAATTTGTTATTAATATAAATATTTTACACGTTTACCTTCCATACAGTGAAAAATTCATACTAATCAGCAAAGAAAATTATGCAAATAAATTACTAACCAATTTTTACCTTCTATTTGGTCCACGAATTCGAATTGTATATTTCCCTAAAAGTTCTTAAGTTTTGCACATTTTATATCCCTACTCTGGCGTCGCTTCTCTTATTTCTTGGATTAAAGTTTCTGATGAGTGGAATTTTATGCCCCTCAGGCAATATGTACTGGGAAATTTTTTGGGAATTTTCGCAAATAAAAAATTTTTGCGATAAAATGCAAAAGGTTACAGGTCTGATTGTGTCGGCCGGGGTGCCGAAATTATTACGATTGATTCATATGAACGGAAAAAATGCGGTTGTAATGACTTCTAAGGGGATAAGGATATAAAAGAAATAATTAAAAATAATGTTATCAGCATAAGAGAATTGAGAATAAAAGTATTTTGCGAAATTTTGCAAAAAGGTACAGGTCTGATTATGTCGTCCGGGCTGCCCATGGGCTCCCACTCCCGGACGCGATCCCACTACTGCCCGCCACGGGGACTTTTGGCTGCTGGGTTTCCCCCCTGGCCCGGTTCGCCCCTCCTTAGACAACCTGGCCGCCCCGGACTCCTCCAGGGTGCCCATGTTGATGCCGGGCTTAGTGCGGACGTCCAGTCAACGTGGGACAACCCACAGGCAGGACCCCCGGCCTCAAACCATCCTCTGCACCAAGCCTCCAAGTAGCTGGATTACAGGAGTACGCCACCACTCCCAGCGAGAGAATACGATTCTCCTCGTCAATTTATACGACACGGTACCATCGGACCCAACATTTTTCTCGTTACCATCCTATGTCAAATTAGGTTTAATTTTCAAAGAATAGTGTGTCAGTATCAAATGTATCACCAAAGGGCTAGATTTTTGATAGTAAAATAAAGGTATTTCTAAAGCGCATGTTCTGTTCATTGATTTCCTTGGCTAGAATATGAAGCGCGAGCTTCAAATTGAATGTCGCATATTCTCATCTACCAAACAAGTTGAAATATAAATCTAAAGACAATTAAATCTTTAAATTCATGTAAAGGCAGCGTGGCCATTAAGTTTCTTTTTCTATACCCTTCTTCGCGTTCGACAACTCGATGTTGATTTGAGTATTAAAAAAACGAAACAGATACACTACTGATAGATTTTATAATTTAATCATTTAAAACTAGGATAATATGTCAATATTTGCATATAATCTTAATCATCGTTCACTGTAAACCAAGTTAACATTTATATTCTCTAGATAGCTCATTCCTCAAATTACTGTATTAATTTAAATTACCTAATATATATATATATCAAAGAATAAAATAATGTCTAAATAAAATTTATAAATATATACAATATTTCTTCTAAAACAAGACCGCCTATTAAGTTCCGAAATTAAGTGGGCTAATGTAGTATTTAGATAGGGGAATACTGAATAGGAATGTATATGTATTGATAGGAAGATTATTGCTCATAATACATTTCAGGAGTGTTCAATTTCATGCATCAAAAATTATAGAACTATCCATATAGAAAGACAATACTTAATTTATTATTTAGTTCCTTAAAACGCTTCCAATTTTTTCTTTGGAACTTGAATGAGAATCTTTCATAGAGTACATTAGAAATGGAAAAAGAAGACTAACACATACGACCGCTTAAATGTAAAAATAAGCTATTATTCATAGGTACAGGTAAATGATTTTAGATTAATACTGTTTAATCGTATAGTGAATATGCGGAGATGTGAATGAATTACTAAAGAAATGATATATTTAGAAATGTGAAGTCAGTACGGTAAATATGGACATAAATGCTTTTCCTGATCCAAGGTCACCAAGAGCAAAGATATTTAAATTCCTTAGCTTCATTCCTGCAGTACTTTTCTTGATTAAGTTAAAACATAACGTTTCTATGACCATTATTTTACGAAGTGTAAATACATTTTTTTGTTTTGAAGTCTTCCTATAGAATGGAAAGGATATTAACTACGACAAAACTAAAACAAATTAGGAAAAGTAAATTGAAATAGTAAACCTTCATCGATTAATTTTCGGCGAAGTTGTTTGAAGAAGTCGCAAAACCTTCGTAAATGCAAATAAATCAATTCATGAGCTTTGATAGGTATAGCTAGAGTAGATTAATTAGCTTCTAGGTTTCCAGTACCTCCTCTCTGATTTATGATTATTGCCACCCCAAAGATCACTATTACAAAAAACTAAAATTTTCAAGACGTTAATCCATTTAACTCGCCCATTAATGCAGACCATTCATCAATATCTTGTAATTTCGCTAGGAGACAAGTAAAGATACACTACTCGCTACAATTATGTCACTGGGTCGCAGAGGTAATTTATATATACGTCCTTTTGTGTTTAGACCTAAAATGTTGGCGGTTACTTAAACCAAGTTCTAGATGTGTAAACGAACGATGGATGTATGTTTATTTTATACTAGAAACGACTGCTTTAATATCTTTCCAATATGAGCTTGGCGAGTGATCTTACGCGCTAATAAAGTCGATCGATGGCAGAGCATAAATCAGCTATTGGAGAACATAAAACAAATCAAATGCATATCCATTGAAATATTAATCATGAGCTGGGATATTTTCCCTCTGAAAAATGTTTAGCACTGACTGGTTTTCTTTCTCTTTGCAGGCAATTCAGTTCGTGAAACAAGAAGGCTTGCCCTTGACGAATGCTCTCTTTATTAGAAGGATGAGGCAGATTTGTTGCAGAAAGTTTGTTCGCTGGTTATGACTGAGTTACTTTATGGGGTCAATGTTAATGGCTTAGAAAGTAATTCGAAAGTTATTGCGAGCTGGTTTGCCGACGTATTCTCAACGTTTACTATACTTTAAGGTTTAATGTTTTAGAAACTTCCAGAGAACATTTGTAACCTAAAATTTATCACTTGCAAACCGTTATTCTTTTCAGTAACTAATTTGGCAGCTTCTCATTTCTTAAGTTGTTTAACATGTATCTGTAAATAGAATATAATCAACATTATTTACATGAAATACTAAGTAAACATTAGAGTATTTTTATGTCTTACTTTATGATTTCTGCGACAGCTGAGGTAATTTCGGACACATAGGCCCCCACCGGGAATCGAACTTGTGATCTCATTCGCAACAAAAGAACGCGCTACCCACTTGGCTGTCAGAAAGCCCGTATCATAAAGAAATATACATAGATCTCTCTATAATATCTCTTATCTTCTTTCGCTGCTGCTGGAAATGAGCCATTGAATCTCGATGGGGAGAGCCACTTTATTTTATTTTTTCACCCAACATTTTGACTTGAGTTACTGACTAGTTTTCAAATACTCCTATACTTCTATTTACTCGTATATCCACCGATTCCTCGGCTGCTAGATATTCTTCATCAAAGCAATATAACAATAGTGTTTTCATTAGTATCCTTGCCCAAACTAAACAATAACTACTCTCCTTTGCGTATAACGTCTCTCAAACGCCTTGTATCCTCTCTTCTGAATGCCCTGCTCAGTTCTCGAAGTTGCTCAATAGCTAGGGCAGTCGTCCGAAGAGTGGAATACCCGGGTTCGAGTCCTAATCCTTGCGTTTTCAAACATTTTCATGTCCGTTTTATTTGGAAATTTCTTAAGCGCAGTCTTTCACATGCAAAATAATCCATCACCCTTTTCCTTGGGTAAAATACGAGGAACGTTGAAGAAGTAAAGTAACGAGATAAAGAATGATTTTTAAAGGTAAGAATGCCATCCATTTCTTTCAAATGACGTCATGATGGTAGCAATAATGGATAACAACCATAACAATATTTATGGGCTCCCTAATATCAAAGTAAATGCAGTAAGGCAGTAAATAACCTTATACACTAATACTTAGTGTATTGTAATTGCATACTCCACAAGAGTGCAAAATCAAATAGCAAAAGACAAAGGTGTCGCTCAACTACAACGTCTCAAATGAATATAAATAATTTAAAATAAAAGCATTTATAATAATATCAACGTATAGCATATGTTCGCGCATACTTTTCTAATAGTCAATCTATTTGCCGATTCTTTCCGAAAAATTAATTTAAAATCTATCTAAGTTGTTTACGTTTAATAACAGTATTTTCACCTCGAACTTAATTAAATCATTGATTACACTTGTTTGGTCAAGGAACATATTTAAAACTAGGCTAAATGCAGAATTTGGTCCCAAAAAATCCTCATTACTTAACTGCAATATTTTTTCATGATTCGAAGTCCGAAAGATTACAATCGCAGGTCAACTGATAGTAACTAAAGTGATGCTGTAAATGAAGACAGCTGTTACGTTTTCACTTCTCCTCGAGGAGACATATAAAGCAGACCCTAATGCATCCCTGACAAATAATTATTCATTTCATATTTCTCGTTATGACGTCTGGTATAAAGTGTGAAATAGAGGCGGAATGTTTAGATATACTATTTTCTTAACGAGATATCTCGTTGAGATAGCGTGCTCCGTCGCATGAAACTACATTTGCGTGAGAGAAACGCGTTTTGCAACTTTCCAAGAGGAATATAACTCACTCATACGCACTTGTCTTCCAATATATATGAATAGCGACAGAGAAAGGAGGATACAAAGAGCATGCGAAATTGCACGATTTTTCAACTCACGTCATTTATCGGCAGAATAGTGACAATGCGACTCAAGCGGAAGATTTAACTCCTCTTTCCAACATCCTTGCCATACCATCCAATGTCTGCATCCTGGTTCATAAGGCTGACTTCCAGAATCTGCTTTGAATGGAAATATATTCGGTGGGTTTTTACGCTCCTGTGCTCTGCTGGTCGGATAGCACGCAGCTACGCTCTGCCATGTCCTCGTACATACATAAACATGTTTTGGCATACCTTACTATTTGCATGCAGGTGCAAAAGGAATTGTTCTTCAGCAGATATGCCCGTAATTAAGATAAAATTAATATTTTTCTATGCAATGCACAGGAAGGAGATACGTAAGTACTAGAAGAATACACTTCCTCTTTTTTAAACGAATTATATGAAGATATTCTGTGAGAACCTGATTTCATTAAGTTGAAGAGCTTAATTAAAGCTAAAAGAAATCACAGAATTCTGCTTCTATGTGAATTACTCGTGTAAACGTGAAAACTAGTAAGCAATTGAATTTCAAGTCAGCGCGGTATCAATTCCTGAATAAACGTTTGAGTTAAGAAATTATTATAGGGACGCTACTCTTGCCAATATTTTGTCGCATGAAAACATTCATTAGCTAAGGAAAGGATTTATATTTCCCTAAAATTAATTATACATAAGATTAGAACTTCTTTAAAATATAGGTGTGGTTAATTAAAATAGAAGTGAAACGGGAATCTAATGATCTATGAATTGCGAAATTCATTCTTTATTATATAATGAGTTTTATTTTATTCATTCACCTCGATAATTCATATTCCAGTACCGAATCGCTTGATAAATTCTGATTGGTCCCATTTATTCAATCAAAAGATGATGAGGCAATGGATTTCTTTTAGATAAATTATTGGATATATCTAGTTTAACAATTGAAAGTTTGGTTAGGTAATGGATTATGAGAATCAACACTAGCCTTAAAAATGTTTTTAGAACGAAAATTAGAGATGAATTAAAGAACTTACATTACGTTTACAGATCTAGAAAAACCACTTGATGTGGTAGACTGATCTAAATCATGAAAAATGACAAATTAACGAGTGAAATAAAAGACTCCTTAATTATTACAAGTCGCAAACTACCAAAATAAACATAAATGGGAATAGAAAAGATTTAACATTTATGGAGGGGTGAGACAAGGATGTGGATGACTATGTCACCGTATCTTAGGGTTTAGTATAAAAGTAAATGGCGAATCCATTTATGATATCCGGTTTCCTGGCGCTAATGTAATTGTCGTCTTTCATAAAATGACAAGAATTGCATTTTAGAGAGGCGTAGAAAGAAATAAAACGGAGTCTATCATATTAAAGAATTGTGCTACTTTAGTAGTCTAATATAAACTGAAAATAAAAGTATAAAAGAAGTTAAATGAAGATTTTCTGGGCCAAACAAACATTTCAACAGAAGCGTAATCTCTGAGTTAACAACCAATTGACTCAAGGAAAAGATTTGTAAAGACTTTCTTGAGGAAGTGCTCACCTACGGTTGGGAAACATGGATCTTGGATAAATAAAAAAAATAAGCTTTTGGAGGCCGGAATGGAATTCTTGAGAATGACAAAAACGAGTTGGTTTGCTACAAAAAATAATGAACTAGCTCTGGAAGAAATGAAAGAAAGAAGAAAGTTTCTAAATACAATTCACTCTAAAAAAATTCCAACAGATTGGTGCTATAAGAGTAGAATATAAAGAAATCCTCAAAAACATAATGTAGCCGACCTACCTAGAATTTCCTACACATAAAAGTGAGAGTTACCACAGTGCTATTCTATAGATTAAGACAAACTTTAGTCTGTATCCCTGGAATGAAGATGATGAAACGTTGTTAAAAGTAGATGAATCGAAGAAATCTAAAGAGGATATAATAGAGAAAGTTTCTATGAGGATTATTCTGTAATCCTCAGATTTCTTAGTCTTACAATTAGAAATCGAATCTAATTACTTTTCAGTGTTACTCATTACTTATAAATCTACTTTCACTCAAAATAATAAGTAACCTGAGAAGTTCCGATTGACGAGAAATAGAATCTGTAATATTCATAAGGTTATCTCAATTATGTAATAATTTGTGTCGTCATCTTTATTTGTATTTTTCATTATTTATTTGTCATATATTCCACTTCATCAATCAACGATGTATAGGAATTAATAAAAATATGTAGTTTCAATTATCAAACTTTAAGACCACTAAAGATATGAATTTAAATTTCGTAATCTTCCACAGAATTAAGCTGGATGATGCTAGATCGATCAGTGAAACTAGTCCCAAATAAAAAACATATTCTATGGAAGATTATGAAGTTTAAACTCATCTCTTTAGTTATGGCCTACCACGAAGTTACGCCTCACCATTTTCAACATATTTAAAACTACTGTTACATCAACATTCTGCATAAAGAAGCTCATGTCTAGAAAAGTAGAGTTATGTATCGAAATATCGAAAATCAGTCGATTTCTCTTCCTCGAGCAATCGTAAATTTAAACCTGTCATTATCCTAAACATAAAACGCAAATCAATTCGCCATGAAGATTTCACAAGCCCTCCTTCAATATTAGCAGCACCTTTAAGCAAACATACGAAATAGAACGAGTTCTATTATCATTTTAATTCACTCGTATTTAAGAGAAAAGTTTCCACGGGGCGGGACGTCCTGCGAATTACCGACCGTTAAAACATAGGAATCACCGAATGCACCCGTAATTTTACGAGGTGAAACTCCTCGCAGTTCTACCCAACAGACACTCCTATTTATGAGATTTTTGTTAAGAGAGCGGAGCGACGCATATTTTATGATCCCAGCGCAGTGTATTTATGAGAGTACCCATCCCGCTTCCTCTCCTTCACTGCACATACAGATCCGCGAGAGCCCCTTATCTCCATCGCGATCTCTCCTTGTCGGGCTCGCCAAGGTCTGCGGGGGCTGCAATCAGGGCCGAATTTAATCCCCTCACTTCCAGCGCGACTCTCTCATTTTTAGCATTTTTCCGACGATCGGACTGTTTAATTTTTACACGCAATTTTACAGCGCACGCGCCGCCGAGGGAAAGGAGTTGGCCGTGATTGTGGGAACGAAGGGGTTTTCAGCGAGGTCAGGGGGGCGTAAGAGAGCGCCGCGGGGGTGCCCGACGAAGGGCGGAACCCCTAATCAGATGATCTCTCTCCCAGGTGTCACACGAGATGATGCTGTTAATTAAGAGTCTGCGGATCGCTTTCGTTTGAACTAATAATTCTGAATCGATTTCTCCTTTCTGCGTGGGATGAATCCTCGGGTTTCCTTTGAATCGTCGTCGCGAGAAAGTGGATGTAAACGGAACGAAGATTTACAAAGTGGATCTGTATCAGATCTAACTGACATCTATTTCATGGTTAAATATGAGGACATTGGTAAAAAATGCAGTCATCCCCTTACAGAGGCAAAGAGAAGGGTTACACATTCTTATCCTACTAACTATCCCACTTAATTCTTCTTTAGCCAGATTGATTTTCCCAAGATTTAACTTGAAATGTGTATCAGCGTGTAAAAATGCTTGTGGCTACCTCAGCGTTTTCGAGCCTTACTGTAAGTTCGGTTGTCTCAGCACAGGTTTACGTAAGAGCCCACCCAAAGATTTTAATGTTTTATTTCTGTGAAACTTCTCGGTACGTTTTCTTATCGACGATGAAAGGAACATTTATATCTATATCTATCTGTGTCTGTCTATAGTTTCGGATCAACTAAGCATAGGAAAATTGGTCGTAAGGACAACTCTGTGTAAGAAAACTCGGAGAGATAACAACTCGGCGACGGCGCCAACTCCTTACGCCCAGTTGTCCTTACACCCAATTGAATCGTCATCAGAGACGGTTAATCAAATATTTCTTTCGCGAGGAATACTTATAGTAGATCCAAATTTTTTGATGAATGCCTAGGTTACTTTGAAACGAACCACGTACTCATATTGTAAGGTCTATAAGGTCTTTATTAAGGCGAGATTGAGACTGAAAAGTCAAACCTTTCGTCAATGATATTACATACATAAAAAGTTTTGTGTAGGTGAATAAAAATACTAATAGAATTATACTAACGTATATACATGCAATAAAAATTTATGTGATTTTAAGAGACTAATTCCATTGGTAAGAGTCTTCTTCATTCAACCCTTCATTTATAGTGTATGCCAAGGAGTGAGGACGGAATTAATATAGACGCTATCGTTAATCAAGTAATAAGACTGATTGAAAAATCGTTCTGATGATGAAACATGACATTACATTGAAACAAGGAATGTTAAACCTAGATAATTATCATTACGCGATAGAAAGTCGACACCTCACCTGCCACCATTGTTAGGCGAGTAATTACTTTCATGAACAATGAAAAAATGTGAGACTTAGGTAGATCGACCGAAAAATAGTCAAATTTCCCTCTCTCTAAAATAGATAAATTTTAAAGAATATTTAATGAAAGGTTTGAAGGAGATAAGAGTTATGTAGGCATTAATTCGAAAAATCAAGGCAATATTTTGAAAATCAGCAAAATATAATACCAAGACTCCATGCTTTCTATCCATGATTTCTACGTTTCGCATTCAAATATTTGTAAAAACACTGTAAAATAATTATGTTTTAAGATAAAATGAGCAAAGTAATTTTAGTACATTAGTTTCTCCGACTTCCCTTCCTACCTACGGACCTACGATTCAGATTTCACCACAGTGCAACATTACCATGAAGCATATTCTGAGCTAAGAAAGAATGATAATAGTCAGAAAGCATTTCCAGAGAATTCATTTCATTACAATCCATATTATTTTCTCGGAAGAATTAAACGTTAAGTTTACCAATGTCATTGCTAGTATACATAACTGGAAGTATCTCATCTTAAATTTTAAATAGCTGGATTTATTTATACCGGAGGTCAAAATTCGTTTAGGGCAAGTAAAATATTTAGACTTAATTTTGACACCAAGTATAAATATATATTTCTGTGATAATACCTGACACAACATGGCTCCTTTCCACAAAGCAGAGTTTGGCCACATCAGAATAATTTTGAGGATACGTCAAACATAGCAACTTGAGGTATTTAGGATAGCCAAACTTACCACCATTTAATAGCGATTATAATTTAATTTCTGACAAGAAACCCATATAAATCAACCAGAATAATGGTTATGGGCATGTGATTATTAATTATTTGCACAAGAGTGTATATCGTTGAAAAAAGGAGTTCAGACTAAAAATGAATATCTTCAGTTAACAAATGATAATATAATTCCAAGTCCAATCCAAGAATCGGATCTGAGTTACTGTACTTATAGGATAACTTACCAGCTACCGTAACGAAAATAATGATTATTTGTCCTGCTTTTAACTTGCATTAGGTGGGATCGAAAATTTAATCGGGATTTAATCCTAGTTTCCTCTTTTATCGTTTTAATAAATCAGCCCTGTCTGTTTAAAAGACTTTCTTAGCAATTACCTTCAAAACTACAACTTCATTTAATATTAAAAAATTTTATTACCCTCAAATTACTTCTTTATCTAGTATATCCATCCATTTCCACAGTCTTACTTCCTCGATTCTAGGAAAACGGTTCAATTGCTTCTACGCAAAATTGCCTCTCATAGTGCATTTTCCTCATTGCCCCATATAATAGCTATTAACCATTGCCCTGCACGTTATAAATATCCTCTATTGTTCTCTTTCAGCAACCTTTTGGTGGATATATGTTCACAGTGAAGGTCTAGATTTATCGTTGAGTGTGATTAAGATTCCTACTTTTCATTAGAATGCCACGGCATTACTACCTTTGTGTTTAAGATTTAATTCTTTCATTTTGCACAAAGCTGGAAAAAATATTTCAGAGTTGAAAATCTATATTCCTAAATGAGAAAAATATCTGGAAAATCGATTCCTATAAGCTCTATAATTCTATTCGAATAAATGAAGGACATTGCGGAATATCAGAGTGGGATATCGTACTGCTACTACTTTCATGAGTTAAAAAATCTTATCTCAGCTGTCCACTGGATATCGAATACTCGGTATCAGTACATTCATCTGTATCAGATTATATATCGCTTTTAAAAATTCATAATCTACCAACTTTTCAATGAATAATATAAACCCATACAGTCGAATATCACTACATAGACGATCATTAAGACACATCAAATTATTAAACCATAGTTTACTTATTTTTAAAACATTTTTCTATTGAGAATAAGAAAATCGATCTGAATGATTCAACTTTGGACACCGAAATTTAAAAAGAAATAGTTAAATTTTGAAACGTAAATATAACAAGGGCACAATCTCCGCAAATTTCATAAATATAAGACCATTTCATAATATAATCCATAAAAAGAAAATTTTATCACTACCGGCTCTTTCTTCACCTATATCCATTTACATTGCCTGATCGCCACCACATTAAGATTTGATTCTCTCTGGTAGTCATCGCATCTATCAACTTAGCGATAGATTGCGCCTTAACCAATAATCATGATATCCATTCTGAGCTGAAATGAAGGTTGAAGTAAGCCTTTGGGCTATTCCTAAGTACCTAACATTACCTTTACTAATACCTAGCTTCAGATTTCCATCTCATTTCTTGATCGCAGTAATCAGAAAAGAGCGTTGAAATCAACATTTATCTAATCTTGGGATTATTCGATGATTTTTAAATTTCGAAAACAATGAAACGTGTTTCCCGCTTTCTTGGTCGATCCGTTTGAAAGTTATGTCAAGTCACATTCGATCCAATTGATGGAGAGAAACAAAAGGGAAGTGATAGGAAAGAGTGGGATTGCCATGAATACATTATCCTGGTGCGAGTGGCTATTGAATAACGGAAAGGAGAATTATTGCTCGGAAGGAGAATTGATGTATCAATTAAACTGCGATTTACAGAAGTATGTAATTTAACTGTGACTTAACGTAAGGCACTCTATACAACTGAAATTGACCGCTTTTATTCGAATGGAAATGTATTTATAATTCTCTCTAGAGTATTAGATATACTTTCTAAGAAAACTCGACCTTAACTGAGAAGGTATAAACAATCCAGATCTTCGATTTGTACGGTTTCGGTCAGTAAGTAAGGTCAACGAATTAAGGTAATATTTTGTTTTATACGATGATGAAGTTTTGATTCGTGCGACTCAATTAGTTATATTCGAATAAAAATGTATAAATTATGTATATTACTGCTGGTCGTTTGTATTTAGCGAACTGCTCATTTATAAATTTGTTACTCATTACCGCAGGAAGATAACTTAGAAAAATTCAACATGTTCGAAGGGAAAAATAGAGGAAAACTAATATTTAAAGTAAATATGTAAGACAAGGTACTAGTAGTAAGAATACAAAATGGAACATAGATAATTTATAAATACACATTTATATAGGTAATGCTTAGTTATGAGTGGATATGAATAACTCAAAAATATTTTAACTCAAGTTAGGAAAAATATATTTTCCAATGAAAAATTATAAATCAGTTAGAAAATAACGGGAGAAAAAAGCAAAACAACCACGCAAATTGTATAAAGCAGTCAGAAAAGTTTTTACGTAAAAGAAATCAATAATGTTGTTAATTAAGAGAACTAAATGATTGAGAGGGAAAGAGAATACTGGCATAAAAGTAAAATATATAAATAATTCACAGATTTAGAGCTAATTTTCGGCGTGGGTTTTTTCCATACAACTTCAACTGAATTCTTTCCAACAACAAAACTCTTTTTATATTTAATTGTATTTCTATTCATAAACTATACGTTTGCTTTTTATTTATCTCTTAGTTTGTATATGTTAGATTTTACAGATTGTACTCTTTTTGTATGCTTTATTTGATTTGATTTTTTCTCTCTAGGTGTAAGTTAATCGAATATATATCAATTTGATGTAATTTTTTATATTTTAATAGAATATCTGAAAAGGTTAGGTGAAAGAGAGACCATACCTCGCCTAAAAAGTTCACTAATAATCACAGAACAGCCAACATGCAACTGCATCCCCATTCTTAATTATGCCATACACCCTGAAATCCAATTATACATGTAAGACGAAAATTTAAGCATTAATTATTATGAAACTCTCTTCACCTTTAAGCACTGGTCCCATGATCATAACCTCATCAAGTGTATTCAGAGAACGTTTCTCAGTGTTCACCTGTTTGGCTGAGACAGTCCATTCATCTGTCAACTGCATGTAACATAAGAAACTTGAGCTTTATGGAGCTTTAAAAAACTTTCGTTGTCGTACATGAAGTTGGATAGTATTCAGTAATGAGAACTAGTTAGTTCCACTTGTAGGACGGCGATTGTGAATTACACCATATTATTAGTGGTCGAGATTTTATCCAACTTCTTTTGGAGAAACTATAAGCGGTTATCTCCGACTGTTTGAATTCCAAATCAAACTTAAATATTTAGTTAAATTTTGCGGTACAATAAACCACGTCAGTTAGATATTTAAAATCATAAGCCATATTGAATAAAAAATGAGCGCAAAATAATATTTTTTCTTATTAGCGATTTTGGTTCTCACAACTGAATTTCTACACCTCCATCACTAAACGATCCTTCATCGATCTTCTTATTTGTACGATAGTATTATATATCATTTTCCCCTTCTTCGGATCAATTTGCATTATTTGATCCAACTTATATTAATAATAATGTAAATATGACTGTAACATTATAATAATACAAATATAACTATATTCCAGATAAAAATTTATATTATAATGATGTAGCTGAAAAATGATTATGAAAAATATAAACAAGTAAAATTGTTTATAGTGCATTTTCTCTTATTTTTCTCGTCTACACCTGGTAAGCGAACACTAGGACGGGTAACCCCGTTCTGTCAGATACAATACAAATTCATTCATTTTCAGTTCCAAACTTACTTTCGTTCTCTTTCATTAAATCAGGTTAAATGAAAAAATGGACTAAATAGAAGATAAATGGGAAACATGGCTACTTTAATGAAGCGTACCCCGAGTACGGCTATCCTTCTCTGCATTTGGCCAGCGTAGGCAGGTCAGTGCGGAACTACCGCAGAAATTTCGATTGCTCCATTTCTAAAGGTTCTTTTTTATCTATTTGGAGCGAAAGGTAGTTTATATTTCGAATCCAATGTTTTCTATCTTTTCCACGGCACTATAACTACGCTAACCTATGACTTCGGAGCTGTCATTAAATTTAAATACCGTGCCAGCATTTAAATTGAAAACACAAATCACCATAATTTCATTTCTGATTACAGCTACCGACTGAAAGTCATTCTCTCGGTGAATGATTAAACTTAAGCTTCCGAAGAATTTAACTTAAAGCTGTCGATATTAAGAATATGCCAACGCTCAAATTAGCTTCGAAATTGGCACATTTATAGTGTTTAATTAATGAAATTACAAATCAGCATCGCGTTACAATACATTACACAGTTTCACGTTAAAATAGACAATTTTATCTCCGTGGAAATAGGTTCATTAATCCAAATTCTACCTATATCGACATCAAGGAGCACTCTGCCAGTTAATTTTCAGCGTAGGTAGGGAATCACCTACCATTCTTCATTCCTGATACATTTCGTTCTACCATTATAAATCTATCTATATATGTCAACTCGCGAAAATGATTTCTGTCAACGAGCTGCCCTCGCATCCAACTATAACTGAATAAGCGTTACGCCTCTCATCCAGAAAATACAAACATAAGTCGACACGACTCTTCCCCTTTTCTTTGAGATCATTCTTCCTAGTTTCTATAAGCCAATAATCAAAAGGAAAAAGTTTTCAACTGATCCCCAAACCTTACAGAGAACTTAAGAACGCTTACTTCTTTTACATAACTTTTTACATAATAAGATACATAAAAGAAAAATGCAAAATTTATCAAGATATGGTAGCACGTAACTTCAGCAAACAATATTATTTCAACATTTCAAATATTTAGACACCGATTCAGTCACGACAATTATGCAAATAAATCTATAACTGATTGCTAAATCAACATGACCTCACCTATCTCTTTTTACTCCTTTAGATTATGAAACAATACCATACTTCAACATTGTGAAAATTCAAGCAGTTAAGATTCCGGCAAAATGATTAGCAGCGACACCTACGCCATTGATCAACATTCAGTCCTTCGTCACAGTTTCTCAGTCAACGAGGGGCACTTTTGTTTCCTGGACCGTGGCCGATTGATAAACACCCCATTTCCATAACTTTCCAGCACAAATTCCTCCACTTTTTTCATCAACAAAGCCGACTCTAGATTGTGAGGCTGGATATCGGGTTAAGAAACAATCTAACCCGGTACCCTCCGCTCTCTTGGCTCTGCTACCTCCGCCCTGACCCGTTACGAGACCACTAGAGACACCAATCCCTTTCTCTCTAAACATACGCAATAAATTTCAAAGTTCTTGGCAGCGTCCCCTCTAATCGTGCGAACTCCGGTTTTTTTTAACACTCGCATGTGTGACGGACGTCACAGATTCGGGTTTCCAGCGTGATTTTCTCGTCCGCCGTTACGGTATCCATTGTGACGTGTTTGTTTTTTAGGCGTCGCAGGAAAAAAACCAGTTCAAGCGCGTGGGGAATGAGAACGAACGATTTTGCGGTTGGCGGAAATTTCCGATGTGTGGAATGAAGCGGCAGAGGGTTGACAAAAAGAGAAGTCAATTTCGGGCTCTGGTGGATAGGTCAGAGGATGTGGTTGGGAATGAGTAGCGATCGTTCCAACGGAAGGTGACAGTGGGAGATGTCAACGTGAGGGTGGATGTTACGGCGATATTATATGGAAGCTCTTCCGTAATCGAAAATTATGCGATTGACCTGAAAGTTATAGGGACTGGGATTATTCTCCACGGCCGTTTCCCTCGGCCAATTCGCCATAGCAGTATCGGCGCAAAGATTTTTCCAGTGGTTATAATAACACCTGTAAAATTATTGGGGATTTTTATTTCAGTTTTAAAGAAGACTATTTGATGAAGCTGTGAGTGTGGAGTTTATTTCAAGGGACCATCCTCAATGTGACCGATGAGAAAGTCATATAAAAAAGTGTCAAATTAATTTTCGGTGGCCAGAATTGTCACAGAAACACGTTCGCAGAAAATATTTACTTTTTGGCTAGCATATGCAGCAAGGGTATAAGTAAGGGTAAAGGTAAGCAAAGGGTATGAGTAAGCATACGACATCATCGCCATGATTAAATTTTATTGATATTGCTATATAGAATGCAACGTATCGTTCATAATTCAGTTCTTTTTACGAGCTCGTAGTTAATCATAGGTAGCTGCGTTGTCTTGGGTTGGGTTGGATAGTTGGTTGGTGGGCAGAATTATTCCTTTAATTTAAGAAAATTGTGTGTTATAAATTGATAAGTCTGTTCCTTTTTAAAATATATATTATATGTAATATACGAAAATACTCGCGGTGAATTGATCTAGACCCTAAATTACATCCTCTCTTTCATCCTTTGTGAAAGTGTAATGAAAAGAAGGCGCTAGCAAAGGGAGGCAAATAAAACACTTTAGAATCTTTCATCTAAATTTAAGGATGGAATGAACATAAATTTCGTATGTGGGTTCATAAAATTTTAAGTAGAATTAAATTAAATCCATTGATCTTACCATTAGCGCGTTTTCTTATTTGATGAGAACGCTGAAAGGTGTTCTTTGTTTCATTTCTGACAGGGGCTCAGATCCATAAAAGGTCAGGGAGGGCAATTTGCCTTAAATTTTAGAATAACGCAAAATACAGGTGATCGTGTACAAGTGTAAAAATTCAAAAAAGAAATGCAAAAAAATATTATGGAAATAAAAATTGAAATTGACTCTCACTGAAAAAGTATCATCTATAAATACGAACGATAAAATGCTTAATCAAGCAACCCTATGAATGAATATATGAGAAACTTTTACTGAACTATTAAGACAGCAAACAACAAACGAGAAAAATAGATACAGTTTTATTTTATTGCGATAATTCTAGAATAAGAATCGAATTATAGACGTGACCTTTGAATTTTCTCTAAAACCAATATTTCGAAATTGAGAGCAATTTAGATTCTCCTTGTCAGAAGGAAAAGAGCATTGGATTAAAGAGAGTTTCTAATGATATCGGTTTTCTATTCTCGAATGTGGTCAGAAGAAAATCGTTTTTTCTGAGGATAGCGATTACCATGCGAGTATGCGGAAACGCCTCGTAGTAGCGCCTGGAGTTGCGACTGTAATATATTCGATAGACGGCGAAGTGGGAAAACCAGAAGAGTTAGAATCCACGTAAAATAAGAAACAGGTGCGAGTGGGTGGAAGCCCTCCGTTAAATAAAATTCCAATTCGAGAAATCAGATTTACACTCCATCTACATTACCTTTACCATTTCTTGCTGCATCCACGTATTCTCTAAATTTTCCTGCCATCTGATTACAAATGTGTTATCTAATGTAGTTAAATAAATTTCTCCCAGAGCCTTTCGTTCCTCTCCAGCATATTTTTTAGGTTATATTTTCAACTCTCCCCAATTACTTCCTCACCTCAATACCTCAATACATCTTTATTTTCAATCAAAACTCTTTTAAATCTTCTACATAAAACATAACCTCAGCTGGTATCTTTTACATCAATACAAGCCAAAACTAATGTATACATAAAATATATTATTTCTATTATTATTATATTTTAATCCGATCTTCTCATAGGATTCCATCTCACAAGAATAAAAAAACGCATCATTTTTCAAAGTTTTCGCATCCCACTAAGGTGCAATGGTATATAGTTTGGAATTAGCACAGGACACTGCTCTAAACCCTGGTTTTCACTTATCTTTTCCGATTGCTACTCTAAATCAAAAAAATAAATCTGTCGCAAATCCTTGCAAGCCACTTTCAATAGCTTACATACGTATATATGAGCTACTTTCTAAAAATTGCTCTCGGTCAATCATTTGTCTCCCCCCTTTTTAGCCATCTATGCACGATTCTAGAAGAAGTTTTAAGTCGTCCATCACTATTATTGCGTTCATATAAATGCATTCATACTTTGAAGTATCCCTTAATATTATGTCAAAACAACGAAAGAGAGTAAGGTAAAATTAGATGTTGAGTATTTTGATTTTCCTTGATCTAATGTAATATGTTTCCATAATATTGACAAAAATATCACATACTCGACAAAAGGAATGCAGTACTGGTATTTTTTAGAGGAAAGCTAGGTCATTATTTTTATGAGAAATACTATATTATACATCTAATCCGTCCTATTTTAAACAGCATATTTTGAGCGGTCACCCAAAGCTGAAGTTCAATGAGACATATTCGGGTTCAGTTGATGATTATACATGCAAATGAAGAATTTTACTGCATTTACTTACTATTTACATAGGTTAAAACATCATATTTAGTTACTTAATCTTTTGCATGTAAAACATTTTCATCACCTGTTCGTTCTAAGAAGTTCTGTTTCTTAATAACAATCGACGCGCAATACTGATGCTAGATAGATTAAAACACTCGAGATTTATAGAGGCACCGTTTGTCATTCCAATGGCTTCCTCTCTTTGAACAGGAGAAATGGAAACCTCCTTCGAAGCAATGCAGTAATAAATCTATCGGTCAAACATTCTCTCGCTATTCACCTTAAAAGCTCTTGGAAATTACTTCAGCTTCTACGAACGCTACCAAACAAGCGATAATTGTAGCACCAACTATCTAAATGTAATTCCTTCCAAGGAAACTGAAATCACATATGGTCAGATTTGCGTATATACTTTTGTGGCACGATGCATAACAAATAACTGGGTCCGCTAGTACGAAAAGTAGCAAGTCATCCATTTCGAAACTCATATGGTTCATACCCATTCGGCGAAAGAACCAGTTTACAGCATCAGGCATGCAGATGAGGCTAATAAAAGAGTTAAGTCAATCCTTTACACCCTACTAACGGTCAGATAAAAAAATGTAAAATAAACCACAACCTTGAGACGTAATGGGGGAAAACAGAAATTAGCCTAACTCGCGGGCCTTTCTCCCCAACGACGCCCCTGCAAAGCCTTTCACTTCGGCCTCAGGTTCACCCTCAGGCTGTGAGGCAAGTGGATTTTGATCAGCGATAAAATGCGACGAATGGGAGTGGATGGGAGCAGCACCCACCCTGAGGCTCGCTTACGCACTGTTATACAATACGTGCGTTGGCAGAGGAAACATGTGGGTAGAGAGACAAGAGATATGTGTTTGCAGGGCTCACTAAGAATCCTACTGGAAGCGAAGTTTCATTTGTCAATAGTTGAGTGTTAAATCATACGGAAACTTTCTGATGGACCGAACGGGCCAAGAATTAATTAACTTCAGAGATAGACTTAGGCGTTTGAATTTTTAGAATTCCTCGACGGATATCTATGGGCTAATGATGAAGAAAGATGAATGGTGAAAACTGACGGACTCACGATGGAAATTGAAAAGGAGATCGGGATAGAAAATTCAAGTGATGTAGGGCACCATTGTGGTATGTCATTAGTGGCGATTACAAAACTTTCGCTACTCAATAGTAATGACTGTATGAAGTAATACTTTTTTAATCACAATACCGCTATGGTTTTCAGCGGAAGAATACAGTCCACTACTCTTTGAGGACCCAAACAATTCAGATATGTAATACACATGAAAATATTTATACGTAAAGGATACATAAAGGATATGTAAAGGCCTTTTTTATTTTATTAAGTTTAAATATCAGATATCTGTACGGTAATTGGCGAGGTATTTACTCGTAAGGAGATAAAAGAATACAAATCAAACACCAAATACTGAGCAGGGAAAAAATACAGCTGTTATCCTAAGGATCATCGATAATTTATTTAGAATTTATTCCTAACAGGAGCTCCATATTAACATAGAAAGTATCTCTTATATGCACCTAACAGGAGTTCCATGCTAACATAGGCAGTATCTTTTATCTGTACCTTTTTGCTAACAATAAAATTTTCTCATCATGACTACTTTTGAAACGGTCCCCGAAAGGCGTTCGCCTTCTACGAAAGCGGTTCCGGGATCAAGTCCCGAAGAGGGCACCGAAAAAATTGGAAATCCCTCTAAATTACCTACCTACATATTATTGGATAGCGTCCAACCCCAAGCCCCGGGTTCGAGTCCCGGCTGATCGGATCTTCCTGGTTAGGAAATGATTGTATGTGTGCTCGCCCATTGTTACAGTTTATGACTCCAGTAATCGACCAGTAAATGGGTGTTTGTTTGGGCTCTGAGAAAGTAAATAAAATCGGTAGGTGGTCCCAAACGGTCTAGAAAGGCCAATAATAAAATCTCACGGTGGCGTGAGAGCCGATCTGCTGATCACGTTTCACACGTTATAAATGCTGCCATATCCCACATAGAGATGCCGTACAATGGACTTTCAGCTACGTATGAAATCTTTCGTGTCCGCGAGCCATATCAAAGAATTTTGCGATCCGCACCTGGCCCGTATTTTAGATATCCTTGAAATACCCCATTCGGGTCACCCTTCAATTCTTTCTAAATCATTTAATTCATAACTCAAGGTCATTAATGACCACTATGGTCTGAATTCTTGAAATATATAGCGCCTGGATTCAGTGATAAACTGCAATCGCTACAAACCTCTTTTGACTGTATCACATTAACGAGATCAATTAACTTCAATGAAATTGAAATGAAGGAAGTTCCAAGCTTTTCACGTTAGACAAGAAATACTTTACTATTTGACATTCATAAACGCACGTCTAAGCTTTCAAAAGTTTGACATGCCGACTTTATTTTCCTACAGTAATATTTATACTACTAGAAAAACCTAACCCTGAGAGAGGCAATATAGGGCTTTATTTGATTATGAAAAAAGCTTTCATTTGCAGCATAAATGTCAATAAGCTCGTCACAACCCTTAAAAAGTGAAATAGATGAAAATTTCAGCTTCGTCTTTTCTTCGATATCGAAAAGGAGCTTGCCAGGTATATGTATGCCATCTGCCTTCATATGATAGCACCTTACGATCATCATGATAGAGATAGGCTACCGCAGTTCTTCGACTTTAAAATATGTAGATAACGCACGGCATGCAATATTTACAAATATTTTTTTTCTAAGCTCTACTGTAATAGTATCAAAATTCTAAAATCTGGTTTTGCACAGACATGTCCTCCAACCCGTAGGCAAAGTAACTGTGAAGTCGAAATAAGGAAGCTAATCTCGAATGAAAATGTTCCCGTCACCAAATGGGGACGCCGTATGTCAGAGGGCTAAGCCTACATCGTGTCAACGTGAGAAACTAATGGTGCGATAAACTTAACAGCTCTCTACATAGCTAAAACTACTCGTTATATGCACAGAGAGATACACAACACCCAGTATTTCCCAGCGGCGCTACTTTCGCTGGTAGTTTTCTCTCGAGTATGAATGGCATAGTATTGTTTAAAGTGCTCCGACAGCTGAGGTTATTTCGCACATGTGCCCTCACCGGGAATCGAACTTGGGAATATTTTCTTTCGCCAAAGGTAAACACGCTACCAACCGGGATATCCGGGTGGTGATATCTTAATTAAATTAATCGGAATAGACAAAATTAAGAATATTGATCAATTTGCTTGTTTACTCCGGAGACAACACCACTGAGTAATGTAGGGTAGATACTCTTAACGCACATACATTTCTTTGACCCTTATACATAGCTTTATCCTTCTCATCCAATTTAAACTTTCTTTCTCCTTAAAAATTATCCTCAAAACAATCATAAGATTTTTCACACACATATTTCTTGCAGGTGTTTTTCTGCTGTGTTCATATTTCCTGTGTGCAAACTTATGATTTTAAACGCAAAGTAGTTTTCTTTTGTTATCTTTTTTATTTCGAGCCATCTATTTATATAAATCACATATGGCGAAGAATTAGATACAATAAGAGGCTCATTAGTGCTTACCTTACCTTAATAAAAGTCGCTTATTTCCTATTATAATTAAATTTATTCAATAAAATGAAATACTTATAAAGACAGTATTTTTAGGATGAATCAACCATTTTTAATTTTCTCTGCGCTTTCGCTGCGCTGCGCTTCTAATTTCAACAGAAAAAGTGTTCAGCACTGGGACTGTTGAAATGTCTGCAAACAGAGATTGTTTTTTGTTGTCTTAGAGATCGAAACATGTGATCAACTGTGACGAAGCTTTCTATGAGAAAGGTGGAGAAATGTATTCCTCTGTTTTGGAAAAAGACAATATATAACAGCAAGAATACAATTGAAATTATAACAACCTGAAGCTGAAGATGGACTAGTTAAGACAATAACGCAGTCACTTCCATTCGAAAGATCTAAATTCACTACTTAAAAGTATGCACTAGCCATCGTGTTGGATTCACATGAATTTATTTTAATTTACATTTATTTTTATAAATAAATAAGTGAATACTATTTTTTTAATAAAGGAGTAGTATGGCTACAAGATGTATTCCTTTACCAAAAAATTAAAAAATTTCATACATTTAAAAATTAAGAAATTCGTTAACGCAAAATATGTCATAAGAAGTATAAACGAAAGTAAGAGGTACGTTGGAAGAAATATGGAAGAGTGAGGTCACCTCATGTGGTAGAAGAGCAGTTAATGTATCCACTACATGTCATTAGATACAACTCCAAATTGTTTACTGCCATTGGAGTTTTTTAACACATGGTTCTTCAATCTAATCCTCCGAACTCATTTTAACATTCTGTTAAATCTACTATGATGTTTTGATGCTCAAGTACTTCAAATCGTTAAACTTGATCAAGAGAGGTATATGTGGTTGAGTACATGCATGCATGAAGGTGAGATCATAAGCGTTATGCACATGTTGGATAACCTATTTTACGTTCAATAGCGACGTGAATGAGCAAGGCTTAATTGACGGTCCCCATTAGTTCACCATAAAGATTCATAAAAGGAATGGAATTTCGAGCGCTGAAATCGACATAAGAGAGGAAAACAGAAGGAAGAATAAAGGAAGCCAGAGGAGAAGAAAGAGAGAGAGTTGATTTCTAACAGCAGCAGCGTAGATCGAGGATTCATTAGGCATGCAGAAGGTGGAAGGGTCATTAAAATAGATATAAAGGCCAGCGCGCAAGACTTAAAGGGACGATAATTGCGGACAGACTTTCGTTTTCCAATGGGTAATGCCCGGAGCGATAGCCGTATGGTTCCACTGAGGACAACTTGCGACCGTTGCAGCACCACTCCCAACGATACGCCTCTCACTTCCAATTCGTCTCTCACGTGCTGAACTCACTTTCCGTCACCTTCACACTCGTTTCTAAAGTAGGAGCGTCCGATCTACTGAGTCCACTATCCGGTAGGATGATAACGGTAGAAAAAAGTGATTTAACTTGATCGTTTGATTTTGCCCCAAAGGTTCGTATTCTCAATCATATTTACGTGCATTGATTGGAAGGTAAGTTTTCCATTTAGTTACGAATGTAGGTCGAATTTGAGTGAATAGGGAACTATGATGGATGATTTCCGTAATATATGATGGCGAAGATAACGACGTTCGATAGCCAATATGTATAACTGAAATTTAAATTACACATTTCCGTATTATGCTTGCAGGGACCATAAGATATGATTCCATTTTACGAAATTTAAGATGATAGATTATGACACACAAGTTTTAAAATATTCTTTGAATGACTGAGTATTTTATAAGAAGCACATATTCTAGAGCCGATCATCAATACTTCTAATACTGCGAGAATTTTGTGAGGTAAATAGTTGCGTTTTGATTACTTTAGCTATTATAACCTAACAGCAATAAGCATCATTGATGATAAACAATGTCCTTTTCTTCAGATATCAAAATTCTTTTAAGATATAGCGATAAAGAAATTTTAAGAGGGAGGATTTTTAAAGTTCTCCTGGCGGACTTTTGATAGTACTATATACTATTGAAATTATTTCCAGATTGTCAATGAAAAATTAATAATCGAGGGATCTTTTCTAGAAAAATCGAATTTATCAGTAAGGATACATGTATAATGCCTTCTTAATATATTTTTCAATGTAAGTGATTCATTGGAATCATTAAAGACTATCAAGAAGAGACTGAAAGAAGTTGAAGGACACATCGGAATACCTATCTTTTTATTGAAGAATATGGAGTACTTTTGGAGCCTAAAGCTGATCTCCAAAACCAATAATTCTTCAACCTACTAGATTGAAAGTTATGAAACAAACATAACCAACGTATGACCTTGGTACTTTTGTGCGCATAATGTGGGACTAGTCACATGGACACTTGGTTATATCAAAGCTAAAGGCATAATCTCCGCTTGATTTATGCACTTTACAATCAGGTAATCTATAAAAATTCCTTTTCCCTCCAAATAGCTACTCATAAAAATGGTCATTTATTATTTCAAACGGTCTTACAGATAAATAGGTGCGTTGGTAAGATTAAAGCCAACCGCATTGTTTTGACAAGTCTCTTGAGATTATTCTTTCCTCAAACCTCAAGACAAGGTACAAAATTATCTGAAAAATATTACAATGCTCAATACGAGAAACAAAGGGAGACAGAATTAATCGGAGATATACACGAGACGTGATTTCATTTGGCAGGAATAGGCAATTATAACATCGTTGGAAATCCATCATCTGTCAAAAGTATAATGCGACGATTTGATCGGGAGCAGTCGTTCGTGGAAGAACGAAGGAAATTCGTCACTACCGAATAAACTTTGGCAAAGGATAAGAGAAACTATTCGTTAATGCCTCTGTGTAAATTAATCATGAATTTTATCAAATTATTACTTCCAAAATTCGCAACAAAGATCTGAAAAGACATTAAGGTAGTCATACCATTTTTACACAAGGTCAAGGTAATATTAGCTAATGTGATGATAATGATATACAGAGGCTTTCTTTTAGTTTGCTTTCATTAGGAATTTGATAAACTGACGGAAATTTCCATCATTGTCACTTCTTAAAAATTTAATCAACTGAAATGGTTTCTGTCAATCTTGAATTTATTCAACCGATGCGACCTTGATATTGTTGAAGTCCCATCCACAACAAATAAAAAGGATGAAGTACTTCTTATATTTATTTTTATTTGGTCGTTCGATCTATTGCTCTACAAACTGCCAAAGCATATGGTCCACATAAAATCAGTCTTATGAGCCTTTGAGAAAAGTTTAACTGAGATAACCATCCCGCAGTCAGATCCGTCACAATATGACCAATTCCATTCGTTCTAGTGACTTATTATGTCCTGAAAATTTCATGCTAAATAAATCCTACAGCTTTATAACAGATGTGGAAGAAAAATCTGGTTTGACTCTATCCTGTTGAATGAAGCATTATACTCATTTCAATATACCCGCAATAAAAGAAACTAACAAAATTATATACACATTATATTTATTTACTTTTAATACGAAAGACAGAAAACATTAGGGATATGTATCTTTTGAAGTCTTAATCTAAGCCAATGCGACCTACTGAAGTAAAAATCTGTACCACTGGTTTGGTTATTGACTATTTGAATTTGCTACAATAAGTATCTCGATGGCATTCTTAAGAAGAGAAGCTATAATATACTATGTCAAGCCTGTTCGATAGCCAGGAATGTTGTAATTATTAATATCTTAAAGACTACTGTAACTTATTATTAGCACAATAGCCTTGTTTATTGTTTTATTATTACGGGGTCAAAAATGAAGAAAAATGACTGTTAGGGCGTAGAAAGTTGATAGCAAAGAGGTCACAGATATGTTTTGACTGTCAGATAAATTTATAATAAGAGTATGTATTTTGATTTAAAATGCACCGCATTTTAAAGACCGCTAAGAAAAAGCGAATTCTTCAATGCTATAATGACAGCATATCACGATATTTTCAGCAATATTTTCTTCGAATTCCTTCGCGATTTCTATCATGATACAAATTTGATTGAGACATGCAGCAACACGTAAGTGATACCCTCGTCGCTTCATTTTTGTCACGCAACCTAAATCAAGGTTCATTTTGCTATATACGGTAACAATTAGCAGCAAAGTAACATTTTACGACTTTATTTAGGATGAATGTTCGTTAAACATGACATTAGAGTCTTAAAGCAATTCATAATCGGTTCCAAATGGGTTTGCGTAATGTAAGCCTTATTGGTAATTCACAAGCTACGCTAAGCTTAGTCACCAGAAGCGTCGAGGACTAATTATTTACTACATAAATATAGAATACCATCTTTAATGAAGGGAAGCAAATAATGGCATCCCTCATTAGTGTACAATTCAGTTGAATCTGACAGATATGAAGGATACAAATGTACTTGAAGCATACTTAGTAGTATGCGGGATAATGAAAGAGAGTAAATGTTCTGTTTCCCAACATTCAAGGAAATATGACACATATGACATTGAATTTTTTTAAAGGGCAGGCATAACGGAGAATTCATAGCTACCTATATTCGTTGATGTAGTCATATGAAAACAGTTTGCTACATTTAGTAATGAAAATCATCGAAGTGGCATCAAGTCCTTCAATTGGCTTTCTACGGGAAATATAGCCAAATCGAATTTCTTGACGCTCGTTAAGAATCCCGCTTAAAGCAGACGGGAATGAAGTAACAATACTTGGACAGAAGTGGACTCATATGCAAGATACTAATATTATTCATGAATCGAACTAAATAATGATTGATAAATTTAAATCAAATCCTATATATTGATAATTGAACGATGTAGTTGTAGCAGTTACATATTTTATGAAACTGTATGATATTTATTAATTTTCTGAAAGTTAAAATTTTCACATTTAATATTTAGAGAGGCAATGGTATACTATTATTTACCTCTTACCGGTAAAACCTCTTATCAGTCTTAAAAATGCCAAAGAAAAGAAAGGGGTGAAAGTATTTAAGGGATCATCCTCTGAATATTTATCTATATAGGAAATTTAACTACGTTGGAACATTCTCAGGTTCATACTTTTCAGAATTTTAAAACACTCTTTTTAAACAGAAATGATATCTAAATCATTACAATGAAACCTCTGAAATTTTCAAAGAAATAAATTACCTAGGCATCTGAATTCTGTCAGAGATTAAATGCCGGATCACTAATCAGTTAATTAGTCAGTTAACTAATACTGTTTGCCGAGCGATAAGAGAGGAAAATAATTTTCACATTTCTCTTCGCGCACTTAAGAGTGGCGGTCTCTGAAAGCATCTCTATCTATGATAACACATTTTAAATTCAGATGAGATAATCACAGCTTTAGTATGCCTCTTACTCTTTTGAAAGTAACCTTGACAACGCCCAAAGGAACGAACGATTTGTCCGTGAGAGATTCCTTTCATAAGGCAACAAACAATTGTACGAAATGATAACTAATAGGTGCTTAAGTAAGTTTTCAACATCTCTCAATAGAAGCTCAGAAAGATTGCAAAATATTACCTCTGCATGTTTAAGACTAACTCTGGAACGAAATTGGAAATAATATAACTTAAGGATTAAATATTCCATCGCCAGCTGCATAGGTATATTTTCTAGCATAATAAGTATGGGACTATGGGCGTAGGGATAGGTACTTCAACTTTTTTCTCAGATGATCCATCATGCAGCTTAAAAATAGACTTGATTCCTCAATAAATATCTAATGATATCTTTCACGAAAGAAAATTGAAAACATTAATTAAATCTTTCAGAATTATTTCAGAATAAATTGATGACGAGAGAGATTGCGTTCGTTTCCATTGTAACATTCATCTCCACTCCTTATAATTTTTCTGACACTTTGAAGTTGATAGATACTGAAAGGCTGTTATTAAAATTCAGAACCGAGCATTTTATCATGATATTTAAATTTTCTTGGCCAAAGTAAAAATTTTTCATAGACCTAAAAACTTCGTGTAATTGCATTCAGGCTCGTTAGCCTATTATCATTACTTCATAAATATGACTTACAATTAAAATTCTAATATGCTATGATAACTATATATGCTATCAATAACAACGTAGCTATCTCACCAAAAATGGCTTCGGTTAAGCAATAAAGTTAGTGTAACGAATATTCTTTGAGAACAATCGAAAATTCTATCACATTCAGAAGATTCTACAGGAGGATATACTATAAAGAGATATTAATCCTCATATCTTTATTTTATGGACCATATTGAATCCATAAACTAATAACATGAAATATATAAACGGAAATGAAACCAACGAAAAGAAACTCTGAATGCTTTCCCTGAAAAAAATCATGGGATAGCTATCACGTATAGAAGGCAATTAGAATGAAGCAACCGAAAGTTTTCCTCATTTATAAAAAATAAAAATATGTATTGCGTGCAGATAAAATGCTCCACTTCTCATTTATTGGAAATCTTTTCATGCTCAACAGAAGCTACATTATCTGAAAGCGTGACTTCATTGACGTAAACTTTGTAAAGCTCAAATTTCACCTGCCACTCTTGAAGCAATTATAATTTTAAACCGAAAAAGAAAAGAAAATTTTGAAGCATCTCAGAATCAAATATTTTAAAGCACATCTAAATTGGAATTTTCTATCCTAAATGTAGATCTATCACGAGACCTTAGAGACCAGGCTTAGGTGAGAAAAATGGATTTTAACTATTTCCATCCATGAATAAATATGAATTTTCGATTTAGTCATAATACTCCTTGCACAGATAATACAAATTTATCCACAAATATATTTATATTTTTAATTAAAAATTGATTGATAAAGATAAATGAGCATATGTAAAATTTTATGCTGGAAAATATGACAATATATAATCCAACAATCGAATAACTTCAGCTTTGTCATTTTAGTTATCATGGTATTCAGAAACATAAGAGCTTCATCAAAGAAAGGCGTCATAGAGAATAAATCGCATTATTAAGTCAACGAGTGAATTATGCTGAATTCCTCAGAAATATAATTGAAAATGGACATTTGAAAAAAAAAAATCACTAATTCTCACACTGACGGACTTAAATAATCGAAATCTAATATTTCTGTTTAAAGTTTCGAATTCCAAAGAACATATCATAAATTGTAATTAATATACTAGTAAACGATAATATGAAAGATCAAGTATCTTAATGGGTATTAGAGTAACTTCTTGGTATGAACATGGCTCCAACAGTATACAGTTGTAACCAATGGATTCCACATATACCACCAATTCTATTTTAAAGGTGCACATGAAGAAATCGCCAATTGTTTTCATTCTTTACTATAAATTCTTATCTATCATTTTTCTAATTATTCATAAGGTAATTCGGTAATATCTACATGTAATCCTTCGATATAATCACTCATTCGGAGTCATGAGACGATTGAACTAGTAAGAAAGAATAGAAGAGATTTGTAAGGGTTATCTTATATTATTAGATTGTTTAAGAGAATCTGGGAATGTGACACACAATCCACGTAGGATATGTAGCTCTCTGTAACACTATATGACAGAGGATAGGACGAAATATCCCAAAATTTCGAGGTACCCTTTTGTACTGAAAGGTGCATAACGTATATTTATCCAAGTATAGCTAAAATATGCTTAAGAGGGTGCACATCTTGTGCACAGCTACATGTGTTAAAATTTCCGATATCTTTTGATTCTCTCGTAGCTCAGCATTGCTCCAGTCGTGAAATAAATCTTCGCGGTACATTATTCCACTATCTTACCTCTTTTTGATTCGAGCCAGGTGAACGCATTTAACTACCTCAGTCCCAATAACTCACCGACCCCATATTCAGCAATCTCTCTAAACGCTGAAGGACGTCTGATGTTCAAGGACTCCAAAAAGAAATGTTCTTTCCCATCGAGGGTAACAATCACAGGAACTTAATTTTCCTTTCCCCAACTCCAAAATTTTTTGTCTATCACTCCTCCCACGCGGCCTCTAACGTTTCTTTTTTTCTAACCGCGGCGGGTGGTCTCCGGAACTACTCCGCCCCTTCCGAATAAAGGAATTGGCTAACCGATGCGCTTTAATACATGCGAAATATACGGCTCATTAAAATTCGACGCTCGTCACACCGTAAGACTTTATGGAATGAATGGAGACCCTAAAATGGACTTCATCACAACGTCCCAGTGATATCAAGTCAAAAACATGTCACAATCATTCTGAATGGCCTGTTTTCGGATCGTTATTTTGGAAGTACGTAAGTCAAATCAGACGGTGACATATTGCAACTCAAACTGTAAATCTTCAAATCTCTACCTGAACGTTATGATAATTCTTTCTCCACGTGAATAACGGTTTCAGCATTTTTGAAAGGTATGAGATAAAATATATTCGCATATTTTAATACCGTTAGTATGCAAAAATCTTGATGATGATTTTTATATTTGTGACAAATTCCCTTCCTTTTGAAAATTCCTTCAAGGTGCCCCTTTCGCTTATATTTTTGGAATTACTTTAAGGTTTTCTTTTCGACTGTATTACTAATCTAAATATATGTCTTCGAACATTTATTATATCGCTCCTAAAAGTGTATTAACTGATGCAGATTTCAAGTGTAAGAAAATATATAAAGATATAAAGTGGATGTTTAAAAATACATTTACGAATAATAAATTATAATTACTCGAAAATGAGGATATTAAGAGGAAGAGTGTTATGAATAAAAGAATATTAAGTGTCTCGCCACGATCACTTAAGGAATGTGGATCAGATTTAGCCCGCATTGTGTAGTTTGGAGACCTCTGGTCTAGATCCTGTATTTACATTAAATGGCAAATTGATTCCAGTCCTGTGTATCCTTGAGAACTTATTCTCTAATCCCTCAGACTTCAGTACCACCCACACCGTGAGAACGCGACCAACATGGAATTGTATTGAGATTTCTCACTGTCGTAGTTTCGCAATGGATAGATATCCCGATAGACAGCATTGCTGAACACAACAGCGCCAAAAAAACCCGCCGCCTTTAAGACCACCTGTCGAGACAACGTCAATAGTGTTCGGACATTTTCAACGAGGAAATATTCAGCGGACTTCCTTTGAAGGCACGCGCTGGGGAAGAAATATATAAGGTAAATTCCGCATGAGAATCGGAGTAAAAAGAGAAGAGGATGCTCGGGGTATAAGGATGCATGAGAATGAGGCAACTAGGATTGCGGAGTACCGCTACGCAGTTGAATGACTGAAGAGCGACGAGTGACCACGAGAATTACAATTGCACCATTCCTTCTTTGTCTTCCCTCACCGAGCTTTGATCAAATTGCCCGCCGCGTAATGAACTGAGAAAACGGGTAAAGAGATGACGACTTTTAAGGAGTTCTTAAAAAAACGATCGATCAACTACAATTGAATAGCCGGCTTTTTTGATCATGGTCTTTCTAGAGATATGTCTTCCAATAGATGAAATGGATGGACGCAGGAAAGGAGATCATTTCTCTGCCAAAGGAAGAGAGCCCTCCGAGTCGATTATAAGTTGAGGTGATTAAAGAGCTGGACTGAAAAATTGCTTGGAAAGGAAGTGACAGTTCCTGGCGCTGGGAATTATTAATCTCATCCCATATTTCACTAGATCGTTGTTCGGAGATTGTACCTGGAAATGGACCGACATAATGCATATTGTTAGAACTACTTAAATTTGTGGATGATTTATGAATAAAATCGATCATTCGGCTCCGAATCATTTTTTGGGCTTTTACGACGACTGAATTATTTAATGGAAATAAAAATTATTACAAAGGTGATCCTCAAATGCCTGTGAGCTATGGAATAGAAGAAATATTAAGAATCTCAACGAAAGATTGCAATAACCATTGTAATTTACTGATTTTGTGGTTTCAATGATACAATATTAATTAAAGTTTACCGTGCTTAAAAAAATATGCAGCGTATAAACTAAATTACCCCTTAAATATCTCACGTTTGGGCCCCCGGATAGCCAAAAGAGCAACACTTTCAACTGTGGTGATAAGGGTTCCGGGTTCGATTCCCTGGTGGAGCCTTTCTGTGACCTTAGCTGTGGAGGCACTTTTAAAAATACTACTTCTGAATATTTAACATCTATTCAGTAGCTTATGAGTATAAATAATTTAAAGTTAGCAACAAAATAATGTCAGCAAGGAAGAAGCGTCTGTATTTACATCATTCGATTAAGATAACGCATAAGTGACCGATAAAAAGTTTTAATAATATTCAATGAGATCGCTGACATTGACATAACAGTCGTTTTCACAACACGGTAACTATTTTAATTGATTCTGAAGTATCACTTCATACAATCTGATTTGAATTGTTAAAAGTATAGCTTTAGTAATGATATTCCACTTGAATGTTTCAACTTCGACTAACTAACAAACTTTTTCTTATATATTGACTTTATCAATACATTTCAAATTCTCAATAGAATTTGTAATAGTTTTATTCCGATGTTTAATAGTAAACGTTGGGATTTGCAAAAAAGGTATTGAAAACTTACTACATGAAATGTATTCTCCGAAAATTTCACATTTGTATACATAACGAAGTATAAATATATAGGTATTTTTTAAGTTTAGTCTTCAATATAGCTTTTCCAGCTACAATATGCCCGTCATTATAATCTCTATTTAATATACCGGTTCTAAATTTGTTTTGATACTTATCTTACATTATAAATGCCTTAAGAACATATAATGATCGAGGTAGAAAACAGAATCCTGATCCAAGATAGTAAGACAAATTCAAATTAACGTCAAAATGTCAGTACGCCGTCGTTTAGATTTTCTAGTTTCCAAAGAGAAAGATCTGTAAGAACCAGGTGAAGAGTATTTCAATTTTCACAACTTTCGCGCTTAGGGCAACACTGTCTCATAAAAACGTCTCTGGATCGAAAAAATATTAATAAATCCCAATCTCTTCCCTGTCACTTTCTCTACCCCACGCTTGCTTTCCGTGAGCCGCTGAATATTAAGGATGCGCTATCTTCTACGTTTCTAAAATAGGGAACGGTGACGGAAGATTTGCGTCTTCCTCCGTTGGCCTCTAGCAAAGAAGAGTTTGAGTCAACACACGGTTACCAGTTCTTCACGTCTTCAGGGCCAAGGTCACGCGTCTCCCTGGGCTACGAAGAGCTGCTCAACCCGTCCTCCCATTTCTCTCGTGGAGAAGCTCTGCGTGGAGGGCGCGGTGGGAGATTATCGGAGGACGTTGAACTGAAGCAGCTCTGTTTTCCCATCTGAATCCACGCCCCTTTGCTACCTTAAGGGATTTGGGATGACGTTTCCAAAAGTGCGATTAGGGATATCACGCGATCTTTTTAGTTCGAAGGCCGACCTTAAACAACACATTTAAAGTAGTAATAATATTGTTAAAATCGACATCTTCCGTCATTTACGTAGGCTCCAACCAGGAATCGAACCCGGGACCGCTTTCACCAAAGTCGAACGCGCTGACCTCATGGCTATCCGAAAGTTGTTCAAAGATAATGTATATAAGATAGAATGTAAGATTTAGAATTACACACGACCTTTTCCTCGAAATAATCACTAACCCATGAGGATTTGAAGTGTGGATATTCCAAAAACTCATAGAATCAGACTGGTAATGCTCGATAGTACCAAACGACCATAATTTTATATGGAAGACTTTCTGCATTCCTGGATTGCATTGGATAGAACTGATTTCTTGACGAACGAATTTTTATCATATTGACCTAATGAAAATCTGTAGCTAAGAGTTTAACTTCATTTGTGAAAGAACGAAAGATCAACACTGTCAACATAAAGGTTATTGAATTGATGAGTGTAAACACTGACATTAAACAAAAACCATCAACACTGACATTAACTAATCTAGCCTACTTTTCTCCAATTACAGGGCAACAGACTAAAAATTTAGCAACGAAATTTAAAGGGAAATTGGCAATCAAATTTCTGTAAGAAAACATTAAATAATCTCATATCGACGTAATCATAACGATGGAAAAGGTATATAGCAATCAATGATTTTTCATTTTATTGTAGAGATAATTGGAGAATGTCATCACAAGTGCCCATTTACATCAATGAAATGAATGAATGAAAATGAATGAATCAATGAAAATCGCGAATTTATTGTGGATTTAAATTGTTATTATATCAAACAGAAGCCCGTAACATTTCCGCATGCCAAAAATTTTTCGCGTGCAACTTAAGACTTGCGTGTCGTAGTCTCGCCAACTCCTTTTCTGGTAAAACAAGACTATTTCAAAACATACGGGAAAACTGAAGCAACTGAAGAAATTATAGTGACAATAATTGTATGCGTTTTCGTCTGAATAGCAGTCCTAGATTCCACTATGAGCAAAACTCAATAAGCAATCTCGCTAATGCAAAACTAATGCAATTTTAGCTAATGACATATATTAAGATTTCTTGATACAAGCACTTTTAGATTTAGAATTGGTTTCATTCCATCATTTTGATCGAAAATAACTAACAATTGAATCAGTAATAACAACCAAGAAATTTTAAGAAAAAAATTACGTTTCTAAATAAATTATAAAAGGAAATTTTCGAAAATTATTGCACAAAACTTTAATCTTGAGGTTTTCTTTCTGCTTTCTGCAGAATAAAAACGTGTATAGGAAATAATATGTACGTAAAACCTCATAATGATGGTACAAAAGTAGAGATATATTAAGGGGAAAAATTCTAAGAAGTAAATACTTTACTGTCAACATCGGAACTTGCCTATTACCACAATAAGATGAAGAAATCCCAGCATTTCCTTTATCAAACACGGTTCCTTTCAATTTTGACCCAAGAAACCCAAGGTGAATGAGTGTAAATTTTCTGTTTTCTTTAACTAACATATAATCTTGGGCCTATTGTCTTTCCATTTGCGGCACTGTATCTCCTAAATACAGACCTTAGTTGCGTTCCGTTTCCCGTTGCATTTATCAGCTCCAATTCCCAGAGAAGGCGAACACATAAATTTCGAGTAATCATTGGTCGGAGAAACGTACGCCTGTGTCTATTTCCCCCACCAGATTGCCCTCACCACTTTCCTACACCCACATAATGCTGACCTAACGCTGCCCGCTTTCTCTTTCGCAATTACATGTTTCCATGAGGACTTCGTTCTCCTTCTTGGAAATTCGAGAATATCAATTATAGGAGGTAAATATATGACAATGAGGAGGTACACTACCTGTGGAAGATCATGAAAACCAAGTGAGTGGAATATGGAAGGTTATTTAATCTTCAACTACTCTCGGAATTCCAGAACCACTCTCTTACTCCTGTACTTAGAACCCTTCGAGTTTATATGGAAAGTATGCACACAAGGAAATGAACGATGCCATAAAATTACACCAATTATCAAACTTTCTAGTTTATTGATCTATCAAAATCACAAGTATTGACATTGCTTTTAAACATATGCTGTCGATTTTTCTGAAATGACTGTTTCCTTTTACTGAAACTCGAATATCTCATGAGCTCTCTATTGGTAATTGTTTTTCACATACTTTTAAATATTACTTAAACACGATATATTATATCATTGATATGATATTTATTGATATGATATCATTCTATACTATACAAATATCTGTTATTAACTTCTATTAAATTGTTTTGATTTACTATGATTAGAAAAAATTATAATGCCCACAGAGCAGAACTATCTGAAACACCATAATTAAGAAATCTAGTATCTTTGTTCTCACTAATATGGGTAACAATACACAAGGAGAAGAAAAAAAATTGAATAAAACCTGAAATATATGCATAAGGCAAAAAATATATATTACTTTTTCCATGGGAACTGAAAACCGCTTGTTGATTCATTTACTATTCTAAACTCCAGTTATGGATATACCGTATATACCCAAATTACAGTCGAATTTTTTTACCTCCATCTTAAGGATAAAATTTAAGTTTGACTTCTATGTGGATATTACTTTTTCAGGATCAAAATTGGTGACTAATATGAGTCGAAATTTTAATTTAAAAAGATTTACATACGTATAAACCATTAGAGAAATGCGTATGTATACATCAAAATACGACCTGTTAAAAAACATACTGACAAGTTATCATTGCAATAGGTGATACGCTCTTGCAAATATTAAGGGTTGGTTTTTCACGGCCTGGGAGTATCTAACGAGTCAGTATTTACCGACCTCCACTTTGACTGCTAGAAATCGTTGGTTCCACAGGTAATAATTGGTTATAATTGGCTGCACGTTGGTTAAAGCACATCTAGGGTAGACTTTGATTGGAGTTACGTGAAAAATTCTGGATTTTATGGCCAGAAATTACGGTGTGCTATTTCAATTGAGCTAGTCTGGGAGCTCTCTGAATTGAGCTTGTATACTGCTTGGATATATACGGTGTCGATATCCGTACCTCGTTAATATAAAACGAATAATGCCAGAAGTACAGATAAAGGCGAAAAGAGTGAAAGCGGTCAATATATTTTTGAGCCAACGTTTAAATAACGAAAAACTTAAAATTGATTAAGCCTTGAAGATTAAGTTATGAATGTTAAAGTTAATTCAGTTTTAGAACTTCATAAATAATATACGCGAAATAACCATCTCTTCGCCAAAACTCTTCCTCGATTTTTTTTAAACCGAGAAGAGAGTCGAGCGTTGAAATCACCTAGCTCAGAGGGTTGCATAATCTTAAGGAGACAAATACTCCGTCTCTCTTCAGGCAAAATGAAAGATTCTCTCCGTGATATTGCTATGCTAAAATGGAGATGGATTTCGAGAGTCTATTAGCAGAAGTAAGCTTCCCTTTTGTTTCCAGGAGTGGATGCATTACTTTCCCACGATGACAAAGTGGTACTAAAAGAGGAAATAACGCCACTCCCTCGCAGCCTAGTAAACGCACTCGTATAATAAGGGAATAATTTCTTCTTTTACCCTAAAATTATAATACACTTACTTTCAACGATTTACACTTAATTTTTTTACACTTTTTTTCACGGAAATTTCTTCATCAAAAATACTTTACATGACTGAGATCCCCTTAAAGCTGCTATAAAATAGAATGAATGCATGAAAATTAGATCGTCACGGACGTTATCATTAAAATTTTCCTCCCGTAACCGGATGCTTATACCATTCAATTGAAACAGCCCTTTCGATTGCTGGTCCAAGGACTTCGATGAGGAGATAATCATTCATCAATCAATCGATAACAGAATTTTTTCAAGTCGATACTTCTGTGCACATAATCTAGTAGTTTAATGTAGTTGAGCGATATACTTCAGGGAACTATTTGATTTACAGTATGCACGATTTAGTAAATAAATAGTAAAACCAAAAAAAACCTTTGATTGCTGAGTAATCAAACTGTGACCTTATGAGTTTCATATTTGTCATTCAGCAAAACTAACTAGTCAAAATTTATAAAATACTGCGATCCGTTTTTTATATGAAACCCGTTTTTCCGTTCCGTTTTTTCATGAAATCATGCTATCACTTCAACTATGACTCTAATGTTCATTACCAACGGTAGTGTATTGATTTCTAATTTACGAATTATATCGCATGATGTAAGACATTGATTGTAATATTAATGCAATCAAAGTCATAATGATTTTTTTAATTTTGTCTAACTTCACGAAAATCTCCCATTATAAATTAGCTGCATGGAAACTTCATCTACAAAGAAGACCGCGCTATTAAATTGCGTAAATGTTTTGTGAGATAAATTTGGTTTGAAATGGAGATGTCGTTAGCCATATAATCATTCCGCCAATACAGATATCTAAATAATTTATACTGTGTTTTCGGTAAAATCATAATTTCATGATTCTGAAGCCGTAATGTATAATATGGGAAGATAAATGGAACATTTAATTGAAAATTTATATAAAGTTATATAAGTTTCCATATAAAATTCATAATCAAAGTTTGGTAAGAATAGAGCCCTAAAAGTGCAAGCAAAAATTAGACTTTGCGATATCTGAATACGAGTAAAAGTTGCTTGCATACTGCAAGCTAATTGGTAAAAATTTACAATAAGTTCCCCTTACGGGTGTCATCAACGAAGCTTATCCAGCAAAATTTTTAAAATTGCCGCAATACATTTCTTACGTTAGAAATTTTCACCCATCTAGCATCGAACTCACGGTCATATGTAACCTTTCTTCCACTGGTTCTATAGAAAACTACTTCAAACGCAAACGCTGTGATTTTGAATAGTCTCCTGCATAAAGAAAGACCTCAAGACAATTTTTAAAAAATTGCGTAAATGACCGCCTGGCGTCGAACACAGGACCCGTTCGTGAGAGACAATGGCATATGAATGTTAGAGAAGTGCTACTCTGACGTGTTTCAAAGTTTCAATTCAGTATCTTATCGGGAAGGTCCTAAAATAAGATCCGTTATTCCCGTTTGAAATGCATGGTAGAATCGGAATGACGCTCTAGCATCGAACCAAGGACCTCTAGAGAAGCAGCGGACGTCATGAAGGAATCTTTACAAACGCCTCTGTCACCATTCCGGGTTTTATCTTTCCAGTTTATCGGGAAGGCATTTTAAAAAATCGTCCCTGATATCAGCAATGCATTTCTTACGGAGGCATTTCGGATCCACCTGGCGTCGAACACACGGACATTTGGTAACATTTCTTCGTTTGGTACGATGGAAGACCATCTCATCTGTAAACACCGAGAATTTGATTGCTCTATCGCATCGAGAACGGCCTCAAAACAGATTGAAAAAATTCGCGCAAAAGACCGCCTAGCGTCGAACTCAGGACTCTTCCGTGAGAGAAGATAGCAAAATAATATTAGATAAGTGCCATCCTTACCTGTTCCAAAGTTTCGATTCAATATCTTATCGGGAAGGTCCCAAAATGAGATTCCGCTTTCCCCATTTGAAATACATGGAGGAATCGGAATGACCCTCTTGCATCGAACCAAGGACCACTAGACGAACGATGATATTCATGGAAGAAAGTTTCCAAACGCTTCTGTCACCATTCAGGGTTTTATCTTTCCAGCTTATCGGGAAGGCATTTAAAAAAATCTTCAAAGATTTCAGCAATGCATTTCTTATGGAAGAATTTTGCATCCACCTGGCGTCGAACTCACGGTCATTTTATAACATTTCTTCCATTCGTAATATAGAAGACTTCCTCAACTTCAACCTCCGAGATTTTGGTTCCTCTATCTTAACGATAAGTGCCTCAAAATAATTTTCAAAAATCCGCGCAATGCATTCTTATGGGAAAATTGCGATTTTTGGGAATTTCTGGTATCGAACCCATGAAAGCTAGCGTCGATGTCTGCATTATTCTGGCATCTAGAGTGTAGGGCCAGTACGTCGAAAAAATCTGACGTCGATGGCGCTTGTGGAACATGGTCAGAATTCGTATCCCCTATATCTATATATATATATATATATCTATATATCTATATAGGTATATCCGGAGAGTTAGCTATATATAATAGATACCTTGAAAAAACCTATACTGCTAAACGATATTAAAGTAAGTACGATATTCTCGAAAAATGCCTCAGTATAGTTTTTAAAATTAAAAAGCTAAAAGCTGTTAAATCTTCGTGAATATATCATAAGGCTACTGATGAGAAAAGAAACGAATCATTTGATGGTATTACCTTTGACTCTAAACAATCGAACTTTCCATATCGTTTGGTCTCCCGCTTGAATAATGAGATACGAATGGGCAGCTTCTCGTTGGGCATTAGTATCGCATCACTCCTTCCCATTCAGATCTATTTACTTCCTGGTCTCACATAAATGGGTGTGTCCCATATGTCGCTACTGCCTATCTCTAACGGACAGTGTTTAACTGCTTCGTTTGACGAAGGCGGACGTCACAGATGGCTTCGTCTAACCACGAGAAAGGGATAAACGTCTCTAATGAATAAATCAGATTCCCGATACACGCCTTTGACTCCGCTCACAGCTGATCCTGTTCGTTGATAGCACAGTACTTTCAGTCTAAAAACCATTCTCTCCTTATCACAGTTTTCTCAAGATACTTACTTGTTTACTCTTAAATGATCAAACAGGTTATTTCGTCTCAAGAATACTTAAAATAGAATTCTGTGTCAATTGGCGAAATGTCTTTTTATCAATAAGTCTGAATACAGCTTGAATTTCAATTTGATTAGGAGATTTTTCAACAAGAAAAATAGAGCTTTTCAATAACCGAATTAAAGGTTCAACAAAAGCTCCAAAACGAAATCTATAGAGAAAAAACTACGTGTGATTGACTTGCCTCATAGGATAGCAACGATGGGACTACATTCTGATCTTAAAGGTTTCAGGATTCTATAGATTTTTCTTTCTTTGAGGGGAATAAAGTTGTTCTAAAAGACATTAGGACTTACCAAACAAATTGTAAGGAATAATCATTTTAAATATTTAATAATTCAGTCAACAGGGGCTAAAGCAACTACTTAATTACCATACTTATATAAGCACTACCAGCGATTAAGAAATATGTTTACTTAGGGTATGACCGTCTATACTAAAAAAGCAGGTTATTAGTAAGATTAAGCGAGAAATATAGTATTAATCTTAGTCACTCTAGCTATAACGAAAAAAAATCAAAGCAAGATCCTATTAACAATGTCATTCCAATATCTGTTCGAATAAATTCAATTTATTTTCAGTAAATGAAAAGGATAATAATACTTGTATTTTCTTCGTATTTGTTATATAATGGAGCAAAAGAGCATTTTTGAGCGTGTTGCAGAAAGTCAATCTATGAGCTACAGGCTGTGCAAAGATACGTATTTGAGCTACTTAGCAAACATAACTTCAGCAAGTATTTTAATTAACCGCCTTGGCTTATTAAGACAAGATTTAGCATCGCAAATTCATTACGCACCTCACAATTTAATATTCCTTTCTAATAGCACAATAAATATGTTTAGAACGATCGACTGAACTGCTCTTGTAGAAAATAGTTTTCTCATTAACATTTAAGGCTAAATGACGAGATTATATATGGATTCAAGCCTCATTAGTTGTAATTGGATCGAAAAATATTTTGTCTGCTTTGAAGTGAGCGAGTATAATTAACTCCTTTTCCGGTCAACCGAGAGATGAGGACATGGTTAGAGAGAGACCTAGAAAAAGAAGCCAATCCGCATATGTGCTTCTCCTCGCGCATGCACACATGGACACAAACGAGAGCCAAAGGGTCGAAGATCACGACGCCGCACTAAATCAATCAAATAAAACTTTAAGTGGCGCCAGGCACTCAGCCGATGCATACCTGCAGTCGCTTCTGGATCTCCTTATGGAGAAGGAAAAGTACTTGGAAGAATATGGTGGAGTGGAAGAGAACAGTAAGAAGTATGAAATGGTGAAACGAATGAGAAAACGACGAAGAAGATAGAATTATAGTGGAGGATTCTGGGTCCTAAAATCACTAAAGCCTACGTTAGATTAAATTTCTTTTATCTTGAATATCAATTTTTAAGGAGTCTCCCAAACAAAAAATTGAATAGAATGTTCTAGTAACAGTTTGATTTAACCATGTAATAATATATCTTTTTAAAATTTTCGAATGGAAAAGTTTTGTTTAACATCATTTAGTCGGTTAGAGGTTAAAATCGTTCTGTTAGTCCAATATCGGGCCAGCCAGCGTTCTCTACGTACCGAATGAACCTAATCATAATTAGGAACCCTAGAAGTTGGTAATCCCAGCCTTCCCTTGTTCCTTCGGCACATAGAAAATGCTGTGCCAACAGGCGACTAACGGAGTCTCTTTAACCTCTAATTCATTAACAGTTGTGTTTCAATTTCCTTTTCTCACACCATGTACTTCACAAATTCCCTCCAATTCCCTGAAATATACCTAAATGATACACTTGACCACTCATTTCCTATGAATTATAATTATGGTATAAATTTTTGCTCTCTTACAAGCAGTACATTCCCAATAGTGGACAACAGCGCTGCGCATATATGGAGGATTAAACTTTCACTGCCACTGAGGATATTTAGACTTAAAAATGTTTTTAAACTCTAAATAGAAGAAGGGGAGAGTGCTGTTTATATACGCCCATAAATATAACCTCAGTTTAAGTAATTACCCTGAATTTAACGTAACATTCGGGCTGACATCGGGCTACTTTTTTCCTCAATAACTATAAATACAAAAATTACTGCCACTGATGAATTTCGTAAAAATCCTTAAAATTACAGAGAAGAAATTTGAACGTAATAAAATTATACCCAATATAAGCTGCCACAATGTCAAAAATATTACTGTTAATTAACACCAGAATATAACATGAGTTTAAGTAATTAACAAGTTACTGCCAAAAAGTTGTTCAAAATTTTTGCATCGTTACATTCAGCAGTTCGTTTAGTTGAGAATAATAACTAGAGAGGAGAAATCATGTTACTATTATTTCGACTTAGAATCATGGGTAAAAGTGAGATTAGGAGCACGATTTCAGTTACTAGAGAAATTTAGAGAGAGTAGATTTTCGAACGACGTTTTTATTTGTCTCACCTACTGCTAAGGGCGGTCTTATACGCGACATTAAATTATAGAATTAATAGTGAGAGCGACACATTTTCGAAACTAGTTCTTTCCGCAACTGTAGTAAGCAAAAAATATGAATATATCAATGGAGTATTTCCTTGTGGAAAGGCGGGTAACAAGTTAATTTATTATATATTTATCTATCATAGCTTTGAGGCGTATGGGGGTGAAAGAAACAAGTTCATAAAAACACAGAACTAATATTTAAATGATATTACGATGCTATAATCCTCTGCTCTCAATCCCTTGAGCTACAGCTCCCAATAGAGGTGAAGGCTTCGGATCGAATAAAAATTATCAAAAAATCTAAAGAAGAATTTCAATGAGCTTGCTTGACTAGGAAATCGCTTTAGATCAAAAGATTGAAGCCCTGACGCGAAACCAAGGAATGTGAATGATAACTATAAGATGCCACGATCAGATTTTCTATCGTGTTAACATAAGACAAATAAAATGTCTAGTAAGCCTTAATAAATTAATCGTTTGTAATTACGTTTCCTTTCAAGCTGAAAATTTTAATCACACGCAAGCGATCGCATCGTGACTACCGTTCCGAACAAATGAATGCAACGGAGAAGAAATATCGATAAGAGATAATTACGCTAAGACTCTAAATGGGCGCCTTTCATTCCTCAAGTAAGCACCTCATACAACGCCTCCGCATCACGATGGCTACGGGACAAATAACCGAGTGAAAGAAAAGCAAACAACGATCGCTGGAAGGGAAAATAGGCGTAAGAAAGGAGGAGGATAATGACTGATTGGACGGGGGAGGAGTTGACGCGAGAAAATCTCCGATAGAAGGACGTGGAAAGGAAAACGTGGGTCTGGAGACTGGAAGCGCTTGATTAAAGAGGAGGACAGTGCAAAGAAAAGGGCGTGGTACTCAGGCGAGGCTAGTGGGGAAGAGAGGAAGGGATGAGGACGCATAACTGGAGTAACGGTATCCTAGAGAAGATGCAAGGACGATGCGTTTGTGCACTGGACGACCTTTACTCGGGCAGCGACCCAACAATTCAACCGTCTCCTATCAGCTCCTCTCCTGCTGTCAACGGTCACAGTTGTTCATGTCTACAAATGCTTGCGAATGATTTTGGTGATCAAAATGTCACATAATAGCTAATTAATAATGTCAGAACAAATCAAGGAGAGGATACTTTTCAAGGAAAAATGGGCACGAAAAACGTCTGGTAGGACCGGGATTCTAACCTAGGTCTTTAGCTTCCCGGGAGACTAGCCAATGAGCTATCTTATCAAAACACTTAGACGTGCAGTTTTGGTAGACTTTGCAGGCAAGGACGAAAGCTTCACTTGACCATGCAGCATCATCCACAATTCGTTTCACATTTCTTCTTCTACATCTTTCATTACACATCGTTCTTCCACTTATTCACACTTAACACTCGCCTGCAAACTTTCCCAAAACGATGCCTGAATTGTATGGCAAGATAGCTCAATGGCAAAAGCAGTCGCTCGGAAAAGTCGAAGACCAAGATTTGACTCCCGAAATTGTTAGACTTTTTTCATATTCATTTCCGTATTTCCTTGGGATTTTTCTATCACTATTAAAATCGCCTAGCATCATCTTTCTCGAGGGAATGATATTTTACTGTGAGCGAAAATAGATACCTTCCTGTAGTAAGCAGTTTATTTATTTCCTCCTTCATCCTTGTACTGCCGCTGAATTCACCTGCTTGAATCTAAGTCGCTTTTCTGCCAATCAGATAAAGATTTACTTCAGTGGAAGACGGGATTCATAACCGCAACTACCGATCAATTAGTCGAAGTAAATAACTTCAAGGAGTTAATATTTAATACAGGACATTAGAACAACTTAATCGAATGCGATGGGTATAAAAATTACTACTCTTTAAATTAATTGTTAGCTACTGTCTGACTCTCAAAAAAGGTCAATAACTAATAAACACCAAAAGACCTAAAGAGAACGCGGGTTTTAAGCCATGTACGTATTTAATAAACTAAAAATGAAGCAGAAAATCGTTTTTATTAACAGCATAGAAGCAGAAATTAAAATACAGCGATGATCTTTTGGTAAATGATCTGGTTGACGTTAGTCATTGAGGAGTTTAATTCATTTCTGTTCATTCCACAAAAAAATTATTTTCCGTTCTGAAGTTAAACATGATATGAATAACTCTTGCCTGGATAATCTGATGTGAAAGCAGGGCTGTGCGTGAAGCTTTTTCTTAGTAAATATAGATCATACATTTAACGGTCATTATTGTCAATCCGAGATAGAAGCTATATGAGTATTACATTCGTTTACGAAACCAAGTGAAGGGGCTAATGGTTGAAGAATGACTTGAAAGATTTCTTATTGCGGAGAAATAATTTAAACTGTAGCGATCGTTATAGAGATAATACTACAAAGGTTAGTTGCGAACATTTATTTTCAATATGGGAAAATATTAAGGTTAACTCAACATAAATAATGTCATATCCACCTATGTTTCCCTTATTTCTATTGCGGAATGTACTGATGTTAAACAATAGATAATTTCATGAAAAGGAAACTTTTATAAATAAATGTAATATTATTGGATTGTTATTTGTTTTAATGGATTATTTCGATCGGTTATTTGTAATGAATGGATGAATAAAAGCAACTACTAAATTTAGACAGTAAAAAGTTGACTTTAGTCTTTGGCAGTAATTTATATTACCAAAGCTTCCGATAAATATTACGTTTCATTACATAAAACTTAGAAATGCTAAAAACAAAAAGAATAAGAATTCGCTGCTTTCGTTTAGATAGCATTATTCATCAAAGAGTAAAATTCTCGACGTCACCCAAAGATTTGACGTAAACTAACTCAACATAATTTTCAAGCTTAGATATGAAAGATAAAATGTGAAGCTGACCTCGATCTCTATCATTAGCTCTAACAATTCATTGGTATCCCATGCTGTGCACTGGCACTTCAAATCATTCGTTAAGGAAGGCGTGAAGCTGCGAAATTTGATCTAAATCATGGGTTGAATGAATGATCGGAATCGCCATTGTGTGATCAATCACTTTCATGCATCTATTCCACTTTTCTACCTTTCTTTCTCTCCTTTCAAATCGCATTCTAAACCTCTATGCGCTTGTGACACTTCGATAATATTGAACAGAGAGACGTGAGTATGCATTACATTGATCGGAGCTTATAGAAAAAACAGGGGCAAAAACTTCCAGATACGTCTTTAAGTGGGTAGCTGTTTACCTTTTTGTATTTTATCATAATGCAGTAGAGCCATAATTGATAACGTTGCTTGTAGGATGAAAAAGTTCCTGCTTAAAACAGCGATGAAAGAACTCGTTAAAGCTAAATGGATTATAAAAAATTCTCTAAAGTTATTAACTTCTGTTCAGACGCTGCTAAACATGTGGAGATAACAATCGCAATGCTTTCTGTAAGTGTTTTCCATACAAATGCCTTCATTTAATAAAAAATTCGATCCAGTATAATAGTCGCAACCTGATGCGCATGACCGTTTTCCCGGTGTCGTTTACGACGAGTCCATTCTTTTCTAGAATGCAGAAATAGGGGAGTAAGTAAAACATTTTCAAAGCCCTCGCATGTTCGTCTGCTTGCGAACTGGAGCTTCCCCTAATCTACCCCTCACTCATCTAACTGCTGCGCATTTGGGCGCATTCTTTGACTTTGGCTACTGTAAACTGCCTTTACCTAAACTGGTATTCTCTCTCATAATATTAAAAATCTGAGATGGATGAAAATAATAAGTAACATTTAATAACATCACAATGCTTCTCTTAAGGCTCTACTGTATACTATCCGCAGTAATATATTTCACTGTGTCTGTGAAACAACATTTACGAATTGTTCAATTTTCTTAAGCTCTTGGTGTTGTTAGTAAAGGTGCGAACATTGTATTACTTTCATTTACAGCATGATGCGTAAATTCGAACTTGAAAGAGAATTTAGTACTTATGATTCAACACGAATACGATAGCCCCCATATCCAGCTCGATTAAGAAGATTTTTCAATCTCTAACCTGTCGTGATCGTAGGAATGTATGTACTCTTCTCATCTCATCGGACTTCAAGAATAAACACAAGACTACTCATATTTATTGAAAAGGTTTCGAGGTAGCAATGAAGAATTCTGTAGGGTATCAACCGAATTAGAGAGGAAAAATCATTATACACATCCCATGCATGCTACCGCTACTTTCATCATTTTCTATTTGTTAAAATTCTTATATTTCTCACAATGTTCCTATAAAATTCTTAGGAATATCCTTATTTAAGAGAGATTGAGACTGAAACATTTCATATTCCATATGACCTATTGTCAATGATAAAGATAAAAAGACAAATAATACATATGTAAATAGAAATAGAGTGGAAAACCTCAGACGGTGTAAAAAAAACCCAAGATATTATCTTGGGAAAAAGATCTACAGCAGAAAAACAGACACAAAGAAGGGGTTAATGAAAAACCTGCGCAAGTATAAGAATAGTACAACGTAAAACGTAAACGAAAACTTTGTACGATATGGAAATCACAAAACCAATACGATGAATCCAAATCTTAAAATCGATAACAAATAAAAGTAGGAGTCTATTATAGAAAAAGTTCTTACGGAAGATTAAGGAAAAAAGCGATCATATACATCACCACGAAGATAGGACCGATCTTCCTCGATGATTGAATAATTCATTAGCGGTTTCTGCGAGCAAATCAAATTGCCCAATTTGAAACAATTTCCTCCTCAGTCCATCGCTCATTACTAAAGCGATTACATCAGATTACCGCCGAAATCGCTCCGGTGAAGAGATAACTCCTCCAAAATCCACGGGGGCGGAACGTAATTTCTCCGCGGTGCCAAGCAAATACTTACGGATGCGTTTTTTCTTTAACTTTGGGATGCTTCCGGGAAATTTCCTCGACCAGTGACATCTCCTTGGGAACCGCATCGTGACTACCGCTCTCTTTTGCGTGACTCGTTACCTGACCGTGACTTGGACAAACGACGTTTTTTTATCTGCGCGAATGAGGTATTATTACCAAACGAGGAGGACAAAAAAGGTGACACCATGACAAAAGTAGGTGGAAACAGAATTTACTGATTTTGGAGTAAAAAATTGTGAACGATAGAGAAGGGATATTTTAGGACTATTACCGATTCTGCTGTGGATCGAAACGGAACTACTCTTTCTCTTCTCTAAGAATGAGATTCCTAAAGAGATGAAAGAACTGATAGTTAACTGTCATCGGAAACCGCTTGCAAACTCTAACTACTTAACACATCATCTAAATGGCATGGCGTACTTAGCATAGGTAATTTTCGGTTCCTACAATTATTTAACCCTTTTCATCTAAACCTAATACATAATTTACCTTAAGAGTGACATTAATTTTGCTTAGTTACAAAATTTGAACAATATTTTATGAGTTATATTGATAAATAGGCAGGGTCTCGAACCTCATACGTTAATTTATAGAGACCAAATCAATCTTTTACGGAAACTTCTGTATTTGAGGAGAAGTGAGCTTTCCACTCAAGCAGAATTTGATACATACGTTATTAATTGATATTTTATTGATACATACGTTATTAATGAGTATATTCTGGATTTTAGAATGTTTCATAGGGATTGTGCCAAATAAAAAATTCCATATCTTGAACATAGAAATGAAGTTATATTTAAGCTTGGAGATATCGAAATTAATCTCAATATTTCAGTCTGGATTGCATCTCAATATCTTTCGTGAAACGTAGGTTTCACATAAGAAGGTGCATTCAAATTAGTTGCAGTCGGTTAAGATGAGTATAGGATTTTGTTCATACGGCAATGATTGATGAAGCACTTCAATAGCAAAAGTACAGCCAGCTATAACATTATCGAGGGTATCATCTAAATTAATTACAATATTTTACAAGCTATATGTTGACGATTAAATTTTCTTGTCGATAGGTAAATTATATATTTACGGTTCACTTTTGGAGTGATGAAACCGTGTTCTTTTCACGAAGTCGAAACGGGGCAAAAAATTTAGATTTCCAAAATAAATGTTCCCAGGTGCAGGGGTCTGGGAATACATTTCTCACATCCTTCAAGGTAATGCGTAGATTAGAAGGGAACAGGAGATGATCATGAAATGGACGGGAATCCTTGAATCAGGGCATCCTTCACGTTTTGGTAAGAGGCAAATTCACCTTGAAATTTTCTTTTCCCTCGGATCCCTAGTGAAAGATCCAGAGCGTCTCAAAATATTCGAAAGGGACCGTCTAATTTCTTCAAAGCACCTGTAACCTTGGTGTTTACCAAGGCCTTTAATACACAGAGAGAGGGTAACGGAAGTAAACTAAAAGCTGAAAAATTGTAGGCGTGGCAAAGCAAAATACCACCGGTCCGCTCCTCATCCGGCATGCTTTCCAATTCGCACAAGTCATCCTAACCGCAGAAAGAGAAAACAAACTGTCCGTTGTTGCGGGAGTCCCACGCAATGGACCCTAGTGTGGTAACAAAGGCTTAAGTGTGCTGCAAGATCAGCAGTCTCCCACGTCATACCGAGCATGAAGTTTGCACAACCAAAGTAAAATAGAGAAAATGCGTTTCTATTGATTCCCAGAGGATATTCTAAGCCGAAAGACATATGCACCTCCGACTTGAAAAAGCAGGGAATTTTCCACACTCTGCGGCGCGTAACTGTTTTTCGCTTAAGCTTCTAACGGTGGCGAAAAAATAGGAAATCAGAACTCGACTACTTCTTAATGTCTGAGTACTTCCATCAGATGGTTCGTGAACGCAAAAATTTTAGAAAATGAAAGTGATCTTGCCTAATTTTTCCCTTTACGACCCGTTGCGCCCACGAGTAAGAATAGCATTATCTAAGACCTAAATCAATGATTTCTCATTTAATCCGAAAGATAATTGATCCGATGGTTGCCTCTTTCTTTTCAAATCTTTATAACATACAGAACGTTTTAGAACCAATTAGCACAGAATAGCAATTAATTACTGATTATGTAAAATCTTGAAAGGAACTGAGCAATCAGTTTCAATATCTGAGGGAATTCAAATATAGGGAGAAAAGAATTCCATTTATCATTGAAAAAATCGCCTTAAACGCGGAAGATAGAGCTTAAGTGATAAAGTCAAACTTATATAGATGTGATCAAAGATCTTCTCGGGTTTCCAAGCGGGTTGATTCTTAGAAAACGAGAAGCTTTCATTCGAGAAATTCATCAAGAAAGCACGAAATCATTAATAGATTTGATGAATTTAGATTGTTGCAGAAGTTTATAAACCTGAATTTATTTTTCAGGCCAAATTTTCTTTTTGATATGATATATATTTTTGAAATCCGAATCCGAAAGCTTTTAGAAATTCTCTAGAAATCCAGTCATCTTTTCGGATATTAAATGGGAACTCTACTCCAGCTGTAGGACTATTTTTCGTTAAAAGTATACTGAAAATTCTTAAGCAGTGTCTGAAAATTTTCGGTTGATTAAAGTAGTTTCAGAACGTCAGCCATCAACCATAGAAAAAGTCGTTGGTACTATATTGCGTTTGAATCCCTTCAACGATATCCGACAGTTGAAGAATAAATGTAACAAAAATATACATATAGACTCTATAGAATAGGAACCTTATGACTTCCGTGATAATCAGATGCAAAAGTATTTCATTTACTCTCCCCCATGACCTTCATCCTACATAAGTTCGATAGTAAAACAACTTATACCGAATGGCTGAAACGGGTAAATCGTAAGCGAACGAGATGCATTTCCGAAGAATGATATTTTTAATTGAATTCCACGGACACAAATTCAAAATTTACAACCGGAGTTTCGACCTTGATTCCAGTCCAAAACCATAGACCCCACATGTGGCTTATTACCGTTTCTGCATTGAAGGCCGACGATTAGTAACAGTCGCGAATTAATTCTTCGAAATCCAAACTGATTTTTATGCCTTCTGTTTACGGCGGTCGAGTTCAAGTACAAAGATAAAAATTCGTCCATAAAAGAACGTTTATGGCAAAAGCGGTACAGAAATGAGATAAAAGTGAAGGGTTAGAGTCGTAGAAACTCGGACAATATTTCGCTGCTACATTATCGTATCCATTCGAGTTTGAACCAATAGAGTTTTCTAATAAATAGAGCTATTAAGATCACACCCTTCCCTCCGGCTACGATTCCGCGAAAAGATTTTCGTTTCTTGTCTGGTTGACTGAAGCTGTCAGGAAATCATAATAACACAAAAATAATAATTTTATCAGTGAGAGACTGCGAGTATAAGCGTCTTCTCACATCCAACCCTTCTTAATGTAAAATTTAAAAGAAAGATGCACAGAAAAAAAGTTCACTGAGTGCTGGAAAACGGTACACCACATGAGAAGAACACCAGCAGGAAGGGGTGTTTGAAAAACCTGCGAAATCTGCAGATGGTTAGCACAATTTTTAAGGAGAAAGAATGTAAGACTGATCTAAAAGGCAAGCAACGATACAAATATACCTTCCCATTAGTAAAATAAATGGAAATATGCATAAAAAATAATATGAAAATAAGCTTATAACATACAGATTATTAGGCCACAAGAAAGGTCCGCATAAAAAAATAGAAATACAAAACTAACCAGGAAATTATTATATCGGAAATTAAATGATACATTAATAGTGACCAGCTTTGTTAATGTTAACTGATAAAAAATTTTTTACTGAAAATTAAATGCTTCCTTAATACTAAGGTAAAAACGTCAAAGATATTCTGAAATACTTTCTTAATTGAATATAAAAATAGTTCCACCCATCAATATAGTATATAATTTGAGCACAATATAAACAACCAATATTAAAATCCAAATACTCTAGAAAATGCGTTGAACACGGTACAATATATGGATTATGTAAAGGTCACTCTAAATCAATGGCCGTGAATGTCATCCAAAGGGTTCTTGGGCTGTATGTAATAATATAGCAAGCTGAGAACATTTTCAGACTCCATTGGGACCATTAATTTTTATAAGAATCTCCAAACATCATTTATAATCTCTCGACTTTATCTGAAATGTAATGAAAAACTTCAATGGGTATTCAGAGACCCGAATTATCTCTCTTCATGAAAAATATTATTGAGTAGTAGTAGTATTGTGAAAAGTTCTTCAACAGCTGAGGTCATTTTGCACTCCCACCGGGAATCGAACACGGGAACACTTTCATCGAAGTCGAACGCGCTGCCCGCATGGCTATCCGGAGCCCAATATAATTGATATAATTGATTATTACCGATACGATCATCCACCGATTTTTAAATCGCTTCCTTAATTTCTTTACCAACTCAGTTTCTGTGCTACCCAATAATTTGCCTTTTTCTCATTAACATCAATCCAGCTCTCAATCTAGCAGCAATGTGTCAAACACTTAATGCGGATCCGTTAAGTATTATTCAAATCAAGCGCACAAAAAAGAGAATATTCCGAGAGACTCATTTCCACGGCACTTCTAATCCTACTCATGACTCCACCGCACGTAATAATTATTTCACCTTATCGCCAAAACTGACGTTTCGGAACACACACAGCTTTCCCTTCATTCTGCAATGCCGTTAAATCAAACTCTCCATTATTCATTCGACCCGCTAACGCAGACCAGTTTCCGGATACAATATCTTAGTTATCCTTTTGGTCTTAAGCCGTCGTTTCTTACCTATTTTTTCAGAATTTCTTCTCTTAAAACAGTCATTAAAGACACGATCCTTGCCACTTTCCCTCTTGATCCGAACTAGAAACGCACCGGCATGTGGTCATAAGCGAAGGAAAAGGAAGGTGATATATCAAGTTAGGGCTCGTTTGTCCGCCATAAATTACCACCCACACCCATGGAAAATCCGATGGCATATTATATCATCTGCAACAAGCGAAAGACACTCTGCAGGATGGAAATGATAAAACAGGGGTCAAAGTGTATCTTTGGATTGTGTGGATATGAGTCACCGTTTTGATGAAATTTGGAAGTACTCAAAATACCTTTATTTTAATACATTATGTTATGTTACATCATATTATCTATCAACCCAATCTTGGGCGAAGAAACCCAATATTTCAGCGTAAATGATATTTTAATTCTAGAAAATGACGATGGCTTAGAAGCTTCCTGGCGACCGAAACAGCATAAATATTTGTCGAAGTCAAAGAAAAAGTTATCACAGTTAATTGCTGTGTACTTCATAACTTCTAATAAGTGATATAACATGTGTTGCGTATGAAATTCAAACCGAATGTAGTGATATTTTTGGAGAGGGGAAGAAGACATCATCATGATAACAAAGATTTATGAATTTTTACAATTTTGCTCTTTTCAGCGCTCCGAAATATACACGCAAAATGGAAATCGCATAAAAACGCATACATTTCTAAAAACTATATTTGCAAAATATCGTTTTATAAAAGTTTAAGTAACTTTTATTTCCCGTCTATGAAGCGCAAAAAGATAAAAATTAATTGTGTCTATCTTTTTAACTATGGCAAACATTCATGCTTTTTTCATTCGTCAGGAAAATGTTCGGTCATAATCATTTTCTTGAATTTAAATACTACCGGAATGCTACCATCTAAATGAAAGATCACAAGATTCGCATTTTTCTCGAGAAGGGACTGGAGCACTGGAAGATAAAACATCTAAAAAGAATCGGAATAGTTAGATGAAAAAGTAAAAATGCCCAAAGTAGAAATAAATTTGAGCGTACAATATTATATTCTGATGATTTTGTGACATGACTATGTAAAAATGAGCAATAAAGCAAACGTAGAGAGCAGATAGAACGCCAGCTCATTGAGATGGGAAATAAATCCAAAAACTTGTCCTCATAAACTAAGAGAAACCCTCCATTACTGCAATTATCTGAGAAACAAGAAAATATGGAAGAAATAGTCAAATTGAGGGAAGCTCCACGTATGTAAAAAATACTCAAATTTACGACCGAAGTAGGAACGGTCTTATTAGGAATTGTAATTATATACGTATGTTTCAGGTTCTCAAAAAAAGAACATGGAAACTTTTTCCGCTCTACTGAAAAATACATATAAAGAATGTATGACTATGAATCACCGCCGTTTGTGTCCACTCTGAAATCCGAGGAAAAGAGTCTGTTAGAAATTAATAGCCAACCTGAGGGTATGGGAAACATCGAACGATTACAATTATTTAACAACTGTGGAGCTGCAGCGCTAACAATTTTCCGGCATTATAAATGCAGACGGTTGCAAAATCAACGTATTTTGTTGCTCTTGCTGCTAATGTAACATGTCTCGATCGAATTGACTGCAGTCGACAATTTTCTAGGAATAGGATTTTTATTTCCTCAGGCAATTCAAGCAGGAGTATAGATCAAACTGGAAGTCGTAATCTACCAGCGCCTAATACTGAGACATGAAAGACCGTAATTAGCTGCAATTTTTTTCACACCCTTTTGATATTTCTTAACATATATCACGATAAGTAAAATTAACGAAAGCTCACGAAACTATTCCACGGTTAACCATACCTTATCGTCATTGATAGGAATCAAACCTCATTAGAATAAGAAGAAAGCTGCCGTAAGATATGTGCAAAGCAATACAAATACTAAAAACCAGCAAAAAAATTGAAAAAAAATGCTCAATTTGGGTGACTGGTAATTGTAAAATTATTCGGTAGAATCTACATCAAAATTGGAGAAACGGATTCTGTTATTTTTTCTTTTTATTCAATAGATATGTATTTACATATATTTGTCATTACGAGGGAATAAAATTAGCCTCACCAGTCAGTCTACGTAAGGTTTACTTGTAAAGCAGTTTACCTTCCAGATTTTCTTTCCAAGCTAGGCATACTTCATTCCAATAAAAAAATTTCAAAATTCTATACATTTAAGAGGAATAATTTATATTTACGAAGCGTTCCTTTAAAGGTGAATAGGAGTAAGAAACGCATTATTTAAAAATTTACCTCTCAAGAAGCTATTGATTCATAAATAATTTATATATAATCCATCTGGGAAAAAGCGCTGCTAATAGGTATAATAAACCATATTTTTCAATTTTTTCTGCAGATATGTATTATAAATTCGACAAACTTCACGTTAGATATTGACAATATTAAAAGAAGAAATAAGACGATTGTGTATACTAATCAAGAACTACTTCAAAGATTCATTCAACTCCATTATTAAGGAATATTTATAGAACATTTTAGAGTAATGAATACGTGATTTAAAATGATGAATATTAATGAGTAAAGAGGAATTCATCCCCTCAAGATCAACTTCAAGAATACCAGATCGCTGAAATCCGTCTGAATGTATCACTATAAGAAATTCATAATAAAACTTAAATAAAGACATTAATTATAATGAATAAGTCTTTATTCGGACGATATTAAGACTAAACGTCTCTTCTTTAATATGTCTCATACTGCGAAATACCGCCATATTTTGAAATAACGGTGAATGATAGAAAAATATTTGATCTCTTAGAAATTATAGGAAGTGATGCATAGTGTAAATACAATTTCCAGAAGTCTAAATTCTAGATAACATGTCCCAGTAAAGTAGAGGCTTCATTTCATTAATTCGTTCTTTATCTGAATTATTTATTTATTAACAAAAGCTATTGTTTGAAGAGTTTTTAATTTTGAACATCAAAATGATGAATACACAATGAAAGTTAGTAAGTAGATGTATATAATATACAGTTTTCCTTTCTCCAATTCTGAAAACTGGTCTTTCGGCGAGATTTGAAGCTAATGAAGGTCATATCAATTTATGAAGGGAGGATCGAAAGCTGTCTCACCATAAAACGATAAAATTAACGAATGCCTAAATTAAATGCAAGTCATACGAGAATGCTCGGCATTTAATTTTTTCTTTATTCATGCATAATTCATTCGGATGCGAAAGTTACACCATAAAGAAAAGCTTCATCGAAGGCCAAAATGAAAAATAACACTTTTGAAAATAATACACTTCTTCCTGAAATGTATATGATTTGACTTTTCGATAAAAAAGTGAGCAATTTCGACCAAATGTTTGAATAAGCAATGATCACCACATAACCTTAATCAGACAGCTGAATCTCCTCTGAATCGGTGAACTAATTTTCAGATTTTTCTGTTCTCGTTTGTGTATTTATATATTTTATTCCAGTTCAGCTATTCCATGGTGAAATCTATCTATATCCTATATATGGTGTCCTTTGGATCAATTTTTTTATTTTGCGTTTTACGTTTTTAAGTTTCTAGTTGCGTAAGGAATGTATTTATTTGCATATCAGTATAGTAATACTTATGACATTTATATATATATCAAGCAATTTATTTAATAATTTTCAATGCTTTCAACAATGGTGTGAAATTGACCAGGGCTTTAGTATAACAGAGCCTTAACTTCTAGTTATTTTCTTTCCGGTTATTCTTTCTTACTTATTTATTTTGAAAACAACTCATTTGCTTAATTTTTAAATTAAGTACCAGTAGATATATCCCGCAGGTTTTTCACAATTCATGTTCTCACGAAAGCGTATTACCTGCTGCGGACTTTTTCGTAATTGTTTGACTTAGAATTGCAAATTCTCTTGATTGAAGTGTTCCTTACTCTTTCATCTACTCATTTACCATTATATCTACAATGTAAATATGAAGTAACTATTAGTTGGCTAATGGAAGACTTATAGGATCAATGTGGCCATAGTATAAATTGTATCAAATCCATTTAAGTCGCTAACTTTTGTGACTCATATCCTGTTACACTATCTCTCAAATCATAAATCTAATATTATTATTTTTAGTTTATTTAATTAATTTAGTTTCATTAATTCATTTCAAATTGGCTGAAATAAAATAAACAAATATTTAACTTATCAATGTAAATATACATATTAAAAAAATAAAAATCTGAACCGTCGAAATAAAAATTTTCCATTCAGTTCAACCTTCAGATTTATCGTAACCTATATTTTGGAGGATAAAGACACAGTTAACACAAAGCTCATTGGGGTTATTTCGGTGTGTTCACTGCAAGTTCAAACACTTTAAAATTATAGGTTTTAAAGACTATTACGGTGTATAAAGCCACCTGTTAAGGGAACAAAAACTCGAATGGAAAACACATTTCGCAAATACCAATTTCAAAGGAGAAAAAGATGGATAGTATTAACCTTGAAAATAAGAGCAAATACAATTTCAGCTGAAAGTGAAATGAGAAGAAAAATGAAAAATGTAAATGGAAAATGTGGCTTGAGGCGCAGACAGCGAACCTGCTTGAAGGCTCATAAAGCAAAGGCGGTGAGAGGTCAAAGGTAATTGCAGTTTCGCAACCTCGACCCTCATGACGCTTCATCTCAACTAGTTGATGAAAAGAAACATAGTTTTCTGTCATATGAAATAACTCACGTCAATTTCCAGAATAAATCCGTCCATTCTTTAATGTTACAGAAAATACACGTTCTTTAGGAACTACTTTAATTTATGATTATTCTCAGTTTTTTCCTATTTTTCGAGAATATAAAAAATATATTTTATTCTTACCTCATGTTCTATTGCAATTATATCTTTCTAGATTGCCTTTTATGGCTATAAAATATCAGACGCGGCGTAGTAAATTTATAAACGTCCATTGAATGGAATACACTTAACATTATTAATTTGCTACACATTTTCCCTAAAATCCGGCTAAGGAGCTACGATATCCTGTTATCCTCCTCGTGTATTATTTCCTGATCTGAATCAATATCTTAGAAAAGAATAAAATCATTTTTGATAAATATCGTCTGCCGGAAAATGTATTCTTAAATAATTATAGTTTTCTTTTATTGATAACATAGCCACAATATTCAAATACCCCGTTTAATGATGGAATACATCACTTATCAATAACTTATCGTAAACTTACCCCTTTCCTGACACATTTGAAAATTTTGCTCAAAAAGGGTCATATATTTTTCAATTTTATCAATGAATAGAAACTTTAGCATAAATCAATATCTTTTGAATCTATTCTCAATTATCATCCAACAATTCGTTATTTTAAAAATTATTATTAATTATTAATACTCAACGACAGAAAAAGAACATCCTATAAGAAATAGAATACACGTTGGGGTCAGGGAGGAGATTAAAGCTGAGAAAATTTTTACAAGTTAAACATTACCACCCTCAAGCAGTTAGAATCTGATAAAGTCTTCACGATTTGCTTTACAAAAATTAACTTTTTTTCGTCTCCACATTCACCCATCAAAAAAATACAACTTAAGATGTAATCTTCCCGATTTACTAAAGAAGCAGTATAAAAAACGAAAATAATAAAACGACGTAATAAAAAAACGATTTCCTTAAAAATTCTCAAGGAAACTTGATTCCAACCCAGTTTCCATCCCAGTCCGTCAGGAAAGAGAGTTGTGGAATCCTTTCGAGAACCCTGTCCCTGAAAGTCACGACAAAAAGCGAAAGGATCACGGAAAAGAAACTCAAACAGTCTATTTAATGAAGGAAGGAAACTTTAAATACGGAAAAGGCCTTGAATGCGAGTGAGAGTATTTTAAAGACAAGAAAAAGGAGCCCTTTCCCTAGGGCGGGGTCGTGATTAGCATGAGAACCTCTAAGGATAAAGGGTAATGGGATCATTATGCATCAATCGTGGCTAGGAATCAGTCGGTATCACTGTGGACGTTAAACCAGCTGGAACTGATTTTTATTTCCATTCCCCCAGGGATACCGTTCAATTTGCGCCGTTAACACATCAACTGGTTTTAATGTCCTGAGAATGAAGATTGAAATCTTTCTGAGTTTCACGACCGTATTATCGGAGTCAGTTGCCGTTTTCTGCATTACGCTCTGATTTTACCGACAGATTTCCCCGCGCGAGTCACATGCTGTCCCTTTTACTTTGCTTATCCGGTTTCCGTACACGTAAGAGGAAAGACCAATGGTTGTGCCGTGGGAGGAATTTAATCCCCAACATTATCTCTCCACCAATTAAATCGCAAAAAATGATCCGGTTCTAGATATGCCTTTTGTTTCTGTGAAAAATGAGCTGACGATATTAAATAAGAAATTGCTGTCTTAAATACCATTTTTGCTCACGGAATCAATCAAGACATTCGCACACGAGATCTTGAAGAGAGAACGGGTTAATATTGGCTGTCAACATTATTCACAGATAAGGTATATCTAATATTTCGGCTCAATTGCTTATTTCGCGCGTAGTTCTTTTTACTACAGAGAATAACAACATGATCAATCGTTCAATAGAAATCTTACTGGGTCATACTCCTTGATAAGATTTTAGAACTAATTCTTAACGAAATATTCGTAATTAACGAAAAAGTGATCATTAATTAAATGGACTACAATTGTAATTAATTTTAAATGGCAAACTTTTATTTGTTGCATCGTAACTTATGCTTCGAGAAATAACAAAAATTTAACAAGTCTCCCGTAGAATTCTTTCCACATTTAATACAGGTGATAAAATTTTACCAAACGGTAGATTGAGTGAGTTTCAATCAAGTGAGCGTCGGTCAATACCGGAGATCCCATCTTACCCGCGGTGTTTTCTGTTCTCTCTGAGAAAAAGCAATTAATATCTTCATAAGCCAATCATACCATCAGTTATTACGTTATGATATTTTCCTATCAGTTACTGCAGTACTGATAGCAGAAAATTTCTAAATTCGAGCCCGAAATTGCCTTAGTTCAGTTGTCTTATTTATCAGATTCGGAACTAAAAGAAGACATCTCTCTTCATTTATTAAAATCCAAAAGTCATTAATCTATACTCTGAATGTGACCAAAAGATAGCGCACCATTTAGAATGTTTAGTGCTTGCCTCAAGCACAAATGAAAGACCTCCTTCACTTCCATCCTAAAACACGTGTTCCTTAATCATATCCACTCCCCAGGTTCGTATAGGGCAACGGGTCTCGTGGTACCGTGATTCGTGAGGGAAAGTGCAGGAAACGTTCGAATAAATGGAGATATGCTACCGATATTTTTTCACGTTCGTAACCATGAGATTTACTGCAAAAGATATTGTTGCGATTTAAATACGATAAAAATAATATTGATTCCATCTGACATAAATGAACGATCAATCTAAATATAACCACCAATATACCAATGGGTATATTAACTGTTCCAAACCTCTATGCTTCTTGTTGTTCTCGTCTGACAGAACGGTAAATCAATCTGTACTTATGTAATGTGTTGAGGTATTTAAACATTACGCTCTATTAATTATTAATACACTTATGTTCGAGGACGTAGATTAGCTGCAGTAGAAGCAATGGAAATCGTCCAACATATATATTATGACTACAATGTAGCTACTAATCATTTAAATCCAATTCATTCTAAATTTACATGAATACCCTGAAAGCATTTATTATTTCTTCAGTTGAACTCCTACCTCCACTATTCCTTCAATTAACCCTTTTGTACACCACGAAAAAAGCACTCTGATCATCTTTAAGGCCGCAAGCTGACAATATCTCCTTTCGTGAAACTTAGGAGGAAAAGATCTAGGATAAAATAGTGCAGTCATTGTACACCATATATTGCTTAAAAAAACACGAAAATCGTTCAGCTAGGGACAAAATTTCTTTAAAATTAAAACAGTAATTGACCTATACGTTCCTTCTATTATTTCATGAATTATTTAATATGCCTTTTACGGCTCTGATTTTCAAACTTTCACAAAAGTGAATCTACGAATTAAACCTTAATCGTAATCTGCGATTCCATAAATGATATCTATGAAATCCTAGGTTTCTCTGAAATATCGCTTTCGAGGTTTTTACCGGGTTTTTCCTGTCTAGGGCATGCGTATTTGTATTTATGATTTGCTGTCGTTCAAATTATATTAACACGGATATAATATATTCCTGTAGGATTCCTGTTTCCATTAAAGAATCATAATAATCTAGCACTAAAACTAACCTCAAAATTTCAATAAAAATAGAAAAAAATTTCGAAAAATTATTCCAGTTCTTAAATGGCTTTCAGAGGGTACAATAGTGTTTATCAGAACACTAGTCCTCTGGTACCGTGTAAATGCATCAGATTCAACATATCAGTTATTTTATTAAAAGCATCCATTTAGTTAGTAGGGACTCATAGAGTAGTTGAAAATTTTTCAGCATGTACATTCCTGAAAAGTCATCATTGTAATAAGCTCCCTTCACCAAGACCTTTCGAAAAATATTATATTCGAAGCTGTTTTTTCCTTAGTGAAAATATTTCGCATAAGCACATTCAAAAGTCGTTATTATGACGTTAATGTTTTTGCTACATATTTGAATTAAAATACCAGAATGAAATGCGGTCATGAAAGACATCAAAACATACAAGAAAAAGCGCATAGTAAGCTACCTTGAAATGTATAGATACGAAAGTAATTATTGGCTTATCTCGATCTATCTACATAGGCGATGATTGTTTTATTTTTTCTACTCTCGTACATATCAGTTTTCATTTCTTGACTTCTCTTACGTTTTAATGCCGTTAAGTTTCTCTACTTCCAAGAATATTCCGATTTGGACGATTGATCAAGACGCAAGAAACAGCTATTATAGTAAATAAAATAAATTATATGAGTATACTATCAAATTACTTAATCTAAAGATAAGAATTTTATAACTACCAGAGTAATAAACTCATCAGTCAAATATCCATAAATAAGTTAACTTCGTTCATAATTATAACTCTTAGAGAAAATAAGAAAAATGACATAATAAATGCATGAGAAAATCGTCAATCAAACAAGAATCTGCAAAGAAGCACTATTTACCTTACTTTCAAATATAGAACGCAATTATTAAAATAAAATTGCAGTTTGCTGATCTCCTATTAGAAAATTCCAGAAAATATCCAAACGCTTTCAGCAAGAGAAATAGGGAAAAGTTTACAAAAGTTCCAAGGAGTGCAAAGATAATTATATTAATTCAACTAAAAATTCTCTGGTGTACTTTTAACTCGGTAATTTCTTTCTTAAATGGGTTACACAGCTGATGATGTAAATTCAAGCTTTTCACTCGAACTTAAGTTTTTACCGAAACTCTTTATGAAGCCGATATGGCCTATTAAGAATCCTGAAAAACTTAGCTTAGATATAGAAATACTATTATATTTATATAAGTGAATTCATACTTCATATTATAACTATATTAATTCTATATGTAACACGTTAAGTAATAAATATGAATAATCAGTTTTATGGCTGAAGATTCATTCATGTATATGTTTCATGTGCATTTATCATATATTCGTTTCATCAATATTCAAGCGTCAGTTTTCATATGTAGATAATTTAACATTCTGTGTAATTGCAAAATGTTTCATGGAGATAAAAATTGTGGGATTCATTCAAATTGTGAATATTAATGCACTGTAAGTATGTTATGATTTATTCTGCAATCTATTATAATAATGCAGAAAATTTTAAATGTATTTTATGACACTATTGCATGATAGAAAGGCAAACAGTAGAGAGGAATAATAATAATATCGTCGAAAGTTTTTAAGAAATTTTCTGGGTGTAATGAGAAGGTACCCTCTATTTCCTAACATCCAAAGAATGACCGTTGTAAATATCGTATCTCGAGAAAAGTTGTAATTGATAAATACAAACATACATATATGTTTAAAAATTAGATTGATTCTTCGGGAGGAAGGTTAGTAATTCATCCATGATGATGATCTTGTTGGTAAACGAAAGTCATTCGTTAAAGTCACCAGGAAAGTATCAGATCCATTGCACAAAACCCAGAGGAAATGCATTAAGCAATACTAATGCATTAAGCTAGTTTAATAAAGAGGTTAACTTCTCTTTAAATGGAGTGTCATACTCTTATAATTTTATGAAGCAACATTCAGCGATATGAACTGATTTCACTTTCGTTACATTTCACAGTCCGCACTTACAATCTCCAACTCAAATTACAATCTAAAATATTTTACAGGGTTAATGATGGTAAACTCATTGCCTGAATTTTGAAATATTCTCGGAATGAATGCTTATAATTCCTTTTGAAGGTTAATGACAGTCTTATAAGGTATCGTTTTGAGATAAAGGAAAATTATAACTTCTTAATAAACTAACTACAAATATGAGAATTAGAAGTATTAATAACGTTATAGCCCCATAAAAGAAATGAAAGTTCAATAAGGCCACGGTTTTATTACACTTAATAATCGCTATAGCATATCGTCTTTGAAAGAATGTATGGCCTTATTTAGGAAATATACCTATCGGTAAAAAAAACGGAACGGAAATGAGCTTTGAGAAAAATTTAAGATTTTAGTAACTTTTCGAAAAGTATCCGTACCATGACTTACTTTCGCAAATATGTGAACTTTAGAAATTTATTCTTGATTAAAGGTTAATAAAAGATATTTTATAAGAAATAATGTTGGCCTATTATATACTTTCAATTATTTATCTTCAGCAACCTAAATCCTCATTTATGGCAATATGATTCAGAAAAATTGCACAACGAGTATAAATAAATTCGATTTAATACCCATTCCCATCATTTCACCTGGCTATGATGTCTTGTATATTGGTGTGTTTGCAGCAGACTATGTTAACTAGAAAAATCAGGGACATACAATTTTCAGAAAATTACAGATTCTATAGTGAAAACATTCAGAAAAATAATTGAAATGACCCCTATGCATGTATGTATGTCGATACAATAATTCGAGTCCTATAAATCCCCGAAAGGTCAACTTTTTCAAAAGAATAGAAGGTAGAGCTTCTTGAAAATTAATTTGATGCTTTTCCTTTGATGCATGATATATATTACAGTGAAAAGTGACGCAGTAGGTAAAGAAAGGAACCATAATATCGAACAAAGTCTTTATCATCATCAAATGCATCCCGAGATTGATTTGAGATGACATAGAAAAATTTCATTGATATCTGAAGTACCCATAAAATCCATTTTATCCTTTTCAGACTACTTTTCTTCTGCAAATTCAGGTTAAAGATAATCATTGCCCTTTCTCGGGGCATGGACCAAAAGAAAGAAATTTTAATGAAAAATTCGCAATATTTGTACTTTCTAGAACATTACCAACATGTAGCAATCAACTATTCCATCCACTATTCCATAACGCCCATTTTTAGATAGTCGTTATTTTCCACCATTCGCACAATATCGCAGCTTCTTTGATACACTTTCCAGGATAAATTTCGACATAATTGAAACCCTATATAATCCATTGTAAATGAGTAATTGTTATTTATTTCATTATCGGTGTAGAGTAATTGAGGGCAACCTCTAAATTACGCAGTTTCTGTATTATTGTCTGACGTTTATATTTTATTATATAATTACGTTTTCTCCATTACGTTCCGATCCTCGCGTAACCAACAAAGGAATTACGAAATCTATTTGAACGATATTGAAGCTTAGGAAATCTAAAAATCAAAATGTCCTACCTTTCGCCAATTTTAGATCACCGTCCATCCATTCTCCTGAGCGGACGCAACCCGTGCTGCATTGAATGGGAAAACTGAAGCGTTGAAATATCCATCGGAGCTTATGCCATTCTGATTTCCATTCAGCATCTCTCACAAAGGGTAAGTGGCTACTCCTAAAAATAAGATACAAAAGAAAATTAAACGATAAATAAACGAAAAATATTTCCAGACCTAACTATACATAAATGAATGATTAACTTCTAATTGATGAGATAACGCATGTGAATTATGAAAATTATCCGGAAAGTATAATCATTAAATAATATATAGTTCTAAGTTTATTATTGGTTTTATTGTATATTTTTTGATAATTTGAGGAAGAGGTTAGTGAAGTGTTATATATGGAGTGTGTCATTATATGACTTGGACTATTAAGAAGAAGGATGAAAAAATATTGATAACCTTAGGATGTAGATATGGAGAAAGATGGATAAAGAGGTCGGAAAGATGAAGTAAGAAATGAGGAGGTTTAGAGGAGAATAGGAGATGATATGACTATGATGGAAACGATTGGAAGAAGAAAAGAGAAGAACTGGATAGGGTACCTGAGAAGGGATCGTTTGCTAATAATTAAGGCAGAGAAAAACATGAATAAATGAAAAAATGAGAATAACTATGCAAGATTACCAAGGAAAAGAGGACATGAAAAACGCTCTGACAGCACCGTGACTCTAACCTAGGTCTTCCACTTATCGGGAGATTGCTCTAGCCATTGAGATGACTTGCCTAAGTTAGTCGGACGAATCACTCGCCCTTCAGCTCCACCCATGCCATCGATTGTTTGGCAGCTCACTTAAACTGACAGCAAGGCAAGAAAGCAAATCAGGGTGCGTTACGGACGGCCAAATTGCTAGCAGAAAATAACTTGATCGGCGATTCCCTCCATCAGCTACCCAGCTGTAACTTCGTAAACAAGGCAATCAAATAATTTTCTCGAGCGATTTTTCCGGGCTATCACTGAGTGATGAGAAAGATTGCTCCTATTTTTCTGCCGATTCCTATCGTGACCGCCGGAAGCTAGAGGATTCCACTCCACAACAGAAGACGGTAAAGCTACCTGGAGATTCCTGAGCCTCGGTATTTTTCTTATTCAGTCTATACTCTACGGAAGTTCGAAATCCTACCTTTCTTCGTGTCAAATCTCGAAAGACATACTTTCTAAGGGAGAATATATTATGAACGTAACATTTGATTTTTCAAAATTGAACACTACATAATTAGTATATATAAAGGTGAACTAATGAATTTAACTTTAATCCATACATAAAAACAACCTTCTTTTCTGGTGATATCGAAATTAATTTAACCCGGTAACAATAGAAAAAAAAAGAAAATAAAAGGTAATTTGGAAGAAAACTTCAATTAAATTATATAATAGAAATTACTACGCACGGGAAGAAAACGCAAACAATATATAAACACCGATGTTAAGTAAATAAATTTATGAAATAAGAAAAAAGAGGGGAAAAGGAGTGAGAAAAGAGGGAGAGAGAGAAATTCTTTTAAGGAAAGAGCTTGAAGTAGTGGTTCTTAAATCCAGTAGCGTGCGAGATTTCTGAATCTGATGGGAGTGCGTTCCATAGCCTACATAAAAAAGCAACGGAGGTTTTATTAAGAAATTTCGACTTTGTGTTCCGATATTTGAGATGATAACCCCCTCCTATTGCAAAGTTTGTGAGTGCCGTTCACTGCATGGAAAAACTGTAATATGTACTGAGGTTGGTTTCTAACTTTGATTGAAATATTGTGAGAGGAGGTGGAGATTTCTTCTAGACTCAAGACATCCTATTTGATTTTTTGTCAACCGGTTGATACCTTCAGAGACATGAATATGTAAACACGTTGACAAAACTTGCCAAGCAAAAATTCTCTGAAGAGGTTATAAATTTTATTTCTATTTAAGATGGAAGCCTTATAACAATTTATCATATCAAGATATAAGAGAAAATATTATGAACTAATTCATAAAGAACACCGAGAGGTATTAAAAATCAAGTAAATAACTACTATCCTTCTTTCGCTTGATACTAGGAAACTTAGGAAAAACACACATTAAGCAATTCAGTGATGTTGGTTTCGTCAGGTTGTTGATAACTTCGTAACTCCGAAAATAGAACAAATAAAATTTACAGCAGCAGCAACCTAACCAAAGTGAAAGCAAAAAATGTAAAAGTTAGACATATTTCTCCGAAACACATATTTTGCTGGAAACCTTGCTCATTGGTTTCATATTTTCATGCATCATCTCTGAGATCACTCAATTATTATGACAAAAATGATTTATGGTGTTAGGCTATTTGGCTGTAAGGCTTGTACAATTTGCGACATGCCGTCCCCGATCTTCGGCAATTAGGGATTCAAAGAATTCTAGCACAGGTTTCAAAACCCTCTGGGTGTCGTGTTTCGAAATGATAGGAAGGTATGGTTTAGATTCCGAGTCCCAGAGAATTGGGCGATTCTTGGGAAACATCCCGGAGTTTTTTGTCGTGGGTCGCCGGAAGCGGAAACTGCGTGATCAGAATGTTATCTTAGGGTCAGTACTCATATATTCATTCCGAAATCTTTTACACTGATGCAAAAGCCATTGTGGCTGAAAAGGTGGAAAATCATACCATACCAATCATACCACTTTTTTCTGCAAATGAAATAAAATACTGAAAAAAAGGGAAATGAGAAAAACATCTCACAGAAAAGTATTCTCTGCAACATTTAGATTTTAGATTTATTCATTCATTTTTTTCAATGATAAAATCCCTCATTCTTATTATTATTAAAATTTATCGTAACACGGAAAATCAAACCAATTAACCAGATTTTTTTATAAAGTATGCTTAGATGTCTTGCCACATCAAAATAATGTACAAATATTTTCGCTCAAACAAACGTGTTTGTAAATTCAAAATTATTCCTCATATACAATAAGTTTCTCGCTCTATAGACAACCACCAAAAATATCAGCTGAGCCTCACTTGAAAAACCATTTCTGGAAATGATCTAAAATTATTTGTCAGTAACCTCACAGCTGAGTTTACGCAGTGGAATGAGTAGATTCGAGTGAATAAGAAAAATCAACCCGTCATCAAGCTGTGAGTCACATTCGATAATTACAGAGGAGATTTCAAGAGGATTCTGCGAAGGAAAGTGAAAACTTAATAGAATATGGTAGGCGAGCAAACATGTGATTCATGAGTCGGCGATTTGGCGGGAATTAGAGAGTAAAATAAGTTCGGTAGAAAGCAGGACCTTCTTCCCCTATTTTTGGCCAGGTCCGGTTTAACGCATTCAGACGTTGCCTCTCCTCACCTTGTGCTACACCTCATCCTCCTGTACCACTGTGGTCCTTTCACTTCGACCCCGCCTCATAAGAGGCCCTAGGGCAACTGCGAGAGAGGCCCCGCTATCGTTGCAATAGGGCCTTGCTTTCTCATATCCTATCCTCCAGAGCCATTCTCCGCTCGGGTCGTGTCACGTATCAAGAAATATCGCACTATGACAAAATCTCTAAGCCAGGGGCTCCAAAGCGCAATCGCGAATGGAGAAAGGTTTGGGTGAGGCAATAGAAAGGTTTGATTCTCCTAAGGCAAGGGTCGTGGGTAAATTGCCTGCTATAAGTAATACAAAATCTATCGAATTAATTAGTTCTTAATTAGGTAATATTAAGGCTGAAAGGAAAGAAATTGTAACTCAACTGTTAATGAATATGAGGTTTGAAAAACTCTCCAATCGCCGAGTATGTCGGTGACCACGCATAATGATCATTGGGATGACGGGATAGTCGTCGAAATGCGTATAGGATGTTTACCAGAAGGTCGGTAATCCGCGGCTTTCTTTCTCATATCGAGAAATTGGCCTGAGGGTTACCGGTATAATCGGCGATTGAAGACTTTTCCTCTCAAATATTAAGGATATTATTTCTACTTGTAGAGGGGGCTTCTTACCCATCTTAAAATCTCTCACTCGCATTGTGGATTTAATCTGGATTTAGGATCATAATGAAAAACCATTGTTGCAATGTTTAGCAAAGTGTTCTCGGGTAGCCAAGTGGGTAGTGTGCCTTCTTTATGGGTAAGGATGGGTGTATGTACCATCACCTAGAGTAATTGATCATCCCTCGCTGAAGAGGCTTCATAACAATATCAATTAATCTCCGCACCTTTCAATGCACACTGTAACATAAGTATTCACATTTTTGTCATTTTTAGTAGTGCGGAAGCATTTCGCCTGCTGCGGTTGACTTCTTCGATTGTTTAATTGCGATTGATTTAACATGAAAATTTTTGAGATTTACTAGTATAAAAGTAAAGTCCATGGTGTGACGTCCCTTTGAGAGACGCATCTTGACAGCCTAGCAAGGCTTAGCCAGCCAGCATTAACCGTGACACATGATCTTCCACGCCTCCGTATTTTCTGGCTTTCCGAAAATGAATCATAGCCCCCAGCAAGAATTGAACTCGCAATCGCTTCTACCAAATTTATTTACGATTGCCCACTAGGCTAGATTTACTAGTACGGAAATAAAATATCATCGTATGGTCGCCTTTTATAGAGTTAAGAAGCATCTTTCTCATATCCACGGAAATATGTGTTCATGATCATATACCTTCCTTACAAAACAGAGAATTTTGGGAGATAAGAAGCAAATGGCAGTTGAGGAATATTTCAATGACCAGTTGCAACTGACCGATTATCCATCATCGATCGATTGGCTGATCCTGACCATGATATATTTATTATATTTACACTATCAAAGAAGATGTATGAGATACGTGTCTTTATTACGAATAAATGAATAAATATGTTGCTTCACAAAGGACCTTATGATATATTTCTCACCGTCTAAATAAGTCGTCCTCTCTATCTGATACTATACTTGGCCTTTCACCGCCACTGGTGAACGATTAAAGAGGAAATATATACGAAATCTTATAAGAATTCAATAGAAGTTTTATTGCTTTCCGGAAACTGTTTTCCTTTGATATTTTCACTAGAACACATTTTTTAGGAACATAAAGTATTATGAGCTATTTAAACCGGTACAATCAATGCGAAGAGAAGGGTGAAAGTCAAATACATAAAAATGACCTCTGAAATGTCTACGTTTGATTGATATTTTGGCCTGACATCGATCTATTAAATGATCTCCAAATGGATCGATTGTGAAAGTTCCTATCGCTTTACAAAGACTTCTAATAATGTTTAGGCTTATCTAGGTCAGATTTTTTACGTCGACAGAGCATTAACGGAAATCATCATCTATCAGAACGAAAGAAATAATAAACTTAATGAAACTGATTATGTAATTTGAAATTAAAAATTAATTTTCTAGGTATTCCATGAGATAATCCCATCGAAGAAAGAAGTTTATTAATGATGAGGAAATTCATCCTTACTTATTAATATTATAAAATCATATTCCAGTTTTTCGTTCTTACAAACATCTGCAGTTAAGTGAAATTTAATTTAAAATTTAATGAGCAATTTATTTTCCTGTTATTTATGTAGTGTGGTTTTTCATTTACTTACATCCACATCATAATAATATATCCGTGATTATTACAGATAATTATAACTTTATTATTATTAATAAAAGTAAAGGAATTTTGGTAATTCATAAAATGGACAGATAAAAATAGCCCTCTAATAGGAAATGCATTTTTTGTTCACTTTTGTTATTAAAACTCCTTACTAAGTTATGATTATTTTATTATTAGAGTTGTACCTTGAAATATACGTGACCTTATACCTCGTTTACTATCATTTAGGAGCTGAAATTCGCAAACTTATTGTGGACTTGGCTTAGAAGGCTTAGAATTTCACCTTTATCTAATTAATTGCATACAAGGACTAAAGAATGACGTCTCGGGTATATTTTTTCATGACCATTAGTGATTAAAGATTAACATTGAAGTTTGAGAGAGTTAGGTTTATTGAGATAACTAAGGGATGCTCCTGAGATGTTTTATCACCAAAGCAGACGAATTCAGAATTTCCTACTATATATATGTATTTATTATTTGCTCCAGTGTGACATTTCTCTAGTGATAGCCCCAAACATCGACAATTAATAATTAATTCAGTAACACCCTCCACAGTACCCCTTACTAAAAGAGTATTACTCCCACACACATTAAATCTCCGGAATAACATCACCAAATTTATAAACAGAATTAGAAGAAACTTAAATATAAACGAAGGCGTAATTGAGAGAGAACATCCCCCTGGTACCCCCTTTCTATGCGTTTACACCGCAATACTGAGCAAACTCTAGAGAATGGTTCTGCTGTTGAAAATATATGTGAGTAAAAATTGAAGATAAGAGATAGCGGTTACTACTCAGGTTACCGTTGATTTTTTTCTTGTGCAAAGGTTATTCGGAAAAAAACACCAAGAAGAAGTTTATCAAATGATCTATACTAAATGCACAATTCTTGATTGATTTTAATGATCTTGATTGTATATATGTTTCTAGAACTATGGGAAATGATACTTTATGAATGCAGCCTAATAGAAAACGTTGAAAACTTTACATTTTGTAGATGTAAAACTTAAAAAATATGCAGAATAGTTGAGAAATTGACTAAAAGAGGAACAAAACTAACCATAGTAACTATTTGGGGATAGGGATTCCTGAACCCTTAGAAAACTTAAACAGATGCTTCTGAAAAAAGATTAATTCAATGCCTACATAATACGCAAGTTACTGGTACTACACTTTCATCTTTGTGTAACTGTAAATAGAAATCCAGAATAAATATATCAATTCTTATTTGGGTAATCACTATATTTACAAATGATGCGGACGCAAAAGCAAGTCTGTCGCTGCAGCTTTCACTGCCAAAGCGTATTACTATCCATAGAGCAGTTTTTTGCACCCAGAATTTCCTATTCATGACGTCAAGAACGGAAATGCATTACATAACAATAATTATGGACCGGGAAATTCAGCTGAGAGGAGTTACATCATTCTAAAAATCACAGTTTGAATAAGGAACACCTATTGCGAAGCGAATCTCCTACATATTCACTCATGTAAATAGAAAATAGTATGCTCGTAAAATGCCTGATTGTTAACAGTACCTATAAGAGTAAGAAATTTCAGCATTTAAACCCCCTTGATGATAGAAACATAGTCTCCAAAATGCGCATCGGGAGTTTGTGAAAATCAGCAGCTGTGCCTGGAGATAACCCTTTCTCAAGAATTGTTCCCGACGGTTTGCCGGTTTGACGGTTTTGCATTCGGCGATTGGAGAGTTCCTGTTTCTCTTATTCATTGGCAGCCGAGTTCCATTTATTTTCTTTCAACAGTACCTATTCTTAGAGAAAAATAATCTGCACATCCAGTTTGGGGAAAAACATAACTCGCCGTTGATGGATAATTTCCCACATGACTTCCTTATCATGTGATCAGGGACCAATTCGATAAGAAAGGCTTCCGTGTTAACGACTCTCTACTCCCACTCTCTGTATTTCTTCCACGGCCACGCCCCTCTTTAACTGATCACGACTTCATCCGAGCACGCGACTCACACATCACCCGTAGCGCGGAAGTTTAATCGAACTAAGTTCATAGCCCTTCACGGACGAACCTCCGAATGGGACCGTGGCTTGGATCGGCAATGTTGACGGGAAAGTGGAACGCGGATGGGAAAAAAGTGACCGCGGGGCTTAAAAATAAGAAGCAGGGTCCACTCGCTGGAGACATGTTCCTGATCTCAAATGTCACAGGGTTAACGAGGTTAGGAGCGGAATCTTAAAATCGGAACTCGTGTAACGTTGGTGGCCATAAAAAAATGCAATGATAAGGAGCACTCGGTGCAGAAAGTAGTAGCTGCTGAAATAGAGAGCTGTGAGGTAAGCTTGGGAGTAAGTGACAAACAACATGCTTCGCAGATTTATTTTTCTCCCATCGCTCAGCGAAGTCTTACGATTCTTATATGCAATACAAGCATTGAACAAGTCATGGTGGAAGTAAAACTACTCATAGTATGGGAAAGTATATGTTGAGACTGATTGTCATAAAAACATCGGAGATTTTTCCAAACGAGAATATCAGATAAAGATATGAAAATGGAAACGGTGGTTAATGATATCCATGTTTATGGTTTTTGTGAATATTTATCTAATTGTTGCCATATCATCTTCACGATTCCTTTTTGCTTTTGATAGTTATCAAGGGTAAAAAGAAAGTAACCATCTCCAATAAGCTGATCGTTTATCTAATTTTGTAGATAGGCAGAAAAAATTAATGTACCCTTTCGAGGAAATATTAAGAAAAAATAATGAAAATGATTTTAATTCAGAGTTTCTTCCCTATATATGCTCCCGATATGCGGTAAAATTGCGGTAAAATTAAAATTATTTCGATAAAGATAAGTACACACAAAAAAAGAGGTAAGTATTTTATCTCTATATTTTGCCGAGAGTGTATCAGCTTCTTTTGCCTTTCTTCAAAAAAATTAAAAATTCGTTTACTAATAATTTAGGAAGACACTCAAAAAGAATTATCATTAAAGTGTAGCAGTTCATAAATTTTATTTCCTCCATTGCGAATCTGACATTTCCATTTTAATGATATGATTTGTATACTTTCATTGGGAAAGTCGAAGTTGTACTTGGCCCCTTTTCCTATTTGCCTAAGCGTCCACTCACATCTATGCTCAACATACATATTCAGGGAGAAGAAATTAGCAGAACTTACGAAAATCAAACATACAGGACATTTGCATTATCAAACGCTACGCCATTAATTAAAAAGGAAATAAAATGTAAAATTCTTGGCAGTATGCACATATTTTATGAAATAAGAAAAAGAGAATGTTTGGCATAAAACCAAGTAAATCACGATGGATTTTAGTACAGTATTTCAGAATAAAAAAGAGTTTTCCTTTTCAAAATATATTTAACTCTTACAAGGAGACTACACACCGTCGGACGCGATTTAAGTGGTAAGACTCGGTAATTTGATAGATATCGAGTCAAGATTGACGAATCACCCCCAAAGTTGGGTTTTATGAGCGATAGTTTTCACGGAAAATGAACTTAAAGTTTACGAAAAATTGTCAGGTAGGCTATAAAGCTAAGCGTAGCGACCTTCGTCATTCGTCATTTCCCTGAAAAGGCAACACAGCCTAAAGCAGGGGAACTTCTCAATGTAATGTATAATGACCAAAAGACCAATAAACGCTTTTCAAAACAACAACTTCGTCATTCGAACGTTTGGCGCAGTGGTATGGTATCCGCTTCCAAAGTCCTTTTGGTCGGGTTCGAGCCCTCATGCGGGAAAATTTCTTTCCTCTTTTTTTCTTTTACGTACTCTGTCATAATCTTAATCTATATCTGTTTTCTTCTTTTGGTGGATTTTATTTAGTAAAGATTTTTATTTCGCGCATTCAGAATTCATTCCTTAATAAAGAAGAAAACAGATATAGATTAAGATTATGACAGAGTACGTAAAAGAAAAAAAGAGGAAAGAAATTTTCCCGCATGAGGGCTCGAACCCGACCAAAAGGACTTTGGAAGCGGATACCATACCACTGCGCCAAACGTTCGAATGACGAAGTTGTTGTTTTGAAAAGCGTTTATTGGTCTTTTGGTCATTATACATTACATTGAGAAGTTCCCCTGCTTTAGGCTGTGTTGCCTTTTCAGGGAAATGACGAATGACGAAGGTCGCTACGCTTAGCTTTATAGCCTACCTGACAATTTTTCGTAAACTTTAAGTTCATTTTCCGTGAAAACTATCGCTCATAAAACCCAACTTTGGGGGTGATTCGTCAATCTTGACTCGATATCTATCAAATTACCGAGTCTTACCACTTAAATCGCGTCCGACGGTGTGTAGTCTCCTTGTTAGTAGTTTTATTCGGTAAAGGACTTAATTCCTCAGATGTATTTATTTTTGGAGTAATTCTCTGTATCATAAATATGGATGGATTATTTTAGAGAGGAAGGGGTAAGCTATTATATAATTCTTGATTTGCTATCACTTCCTTTAAGTGGGGTGCCAGGTATTAATCAAGTCTCACATCACAACTGTCAATGAATTAGCATTACAATTAAAGAAACATAGAAAAACCATAAATTAAATGCTGCGATTAAAAATCATCACTTATACTACTCTTAATTTTTAATAGACCTCACTATTCGTATCAATAGTTTCCTTTTCGTTTTATAATGCAGCCTTTTGGAAAAACCCTCCTATGGCAGATAATTATTCTACTTTAGTTATTCGTACATTTCATTCTTCCAACCTCACTAATTAAAACACAAAAAACAACAAAATGAGACAGATAATATATTCAACTCAAGGTCGTTTAAAAATAGGGCGCAAAATCCACACCCTTTTTACGAGAGTTCACCCTCGTATATACAGACATCAGTTTTGGCAATAAGTGCGAAATTGTGCTCTAAAACCATCTGTTGAGCTCCGAATGCGTGCACCTGTCGCTCCGAGGAAATGGGAGCATTGATTCTCAAACGGGTCTGCTCTTCGGACTGTTTTCTTTTCGTGAATTTGACTTCGGCCAGATGATTAGAGAAATTGCCGAATGAGAGCAGGGAAAGAGATCAAGGGGTCAATATTTTAGATTTTCAAGTGGAAAACGTAAAAAAATCCATTAACAAGGTTAAGAGGATGCTGCACTGGGCCTCAGAAGGGCTAACTTAGAATTAAACTCTGTTTGGTCTTATTTTAATGTCTGCTAAATATCCATAAGATTAAGGCGGTAAGTCATGCAAACACGCGAATCCGTGAGGAAAGGCGTTTCGAATTATAATTCCCATCAATTTCCGCGTCAGATGGGCGAACCTGCTCATACGTAGATTTCTTTTCGCGACGGAAAGCTCCAAAAAAAAAATAGATAGTAAAATTCCTCCGGAATGACATTTTGCATTACCTCTATCGCTAAAAAAAATTAACATCAAATATTGCGGAGTAAGGAAATACCTTCTGAACCCACGATTATTCTCTGACTATCGAGTTCCTCATCTGGTTAAAACTGGATGAGAATCGGCGATGTGAAATGAAAAGCAACGATCCGCTGATTCCCAGGTCGCAAATATATAGCGATGCCGATATTTCATTTCCTTCACTACACCACCACATACAAAGAGAGTATCGAGATCGTAAACAACCGAGAAGCAAGTTCTCCCGAGGGCCAAATACGATTTGGGTGGATAAAGCGAGTTTGCGAAGGCGTAAAGTTTCCTTCCGCGATAGCGCCAACCTGGATTCCCGAACGCCTATCTCATCGAACCCATCGGGAAATATCCGAGAATCTCCACCGTAATGCATTACCTAACCAGAGGAATAATCCACCCCGGCGATATTTTCGCCGCAGAATCATTCCTGGACGAATTTCTGGTTTTACAACTCTCGGAAATGCGTCGGTCGCCCCGAGGAAGATCAAAGTGAGATGGAGTGGGCGACAGAAGGTAGGGCGTCTCGTTTTCCCTTTCGTTCCTTTCCCTTCACCTTGCCTTCCCCCCTTTCGGTCCAGCAATGCCTTTCCCTGCCCTCCCCCCGCTCTCAAAGACACCACCGCTCACTTCCTCCCACTCCTCCACGCCCAAATGGTGCGTCTGGTTGGGTGCGGTAAGACCGCGTGAAAGGCCTCGGTCGCGGTGCGGAAAAGAACCCGTGACCTCCCGCGAGGATGGAGTCGATGAGCGGACACCTACGCCCCGCACGGACGCCCACGGAACTGCGGATACTGAGAGATTACCGAAGTCGCAAATGAGCCAAAGTGGAGATTTTGGCCATTAGCCTAATCCCCGAGGCGTTTTCGCAGCACGCAACATAGTAGCGATTTCGAAGCCGGTAGCGGTAATTCGCTTTTCCACGCTCTCTCATAATTATATCTATAAAGCGATCGTAGCTGAAGAGTGTCTACTAAATAAGGAAGAAAGCACGGAAATATCCACATATACAGAATTTCGCAAAGGAACGTCCTATAGTAAGGATCTAGAAGCCCTTCCTTACCTCAAATGAATGTGTATCAAATCGTTAAGAAATACTCTTACGGCGGGTTAAGGAATTACTATATCTAAATCCTCACAGAATTTCTAAGTAGATAATAGTGCGGCGTCCATTAATATTTCGTTTTATAACCTTTTACAGTGGCAATTCGGTGCCTTTTGTTATCTATCGATACAAAATTTTTCAGCAGCAATCGTTTGCACGGAGAATAACCTTCACGAGTTCGAGAAAAAATATATCATTAGGTTAAAATCAACTACCTCAGCCTTCACTTGGTGGAACAACGATTTCATTCATCGAGAAAGGAAAGTCATAAAGTGATTCGTTCTCAACAAACAAACTAACGAAATGCTATGTGCATTTTCTTCCATGTTGAATGAAATAGTATTATTTGTTTGAGAGGTCAGCAATTAAGAATTAAAGAAGTGATAAAAATGCGAAGAAAGAGTATGAGAACGCAATTATGAAAAATTCTCTACCTGAAGTTGGGGAATTTCATTCAAAAGAAAGAATTATGAATGGATGAAATGAAACAGATGTCCTAAAATTGTCGATCAGCGAGACATCGAATTATTTTTCTGAAAATTACGCCGCAGAAGAGAGAAACTTATGAGGGTGGCAACTTTCTCTTGGAAGTCTTATGGGCCTGCGTTGAGGAAAGTATCATAAAATTATATTCGTCAAATTATTCTGTCTCAGAACTAATGATTAACATAATTTGTAATCTTCCTTAGTTGGACAGGGAGGCAAGCAATTTGCTAAAAATTTTATTAATGCGCCATATTTCAATTTATTATAGTCTTATGATGAATAAATCACGAGATTAGAAAAGAGGGCTGATGTAAGGTCCAAACTCTTTTAGCTTTAACTCTCTCTGGACAATCCTCTGGGTTATTTTTTTTCAAGTTTGGGTGTTTTTCTGTTGGAGGTTAGGTAAATTTTGGGAGGTTATCTGGCGGTTGAGCAATGAATGGGAGGAGTAAGAGAAAGGAAAAAGGAGAAAAGGTTTTGTTATTGTATCTTGTTCCATACTTATGCGCAATGACAGCTAAAGAAGTTTGGATCTTATCTCACGTCATATATGCCGTTTCTTAGTTTCTTATACAGCAAAGAGTGCCGCATGGAAAATAAGGTACGAAATTTCTGTTTCCATAATGTATAACTTTTATTATTTTTCTTATGAAAGATAAGATCGAAGTCACCCACGGCCGAAATATTCACGTGTTGTTAAAGTATTAACAATTACAAATCAAAGGCAAAGGAAGTATCCTTATAAGCGTACACCTTAAAAAGTAAAGGAAGGTAACGGTAATTAACCTTTGGGTGATAATGATTAAGTAATAAGAAAGAGACGTACTCTTCACGACGTACTCTTCAGAGACGTAACTCCACAGTCTTGTTCCACATGTATATCGTGCATACTGACATAATGATATCTCCATTGGAGATGAAACGCATTGAACCTTCTTAACAAGTATTGATAGCTTTAAGATCACGTCTCTTTCTTATTGAATTCTGCTATCAGTGGGTCCATTATTGCTGATAATTATGTTATACACCGCTTTTCTTAATCATCAAATCTATTAATGAAAAAGATTTTAGAAATACGTGACGAGGAATTCGGAATTCGGGCTAATTTTTAGGAACTAAAGGAAATTAGAGAACAACTTTTTTTATCTACATGTGTATCAAAAGAAAAACCTAACTTCCACTCGCTTTAAGTTCCGGGTGTTTCACTCACTTTAATTTCCGAAAATGGAAAATCCGCCCGCTGAGATCATTCCCACCATTCAATTTCAGCAAATTACACCTGATTCTGCACCCATGAAAGGGCCGGTGATTATCTTTTTATGCCTCTAGTAGGGAAGTGGACGAGATGAGGAAGGCAGGATATTTGAGGGGATGTCACTTCTTTTCTCCAATCCACGTTTCCGAGCCTCGGGTAAGTTTCCGATTTCGGCGAAAGTTTTTAAATTACATATTCTCGACTGTCCAAATGATACAGGAAAGATTCGCGTGTTCCTTTCTCGAAAATTTGGCGATTTTGATATTTTCATGAGATTGTGAACAACTAGATGCATAGATAGCCAAGAATCAAAAATTTAGTTCATGTCTACATCATGGGAAACTTGTATGTACGTATTTCAATACATTATCGGACGTACGTGGTTTTCATGGTAAAAATATATACAGTAAAACCCGTTTAAGACACACTATCTTAAGACCTGGTTTCCTCACGATCCTGGTCCCTGTTACACAGGGTGTAGTTACCGCTTAAGACGCTCTGCTATCAGCTCAAACCACGAATATTTCCTATCTCCAGATGCACTGCAACCCAATCAGCCAATTAGCCAATCGTTCGCCACATTCGATAGACCAAAAAAAAATTACTTTATCTGTATCGCCGTCCTCTCCCCTCTCCTTGTCTCTAAAAGGATTCCTTGGTCTCCTCTTTTGAATGACTGATTTTGTGAGAATAAAATTAAAATATCGCGAAGCGGAAGAATCTACATCCCACCATGGGAGCCGATGCGAACTCTGAGGGAGGTCTTCTCAACCACTTTTTCCTCAGGGCGGAGAATAGATTAAAAAGTCGCTTTTCGGTGTTTCCTTTCGTCAAAATCTTAAGAAGTAACCTTCAGGAAAAAACAAGAAAAGTAGTGCTTAGCGGGCAGTTGAGCGTAGTCTCGAAGAGATCGTGATACCCTCTCACCACTGCTGTTAAAAAATCATCATTCCTCCATAATTGACTATCTGGTAAAAATCTGCTTCATTGTGGAGTGAAAATGATCAAAATTAGATAAATTTAACTTCTTTACGCGAAAAACAGACCGTTCTTCAATAATACGATGAAATAAAATAGCATTAAACAACCCGATTATAACACTATCCCGCTTAAGACGCGATTTTCGCTTGGTCCCCAAAAAAAATTCAATAGGGTTTTACTGTATATTATGCGTTCTTCGCAGACTGCAAGAAAATGCTTTACACGTATAGTATAAACTCTAATTCCAGCAGAGTACTTGGAGCAGGTAGGTCATATTCTGTTGTGGTTTTATTACCACAACTGAATATTAAATATTAGTTTCTAGATTTCTAAATATCCCATGAATATCGATCTTTTTGAACTGCGGAAAGCTTAAAGTACATAATATACATACATAGAGTACATTAATACTCCAAATAATTCAATGATCAATGATGAAGTGAAGCATTCTTCCTAATTTAATCTTAGAACATTAAAATTTAACGCATATGCAATTCAATCATTTTCCGCCCTTGGCTAATTCATAACAGATCTCTGCAACTAAATTTCCTTTGCCATTGATTATCGTGGCTAATGTTATGTAATATTATACAAGCTGTTTCTGAGAGTATGTGAAGGACGGCTTTAAATTCTGAGACTCGCCGAACCACCGCTAGAAGGCGTCTACGGCGCGCACGTGGTCGCACTTCGGCCATCCACCCAAATCCACCTTAATTTCCTTAACTTTGTCGGTCCATTCGAACTGAAAGCTGTCCTGCCACCGGCAAATATCAATAAAGGTCGTGTAAATCGAAAAAATAAAAGGGAGCAAAACCAGCTCAGAATTATGTGATTGATATGTAACAATCGGTAGCCCGTTGCCCAAGATTTGCATCCATGAAAGGAGTTCCTTCCACGAGGAATATTCTATAAGAAATTCGTCCTCGTCGTGAACAAGGATTCAAACTAATCGCAGTTTCAGATATTCGAACTGAGAACATTGAAGGAACTTAGCAACTATAAATCTTACTCAAGATTCTTCAAAAAGACGAGTTCGACAAGCTATCCCCGCTGAAGTGCTAATTTGAGGGAGTCTGATGTTGTTTAACTTGCTGCTTTGGTAAGATTTATTGGAAATTTCTACTCGCTACCCTCTGACTCCAGTACTTTCTCGCATTTGATGTGAATGAAACTCATCTGAAAGGCTGGAGATCTTTCTTTCAATAGCCCCATAAATCTCTTTGTGAATTGATTCGGAAATTAATTTGCTGAAAGAAGGTAATGGGATAGGTGAATAAGAATGACAGCTTTCGACATCACCTTTCTTCGCTTGTTTTCATCACAAATTTATGGAATCTACAACGATATCATTCTCTACCGTCCCAGTAGACCTTAAATACTACAAGGAAACATACTCGTATACGATTATAAATGTTTAGCAAATTTCAATGATATCAAAACATGATTACTATGATTTAAGACCTGACGTTCTCAAATAAGAATATGTAAAATCCTAATGATTTCCATGTATTTTTATGGTTGCTTATGAGAAGTTATACTTCATAGTTGCCTTACTTTAGTTCTTATTCAACTGATGTGAATTTAAGTTACGATTCGTATCATCGTATTATTTTATATTGTTATTATATTCAATCTCATTATTTTTAAAGAACAATCGTTTTTACTAAGTGATCAAATTGTAAACACTTGTGAAATTTCACGTAATTTTCTGCTAATTATAACCATGAACTTCTCATTTTCTAGATATTGAAATTAAATCGCGTAAACTGCTCTTTTTTACAAAAAAATCTTTCATTAAAATTAACCAGAATTGCCAAGGAACTCTTACAATAAGCAAGGAATTTCACGTAAAAATATTAGGTTAATAATCATGTATTCGTCTATTTTTTTAGGTAATGAATGACGCAAATGTTCCGAGTATCAATTACATCAAAAATATACGCAATTTTATGCATATCGTTAATTTTTATCCATCTGTTTTGCTAAGTATGAACGTTTCAGCGGTATGCTACTGGAAATATTTACAAGGACTTTCTTTCCATTGGTAGTCTATTACCGAGTAAAATAAACTTAAAACACTAAATTATATTTATTTATGCCATAAAATACTATCAAGTATTTGAAAAATAATAAAATCAGTATCGGAACTAATTGTTCGTATGATTTCATCTAATATTTGACGTGCCTCTTTCTTCAAGAACCCACATTAAAAGTAAAGGTCGAAAACCTCACGCAATTTTTGCGAACTTCTATAGCGTAAGCTACTTTTCCTTACAACATAAAAGACTATTAGAATCATGTGAGCTAAATTTCACATTTACCCAGTCGTAAAACTGAAATAATTTCACTTTCATTTTATACCCTCCTGATAATCTCCGAACCACAGATTACTTAAATAGTTCAACTAAATTCAATGATGATTACGTTTGATATGAAATGTCCTTTCCGAGAGAATTTTCTTGGCAAGTCTCTAGGTCAAATTATCGAAGAATTTTTATTAGGCGGTAAAACGCCCCTTTCGCAACCTTTCCCTGAGTTCCCCCAGAAAAACTCACCTGCGAAGGATCGCGAAATACATTTTTTTCACATTCCGCGAGGGAGCGCCAACGACCCTCAATTGTTAACGAGCACCGTGAAATCTCTCTCGTTGTTATGGAAATGTGTGAGCTCCAATCGCGGTCATCAGAGGCGATGTGGAGAAACTTGAGATTTGCATCAGATGCGTAATGACCAAAGAGAAGAAAAGTCCGGTAACTATGCAGAGTTGGATGGGCGAAATCTTTAAATTCCCCAATTTGGAATGAATTAATTATGATGGTATCAAAATGTTTAAGTGATTGAAGGGATTCGGAGATCGTAAAATCAAATATCACCCAACCAACTTTATCCAACACTTGAACACAATATTTCCTTTATTCTAACGATTCTATAAAAATTTCTCATGGGTAGTAATAAGGACAGAGGCATCCTTTAACGCAAAAATGACCTAAACTATTCCTCATAGCAAGTACCTTTATTCTTCACGATGACGATTCATTTGCTTTTCAAATAAGTCATCGTTACCAAGCAGCTCGGAATACTAAAGAGTACATCATTACTTACTCAAGGTTAATTATCCCATAAAGATGTTCAAAGACTGCAAATAGTTACAAACTAAGAACTAAATTACTTTTTAAATCTCAAAGGGTAAGAAGTTTACTTTCACCTCCATTATTGCTATATCGTTCCAAGCAACTCCATCTCATTCACTATAAATATTCCGTGGTATTAATACTGTAAATAGAAAACAATTTTCCCTCTGAAAATAACTTACGTTGATGGCTTAAAAAAAACGCATTCCACATTTATTTCCGCTGCCCTACATGGTAACGTAAGCACATAAATTGGAAAAAAACATAATATTTAATAACGAAGAACAACTAGAGTATACCTCAGTATGCTGGATAAGAGCATTCGGGGCTGCAATTTTTAGTTTAGGTCAAACACAATATTGCGTTCTCAGTCATATAATAAACTTCTCGAGATAGTGAAACACATTATAAAACATGTTCGATTCGAATTTCATTTTCAGGAATCAAAAAGAGAGCACAAATGAGAGCAATGGCTTCAGAATAACCCATCAAAATTGTATCCTAATCTAAAAAACTTAATCTTTTACTGGAATTCTCTCTTTCACAGAAAAAGTGTATGTGAATTTTACCTTAGGTATGAGTACTAAAACCTAATAAGTGAAATAACGCAAAATGTTATTTATCTACTCCAATTCAATTACGATATTGTGAGATAGCTGATACCGCAAATGATAGGCTATAGTCTATCATAGTGCGACTTCACTATTAGTGAGAGCTTTTCAATCTACTAGATTTATCAAAAAATTCATTATTTTTAGTAAGAAAAAATTTGTTAGTTACGGACTGGCCGTTTGTGACATAAGCCCACGGTTTCCACGCCTTGGGTAAACCAAGGCAATGAAAAAGAATTACTCCAGTTATCAGTATCAGTATCAATTCATTTGATATCTTCTAATCTTGCATATTAACATTGAAAGATATTCTAGATAGAGAATTTTCCCTAATGTCGAGTTCAAAATCCTTGTTGTAATTTGTCTGCATTATTGATATTAGATATTACATAATATCACAGTGAACACGATAAATTTTACAGATTAAAAAAATAGGAAGGTATAAATAAAAAATATGCCGAATTAAAATAATAAATTCATGATAGGAAAAAGAAACGGACCATTAACTGTTACCAGACTTGCGTTCCTACTAATAGATTCAGAATTGCGTCTACAGTTCGTTATCATTTTAATGAGTGCCAAAAATTAGGTCAGGCATGAAATGTAAAATTCAATAGTATAAGAAAAGGAGAGGAAAACAAACTTATGAAGAAATGGACTGATTTGGGGAACAGAGAAAGCGTGAAATTTGCCTTAAGGCTCTCTCGATCAAATGTGAAATGATCAGATGGTTTTGTGAAGATAGTATCTGCGTCGTTCTGAATTATCTAATCGCTGCAGCTATGCTCGCTTACTAGAGTTTTCATACTATTTCTATAATGTCATGCTCGATTTACCATTGCTTCACGCGAGTAACATGCTGATAAGCATGAAGAGTAATATTAAATTGTATTTGGATTAACAATAATTATTAAAATATATAAACATCTTGCAAAATAATTTAGTTTCAATAGTTAATTTATCGCGAATTTATATAACTGAATAATTTATCAATTAAAGTAATGAATGGTACACTACTGAAGGATCTAATAAATTTTAAGATGATCTCTTCTTCTAACGCTCATCGGAGAAAATAGAAGGTAGATCAACAAATTATAAAACTGAATGAAATCGTTGAATCAAGCGAAATCATACTGCTATCGAACCAGTTAAAATGTATGTTAAAAACATTTTTCCTAGAAATTGCTCCTGTCAACTACACGAAAGAACACGTATCCATTTCATCTAGGGGATTAAGGGATTAAATCTTGACTAAATAGCAGTTCAATATAATATTTATCCCTCCGAAGGAGTCACAGTAGTTATATATCTTCATAGACTGTGACAATTTTAGGTGCAAGCAATAGTAATTATATTGCAAAACACACTCCAAACAAATCGTTAATTCAAAGAAATAAGAGGTACACAAATGTATAATAATGTATAATATGTATAATATATAATAAACGAAAAAATTTTAGAAGTATGTTTGATGTATTCATGTTTCATTTCAATAATTCAAGATAGTTGTTTCATAATTAGATTGATGTTTCATAGATAGCGGTTTCACATGAAATGCTCTCTTTAAAAGCGTTTCTTCCGATCAGCAACTAGGTACTTTCGAATCCAAGGAACCGATAATCAAAAATAAAGAAATTTTAGGCACTTTCAAATGCATAGAATGGATATCCGAAAATAAAGAAAGCTTACCGCAGACCCATAGACTTTTAACCAATGAAGTGACTCTATAGGAAAAAATTATATGAAAAAAAATCGCGATTCTAACCTACAAATATTTTCCGCAAATCAATTTTGGCAAAAACCACGGCTTATGGGAGAATCACGCGAAACCTAACCACGAAACGAAGCACATGAAAACGAAATTCGGAAGTTTTTCCTCATGAAAGCGTGCTCATCCTTTGCGTGAGAAAAACACTACTTCGCTCCATTTAGGACACCCTCCCTCCCTCGAGCTCTTCCTCAAAGCGGAAAGAATTCGTCCAGCAGGAGATATCTCTCCTCAGCACATCGCTTTCCACCTTGCGGCACGCGGGTGCCCTAATGAATGGCCGAGAATGTCGCTCCATTTTTCCCTCTCCGCCTTTTCGGCATCCAACATTCGCCTTTCTCCAGCCGAAAAAGCTGCCTTGGTTTGATCTCACTCCTTTCGGACATTGGTCAGGAGACGCGTACCTTTCTCTCCCTGCCGGTCCACCGGGGGGGACCAGTCGTTAATTCGGACATGGTTCGCTTATCGCCTCCCAAACTGAATCCACCGCTATATTCCTAGACATAGGATTAAGCCCGGTTGGAATAGACCAATCTGTTCCAGTCTTTGGGGAAGAGAAGGGTTGACAAACGTCAATGGCTGATAGATTTGTTTTGTTTTTCCAGAAGGCGGTTTCAGTGTCACTCTCTTTGTCTTATTATCTTTTTAATGCAAAACGGGGGCAGAGTTTGTACAATTTGGCATAAAATATTGAGACTCTGGTATGACGCTACAAACAAAGTTGTTCCGGAAGTTTTTCGTGAGACAGTGATCGATTGACACCATTCGGAATCTGTTTTTTTTTTTTTTTTGATTCCCCTATTTCCTCTTTCTCTTCGGGCGTTGAAGTCTCCGGGAAGATGATTTCTTAGAAGTGGACTCAACTATAAACAGACAATAGCAGATGGTGCACACTATCTTCTACGTATGTCAAGGCTAACTGACTGTAACGTTTCCAGTATTGGTGGTAAATACTCATACTCTTATCATCTTTGTGAACCATATTTAACAGCAAAGCTTTCAGACGGTACATCTTGGAGGATAGCTCCTATCTTTTACCAAGTGAGTCAATGAGACAAAAATAATCTCTATCGTACCCTACTGGTAACCCTCAGCTGATGGAAATCGGGCTTGAAGATCAAGTATAACTAATACTTTCAATCGCACTAGAATGATACTCAAACTGAGCTCATAAAGTACGCGTATAATATTTTCTCGATTTAAATTTTCCCAAAAATTTTCTCTCTCAGAGATCCACATTTACCACCAGGATAATAAATACCTCTTTCAGGTCCTTAGGATCATTCCGCCCGAAAATTGCACGCACAAATGCTGTTCAACGCTTTCTAAATAATGTCGAAAGCGTTACTGATCAAAAGCTCCCAAATCCGTCGTACTCGAATGTAAAAAAATTCAGATAATATTTATTTGTGGAAAGTTTGATCACTGCTCACTTCGCTCCTTGCCATTATATAAAGAAAATCAAAGCATGAATTTAAACTAAAGAGATATAGAAATAAATAAAATAAAGAATAGTTACATAAACGAGATACTAAATCAGATGGAAATTTCATTCAGGAGTTTGATCAATTTAGAATTGTCTCCTATGCAAAATATTAATGTGCAGCAGGCAATTGATCAGATTGCACTTATGATTTTCACTTTAAAAACTTTTAACCCTGTCTATTACATAAAGATGTTCCATTCCCCAAAGAACAGCGTACATGTTATGATACTTCAATGAATTATATTAAATCTATGCACCACTGTCAACTTAGCCTAGCCAAGTGACGTTCACAGTGGATATAACTTGATCAACTATCTATCCGAATATTTGGCTTCTTTCACAAATCCGCAGACTTCTTCAATTAATTCAGCTATTATTCCTTTTCATGATATTTATAGCATTGCGGAGTCAACAAACAATTCATTCATTAATAGTTTTGACGCTACCACGTCATCGTTAGGTCCGTAAAACCGGAAAAAATAAGGCACAGAAAAAGTGGGAAAGCCCTGGAAGAAAACTGCAGTAAATAAATCAAGAAACGGTTAATTACTAATTCATTGATAATCGCTGTTACTCGACGGAACGGCAGCAACGTGAAGATTTTGAAGGGGAGGAGAGAGTTTAAATCCTGGTTAGGTCATCAGTTTGAATCTTCGGAAAAGCCCCTAAACTAAAACGTATTAAATTTCTTTCGAAGCTTTCTCTACCGAAACATGCTTACTCATGATGAGGACCAACGGCTCTTCTTTCTCCGTTCCTGTTTTCGTAAGAACAGGTCGGTCTCTTCGAGCAGAAAAAAGCCAAAAACTCTTTTTGTTTCGATTGACTCACTAAATCAGACGTGGTCTCTTGAAAAAGAAATGTATCATTGGTACCTACCATACCTCAAGCTCAGGAGGAAATGTATAAAACATCAAAGTAGTTCTGAAAACGTGTATATTTAGACACACTATTAACCGTTTAATAGATAAATTAGTTGGGCTGTTAGTGAATGAGATTTTCACAACCCAAACTGCCCTTCAATATGAATATTTTCGACGTTTGAAAATCTAAGATACCTTTATGAATGGATGTTTTTAATTATCTCAATCCCTAATTACTTTTTAGGGCTTTTTATAATTTTACAAAATGCGCTAGTTTATGACCAGTTGCTTGATTTAAAATTTTATTCTTCTTGAGCTAGATTTTTAATTGGGAGTATATTTTTTTAATATCTTGAAGTATTTCTTAATGTGCTTAAAGTTATTCACAGCATTAAACGTGATTAAGCTATATCAAGTATTTATTCTAAACAAGATTTATACAAATAAAAACGCTGATATTATTTAGATTTTTTTTAAACTGAAGGAATAATAAATATAAATGAACTCAAGAAGCAATAACCCCATCATTTTTACGAATAAGCAAAGATTTCCAATTTAATTTAGACTTTAAAATGTAAATGATAATTCACCTTTGGAACCACCATTCATTAATTTGTTTACTTCCCTGCAATGTTCTGAAAATTATTCCGCAAGGTAAGGTATACAGGTCACCGTTTCTTAGTATGAAACGCACGAGCAATTGACACGCTTATAGCGCAAATTGGATTTGTATTATTCATTCAGTGGTAATAAAGAATCGCTCTTCTCATGTGGATAATGACCGAGATGATAAAAAATAATGCCGCATTTCTTACAGTTTTGCAAGATCGAGAAGTAATTATCGTTGAGATATTACGACGCTAAATTCTCCAAATGAGTGGAAACATACAGATCGGAAAATTTATTGGTACAGTGTATTAATGACAGCATAAATTGAGAGAATGGGTTGTACTTCAGTTAACTTGCTTTCTGGTGTCGCGAGTTTTACTACCTCATCATTATGTCGACTAAGAATACCTACGCTGCTTCTAACACACATTGTATTTTTGATAGAAAATTTAATTTTTTATAAGAGAATATTTTATCAAAATTTCAACACCAATTAGGAAATGGAATGTTTCTTGGAACATTCAGCTTAATTATTTTGAAAATGTCGTCAAAAAAATATCAGGCTTCCCAATAAAATGCTCAAAGATAAATTTTGGTACACGAGACAATGTTGCCAAAATTCTTGATATTCTTTGCGTAAGGTATTTTATGGTATTGAGGTGAATATTTGACCAAGACAAATATATCTTTTGAATTTTTACGTATTATTTCGAACAAATTCATACGTGTGTACTACTTTCTTACTCACGAGCGTTATTCTAGGCAGTCTATGCTAGCGGTAAGCTATCCTTGTTATTATTGAGGAAGAAGATGCTTCATGGAGAAGCAACGAAGAAGATTTTAAAGAAGGATTTCGAGTATGAAAACCCATGTATTAGTACAGCCTTTGGTACTGTTTTATGCAAGGATTTATCGTCACATAGGAAACTGTATTGCCTTTTGGTCTCTGCATCACCGTGGTATGTAGAATATGCTGTTAAATATTTACCTTATCTAGCAAGCTACCAAGCAGTTTAATGAAATTTACAAAATACTATGTATCAGCATTAAATTACTTTTACACGACAGCTCGGAAAAAGCAAAAAAATGAAAAAGAATTTCTTTTGCTATAGCAACCAAGCCGTAATACTTCAGGCTTAGTCTCTTAACTAAGCCTCCATTCGCAGCTAACAATGGTTCTTTGATACATTCCTCGGTCCGTGGGAAAATATCTTTGGAAAGGAATTAGTGTAGAGCTAGTAGTGAACTGCTTGAGTTACCAGTTCTTCGCGACAGACTTCTAAGAAAGTTTCCCTCTGAGAAGACAATACTTTCTTTTGGGTCTATTTTGAGACGAGATTCCCGTTTATATTATATTTCACGCTGTAAACTTAAGAAGACGGTAAGGGAGTGTTTTTTTCGATGGACTGTCACAAATGGGACGAAACGTGCCGCCTGGACCCAGTTCTGAAAACAGCACTTTCACTTTTAGAACAAACGAGAGTAAACCGCTATAGACTGACCCAAGTAGGAGAAAAAACGTTAGCAGGGACGTGAGCGGGAACCTTGAACGGTAATCAGTAAATTCATTAACTTTTTTCCGTAAAAAACGATCGCGGTCAAGTTTTGGCAGGAAAAACAGCAATCCAGTCAATGGATCTATTCAATGCAATCAGGAACCAATCTCCGATCGATCACAAAGAATTGAGGTTTCTTTTGTCGACTTTCGAGGAAAACTGTCGTTTCTCCGCCTCCATTGTTAAAATCTACTATTTAAACTCTTTTACTGTCAGATACTATTAGGTGGTATATGAGAAAACTTAGGAGAATGGAGAGCTGCCTCGGTAGAAACAAATTAAGATTTTCTAGAAGAAAACTACAAAGATAAGAGGAATATCGAGAGATGTTCTTTGGTGAATGTAAATTAACGACGTAGTGTGTCAAAAATGACTGATACACAGGAATAGAGCAACGGAGTATGAAAAGTAACCCTCTGCTATACGCTATTAAGTTAGGGGAATGCTTTATCTGAGGTATTAATGTCAATGTAATATAAATGTAGAAGGATCAAAACAACAGTTCTCTAGGAGTATAAGGAGTCTATGAAATTTATACGAACTAGATACAGGAGATTTTCGTAGATTTTAAGATCCTATACGTTTGATATTTAGTTTTAGAGTTATAATTATATTGGTTTTATAAATAATCTTACATTAATTCTGGGAAATTTTTCAAATTTGGATTATAAAGTACATAATTTACCCTCCAGAGTTTATCGCGGACTTCATCACATCTTTCTATGCCTAAACTCAACAGCTAACAATCAAATTATTTTCATGAAAGCTGTAACACAATAAATAACGGGATAAAAATTTCCCTGTTCGGTCCTTCACTTACTTAGATCAAGAAAATGAATTCCTTACGAATTTTCAACTAGAAGAAAACTTCGGTAGTGAGAATTTATTCCTTTTCTTACTAAAATAACCATATTTGATATATCCTCAGCTAATGCTATTTATAATATGATGAATTACATAAACTCTTTTGGATCAGGACATGATATTTTTCTTCGTTCTCAAATAATGTTCCTATGAGACACTAAAGATTGAACTATCAAGAATTGCATGGACGAATCTATTTTGCTAGCAGTTTTCAAAATTGAGCATGTGAATTTTTCATTCCTTATTTTGAGAATAAAAATTGCAATTAAAAATTGAATTTTGAATACCCACAAACTAAGTTAATCATCACACCGGATGATGATGAGGAGAGACGGTGGTCTCCGTTTGGGATTCCTCCAATCAATGATTCTTAGTTATCATTTCTGACGCAGGAAATAATTCTTAATCACCGTTTTTCTGTTTCGGGCGAAGCTTCGGAAAGTGAAACTTAATGCTTTTTCCTTGTAACCAACAAATGTTGGGAATCCACGAGAATTAGGTAAACTAATTCACATAAATTATTTCCTTAAAAATTTGCATGTCTGTATTAATCAGAGCAAAACCTTTAACGTAACAAAGAATGCTTTAACGAAGACCGCTCTCTTGTGAGAAAATTAGGTCGACTTCAAATTTCTCTAAAATTAAGTCATTCAATCGATCAATTAAGACAAATTTCTACAAAAAATTTTCATCACGCTCATTTCAATATCTTCTCAAACCTTAAATTGGCCATTGAAATATGTGACGCAAGGCGAAATTCTAAACTCTGTTGCACCATTTTCTCACATAACTAATGATATCAATGAGAAAATATCTCTCTTATGAGAGTGATAAAAAATCCTTAATGAGTGCATTAACAATGGCGGGCGTACGATATATTTAATCGAATAAAGGATTTCCTACGTGTTGATTATATTCTTCTTATAGAATGAAACTTCTTTATATTTATTTATTCTGGTGTATGAATATGTGTGTGTATGTATATTTTTGGAGTGGCTAAACATTATATGTATGCACTATACATTTAATATATGCTGGTAAATATTTCCGAAAATTTTCATTCATACGCCAGAAGAAGATTGTAAAATAGGATTGCTTCAATAGATTAGAGGAGTATGACAAACCACGAACGAAAAACAAAATAATGAGGGAACGACTGTAGCAAATAATTACCTATAAAATAAAAAATATAAATATTTAATAAAGAATTATAAGTAGCGATAATACATTAAAAAATTCAATTCACCTAAAAAATTCATTGATACTAAAAAATATTTTGAATTTGAAGACATTCATTGCAACGAAAAATTTTAATTTCCGTCAAAACGTTAGTTAAAATTAAATTTGGGTTTAAGATGAGGTGGCATTGAGAACTTCGAATCCTTCCCAAAGAAAACATTCCAAAATTCTTCTATGTCTAGTTCCTACAACGCAAATTCCACAAAAGGTCATCAAATTATACCGGAAAATTTTTAATGTCTTCGAGCCAAGGATAATCGGAGAGATCGACCGAGAAATGAAAGTGAAACGAAGAAATATGCAAGGAGTCTGTGTTCGTTCGATGAAAGCCGCTTCTACACAAGGCTGACCCTCCATAATTTCACAGACGGACGCCGAAGAGAAGGGATGATATTTTAGGAGCATACGCAATGCGTGTCCATCAGCTTCTCGTCCAAACGACCCTCAGCAAGTCACGCCCAAGTTCCGCGTCTCGCAGAAACAGAATGCGTTGGGAAACGCCTGAAATTATTTTGGAGATCTTTCTGCCGTTCTCTCGAAAAGACCTCGAACTTGAGAGAATGGAGAGCGGGTTTCAGTGATGGGAACCGTGGGAGAAACGAGATGGTGAATGCTCAAGGAGAAAAAAGAATTTGATAGACGACCTGTCGGTGGGAGCTTTGAAATCGACTATGTTGTATATGATTGCAACCATACGTTATCTTGAGTAAATCAAGCATTTAGCAACATTATTTAACAACCCTAACCTATTTTACCAATCCTTTGGAAGAATATGCTAATGGTAAGGTAACATGACTAAAACGGATACATATATAATGGACATTGGGGGACCCTAATTTTGTGTTTTGATTTAAGAGTATAGTGAGAAACCTTTTTAATGATATAGATAAAATTTGCATCAGCAGCTTTAGGGTATGTGCAGGTTACTTCAATCCAACTTTCAGCCAGAAATTTTGAAACTGGGACCGTGACCCACCAGTCGGTCGTGTCTCAAACATTGAGAGATCATGTTTCACCGTCCCTCGTTAAAAGTCCTTAAGACAATAAAAACGATAATTTAATATCTTCCTTATGCTTCAGTAAAATATTTTTAGTTTCCTTATCCTTAACTGCAATTCATACTAATTTGTATCCCTCTCTGTTCCAATTGGCCTCGTTTCATTCAAGCGAAAACCGAATATTATTCTTGATGGATAAAAATCTTTATGAGAATATTCCCTTTATCTTGTAATCTGTCCATACTCAAGAAGGAATACCCGCCTAAACGATCCATTCACTCTTTAATCTTTAATGCATCTTCAGAAGCTATCTTCTTAATATTCGCATCCAAAGGTATCGACTCAATATGGAAGAGAGTTTCACTTATCTTATACGCCTTAGCCTATACTCCTTATGAAATAGTTTAAAAAGATTAAATTGAAAGATAAAAAATATTGAGTTCATTTGTTCATTTAATTTTTAATGTAAAATATTGTAGGTGATTTTCAATTAAATCCCATCATTGCTCCTTGCCAAAGTTATTAATGATAAAATCAGCCTTTAAACAAAATTTTTATGAGAATAATTAAATTCACTGTACTGTCATGGACATTTTCAAAAACACATTTTCTATAATGCATAAAACAAGACTCATATCGGGAATGCGGTCAAAGATAAACTTTCCTGCATGTACGGATGTCAAAAAACAGAGATTCTTACTTATACTGCAAGTGAATAAATAACTGCTTTTTCCATGTAAGGCTCTTGAGGGCATAGCTTCAATTATAAATTTTCTTACTAGTACAGAACGAGAAAGAAATTTCCTACGAAAATTCCAAAGGTACAGGAAGCATTCCATTTCAATGTACGACAACGTCTTTAATTCATATCGATTACGTAAACCAATAGGAATTAAGCTAGGAGAGCAGAAGATAACATTACCTGCATCAAAGCATGTGAAACAACAGTTTTAATTTCCTTGCTAATAATCGGTCAACGTGCTCCAGTCATGCGAAAAATCATTCCAACCCGTGATACCAAATGCAACACGACGTATTGGTATGGTAAGAAAGGCGGGAACACATCTGGTGTCTATCGAAGACAAAAGAAGGAAAGGAAGTATTAGAATGGAAGTACCCTCTGGCAAGAGACAAACACCGTTAAATTAGAAGCAGAAATAGAGTGAGATGATGGAATGAAACTTGAAGTATAACGTTGCAGTTCGCGAGGACACGAGAAACACATTCTTGGCATATCAAGGAAATTCCTCTCCTACCTCCATGATCTCTCCATCTGGAATGTCAATGCATCCCGTATTATAAAATAGTAAATTCTGCTTATTTCTATGACCTCTAATCATGTCGTTTGCCATGGCTAAAACTGACATTTGAAAAGGATAATTCATTGAAATTTGAGAGACTTGAAGAGATCGTTATTCTTACAAAGAACTCGCTTCTCTACACCAAGTGGTCAAGTTTGGAGATGCATCTGGACAGTCCAGGAACACAAGGAATGCTCTAACAAGCAGATACAGTTGATATCAACAGTCTTACATTTAATGATTTGAAAGATTTTACGGGAATCGTTTAACAACCATTTGAAGGGCATTCAATCATCAAATATTATTTCCTACGATCTCTAGGTTCCAGCCTCCACTTTGTATGAATACTCCTATCTCAACCTCATGCAAAGTTATTTATTTATGAATTAATAACTCTCATTTCGATGAATGTTACTTTGTAAGTTGCAATTAAGCGTGAGAGAGGTGTTGCCGATACCTAGATCAAAGAAAAAGGCTCACTTATGGTATGGGACAAATGTGTATGGCACGCTATTGATTTCGGTCAACGATAAGAATCAGATAATAACTATATCGGAATTCGTCCTTCAATCAAATTGATTTTTTCCCTTTCATTCTACCATTCACAAATTTTAGGCAATGCCTCTTCGGTGCAACCTTTCTTGACTCGTTTTAGCTACTATTTTAATTTAAGTGGAACATTCAATTCCTGCTCCCATGTCTTCGAAATAGTTGCTCCTTAGTCTATCCCTTTATATCCTTTTCAGAATATTTCCAAAATACAGCTTATAGCGGTTGCTACATTTCATGCTCGAGCAAACCATTTCTTCAAATACATATTCTTATCCAATTTATTTTCCTTTCATCTACATTTTTACTACTTTCAATTCTTCTCCCATTTTTCTCTTCGCCTCTATGCATTCAAATGATATTTTTATCATTATCCTGCCCATATTTTAAATTACTCTTATCTTATTTATCCATTCTTAATACTTGCCTAGCCTACTCCAAACCAAATATTTTACTACTCAAGCATAATCTTTTTATTTAATAGCCCACAATACAGTCTATTGTTTTAATTAAACGTCTCCTTGACTCATTACATACACATTTTGATTATCGTACAATTCATGCAGCTTGCAAACCAACTACCTAAAATTCTGTCCTATTTTCTATTTCTGTGTGCTCAAATTTAACAGAATTTTTTCCTATACTTGCTCTAATATTTGCTACCATTGGACAACTAACAAATTAAGCTGCTCAAAAGTATTCCCATTGTATAATTTATTCCATCAAAATTCAGAGAGGTGTTGAAAGTTTCCTAATTATCTTCTTGAAAGTAGTTGAAACTTCAATATCTAGTGAATTCCAAATGAAACGAGGAACGTTTCGTTGAATATTCATATTTATACATAATTTCGTTTTTATTTTTAGAATTCATATTTTATAAATAAATCTTGCATAATAATACAGGGAAACTAAAGAGAAGGCAAATACGAAGGCTGTCCTCAAAATCTCAAATATTTTATGCCCCATTTACTTAACCACTAACCGTGACCTTTCAATTTTAAATATTTCGTTAAAATAATAGTTGAAGGTAAGATCAGGTCTTGAATTACTTTTTTTATCTAAAGGAACTTTATAGCTTATCTTAAGGTGGCTTTTTTTACTACTAGAGTAGAGGTCATTAAAGATATTTAACATATTTAAATCGTCATTTGGTCCTTTTAACGCAATACTGACGACGAGTACTCATTTGTATATCTTTATTTGAAGTTATAATTTTCATAATATTGTTAAATTTTTTTAATAAAATCATAATATTTATCAATTCATTATATTTTAATCCTTATCGACAATAAAATCATCATTTTATAATTGAATACGGCATCTGTCTGAGGATCTTAACTGGGACTTGCATTTGAAAAATTAAGTTGGGCCTTATTTTCGAGGAATTACATATTGTCGATTCCTTTTATTGAAAATATTAAACATCTTTGATGATCAGTGTAATATCTCTCCACAAACTTGGATTGAACCAAGAAGTATAAAAAAGTACTTTCATAACCGTACTCTTTGTGGGTATCATTAGGTAACTTCATTACGCAGGTTTCAACGTGGTATAAAGTCGAGGAAAGAACTCGTGGGAAAAAATCACACCAGGTCATTCGCGTAAGAACATCACGTTCTTAACGACGGAAACTTTTTCAATCTTATCCTTATATGAATCGCACTTAACGGAAAAACCTCGGCTTAATTCTTCCACATAATCCACGGCGGAAGCTGAAACCAAAAGAAAATGACCGGATTGCAAGAGAGAAAGGGCAGAAAGCTTCGGGTTATGCAATGTTTACACTAAAAGGCTTGCGTAGGTTAAAATTCTGCCAACCCGTAATTCACTTGGGGAAAAGGAACACTAAGTTAAAAGACTATGGATCGAAATCACCGCCCAGGCGTTCTCTCAATTAAAGTGCTTTCTTTTTGAGACGTATGGATGAAGTCGGCTACCGCTAGGAAAGTGAGAGGAAAAAAAAACGCATTCTATTCAACAATTCGCTCTCACATTTTAGAAAGCAGCCGTCGTCTATTTCGACCCTTTTTTATCCATATGAAACTCATTATTCTTCCGAACTAATGAAAATATGTGTGACAGTAATAAGAGGTATCTTATACTCAACTATGTTACGACGTAGATACTACGTGGATGACGAATAGGTTAGAAAATCAAATTTCTGGAGACGTAACTCACTGGAAAAGGAAAACTTGAAACCAGGTATCTAAGGAGGGAACATGCTCTTAATATTCCACTTAATGTTTATATTCACATCTTGAGCGGAAGTTTAGAATTCCCTCTGTGGAAGACAATATCTCTAAAGGATTAAGGTCAGTTCTTCTAAAGTGCTTCAACATCAAACGTCATTCCGCACATATAGGATCCACAAATTCGCGCATATAGGATAGAATCGAACCCGAGACCGCTTCCAATTAAGTTGAACACGTTGCCCACTTGGCTATCCGGGAAACTCATCTAGAGAATTATTCTGAACAGATGTTCCATAGGAATACTTGAATATAATATCATGCCCTATATTATTAGTCAAAATGTCTATTTTTCTGATTTTTAAAAAGTTAATAATTGTATCAAAAAACGAATTAGGTAATTATTAAAATTATGCTAAAATTTAGTTTAAGAGGTGTCTTTAATCTAACAAAATTAGCGATACTCACTGAAATATATAATATGTTTAGAAAGATGAGCACCATCTGAAAAATAAAGACTGAAATTCATTTTTAGCTTCCGGAGTGATTCGCAATACCTAAGCATAGCTTAAATACAGGGTATTAGGAAGAGTTTTAACTTATATCTACATAAATAAATCAAAAAAACGTACATGCCAGAATACTTAAAAGTAAAAAAATAATTAAAAAGGTTACTTCTTCGATTTCCATTATAAATTTAAGTGCGACCTTCTGATTGTGTATATTATATAATAATCACCGTTGCTTATATATACTTATGTATCCGATGTCAGTAACTACCGTAAGAAATACGTGGAAGATATACTGGAACATTAATTTCACGCACTTCCCAACGAGATAGAAATATGAAATTTACAGATTCATTAGAGGATCGGTGACCCAACAAGTGCTAAACCTTTGCTAAAGCAAGTTGATTCTAGGATTAACTTATTAAAGTGTATTAATGAAACAGAGTGCGGGCACCTCCTGTCATACGCCCAAAAAGATTAAGTATGTAGATAAAGGACAATTAAATAGAATAAAAGTACTCAATGAATTCATTTAATAAGTAGGGAAGGGGAGACTAATATCTTGAAATAAGTAAGCCGCGGCAATGCGTGATTTATAAAAAAATGATAAGAAATGAGGACTTAAGTAAACGTAATGTGCATTTTAGAGCACGATATATACGAAAATTATAAAGATATTATGAATACAATATAACTGTGCGTCACTATTACGTAAAACGGTAAAGAACTACTTTAATAAAACAAGCAAATTATGGAAACTTCCGTGCTTCTTCTTATGAAGCTTCTTAGCAAACCTGAAGCTTAATTTTTCGGAAAAGATTTTCCCATAACAGAATTCGAACCACTGAGGATACACTTTTGCATTGATCTTTGGAAACTTAGGATATTAGAAACCAGACACTCTAACCACTTGGCTGTTTAGATGAAATTTAGAGTATATTGACATAATGAGATGTATGCGATAATAGAAGTGCATTGCCCTATAAATTAAATTAATTTCCTTCATTTTGACGAGCGAATTCACTATTATCTAAAAGTGCGTTAGCCATAGTAATATCTGCTGCAGCAAATACTTTTTCTGAATATCATGGTACACACATAAGGCTAAGGGTTGGTATGAAAATTTAACTCAAATAGACATTTCTTACATAATAAGAGTATCGGAACGTAATTAATTCATAGAATAGTTCCTCTAACACAAATCTATAAAAGTAGTTTCATTACCGGAGTTGTAAATAGAAATGAACTTGGCCAAACCGGTCAATCCTTATTAAGAATACACGCGACAACCAAAGGAAACTATTTCATAAATGCTGACTGTTTCTTCTTCCGTTCCTAGACGAACCGACCGGTTTTAGAAAAATACTGGACTGTCAACTACTTCCTAAGTAACAATGCTCCTCGACCGGTTTCAAGGCTGGGAAACTCTAATCCCAGAAACAAGATTTGCGAAACAAGGTAGATTATAAAACAACTAATAACCTGAACGTATTTAAGGATTATAGTTATATAATCAGTAACATTCCTTTCACATTATAATCGTCAGATACTATAACAGCAATAGAAACCGTGTTTTCCCATTCTTTTCAGGCAAGGGCGTGGTATTGAGAAGAAATTTAGAGCCTGACAGGGAAAGATAAATGCTTACATGGCTGTCGAAGGAGGGGAAATTATTTTTACCGAAAACGAGTTTGGGCAGGGGAAAGTTTGTCCTAAGATATAATCTAGGAAAATGAAGGTAGCGATACACATTCTACGCATATCCGACATAAATGTGGTAGAGCAAGAAAGTTAGATTAGGTCAAGATTTGAGATTATTTAAAAAATTATCAAAACACAAAGGACGTAAAACTTGCATTAAGTTCTGTTTTCTTTGTTTTAACATGGATTAGTTTAAAGTAACACCTGAATCATTTCAATTTAATTTGTCAACATTTCAATACAAAAATTATTAAAATGATTAACTTCTATTTAGAATTATAATTTATAAAATTTTGAATGAGCTTGTGTAAAAACAGTTTATTTTATTAATTGCAACCTATATCACATAATACTTTCATCCCTCTTCATTTTTTCGAAAATTCAGCGCATTTTCAGAAAAATATTTCAGCGAAGTAACCTGTTCAAACAAGAGTTAAGACGTTTACGATCATTTTTGCTTTGCTTGTTTCATATGGCTTTGAATCGATAATATAATTTGTGAAAGTTTGGCCAAATTACTGCCAATTACCCCTACCGCTAAATAATCCTCTATGAAATCAATAATTGGTACACATATTGCTTAAATACCGAGGCGAAAGATATAAATATCTTTTACCCGCATCCCCAGCATAATTTTCGCATTTGATTTTAATAATGATTCATGAAGATTTCTCTCTCAAACAGCAATTTTATTACACGTAGAGAATGAAAAAAACATGAGGAATGATTTCATATTTTATCTACAATCACCACAACAACTTTCTAGTTATAAATTTCACGCATCTCTACGATTCACGATTCTTAAGTTGTCTCAACAATTCCTCACGGAAAGATTTTCGCAAAATCAAACATGTGCAAAGAGGCATAAGTTTTCAGCCTCGTTGATTCATAGAAGAAAGACTGTATAACTGCTGACCGATTTAGAATTGTAAAATTTTATTTCTCTCTTCTTGGTGATTATTGTTTCCACAACAGAATTCAAAGCTCGAGTATCTTGAAGGAGGAATATATTACTGAGATATTCCCCTCGGCAGCCCTTTCCTATTTTTCTCAGTTTACGTTTCTATGTCATGAGTGGGGCTATAACCATCATATCTCGCTCTCTGCCGTGGGATATGAAATCGAGAGGAAGTGTTACTATAAAAACTGTGGAATTCCTGCGTGACTACAGAAATCGTTTATTTCTTGACCAATGCATTCGACGGAATGTGGCGTGGCTGAGGAATCTTAATGGCTGCTGTTTCGACAAAACAAGATGTTATGACAACTTCCGCGCAGCAAGGAAAAATAACAGTAGAATAGCTGAAACTGTTTATAAGTAATATGAACTTATAAGAATATTTCCGACCAGAGTCACCAAGAAAAAAACATGATCCGATCCTCGTCTCACTCTCAGAGCATCATTTATATTACATTCCATATCTATATGAAGAACTTTTTCAAGTTCTGTTTCATTGAAAAAAGTGAGAAAATCTTGTTGAGCCAATTTACTCTAATAACGATAAGGGTTGAATTACTTGAATATTCAAATTATAAAAACGAGTTGGAATACCTAGAGGAGCCAAATCATTTTTGAGAAACCTTTAGTTAGCACGCTAAAATATAGATCCTAGAAATCAAAATTTCTGGCAAATCCCGAAAATGTCTTCTTTATCCACATCTATAATATGTTAAAGTAATAATTTCTCTGAAACTAGTTCCCGTTTTGAAGAAGATTACTACGTTTACCAACACATGAAAAATCGTCAGTTAAGCGTATGAATTCTCAAGTATACCATAAAGTAGTATTAATATAAGAAATAAATGTCACATTTAATATATTCTCTTATAATCTTATATTGAAATACTTATTATTCAATGTACTCCTGTGGTGTCATTATATATGAAACTACCTTAACAATTTCCGTGATTTTCAAGGTGAAACCACTTCAAAACCGCGTAATTATATCAGAAATCCGTTTTTGATTAAAAATTTTGCTAAACCGCAAGCTACATTTCATAGAAAGAATAAGATAAGTTATGGAATACCCTATATTATGGCTAATGTATTGTACTTGAAGGGTAATAAATAGTAATTTAATTTTCTTAAAAATCTCTTAATAACACTAAGGGCCCGCAAACATCGTTTTTATAAGTATTATTATGGAAAATTATGAAGCACTCTACGGTGAATAAGTCGTACTCTAGACTATTAGGTGAATAAAAAGTAGCGTTTGGTCTGGCGTGCAACGACATGAAAGTATTTTAACGTTGAGAATAGGATGGTTTTCCAGTTATGTGAACATTATTATAAGATAAATGAAAACAAACAACCTTGCTTCTTTATAGATAACATTCTACCAAGCAAGCAAACTTTCAATTTTAATAGTTAGATTTGATAGTGATAATGTTCAGATAACTACAAAGTTAGTACCATAAGTAGTGCTATATTTGAGGATTCGAAAATATACAGAGAAAGGCAATATGTGAGTCAAGTATTGCTACGACAAATTGGTGAGCGTTACCCATATGCTTCAGAACGCTACGCTGCTGGGAATCATTAGAAAAGAGGTTTCAGCTAACGTATAATTTACTCAATAGATTCAGAGAAAGTATGTTATTGGAAGATTTTACGGCTATTATGTTTCTTCGCTTTTATATAAGCTGTTGTGATGCTGAGGGAAAAATCAGGGAAATAAATGCTAGAACTAGTGGCTTTAAGAATACAATTTTTCCCCGAGCAATACGCGACAGTAATTGATTAGGAAAATAGAGTCATAGTGCATGCACCTCCTTCTACACGCCGAAAGGTGGCTTACAGGGTACATACGTATGTGTAGACGAATTATTTTGTTTGATAGATTCGCATACATTGATTCCACCATTTTATTGGGCTTGTTAGTAAATTATGATAATGTAGTATGTAGTAAATGTAGTAAATTCGAAAGAAGTAAATTCGGATAATAATTCTACTATTTTACTTTGCTTTAACCCCAGATAAAAACTCGGTTTTCATCCTTCAGGCAATAAATATCATTGTGAAAGTTTTCAATCAATTATCAGGTTATAAGAACTACCGTATGAGACCAGAATTTTCAGAAAGTGTACATTTGATTTTATTTTACTTTATCTCTTTTCCTAGTGACTTATGACAACTATCTGTTTTTGAATTCTGAAAATAAGAATGGTCCTACTAAATGGCATCACCACTCAATCGTGTATAGACTCAGGCATGAAGAAAATTATTCATTGTTTAATATACTTTTCTGCTGCATTATCAAGAGGCATGTATTGACAGTTAGTTGCTAAGCTGGAAATAATACTAGTGGACAGTTATAAAGAGGGAAGTAGTGGGAGTTGCAGAAATGAATCGTCAATCAGTTACGCCTTTTCCATCAATAATAATTATGAAACCGTTTGAAGAGCAAGAATATTGTTGAAAATAACAATAGATTACACCATTGGGCTCCTTTATAATTCATATGCTTCACCGTCAGAAAAACGAGGAAGAAATTACTCTCGCAAACAAAGTTACGCATAGGAATTCATGCAGGTGGTGAATGATAACGTTTTTTATTAGGCAAAATTGAGGTAATTAAAGTTCGAAAGGGGAAACTCAGCGAATGGATTCCTGCCTTTGCTGTCGTCAAGAAGATACCAATTGTTATCCGATAGGATTTCTAAGACAGGAATAGCCACGCCCTGTCATAATTTCATGATAATATATGGCACAAAACGGTTGGCATTCATTAAACCACCATTGTCATATCGCTGGATGATAGCAAAAAAACATTAATAAACTATTGTTCTACTTGGGATAGGCTTTGCGGGATTTGAAAAAATATTTACGATTCCTAAGAATTTAAGTAATTCGCACGAAATCGTCCGTCGTGTGGAAATTACCTTCCTGTGGTGAGCAGCTAACGGGATGAGGAATTTACGTAGAAAAGGATCTTGATTTCGAATCTTTACAAGCATGTCAGAAAGAGCGTATAACATATATAGTGCCACTTACATACGCACACCTCCATAGAGTAAATCGGAAGCAAAAGATGAATGTGGTCATTGAGAACTGCAAGAAGTAAGGAAAAGTCAACTACAGTCATATAAACTTCTGATATTTAGATCTTTATCGGTAATAAGCCAAAATATTAACAGTCTAATAAAAGGAGGAGAAATTTTGCTCGATAATGTCTCTCGAAGAAAAAGCAAAGATTCACTTAAGATTCGTTTGAATGAAATAAAAAAATAAATAGCGTCTATATTTTTGGCGTATTTGAGACTTTAAAGTAAAATAAAATAGACCCGATTAATAGGCTGTATCAGTAATTCTCAACGGGAGCAACGTAAACCCCCTACTGACCATATATTTGAGGGGCTCCAAAATAATATTGACATAAATTTGGATTAATAAAAAAAAGGTTCCAAAAATATTACTGCAGAAAAAATCAAATCTCTAAAATAATAGTTTCTTCGTTAAATGGCGATTACAACAAAAGAAAAAACAGTAATTGATTTATGAATGGACCATGTCAGAAAAGCAAGTAAATGTAAATGAGGTGAGAGGGAACAGAAGTAAACCAAGCTCAAAAGGAAGAAAGAAATAGGAGTATATTTATTTTTATTTTATAGAGTGAGTTTCCACAGTTTCATTATAAACCACACAGGTTCTTATCCCACTGGTTTATTTATAAAGCCTTCCACGATGTCACGTCTCATCATACTGATTCTATATAGGGGAAAATAATAGGTTGAGAAATCTTTAGCTAGATGCCTCAATCAGGCCAGTGGCTTAGCGGGTGCCGTTAACAACGTCGAAGCATTTTGCTTTGCTAAAAACAATCCGAATAACCGGTATGATTTGCTAGGTATATTTATAGGGTATACGCCTGGAAAGTGAAAGATCTAAGCCCGTGTTCCAGTCACGCCCGAATTCATTTTCGCTTATCCTTCTCCTACCCTAACTAGGGAATAGCAAATCCTTTGTCGGGAGAGGAATACGTTTGATAAATAATGAATTACCGTACCAATGTTGAGGTGGTGACATTATCAATTTTATAACTTCAATATTGACTTAAATATTGCAAATGACGACATCAATTATTAATTGACACATTTAATTAGAAAACTACCTTCATTTGATACAGAAATTAATATTTTTAATGATAAATATAAAATAGGGGTAGCGCAGTTCGAGTTCCGTGTTATATATGTCCGCCACCCCCGCCATTGCTATTACCTATTTCATTGTCTAAAATATTCATGCTTAAGACAAGCCAGTAATTAGAAAAAGCTTTAATTAGCTTTTTCTAATTACTGGCTTAATAAGAACAATTACTTCGGATATCTCTACGTAATAGATTTCTTGTGTCTATATCAGTGATTTATTTATAAGACAAACCGTGTAATTATCACTAATCATCTAAATTGAATCATTAACAAATACACTCTTGTGATTAGCTACTAAGTTTTCCTATGATTCAGCAACTCTCTAGCAGGTTTTACACCTGTGTAAGCAAAATTATCTTTTAGTTTTCACAATATTTCGAAGTAAGGAAAGAATTTTTAAAGCTTTTCTCCCATCCAATCAACAAAATACAACTTTCTACCTTTAACCATAGGGAACATTCTTTCTCTCTAAGGAACATTAAAGCCCTCTCTTTCTCCGCCAAGTAGGAAATTCTTAATACCAGGAGTTTGCGAACGAAATTGAAAATACAAAGAAAGCAGAAGGTGAATTAACCTTTGTTACAGATATTCATAGAAAAGTAAAAGTACCTAAAAAGGTTTCCAATAGTGCCATCGAGTGAACCCTTCAACGTATTCTAAAGGTACCGCTATGATTATATCGTCAAATTAAAAATTAAAAACGATACACTGAACAAAAATCAAAACAAAACTGAAAATTAACATCAATAAGTATAGGATTGTTATTCAGAATATTAGGAAAATGAAGTATTTTCATTATTTAGGGAAAAAGTTTGAAATATCTTTGATGCTGTTTCGAGCAAATTATTTCAGTTATAAAAGATCAAATATTGAAGGTATAAATTACAAAGCTGGAAAATAACAAACAGTAGGTTTGAATCTATTCAATTGAATATTGAATCAACAAAAAAATAAAATAATATTTTATTATTCATAATAATAATTTATTATTATTAATAATATTCAAAATAGTAGCCGGTTGATACTGATTAATAATTAAAAATCACCTCGAGAGTACTAAAATAATTTCTTAAAATATTCCTCCCATATTCCATTAAAAATGGTCAACTTAGCTAACGGTGTCTAGAAAGAAACAATACTTTAGGCAATTCTTTACTTCGTTTCTAATTGGAGAATCAGTAAAAAATGAAGGAAAAAACTCATCCCGCGGAGATGGATGCAAGTATAGCTTATTCACTATTTAGAATTTTTCAACCATAAGACTTTAGGAATGATCAATAAAACATTTTTGATACGAACCATGAAATGACATAATTCGTTTCATAAAAGCAAAGTTTACAAAATACTTCGCGGATCGCTAAGAAAATATATCAGTGAACAATAGCTTGAGAGAACGTTCGTTCGATTTTGCAATCTTTCGTATATCATCTAATATAACGGTATCCTATTGTATGTGCTATATTTCTGGTCGTTTCAAACTTTCCATATATGGCTTTCCAAGTGCCTAGATGCCAACGCGTACGGCTTAAAACGCAAAAGAAGAGAACGAGTGAATGTGCACCTCAAATATTGAAAGGTAGAATAAGAGGAAAAATTACTAGCTAAAGAATACTAGAATATTTTTAGCTACAAACTATATGATGTATATAAAGATTCGTGGCTTCGTGGATATTCATATTAAAACCTAATTAGATCAAAAGAAATTTATTTTTATTGATATACTATAATAATTAAAATTAAATTTTAAACCTTTTATGGGATCTTTAAGACGGGTAATTTACGTCAATATGTTATCAATTGGCGAATTTCTCTTTACTTCTTTTTAATATTTCTCTCGCTAAAGGAATCGACAATAAAATAAATCAATTGCAGGAATCGATACTATCACAACACCTTTATTTCAAAAAGATAAGGGCTGAAAATTAAGAAAAAATGAATGCATGTATCGAGATGCGAACCACAGACTATAGAAACCGGAATCTGACTCCTTTCCGCTGCGTCACCGAGTCCCATGCCTTCACACGGAAAAATTTTGTATAATGTATGTTAAGAAATTCTATTTTCTCATCTCTCGAACCCGGGCCTGTGGAGCCAAAACTCGCTTCAATTTTTAATACCTCACCGTTCACTTTGACATACAATTGCTTTCATGATCCTTGACATCACTTCGGTGATTCCTCCTTGTGAGTAAGAGATGAAGAAGTGATTCGAAATAGATGCAGATGAGAATTGATTTGTGACAACCTGAGGTGCCAAAGTCTGCTTCAGACATTGTTGGAAGAAAGGTGAAGGAGGAATTACAGAAGAAGACACAATTTGACGTAAGTGATGCAGTTACTGGTCAAATTTAAGGTTAGGAACCGAGAAAAACGAAACGATAAAATGTTAAAAATCGGTTTCAAGAGCTGTAAAAATGGAAAGGATTAAAATAAACTTAACAGGTAAGAGTGCACTTACGAAAATTTTCACAAAAACATTCTGACAAGACCTGGACTCTATACCAGATTTCTCGATTGCCGGTAGGTTGCTCTATCCATTAGCTATCTGAGCAGAACATTCAGATATGGTGTCCTACAAAACCTCTCGAACGACGCCGGATACTTTATTGGATACAGTTACCGATCGGCAAATAGGGGATCGGGGTTCAAGTCCCGGTGCTGTCTGACTTTTTCATATCCACTCCTCCTTAAGTAAGTGATTAAAATATCAACTTTCGAATCATCTAAGTAAGTATGAAGTATATGCGTCCAGTTTGCATGAAAGGGTTCCTTTGAAACACAAGCATTGATATCCATAAAATTACGTCATTCTGTTTACAATTCCACCCAAACTTCTCCGCTAGCTCACCCAAAAAGTAATTATGTTCTATGTTTATCTTACGACAAAAATGTTTTGGGCGTTTCATCTACTGCACTCATGTGTCTCCTACGATTGTAAATGCAGGAATCGAAATTATACTGAGTGTTTCAGTGCGGCAATAGATGCTGAGGAATTGATTCGATCACTGCGCGGGAGTCGAATGGATTTTTTTCACCGTAGGCTCGTGGTGCTCTGTCAGACGGGATTCGGGTTAATTGGAATTCGTCTTGCGGCGCCAAAGTGACAGGAGCGATACGGCAGGAAATAGAAAGGTTCGAATGGTAGGCAGGCACGAATGTTTACGGAAGGAACCAAAGTGGTGGATTCGAAAGGGTAGAGCGGATTACATAATGAAGAAACAGTCGCCAATACTCACAAAACGTAGCGATAATGGTAGACCGTTATAGGGCAGGAAAGTAAACTTCGAAAATAACATAGCTATAAATAATGTAATTAAATAACTGAAAGCAGATACCGTTCGATTATGAAGGGGAGTTTCTGTAAGTTTGAGGGGTTAATATATTATTTTCATTATTTTCATCCAATGCGTATTTCAGGTATGTTTCCCTTACTTAAGTTGAATGATCTTTGAAATACATCTCAAGAGAAAATTAATTTAAGAGAAAATATTATACTAATAATAAGTTGTGGATTATTTTATATGAAATGATTGAACTCTACGACATTCTTTCGGAATATAAATGAAAATAAATAAGATAACCAACATTAATACTCTTAGTTTCCTATGATGCTAAATTAAACAATTTAGTTAGTATATTCGATTTAAGTTTAAGACTGATGACGAAGAAAATAAAAAATGATTATTAAAAATATTGGAAAATAACAACTAAAAAAGAGACTTAAGCGCGTGGAAATACTCTTCAGCAAATATTCTAGCAAATGTTTAAATATACTGATATTTGTTGATTTTCGTATTGATTGGATAGACAGATTACTAATTAAGAATGACCACTTTTAAAGTGCGTAAAATAGATTTCACTCGGAGAGTTTAATTCCCATCACCGAAATAAATTGTCTTACTTTAAACTAATTTCTTTATTCAGCTAAGAATAATCCAGTTTCGTACAATAAGAAATACACCAAATTTCCCGCAAATCCATTAAAATGATGATACCGTTCCTCTTAAAAGTCGAACATGAATGTCATTTCATTTTAGTAAGGCTTGGATGATTTTAAAATTTTCTGAGTTTATCTTGCGTGACTCTTCTCCTAGAAAGAGGGGTATTTCCTCGGAATTTCATTCCAACTTGGAGTCTATTCCTTTCTTATTTCAGGTAATAAACGAAGAGCGAGAACAGATGGCGTTGGCCAAATAGATTTGAATAATTGAAGGTTAGAGAAATCTTTTCATCTACTAGATGCAAAGAAAGTTGTAAAATAACTTCCGAGTTGCTCCGGAAGAGTTTGAGCAGTGAAAGGAGCATTGATGTGAGCTCGATAAATGCATCCTACAATTTTCGCAGACTCGACAAAAACAGAAAATGAAAGTTATTGATAACATTTCGCATTAGAAGGTTTGCAATAATTCTGTGATGGAGGAGCTTTCATTTGATTCAAATGAAGGAAACAGAGCTTTCTCCGGAATTATATCTTCCCTTAGGGCTCTACACGTGATTAAATTGAATGAGTATACAAATATATAAACATGTTAACAAATAAATATACCTTAATGTAATCGTCTTATACTGTCTTCAGTAATTATCTAAGTTGATTAAGTTACAGTAACGTATAATGTGTACCCTTAGTGCTTATTATCCTATTTAATTGATTACAGGTCATACGACGTAGATGTTAATTTTCATTTCCTAATCACGCATTCCATAATCTCAATCTTTGATGTATATTTAATACTTAGATCAAAGATGGAGATTATGAAACGAATGATCTTAGTCCTTTAGATCAAAAGCTCGAAAATGAAATATGTATAAGTAAATAAATAAAATAAATATACGTATTCTTTTTTATTTAATTTCCTTCCCGTTTGATCAAAAGGATTAAGATATAAACCAATTCAAGTTCATCATCTTTCTTCAGTCACGACTTAAAGAAAACTGTCGTAATTTATTTTCTATACGGATTCCTTGGAAGAAAACGACTTCATGTTAAAGCCGTTTAAGTTTAAACGATTCAATGTTTCAGGTAAACCGTGATGGCCTTATTTTATATATATATATTCTCTTGATCTTGATTGACCGGGTTTGAAAACCACAGGAATGTAAGGTAAGAGAGACGGAAAAATCTGAATGAGCTTTCTAGACAATAAAAAGTCAACTTGAACAAGCCATTAAATGTAAATGCATCGGATTTTTCAGCCGCTTTCGAAAGCAAATCATGCTAGCTCCGGGGTTGAAGGTAAAGAGACTCGAGCTAGCTATCGCTATCACGAGAAAGAATATAGATGTGATATTTCGCTTTGAAAGGAATTTTGCGTGAATCATTCCGGTTAGCAAATGATACCGTGCGCATGGAACTATCGCGAAAAAATCCACGCCCTGAAAGTAAGGAAATTCTAAGGGAACGATTAAGACTGGGGTGAGCGGGGATAGCGACAATAAGTGCGGGATAGATGGAGATAGCACGGCTGCGTGAGTCGCTGGGCGTGTGGCCGCGTGTCGATTTCGATAGAAAAACGGACAAATGAAAGGCATTGAAGATCACGACGAAACTCACATGCCCGAAACCCACGGCGAGGCCACTCCCTTTCTTTCTTATTCCCCTCTCATTGCCTACCGATCGACTAATGCCTTTCCCTTGATACGGAAAATAGTGACGAAGTGTGATAAATAGTGAAGGCGGTGCACTTATCTAGATGATGTGTAAAGTTGGAAAAGAGAAAGGGAGTTACTTAGTCATAATATCGTGATTAATTTAGTAATGATAATACCTTCACTAGCGGTGGATAGAAACAAAAGGGGTCGATAGGGTACTTTAAGAGATTATTATTCAAATTCAAGCAGTTCCAGCTAGTAAGTTAAGAAGGAATAAATTATGAAGGTGAGAATTTGTAATGATCACACATACTTATGCCTTTAGATGTCCATCGCTAAACTACTGTTCAGTCTTATGAGAAACGGGTACCATTTATAAAGAAACTAGATGAAACTTGTTAGGCGTCATAAATGAAGCGAAAAAATATTCTATGTTCGGACCTATTATATAGAGTGCTATTTCATGCTTACTAGAGATGAAATTTTTTCTCCTTCTAAGAAGTAATTAAAAATTAGTTTTTATTCAAATATCTACAGTGATACAGCTAACATTCAGAGAATACATTAGAGATTCTTTGAACTCTACTCGTTCATTTGCCATTATGAAAATATGTTACTTATATCAAACGTCAAGTGGCTGAAATAATATATCTTAATCATTTTAAAAATTAAATAGAGATTTAGTAGAGATTGCCCACGTTTATTTCAATCTCTTCTTCTTCCTCCTCTCCTTCTAGGCTCATATTTGTTTCCTTTAGCACCTTCCCAGTTTATCCCGATTACTTATAATATATATGATGATGAATGTTTAATATAGTAATACTATAAGAAATTTGCAAATTTGTAGTAATATTTCGATATATTTTAAAACTGGGATTGTTCATTCCATCTTAGATAAAAAATCGATAAATTTATAATATGAGAAATTTCACAAACCCAACCCAACAAAATCAGTTTTGTCACAATTCTCCACGTATCTGTATTCTCCGTGTATCAATATCCCATAATTTCGCTAATAGCTCTTAAACGCCTTTAACTATCAGCCGACTTACGTGAAGAAAAGAAAAAAAGGGCTGCCGGATGCAGAAAATTAGGAGTAAATCATTCAGTATTTATTCCCAAGGAAGTATTCAATCGATACGTGCAGATATGCTGTATATTTAGAACATGCGTGAAAACATTGAAGAACGGTACGATTGTAAAACGTTATGGGAATTTTTTCATTTGCAATAGATTCTGACTTTCGTTTTTACGTAACGTCCTGATTCTAGAATATGTTGACACTTTTAACACTAGTTTCGAAAATAAATTGCATAAAGTGAATTAGTATTCTGAAAAAATACCCAAAATTAGACGATATTCTTTACAGAATGAAATGGAAAAAGGTGCAATTTGCCTGCCTCATTAAAAGTTTCATTTTACCTTTCATTTTACCAATAAGTAATCGCATACATTTACGTTTTTCCGTGTGTTATGAGTCCTCATGAATAATAATAATAAGTTCAGAGCTAGGATCTGTGGATTAGCATTCTCTCGTAGTCAACTACTACTAAAATAAAATATCAGCGAAACACTAATTGCATGAGTAATAACCATTAACATACAAGAGGAGTACATGGTTCCACTAAACTAATGGTATAATAAGGGAATTCAGAGAGGTATAAAGGATGCACATTAATGCAATATAATTTTTTCATATTTATGAAAAAATGATTTTCCTTTTTAATTTCATTTTATAAATTTTAAATAAAAATCACCAGCATGGGATGAAATATCAAAATGAATCTAAATAGTTGTGAAAGTAGTTTCAAACTATTAAGGTGTGAGTGATTTTAAATACGCTATATTTTATTTAACTCCAACGTGAATAAACTGTCATTACCCTTTCATCGTTAGATGGAAAAACTTGCAGCGAAATCAAATAATTCGAAAAAGACCAAATAGACATCTGGAAACGGGGAAATAAAAGAAAGAGGTTGCTGGGACAAAAACCCAGGTCTTCCAATTGCCTGACGTTTGATTCGACCGATTAATCTATCATGACAGAAAACATTTTCTTTCATTCCATGGGGTTTTATAGGATTATTGGGTGACTTTTACTTTCAGACTTCTACTTTAGACGCAACTAGATTTTCTTGAGACTTTTATGATAAAATAATTAGTTCTAGGAGTTAATGCGAGTTTTACATGGTCTTAGAATTATTTTTTTGGGATTTGTTCTGAGATTTCTAATGCCGTATTCTGAGCTCAGCGCCTCTTCCATTTCATTAACGATTCAAGAACCTTCATCAAAATTGAAATATGAATATGTTCGACTACCAAAGCGAAGGAAATCAATTTGCTAAATACATTTACTTTTCTCTCTAACAATCTTTCGACTCATAACCCTTCGAAAACATAGATTCAACAGATTTGCTTACATCTCACGAGAGTCATTTAAAACAGCGACTTTTTCCTTGCTAATCTCTCCTATTGCAGCACTTCCTGAACTTGATGAGACAGGAGCCGCCTTTCGCTTCGAGGCGAATGGGAGAAAGCGAGTAAAATTCTAGATTAAGGATTCACGTAGCAAAAAAAATCGATCACCGTATGCATGAATGGGCACTGCGAGGGAGTCGCTGCATAGCAATGGATGCAGCTCCTTTCGATTTAATTGCTGATCGAGCAGGAATTTATTACCGTTTTGCCATTCCTTCTCGACAAGCATTTGGCACAATAAAAAATCCTCTGATTTTCGCTTAAATTAATAGCGCGACTTGTCACAGCCATTAGCTAGAATTCCTGCGAATTGGATTTGCCAGTTAATGTCCATCTACGCCAGTCAACTGGGTAAGCAAGAAATTTCCATACTTTGATGGCAATGACGCAAGGGATTACGAGGCGTGAAAATGATTGAAAAACTAACGGAAACGTATCGGACAAGAAAAAAATGGAAAGAAATTTATCATGAGAAACAGATCAAGGAAGCTACTCGGATTTCAGCTTCATCTATTTCTTGCTAATTTTATCCCTTTCATTATTTTCGTGATTATTATTTCAAGATTTTGGCTATTTTTTCATGCACCTTTTTTGATGAGTTTCCTCGCAACGTGGAGTTTTTCACAACAATCCTCCAAACGAAGAGATTTTTCTCACAATCCAAATATTTTGTATTTTCTTTAATAATATAAATTAAGGAAATAATACAAAAGATTTGGGTATGCGTATTAATGAGGTATCATGACGTATATGACGTATCATACAACTGGCGCATTACGAGAGATTAAAGAAAGGATCTCTATGAAGAACCTTATAATAATAATAAAAGTCGCCAGTATAAATTCAGATGGATCTTAAATTATTTACCATCTCAAAATTAAAGATAGGTATCTTACCTTCAATTAGCAGTCACAATGGACTACAAGGGAAAAGATAATAAGAGGCATAAAGAAGGATAACATCGATTAAATTCTAGTCTTTTCCTAACATACTGCTGTTATCATTTAAATTAAATTGACAACAAAACAGATACATGTATCTTCAAGATCTCGTCCAAGATGATAAATTCAGTTAATGAGCATTTTCAATCGCCTCTCATTTTTAACTGCAAAGAAATAAGTAAATAAGTTATCTTCGTATATAAGACGCCGGGTCATTTCTTTAGCCATAATTATGTAAAGGAGGTGCGTCCTATATGCCATCAAATACGGTTCATTCCAATGGACTTTGAATTAGGTCAGGCACTAGAGATGTAATCGCCAACTACGAATCAACAAAGGGATGCTATACTTTCTCCGAGGATGACCAAATGTGCGTCCCGTTCAGTCAGGAAAAAACAGACTAAATTCCGATGGTTTCTGAAATCCTAATCCAAAAAAATTATACTCATTCACAAGGGTACTTAAATCCTGTGATCCTATCCTACGCTCCGTATAATGGAGAAGTTAATGTATTTTTCATTTGCGTAGGAAGAATGTCCCCGATACTATATTATGAGTTAATCAATGTGAATTTTAATCAGTGTGAAAGCAGTCCTATACCTATTTCCATTTTTCACCCTCTTATGTGTAGATAATCTTTGGCTCAATACAGATAAACCAAGCATTAGTAAACGTTTTGCTGCGTATCTGGTATAGTAAATTTTAAATAAAGTACTCCTTCTATTTATGTCCTTCTATTAACTTTTTGAAATAATAACTTGTACGAATTAATAAAATTATAATGTTGATCAGGACTCAGAATCGTCAATGAAAGACAAAAGTATACTCACAAATATGACTTAATTTTTATGACTAATTACATACACTGGTGTGTCTCCAGAAATAAAATTTAAATAATTTCCCCCATCTATTTTGCTCAATTACCTCGCTCCTCCATCCATTCTAAGAGCTTGGTTAATTCCAATAATGCAAACAACTACTTTCACAGCCATTAATTATTTCAGCTTACATCTAAGATCATTTTATGGCCGGTAAATTTTATGTGGTGAAATTGAAATCCCCTTTATAGCTGAATCTCATCCACTCTTAGAACGGAGATAACACAAAGCTCTATAGAAAGCCTTTTTGTAAATGACATATTGACCCTGCATTCCCGAATTACTTAAAGAAACGCTGCCGTAAAATCTTATTATTGCTTCTTCATTTTTATATTCCTGTTAATTTAATAACCAAAACACTGCGTAATTCGGAAATTTATTCTTATGGTTGTCCGATTTCTCAGATCTTTCTGCATCATACAGCTCACTTTAAAATTTTTCTCGAAATTAATGCCCTCATAATTTATTTGATATTAATATGTCAGCAATTTGTTCCTAATTACAAAGATGAACAATTTATTTTCTCAGTTTATAGTATAAAACTCACAAAAAGTAACAATTTTGGTATAGATGATTACATGTCTACATCACAATGGCTCACGCTATACTTAAATTTTATTGATATTGCTGTATAGAATGCAATAATGTTCGTCAATCAGCTCTGTTTATGAGCTCGTCTTTGGATGTATTGGGTTGAGATGGTTAGTTGGGGGGATAGAAATTCCTTTAATATAAGGAATCTTGTTTAAAAAAGTAATAAATACGTTCCTTTTCATAATATACATTTTTACGATATAATATACATATACGATACTAGTCGCGGCGAAACGGCGGTAGAGAGCCGCGGCGAAAAGACTCTCGCGGCGTACTGTCCTAGACCCCATATTTAGGTAGTTTTGAAGGCACTTCCGGAACTAATACAAGGTCTCAAGACGGCCTATCTTTCATCTCTTGACTTACGTGCTTCGTGATGTATTCCTACGTTTTGTAATAAAGACGGAGTCCCAAAAATCTTTGCCAAAACAGATCCCTGTCCGCCCGGTTGCCCAACGAGCGCGTCGTTATGCTCCAGGTCCCGCGCCATCCGCTCTGAAATTTCGGCAGATAACTCATTTCCTCTGGCCACTCTCGAAAACATGAATAAAAAAAGGGCCACTGATGACCCAGTTCTTCATCCTGTCGGTCGCCTTTGTTGCATGACAGGTCAAACACTTGAATTTGCAGACAAACCAACAAAGAAATAGCATCCATACAGTCACCCAAAACATCCTTTCAACCCGTTACTCTTCTTCCTATATTTCGATGCCAAATTTTGGCTTCTCTCAAAAATATAAAACAAAGAAGGGTCACACACTCTAACACGAATTTATAGGAAAAAACTTTCGTTTTCTACTAGGAGATGATATGTTTAAAAGACGTTTATCTCCCTAGCGAGTAATAGAAGTGGAAAATACTGACGTGAGTAAGACGTGAGTAAGACTTGAGTCCAGGTCTTTTACTTTCGCATCTATGTTATCATCATATATCATTCATATATTATGTTTTCAGCTTCTGTATCCCCATTGGTTCTCGATCCACAAGGCAATATTTGTGCCTAGTTGTATATTTATCCTCATTCCGAAGTTTTGACATTTTCACATGCTAACTTTAAGGTGATTTTTGTATAATACTATGGAGTTGTTAAATGTAATTTCTAAATTCTGCATCATCCTGTAAAGTTTTCTAAATTGCATATTGAATTTGAAATAGTTGTAATCGATTTTATGACACATGAATATGGAAGGTCTAAGAAAGATTCTCCTCCCGAGTAGTGTGTAACCCAGGCGTGGTTGGAAATTTTTTATTTCTCCTCGATAATGACTTCCGTTCCATAGGCTTATTGCCTATTAAAAGATACTATATATTTATAAAGAATAAATTAATTTTCTCTCCGTAGTTTTTTGATGGACCAAAATGATGATTAAAAGTACAATTATCCTTCCTTTCTCCACGAATTCCACCCATGTTCATTCATAATGAATTCACTTCCTGCTTGGTAAATATTCAACGATAAAAATGTTTCTGATAAACGCTATGCGATATTCTTTCTTAAAATTGGGAATTTTGGAATATAACACCGAATATATGGGCTGCTTTTATAGTATGACAACATTATTATACTCGTGTATCTAAAATGTTTCTTTTCAGAAAGACAAGAAAGGAGATGTCGAAAGGTGCCACTTGCAGCTTATATTTGATAGGATTAATAGCATTAACTATCGTCATTAACTTTGTCGTCGTATGCTATTGAAATACAGAGAGAATCAATTTTCTTTATAAATGCGTGAGAAAATCTGCTGCTGCCTTTGTGTCCTTGGCCACAACTTCCGAGAAAAAGTACTCCTAAGACCATAACACTAATTTTTTACTCCATCAAAGAACAGAAGATAGCTATCAAGAAACTTTTCAACATCTTAATTTTGGTGATGAAATATTACGTTACCCCATTTTCCATTTATGCTCTGATTACCTGAATTTCATTTCTCCGGTCACCATGAGAATGAAATCAAAACGCTCGCATAAGGCAGAGCTTTATATAACGATTCATATTTAGTAACTTAACCCTTTCTGTAAAAATATTCCATTGTACTGCTCATCAATTATTAAATACTTAATATAAATTGGCTCTATAATTGAGTAAGTATGGCGAATACACTCAGTATATGACAAAGGTATTTAAAAACATTATCTTGAACACTGTGCAGCGTTTTATTTTACCACGAACCAGCTGTATAGCACGTAATTTTGTTTCTCAATCGGCCATGAACGCATCAGTATATGCCAAAAGTTTACCACTCTAAGGCTGCTCTTTGAAAATCTCACGTACTTAGCCTTTCGTCCCTCCAAATTTCCCATAGCCATTTTCTTCCTTCGATAATATTCGAATAACGGAAATATTATCCCCTCTAAGCTCTGGGCATGTGCTCTTTTTCCCTTAGGTCACGCTGGTCGGCCAAAATATACGGGGCAGTGTAGTGACATTTACCCTGGTGAACGCCCATTCACGCAAGGAAGGTGAGGCCACGAGCATCAACTTATTCTGTGGCCCAATGCATCATAAATTATCAATGCACGTCTTTTCGTAGGAAGGGCACTCTTTGAAAGCGCCAAGAGACTTCAGATGGGAAACAGAAACAAAATACGAAAATATGAACAAAATCCGTTTTTACGTAAATAACCAACTCTGAAATTACGTATTCTGAATTATATTTGAATGCGCGAAAATAGTTTTCTTTTATTCCCAATGCTTTGAACAAACCCTAAGTTTCTGGGATTAAACAAAATATTTAGTCTGGAAAAGTTTGAAATCACTCGGTCTAGGCATAAAATCGGCTGCTTCAATCACATTTGCTCGAAAATTCATCTACCGCAATGTATCAGAGCTTCTGTTATTTTCATATCAGACGCAAAGATTAAATAACCTTTTTTCAATTTTTGAAATAACCAAATGATAGTAGCAACATGCATTCTCTATTACCTATATCAGTATAGGAGTCAGAATGGAATTTTCCACCTCTCCGAATCATCATCCGTGGTGGCGAAGAGTTTTACCGCGCCATCTAACGCCGGAGTCCCGGTTTCGAGTCCCGAGTAGATGGATTTTTCTAGTTAGGGAATCGTCATTGAGTATTTCCTTATAAAAATTATCACTATACTTAGGATTTCTATTTGGGTCATCAAAAAATTTTTGACATTTCTTTCACCGAGTTCTTACTGCCCAATTGGCTATCGAACCTGTTATCGGTTTTTGTATTTTGTTTTCAATATCAAAGACAGCTAGAGGAATCACGCATGTCCAACGGTAGGAATCACTTCTTGTTCTCAACTCGTTCCTCTAGATTCAAATTCAATTAGTATAAGGAACTTTCTTCAAAATCTAATCTGGACACAAAGAAACCGGAACTTACCATCCAATATCCTTTAATTATGACCACATACTCTTGTCCCTCATAAATCCGTCGCTTGCACTCGACACGCCCACTTCAAATACACCGAAATTGAGATTTTATCGCTTTAAATCTTCATCCACTATCGCGTTCATTCCGATATTTTTTCCTCTTTGTTTATTTAAATTAGGCTCAGAAAACTACGCCTACCACAAGCCATACGTCTCAAAATCAAAGGAGCGGATGGCGTTGAATATGTTTTCCTATTAATTACATATAGCGGTGATTGGAATCTATTCTCTCGCACAGATGAAGATGACAAAATACCGAAGGAGTATGCAAATTAGAATGAAATCCTATTTCAATACATTAATGATTTCCCGTTGTCAGAAGATATCGACAATCTCTAATTCGTTCGTTTATAAAAACAGAAATCGTTATACTTTCAATTTTGAAATAAAAATAAAATGTCTTACAACCAGTTATGTGATAATAATGATTCGATTTTAATGTTATGAAATTCAATTAATTGAAAACTTAAAATCAATCTTAGAGCTTCTAAGCATAGATATTTAAGCTTATTTTCAGTAAAGTTGGAAACAATAATAAACAAGTATAAAATATCCGATTCTGAGAAGAACTGCCGCTGTTATTACTTAAGCAATGATTGAAAAACAAATATTTGAAATAGATACTTAAAGAAATGTCAGTGACTGGGGATCAAATCTTGCCCAAAACTCTGGTGAGACATCCTCATATTTAATGGACTCCAAAATTTATGTTTAATTTCCACACCTATATCCGGGCTTACACTGAAACCGGTTTTTTGGATGATACTCTTTGAGCATTTAAATGCTAATCAGACGTCCCATATTCTCTCTTTCAATGGAAACCGCAGCCATCTCGAAACAATTTTTCTTTTCCAGGGTAGACTTGAATTTCCTGGGATTCCGTTTCAATGATGTCGAGAAAATTGTGTGATTCATTGGAAAGGAAACTTTCAAGCTCATCCTGTACGAGACACTTTTATTGGAATGTTACAAAGAAGCTTCTCATATCGATGCTCATCATATCCGCTCCCATATACATGGAATAAAATCAAATTTTAATGCCTATTGAAGTATCAAAACCTCTGAAAATTATCTCCAAAACTTTCAGAGTGGCAGTTAGAATAAATAATTTATCACAGTTTACATTCTCTCTATTGTTTCTTCTTTAAACTGAGCAATTGATGAATGAAAATTTCCATACTGATTATTTCTTTTCAGCCCCACAACTGAAAATAATATTTGAAAATCATGCCAAATCATTCCAAAGTTTGGATTTCTAAATACCTACAAGGACTCGGACTAATAAATCCAAATTTAGGTCAATGTCTTTCCAGTGTTAACCGGATGTCGTAGAAGATCCTAATGCTTTAGAATTCTAAGAGCAGTGACCATTCAACGCAGTTTCAATCTGAAGAACGAAATTTTATTATGCTTCATCAATTTAAGAGAAAGGAAAGGAATCGACAGCCCATAAAAGGAGCAGGAAGACTGAATGATCAGGTTTTGGCTTCTTTTACTTCCGTGACAACCGACTAGTCCATTAATTTTGGAGAAAGAAATTAAGTCACTAACTCCAAGATCTTAAATTAGCCCATACGCTATAGGATGATCATTATAACCAGAGCTGTCAAATTACAACTTTGACATTCCTCCAACAATCAATCAGAAATTAGTCATAAACCTAGTAAAATTATCGCTAAATAACGCGGAAAATTTAACCAAAGTACAGTGTATTTAAAATCGACACAAAATATAATCTTTTCTCTCTCATATTTTTTAATTTTTATCAATAAATTTTGCTTATCCTGCATAGCCAAACATCTATGTTACAAGAGCCATCAGACGTAGGAAGGTAATATGAAATAAGCTGAATATAGGATTAATGAAACTGATACATGTACTATCAGCTTTCCCGTAAGTTCATCCTCTCTCTCAATGGAGAGATACTACCATAGAACTAATGCTGGAATGAGAAATTTGCAGAATTTGCTATTAGTTGTCGACCGCAACGCAAATATTTCCACAACGTGCTAAATGGCGATTATTTCCGATAAGTGACAGACGATAACACCAGATCTGGTGAAGAGAAACCAAGTTTGGCACCATTGATTCTAACGCAAATAGAAACAATCTTCTTTTTCCATGAAATTTACTAATATACCCGTGTATTTTACAGTGATATAATGGGAGATTGATAATTCAACGGAAGGAACTGCGCAGATAATTAGTCAATTATTGCAAATAGTAGATGCGTAGATAATTCTTGAATCAAGCAACATAAATAACGTTCATGGGCTCGTATTTCAAGTTCCATGAGAATAATGCATTGAATTACAACCCCCTATTTTGAAACCAAGATATTTGCACTCAAATTAGAAATAACACGACTTCCTTACACTACTCTTCTATGTCTAAAGCATTTCCACAGTGATGTAAGAGATGCAATCAAGTGCCCGAGTTAATAAATTAAAGGCATGGAGCACATGCTTTAAACTCAAGCATCAAGGTAATTCTTGGAAATGAATCGCAGTGTAAACGTCCTTTTTCAAATTTATGAAGTGAAAGATGATAAAAATGGAACATCAATCTATAGCAATTGCGTATCATTATTCTTAAAGAGAAGATGGCCTAATACGACGAAGATAAAAGGTGTACCCTCAATTGTAATAATCTCATATCGGAGACAAGCCTCTTTAAGTATGGATTAAAGTTTGAAAATTAAGTTTTAAAACTATTTGTAACATTATTATTACTTTAATTTTTGAATTTAAAGTTATAACTGAGCTGAAAGTAATTCTCATTAAATATATACAGCAAATTGGTATATAATTTCATTTTATCTATAATATCGAGATCCCCAATCACCGAGATCCGGGTCATATGAAAAACTTTCATTGGCATCTTTCTAATATCTGCAAATACCTGACTAACTGTTGCAATAGCCGAAGTCACTCATGCACTAGCTACTACTAATACACATTATCATTGCTGTTATTATGAAAAGACTTCGTTGTATAGGGATTTTTCTGTGAGAATCTTCCTGTTTTCATATTAGTATTTTACAAAAGGCACGAAAAGACTACACCAGTCCATGTTAAAGATTTTACTTTACCATAACGCTTTTAACAGAAGTGCATATTATTTTCCCTCTTCCCCTTTAAATTCATAATCTACATTCAATTGAAAATTCCAACACACTGGAAACACAAAGCTCGAATTTTTTCATATATGTGATAAGCAATTTAGAGGAATGTAAAAATTCAAAATTAACTTTTCAAAACGTAAAAGCTTTTATGCTACTCTATATATCGTTATGAATGCCGGAAGAATAAATTGCATAAATTTAAGGGTTTCAAAATAATTATAATACAATCAATTCTCGTTATAAATTAAATTTATTAGGATGTTCCCGCGAAACTTTCAAGGCAAACCATTAATTCTCAATTTACGCGCCACTCGTTACATACATTACTTTTCCAAATGAGATTATCTGAAACACCAAAAGAATGTTATGTTTCAAAACAAAAACTGCTCGTGAAATATCTGATTCTCTTTACCTTCACTTATCTTGTTTTCATTTCGATAAAAGTCGACATGCTCTCAGAAAGGAATGCATCTAATTTTAATGAAATGCACATGGAAGTAACGAAAAAGAAATAATGATAACTCAGAATGATTCGTAGAACTGAAGGTCACTTCCGCTCGATTTTTCACTTCCAATGCCACGAAGATCAAAGCTAATTGCTTAAATTAAGAGTCAGAATGAATAATCAGAATGATTCCGAAGATAAGATTCCAGCCCTGAATTTAGAAAAAAAACTTATGGAGCTTATCATGAGCTGGCGATCGTCACCTTTCAAGCTCTAGATTAAAGTTAAAATCTAATACAGATTAATTACGTTCAGGAAGGAGATTTGTAATGAATGCAATTTCAACCGCATTGCGTTCAACGTAATGAGTTAAGTTAATTTAGTTAGTGAGTTAATCACTCAGATGAAAACGATCAAAAGAAAATGAATTGAAGAAGCTGAAGGGTAAATTTCGAAATCAACCAATTTGTATTAAACAGGTATTAACGGGCCAGAAATAATAACATCATGATATCATATTGAGATTTTAATGTACTCTATCAATGCAGTGTAATTTCAATGTTGTTTCAAAAGTGGTGAAATCAAGTCATTGATTCAATCAGTAAGTTTTTGCGCACCGGATTTCCTCGATTTCAGGATCTATATGGGTTATACAGGATATGATTCGCAGAAAATATATTTAAATTGCGTTGTAATAAGTTGAAGATAACTTGCTATAATATTTAACTCAATACTTCATATTATCATTCAGTAAATATATAAACTCTCAAGAAAAATGGAATTCTCATAATATTACTCATAGAAAATTTTTCTGTTAATTTCATTATGCCTGAAAGAAAGAATCGGAGATTGAAAAATACTCTAAACGTTAGGTTTGAAGCTTTATTGAGATCCTTATCAAGGATAAAATTTGAAATTCTTTGGAGTTAATATAGGCCTTGAAGTAGAAAAAACCGTTCAAATAGAATTGTTTTAAATAAGGAATATTTAATGAGATATTTTGAATTGTAGCGACAACCCTTTTCCAATTTCTGGTTCAATTAAGAATCAAAAATTTAAACCAACCACTTAACTGTACTCATGAGGTAAGACTAACGAAGAGCAAGGTAATGCACCGCTATCTGATGGGAAACATCCTTACGAAGGAATAAAGTAAACGTAAAATATGATGAAAATTGGGAAGAATGTCTACAATCAATTTTAAGAGCGAGAAAAAGGTCGATACTGATACACCCACTCAAAAAGGTTCCCATGAAGAAATTAGGCGAATTCTTAGATAATCTACCCCGTAAGTAACTAGAGTTTTAGTATCCTTATAATATGTTTCCCACTAAATGCCTCCTATAAAATTCCGCTTTGAAAGTTCAACTGCAGCAACATTCCCATGCAAATTACACCCGACCGCCTACGGCCCAAAAGAACATACCATGAAAACCACTTAGAATTTTGTTCCCATAAAGAACTTAATTCATTAGATTCAGATACGCGGAGAGCAAGATCCATTCGTATCCGATCCTTGCTCAACAGAAACGGAAATCTAGCGCCCGCAGAATGTTGGTCTCTACGAAGCAAGGATCGCGTTGATAGGATCGGGAAATTGCAAATGGATTCGCGATAGGAATCGCCCCGCGGGTCACTCATGCCGCCTCGTTCCGTTACCCCGAGATCCTCGACTCCCATCCGAAGCTATTTTCTCATCGATTTATTTCCGAACGAGAAGTTCCCCATAGACGTTGTCGTGACCTTCAGGAGGCGGGCGAACGCGATAGTTCGGAAGGGCGCTGCGGGGAGGCGTGGCCGTCGCTCACGTGCTCTTTTCATCCGCAGCATCCGTGGCATTCAGAAGTGCATTCCCTCGCCAGAATCGTGCGCTTTGCAGTAGGCAATCTCTGCCGTCTTATCTCCTTCCGACCATCGGAGCCATGGATTCAACCTCATCCGACCTAATCGGTTCCTCGGGGAATCCTGGGCGCTGGTGTTTTCAGCGGGAAAAGTACACTCAACAGCATAAATATTTTACGTTGTATATATTCCAAATTAAATCACGTTTCAGGGGTTATATGCAATATGTATACGGAATTTTACGTATTTTTCAGTAGTAAATCCTCATAATATTGACGTAATTAAGACTATATGAAATGCCTCACGAGATGTGAAAAAGTAACATAACTCCAGAGCTTTAATTCAGTTTTTATAGGTAATGAAATCATGAAAACTAAATGTTAAATTTAGAGCTTTACATGCTTTCCGATATATTGATTCTATTCTTCAAAAGATCTGATGGAAAAGTAACATTTAATTCCAATTCAGCCTGCAGTTGCAGCTAACGAGGATATTTTTTTCAATGTAACTATGTTTGGATGTCCCTCGATTCTACGAATCATTCATCCAAAATATCCTATTGTCTATATGCGTATATACGAATGAATCCATGCAAATTAAGATGGTCATAGCAAAACGTTTACTAGGCATTTTATTGAAGTACATTACCAGGATAATAATTACTGGGTTTCCAATCATTTCTTTATTCCTCTGAATAAAAGATCATGTAGGTAGGTAACTAGTCAAAGGAATAAGATTCGATATTCAGTTATCATAGTAATTTTTGAAACTGAAATATTTTTGCTTATTTCTATTTAAGGGATGGAAATGTGGGATATTTTTTATTGGGATGCTCGTGTGACTTTGTAAGAAAATAATCCAAATAGAAATCATAAAAGAAATGAAAAAGAGAGCAATAAATTATAACACTTCCAGCAAAAAGGTATGGAACATGGAAGCATAATTTACTTCTAATCGTAAACTTAAACTTCCTTTCGAAAATGACATCATGACACTGGCGGATCCGGGGAGAGGGGAGGCTTTAGCCCTCTCTAAGCAACTTTGAGGAGCCTGTGCCATTTTCTGAAATATTTCCCATTACAAGGAGGACAAGTTTCTATATTATTTCACCTAAATTATTATTTTATCCAAGGAAACTCACCGGTGTCATTTTCTGCCAAAATTTAAAGGATTTATGAAATATATTTTTAAGGAATATAATGAATTATCAAGGAAAAATTTTTGCTGTCGAGAAAAATTAAATTAGTAGTATATTTGGAAATACTTTAATTTGAGGTAATTTCTCATCTATGGACTTCCACCAGGAATCAAAGCTGGGATCGCTGACACTTAAGGCGAAAACGCAACCCGCATAGCTATCCTATCTAAACCTTGGGAGGATTCTAGATCCTCCCATGCACCATACAATTCCCATTTTCTTTTCCTATTTTGATAGTTTTCCAACAGAGATTAATCTTGAAAAAATAAACCGCAAATTAAATACTAAAATTTAAGGAAACAATCGAAGAATCTTCTCACAAAAGTTATCTAAAATTAATCTTGGAGATCTACCTAGAAAGTAATGAAAAGTTCTCAGGAGCGTGATGTCCTCTCTAAGGTTGCTTACTACGCATTGCCCCCGAATGACTATCTCACTCTCAATCACCTTCTAACACAATCTGTTCCTCTTCCGACGTCCTTGACTAAGCCTAAGGAACTTCCGGTGACCGTAGTGCAGAACCGATTCGATTGGGAGCGGATTTCTCCCTTTTTTCAACCGCCTTCCTCCGCGACCGCGAAAACAAGAAACAATAGCGGGCGAAAGAGGCGTCTTCGGAGAAAGAATAAAAAAAATTGACCCGTGAATCTTCCTCTCCCGGGAGAGAGAGCGGGCACCGGGGGATAAATTCACGCGATTCATTTCGCGCGAGATTTGCTCGTGAGAGATTCATATCTTGAATTTACCGTGGCTGATTACACGGTCAAACGGATTTTTTCAAGGTTCGTGGATAAGAAACTCTCGGGCGTAAAAAAACGAAGAATTTTCGCCCTCGCTTTCTTGTTGATCTTGGTCAACTGATTGGAAAAGATTTCAGGAGGAGGATCTGATAACTCTATTAGAGTAAACAGCATAAATCAAAGGAATTTTTTCGTATCCACGTGAAAATAATTTTAATGAAAAAAGATATTAAATGATAGTGATAAGAAAATGGCTCTATTATAAGTAATAGGTCAAAGGAGAAAAATATTGATCAATTACTCAAAAATCTCCAAGTAAATATGGCATAAATATGACAAGGGTAACCCATGACAGCTTGCTAAATCTGGTTGCTTTGATGCAAATAATTTTTTTCGTATATTCAGAATTCCTTTTTTTGTTGTACGAGTATATGTACTGAAGTCAAATCCTAATATCTCATCTAACTAACGCGTGTTTTCTATGGGAATTTATCGTATAGATTTGGAGTATTAAAGGAGAATGTAAGCATTAACGATAATATCTAAATATGGACAATATGAAAGAAAATAAAATCATAATTTTAAAACAGGTGGAATAAGTATTAAATCTTGAGAAGGAAATTCTATTTATAATAAATGAAGGCCACATATACAGTCGGTTAAATATGAATAAATCTGTTTCCATAAATTGATTCCGAAGGATATTGCCTTAAAAATTAGAATCCAAGGTTTTTCGAGGATCCGATAAAATAAATTGGAGATTTTATCACGGCGAAATATGCTATAGATAATCATTTTCTGAGTAGAACGTTGAGCAACGTTGAGCCAACGTTCAATAGATTTTCCTTATAGGAAGGTTGTGTACATTTCACTAGTTGTTTAACTTTCCCGTAGCTTTTACTTATATCCAGCTCTCTAATTCATATTGTATAAGAATTAATGGTGTATATCTTTCAAACGCTGTAATCGTCAATCAAACCGTAAAAGCCGTTATTAGAACGTAAAACTTTCTCTGATTATCAATATCGGTAATTTCTTACAACTAGATACACAATCATAATGAAATTCTGATGAATGATATCCTTACATAAATTAATTTTGAAAACAATTGAAAATAGACATCAAAAAAAGATAAGGAATTATTAATAACATCACCTATCGCGTTTGATGTCAAAATGGCAGAATTCTCCAGTCCAGTCCTAACCGTTTAGGGTTATAAAATCCAAATATTTAATCCTATATCAAAAATTGTTATCCCGCTTAAAAAATCTTTTCTAATATTTTCTCTCAAAGAGACTAGTTATATCACTGCGAGAAAATTTTCGGAATAAATTTATATTAATGAAAAGCATGCTATACTCGAATTAATTTAGCGGTATGAATCCATCCTAGTGAAACTTATAAATTAAAGAATAATCAAACTCATCAGAGGGAAAATAAAAATCTAGATTAAAATTATCTCTCTTTCAGTTTTTCATCCTGATATTTTCCAACAGCGTATTTATGGCAGCTCTTACTTTTAAAGAGACCTTCTAATTAACAGTGAATATAAAAGCTATTCCGTTTCATAATCACTTTCTTCTCACTTTCTAAAGATTTCACTAAAAAAGGGTTTTAAAGCGTAAATGAAAACCTTGCCTCATCTCGACACGGCTCCTGACTGAATTGTGAATGACAGATCTCCAAAATTCAGGAAACAATGGTCTCACCCCCTCTCTTTCTCCGCAACTCGCTCTCACTAATTACCACATCCTACACAATATCTTTTCGTTTAACATTCCACCAAAATCCCTTTTGGTTTCCGCCGTTTGTTAAAAAGCAGGCTAATTCTAACATACTTGAATTAAAACCGTCCCAAAGCAGTAAATGATGTTTTAGAAAGTTGGAAACACCGTATGTTCTCGAATACAATACGCTACCAAGTTTTGGAAGCCGTTTAGGAGGGGGAAACCTGCCTTACGATAATGCATTTTAAATTGCGAATCTAATTGTAAGACGCCCTATTTTGAAAGCTCTATGCTTCTATTAATTAAATTATTCTCAATAACACCCCTATGAATGCCACAATCCTAGTTCATTTACGTTTCTACTTTTACATTTCAAAAGAGATTTAAAAATACAGAAAAATCTATTGCAAATATTTAGCTGATCTAAATTGTAATTTGTATACAATCATTTTTTCTTCTATCTGTATACATCCTGGATTGTTATTTTACTACATAATCGTCCATACTATATAACCCTGTTATGAAAATTCGAACAAAAGAACTTGAATATCAACGTATGATCATTTTCCGTACTCAAGACTATTAGAAAAGCTTACATTTTCCTTATGTATTACATACACCAACGCAAAAATAATTTAAAAGCTTAATTTACTGAAACTTACTGGAAATTATTTCTGAAAAGTACTTTGAAAGGAAAATATTTTAACGTAATAGTTTATTTTTATGTTCCACTGAACACATAAATTCTACCTGCATTTAAAGCTTACTGTTAGGGAAATGTCACAATGTATGAAGGCGTGACTTCGTGGTAAGACATCACGGAAGTAAGAAAATTTTGTAATTTTCTAAATAGAATATTTAATGCGGAAGATAGTCGAGCTGACTCATCTCCGTTATTTCTTAATAGATAAATCTTTGTTCAGTAATAAAACTGAGTAATAAACTTGCAAATATTAATCACGGAATAACTGAATAATCTGGATGAACCAGCAGAGATTTTATTTCAATGTTGAATTTTATTTTGAAGAAAAGAAAACTCCCTATTTTCTAAAAAATACCATTCGTATATTTTTGTATTCTATATTTGTTTTACGAATAGATCATTGAAATCTACTAAAGAAATAGACCTTTCTGTACCCTACTATTGCAGTTTTTTGACGGATTTTTACAGCTGAAAATTTTTGCAATCCAAATTCGCAAGCTCTTCATGGGTGGAGGAACAAGCCTTCGTGCCAACGATCACGTAAGCCAAAAATCCCGAAAAAGACTACTGTGGTAAAGAACGAATCCACCGCCCTCTTTGTGAACGGAGATGGCACGTGGCATCGCCCTCCCTCCTCAGTGACCATCCCACCCAATCCGTGCTCAGTCATTCGAGAGGAACGAAAAGGCAAAAAATTGGGTGAAATGATGGAAAGAAAGAGTGAAATTTGGAGAAAATACATGACTCGGCAGAAATGGATAGCTGGAATTTTATGCAAAGATATTGCACTCCTTTTTATAAAGATATTGAAATTTCGAAATGTCTTCGAAATATCGGACAGCATTTCCATTAAAATATTTTTCGCTCTAAATTAAAACTTTCTCTTCTCTGAAATTTTCTCCGATATATCTACGCTATTTTCAACACCACGTGGGCATTGTTTATGAATTACCTTATATCTCCTCCAAGTGGCGGGCAAAGCTGGGTTGCAAAATTTCGATTCAAAATAAACTTTGCAAAAATTTATTTTAAAAATTAGAATGCAGAGTCGACTTCATGCCGTGATTGCATTGAATGATGAATTTACAGCATGATTGCTGACAAAAACAATAAACTATATTTTTAAAAAAGCGCGAGATTTTGTTCCCTTTTTTGACGAGTGATTTTAGACCTCAGATTCATGATACTAGAGTTTCAATCACCAAATACTGCCATGGATTTTGCGGACAGAAGTCTCTGTTTGTGTATACAGTTGAAGAATGATAATAGCTGTTTTCAAGGGCTTAAAAAGAAAATAACTTCCGACGACACGAATCTCTCTCCAACTTCCGAAACATCCACCCACGTCAGACTTCCAAGGTTATCCACCACACCGCATTCCTAGTGAAATTCCCCGACAAGCGTTGAAGTCTCCACCCTCCGATAAACCAGAATGGACATGAAAGTACTAACCTAATGAGGGATCAACCTTTCCCCCAATTACCCTGTCAGGTTTCCACAATGGCGTTAGAGATGGAGAACAAACGGGTTCAGAGTGAATTGAAGACACATAAGACAACATATAACTTATTGGTTGAAATTTCTCGTTTCAATAGAAAAATTAAGAAATTGCTCCGCTCTTTCGGGAAAATCTAATGCAAATTAAGCATCCTCTTTACGTAATTTAACACGTCGACATAATCGTGGGTAAAAATGGTGTATAGCACAATATTTTTGCAGTAATGATAGCTCTTTGTGGCTTGGGCAATCTGAAATAATTTCATAAACCTCAAAATAAGTAGGGATCGAAACATGACTCACTATAATTTTAAAATATTTATACATATATAAGATAAAAAATCTAATTTACCGGGTAATAGCGCGTAAGTATATACTTCCAGCATTACAAAAGAAAAGAAAACTACAAAAAATAACTGCTTATGTATCCGGCTTAGAAAAGTAACTTTCTGTAACACTTAGTCTTTGTCGCAATTACAGTAAGCAGATATGTACGTATATGGTATTAAATAAGCATTAATGATGTAATTTCATCACCATCATTTGCTGTTCCTTATTTCTAGGAATGGTTCAATAATTGTTGGTGCAATAGATCAGATCGCTAGGAAAGAAAAGTACCATTCATTACTACTGTATTAAATTATTGATTTTGTTGGATTTGAGTAATTTTTTATCATTATCATTTACAAAAATGCTTAGTAGCATTTTGTATCAAACATAACATAGTATTTAAAATATACCAAATTTCAATCTAACTATTTAATATCAGAAGGACGAGCTTTTTTTCAAAGCAATGGTCAATTATTTTAAAATAAAAATGAAGCGAATGTACCACAGCATGAGGAGTCATAATGTAAATGATTAGTACAAGATATGCTTTTGAGTAGAAAATAAGGAAATTTAAAATAATTTGTAAATTTAAATATCATTTCAAGAATGTTACTAAAACAGCGCCATCATCGTTTGCCTAGTCAAAATAAGTGTCCTGTTCCTTTGGTACGCGTGCATTGAGTACGATACCACCGTTTTTCAGAGAAAATCAAGATAAATTCACTACATCTCTTAGATCTATTATTAAATTAATAAATTGTAAAATAAAAATATCTTGGCTTAAATTTCCAACATATATTCCCCAGCTAAAATATATCTGTCGATTTCGTGAACATGTTACTCTTAATATCTCCCATAAACCATATCCTTTACCTCGCTTTGGGCAAGGTTGTATTTTTACGAGACACTGTTGAAATATTTTGGAGGATAAATGATTTAAATGAGTCAATTTGGACCACCTCGTTGCAGCATTGCACCAATTATTTTGTCAGATACACAGATGAGATAATGGTCACTCGCATCCGCCCACTTGGCCGTACCAGTTCGGAATCCAGGACCTCTATAATTCACATCGTTGCATTCATTCTCGTCCCAGAATGCACCACGTTCATCATTCGGGGGATTTGTTTCGATACCCGCGACCTACTTAGATGAACAGTATCCAGTCCACCATCTGGAATCAATTTTTCCTCTTGTTGGAGGGGAAAACTCTTCCCTCCCACCCTTTCCCTATTTATCTATCTCTCTATCTCACCTAGTTTCTCTGACCGAAGAAGGAGAATTAATTCGACCCAACAGGAGGTCTTTTAGGGACGCTAATGGCCACATTGCACTGTACTGGCTCTCGGCCATGTGAGGAGGGAAATGCATAGCACGGGATGGCGCCGGTGACTTTAATGCTCGTTTTACGGTCCACGGATGAAAAGACGTTGGCGGACGAGATGACTACTACTCCATTCCATTCGCGATACAGAACTTCCCCATCGTCCACAGCTTTTGCGTAAATATGCATGGTTACGCTCTGAAGAAAGCGAAAGATGTTTCCATGTGAGGTAAGCGACCGGAACCCATGCGTTTCTTTTTGCGACACTTTTTTAACCGACTAGATTATCTTATTTCGTCCACCAATAAAATGGTAAGGAAATATTGCGAAAGAAGAGTTAAAAAGGAAACAGTTCAAAATATCTCCTTGGAAACTAATATATATTGCTTTATGAAACTATTTGTGCGCTATAATTATCTAGGATATTCTTTCGCTGAACAAGTCTTATAGGGAAAATAATTTAATGATCCTTGATAATATGAATTACTTGTTTCAAAATCACTGTATTCCAAAGTTTTAATGACATGAAAATAAAAATATGTATATAATCCGTAATATAATTTACTCTCGATTATCTTCAAAAACCGAATATCTGAATCTGTCAATTACGTCATATTCTATCAAAATAAAAGCACACAAGATTTCATATACAAGATTGTACATACTATAAGCTGGATAATTTTTGTACATTTGTAAATAGCTTAACATTATCTCAAATGATTAAAAGAAACTGTTTAAGCAATATCTATAAACTCTTGTCTAGCTTTCAGAAAGCTCATACATATTGCCTACATTATAAAGGCTCGAGGTATTACACATATATTTTCTGTAGAGATATACGTGACGATAAGTAAAGAAATTTATTTCAAGAAATTCAAGCTTTCTTTTAGAACTTCGAACACATTAATGAAACGAATGTTAAATTTTCTCATATACCCGCGATTTTTTATTCTACTTTTTTAAATCTACTTAAAACGATAAATTAGCACCAATACTTTTCCTCGAACTATTCGATAGGGAGGGGTTCTGATAATAAAAATCATGCTGTCTATATGTTGAATTTTTTACATTTCCCACGGGCAAAATTACGCGAACGGTGAAATAAAAAAATACTCGAGCAACGTTACAATTGATTTCAGCAGTCTCACAGCGAGCTATTGCATATCAATTAGGTTTCCTTTCCAATAAATTTCTTTAAGAGACAAAAAAACTATCTAAATACTTTCCAATCTTAGATTTATATGTACCGAATACCTTTACTTGAAAATAAAAATACTATTCGGTTTAAACTTTTCGTAGAAGTGAACGTTTCCTGTTCCATGCAAGCTCTGCCGTCCACACACGTACGTTTCTAATTGCTTGCAAGCACCTGCATTAAATGGAGGCTTGCTTCTAGCAAAATGAAAGGTCTCTCTGAAAACTGTATTGTTACAGCTCCAATTCTTTCAACTATTGACGTTCGACAAAATTCGATAAGCGAAAGGCACTGTCAATTCCTTTCAACTTGTTTCCCCTGGAAAGACCTCTCTCCACCTATTTTGTTACACTTTCTCAAGTAACCAGAAGCGCTATTGTAGAATTCCTTTTTCTGTGTGAAGATAATTAATTATAAGTGGATCAGGTAATTTATTACATCATCATACCATCTTTGAGAAAACGTGAATGTAATCATATTGATTTGAAATGAATTTAATTAAAGCCATCAAAGATAAAACCATGCTTGGTTCACTCGATCAGGTAGTTTTATTTATAAAAGTATTTCGACTGCTAATGTTAATTTCATACATACAGGCCCCCACCGGGAATCGAACCCAGGACCGCTTTCACTAACACTTGGTTATCCGGGAGCCCTTCACTCAACCAAATCTCTATAAATTAATTCGGAAAATCACTACTTTTACTTCTTCGATAGTCATGACAACTTTCTCACTTCTGATTTATTAGCATATATTCTTGGATTAATTATCACAATCATACTTCATTCGCTAATTAAAATAGTTGCTAGGTTTTCACGTACTGCAATGCAAAGCTACTATTATTTATTTAAACATTATTTTATAAAATAAAATAGCGTAAGTTCACCTATTAGTATCTTTCTGTAAGCTGTCAAATTAAATATAATCCAAATAAAAATTCAATTACTTGGGATTATTTTTTGCATTACCTATTGATTCTATCAATAAAATGGTTTCGAGTGGTCATTTCCATACGACTAATAGTTTATCGGCAGATAATCGAAATTAATTCTAATCTAGCAGGATAATTATCAAGGATATAAATCCACCAATACATTAATTAAAAAAAAGGGAAAAATTAACGCTAGGAGTGAGGGATGGCAGAGATGAACGACGAAGAAAGAACAAAAACGAAAAACAGATACCAAATCGAAAGGGCTTAAAGTGACTGATCGAAGGATAGAGACAGCTACGGTAATCAATTGATCGGCCTTTCCATCGGAGGATTTATTTAGAACAAACAAATTCAATCTTTATTGCCCATACTGTTTTCTTATCATCATGGGACTATTTCACAACCAACGGTCAACAAACCACCGGAAAATATGCGACGTTCTTATCAAATGCTGAGTATCGATGGCGAATTAATGGATCGCGAAGGAACTGAGAGATGACGAAAGATAGACTGAAGATCGTAAACAAGGCGATATGGGGCGAGAGTGGAAGCTCAGCGAATTAGAGGGAAAGGCGTGGATGATATATTCACGCAGCTATATCTCAGCCGTCTTGCTAGGGTAAGCCTTTTGTCAGCATGCGTTAAAATCTCCAAGCGCTCCCTCACTGCTTGAATTATCCGCTAGGTATGAGTGTCAAGGAGAACCGTCTTTTACTTGACCACGATCACAGTATGAATCTCCTAGTTTCATTCAAAAAGTTTATCCACTCAACAGATCCTTCCCATTAAAGGGAGACTTAGAACCCAAAGAAATTCTCTGAGAAAATCTCTCCAGAAATTTCGATGCAAATTTGACGAATTCATAATTTTTTCCCTCCGCATCTCTTATCTGATTTCACCCAAAGAGGTAGAGAACAATGGTCATTAGGTTTCAGTCTGAAAGAGCGGTCTTTAAGTTTATAATCCCCACTGCAGCTTTCAAACTCTTCTGCCGATTATTTTGTCAACTTTTACTTCCGATTCGTGAGAGATTTGAATACCTATCCGGCTCAAAAGTTTCTTGGGAACAGAGACTCTTCCTATTAGATGAATTTTTTTAATAATTAATGCGGTTACCAAAATCCCACGAAAGTGAAACCGCAAGCGAAATTTTAGATATTTTGCTGTTCATCTAGTCTAGAAAATATCAAAAGATTGACTCCCTCATTCCCACTGAAGATATATTACTAAACAAAGTTCGTTCTTTTGAGACTTTTAATTTTCTTGAGACTTTCACTTAATGAGATACTCAAATAGAACCAGTCTTTTTATTTGAGTATCTCATTATTTTACATCACGTAACGTATATGTTATGACATGTAGGTTATGACATGTATGTTTTAACTTTACACCAACATCTTCAAAGGTGCATTTGAGATATAATATGCATAGGCAAGAGCAAAGATGTCATACCCTCGATCATAATTGCGTTATCTTTCAACCCTTATAACCACGAGCACTGAATTTTAAAATCGATACCAGGAAAAACAGAATTGTTCACAGATATAAGAGAACATGATATGCTAGTCGATAATGAAGGAAAGGCAAAAGATTAATCATTTCATGACAGAGAAAAGGATCTAAATTGGCGTGTATTTCACTCATCAGATCTCTATTACAACAGAATGAATTAAATAAAGATAAGATGTAAGGAATTTAAATGTCATTACAGTGACACGTATTAATCGTATTCGGTAACTAAACTGGATTTAGAACCGGCAACATTAAATGTTATCTCATTTTCAACACCAATCAAGTAAATCATAATGATTAAAAAGACTTATTATGAGCAAAATAATCACCCAATTTTAATAATAATAATAATATTAATAATCGACTTTTATTTGAGCGAAATAGATACTAATGAGTGTCTTCTTACATCTAGCCCTTCGTCATGAACTCAAATAAGAAATTAAATTTCAGAAAAAGTGATAGCGTTAAAAAATTGCAGAAGAAAACTACTTTGTGGTTTTAAGAACTTAAATTGTACGGAATAATAATGTAATTCAAAAGGAAAATTGATGATTAATATAGCCATCTATCGCGAGAACCTCATATGGCCTAATTCATACAGACACTTCGAGAAAAATGTTAGCATGCCCATGATTTCCCTCTCCACACGCGAGGAAGGTCACTACATCGTACTCCCTGAACATACCCAGCAACTTCAGCGAGGAATTTCTTTTATGTATGAAATTATAAAAAATAACAGACTATAAAAATGCCATTCGGAATAAATGGGGAGAGAACTGCTCGTGCTCGCACGAGACATGGAAAGGACAGTAGAAAAAGGGAAGAAGGTCGAGGGACAGTCACTTGTGGCCAGCAACCGTCTAGTTTTCTCAAAGAAAATCGCCTCCTTATACAGTCCTAGAACGTAAAGAAGATAAAAAATTGATGGAAACCGTACCCGCGCGTCCGAACAGTCATTTCCACATTCGAAAAGTTCGAAGAATGATAAATTCCATAGCAGACGGTTTTGAAATAATGTAAACGGACTTGAACACATGTCGCAAAAACACAATAAAGGAAGCCGCTCTCTAATACCGCTGAGAGATCTGAGAAAAGACATACGAACGAAAAGAAAAAAGCTTTGAGTGTTGGTTTTCGAGCCACTCTTCGAATTACATGGTAATAATAACGACGAAAATTATGTGAATAGATTGTATAAATGCTTCTTTCCATCTTAAATCTCTCACTTGCATGCTGGACTTATTTTGGGATGAAGTGCTTGAATGAGAAACCATCGTTGATAACTAGATATTCCTGAAAAGCCAAACAGGAGCGAGTTCTACTTGGTTGAAAGCAGGTCGGATGGGAGCCCTTAACTAGAGCTGTCGAAGCTTTTTTAACAATACTACTACTTATTCAACTAGTTAATTTTCTTTGAGGCCCCGGGGTCGAGTCCCGGTCCTGTCCTTTATTTTTATATTTTATTCATGCCTCGTTTCCCTTGTAATGTTTCATAGGTGCTCATCCTTAAGTCAAAATTACCTATCACCTTCTCTTAATGACTTTTACTTTCTTTCTCTTGCTATATTATGTAATTTTATTTATCTATCATTACTGAGATGTTTAAGCAACCAAAAGTGTCTGTCGAATAAAATCCAGAAACAATTGTCAAATCGCTGCAAAAAGACAATATAAAAGCAATGAGAAAGCAAAACAAGAAATTTGAATATACTAATGTCACAGAGAGCCATTCATGGAAGGTAAGAGATTGATTGGGGAATAATGTTCGAGGAAAAGGTTGAAGGACGAAAGAAAATCGAAGAGTTGTGGGATGCGGTAGAACAAGGATTCTCCTTCTCTCTCAAGGTTTTGGTATATTCTCCCAAGGTATATTGGTATTATGGTAGGTATATTATGACAACAATAAGTGAAAACTTTCTTCGTTATCTTCTAAATTTTATGGTTATAATTCTTTCTGTTGATTATTATTATTGATGATTGAATGAACAACTGAACCAGGCTCAAGTTGAATGTGTGAACAAATGTGTCTTACTATCCTTTTCTGTGGAAGATATATTGAACATCATCAATGAAACTTCCCTTTTTAACAAGTATCATATAAGTCAGAACAATAGAAACATTATCACTTCTCGTTGTATTATAACCTAATTTTTCTTTTTATACGGCACAGTTTTGTAGAAGCTATTAAACCATAGACAAAAGGTGCAAAAATTGATACTTCTTTTTTATCTAACGCGTGCTGATGGATTATTCAACAAACGACTCGTTGAAGGTGTGATGAAAAATCATTTTGGCATCGCACTAAGTTAGACGTGACAGAGAAAAGCAAAAAATTCTATAAGATACAGATTTTTTTAAAGATCGATCAAATGATACGTGGAAGAAAGATTGAGCAACTTTTCATCTCATATTGGCGTTATTGAATGTACAAGATTTCAGAATCGAATCCCTTTTTCCATTATAATTACTCTCTTATATCTTATTTGTCTCTAAATTAAGCATCTCTTTACAAGAGGCATTAAGAATCATTTTACCAAAAATGGTTGATGGCGATGGGAAAGAAATAAACTTACATTCGAGAAAAGTAAACATATTTTCTTTGACTTTTTAGAGCTCAAAATAATGATGCTACTTGACGCAGAGTTAAGTTAATTAGTATCATTCAGAATTTAATACGAATAAGAGAACTTATTAAGTATTAATAATTTACAAGGAAACGACAATTTTTACGATTGTCATGGAAAGAATGTAAACGAGTATTACTTTTAAACTAAGGACGAAAACAAAGAATATTGATAATAATTGAATATTAATGTTTTATTATGAAAGAAGAGAATAATTAAAAGATCGCACGCTGTAGGAATAATGCATAAAATGCGATAAAAACTCTGAAATCCTCTCTCACACTAATTCTATCCATGCATGTTTACCTACTATTTCCCTAAAATTTTCACAAATAATTATTAGTGAATAATAATTTATTTAATTAGTTATTAGAGCAGTCACTGTTAAATTACTCTATTATTATGCAATTTAATCTAAAAGAGATGACATAAGTCCTTACCCTCGTGAGAGCAATAAAATTTTACCAGATTCCACAAAAATAACACTCAAACTATCACATTCTCTTGACATAACATCACACTCTCCATAACTTTCTCATTCTTCAATTTATCCCATATTTTTCTGCAGTCGCGTGCCGTAAGAATCACACGCAAATTCCGTATTCCTTTCTATGGAAGAAGTAACACGTGACCTTCTCGTTTCACTTCAATGAACTAAGGCTCATTCAGCCGTCGTGTTTGACCAACTCCCTTCTCTTCGCATGCGTGTTCCTCTGTAACATTTTACTTTCGATTCTAATAAATGCTGTCGGAGGAACTTTCGTAATGTTTGCGAAAACGAAAGATACAATTTTATGGAATAGAATGGTCTACTTGACTTATAGCGATTTCTCTTCCATAAAAATAGTGAGTCGCGGACCGAAATAGCGTAGTTACGGTCGCTAAAGCAAAGAGTTACAAAGTGATGGTGTACATTATTGGCCATAAATGACACAAGAATGGGATCTTAAGCCCTCGGTGATGGCTAAGAGATGAAATGCTCACGCAGCCTCAAGTATTCAGTTATGGTATCTTCAGAATAAAACCTTCGCGCTAAATTTCTCCCTTTAAAAGTTTTAAACTTTTTCTCTTTCGATATCGATTGAATTGGCAAGCTTCGCAAATTTTTAACCAGAATTGACGCAGTCTCGTAACTTAAGCTGTCGATATCGATTGAAATGCTTCTCAAATCCCGAAATCGGTGTCGATGCCGATTAGCAAGGCGAAAGAATCGATCTAAAAGTGAAAGGAGGTTATTACTTTTTCATAATAATATATCTCTACATCTTTTAGATGAATTCTTTTATTGTCAACTGATAAGTTAATTATGCTGCACTGTCAGAATTCGAATTGAATCGTAACCGTAGCAGAACGGCCTGAATCGCGGAAATCGGAAAACTTACGTTTCAGTACGTGTTTTCCTGTGGAATTTTTCCAGTATGTAATGTCTTGTCCTATTATTTAAAGGTATGTAATTGTGTACTTTAACCAATGTTTCTGCAGAACATTATCTTTACATACTTGAATATTCGGTTGCCAGAGGATTTACCCCATAAATATTTTTCCCGAAAACAGTGAAATATGTTGATTTAAGAGGTTTAGAACAAATTTACATGAAGTTACGGTGATTTCTCAATCAGAATAATTCCCTCCTGATATGCGTTTTCTCTGACTCGGACTGACCTGAGTTCTTCAAGAGATCCAAGCGGAAAAGCTTAGGGAACACTAGACTAAATCAGTATATCTTGACAACTACTACATAATTAAGAAGTCAAATTACTACCAGTCTGAAACAAGCTGCTATAAATTACTTTCCATTAAAGCGATTTCATAAAGACAATTAAATGTTTTAGTTTACAGAAGAGATTACCAATATCGGAACAACCGGAGAATATATAACAATTCCACCCACTATTGAATTAAATTGAAAGTTATGTAAGTTATTATATTGAGATATTTATTTTCTTTCGAAGAAGATGGAATAATTGAAATACTGAGATGTCTTTCATATTAACATGAATTGCCGGATAATCAAAATTCGTTCGTCATTCGGGGTTAAAAACATTTCTAGACGAATATCACTAGTAGGAATTTGTCAGTTATTGATCTCAACATCTGTAGCAAATTGATCTCGATATTTTAATATTTTCGGGAAGAAGAAAAGCATACAGATAACGGTCGCGACCGCGATGTTATTCACAGCAGCTGAGAAAAGCCGCATGACCACCATGCATGCGTAACGATGTGTGGAAAAAATTACGGTGCTCAACATGCACGCATGGACGAAAGCCAAGCGCTGAGGGATGAGCGACCGAGGACAGAGATTATGAATATTTACATCCAAGTCGAGTAAGAATTATGGGACCCAGCTGTAACACAAAAATAAAAATATAAATCCACTCAGAAATTTAAAAGAATCAAATTACCGTACACTAATTTTCAGCATTTTCATCGATTGTCCTCAATCATTCGTTATAAAGCAAATTCAGATGGTAATTTTATCTTTCTAAGAAAATGTTGGCCAAAAGAAAAATATTCTGATGCTATGTCTTCCCAAACATCTTCTTCTAAAGTGTTTAATATTGGAATCCTACGAAATATAATGCGTAAGTAGTAATATATATGTGTATAAGAAAAAATTATGCATGGAAACGATAGAAATATATTGGAAACTACTTTCATACATCAGTTTTGGAAAATAACTATACTTAATTAATAAAAGATCTGATTGAAGTATAGAGATAGTGTTTGGCTACTCGGATTTGAGAATATATTTATTTTACTAATTATGATGGCGAACATTAGTAATGAATTAGTGAAAAATAATTTACATGTGAAGTAAAAGTGCAAATAATATTCTATATTAGCCATAGCTGTAATTGTAGAGGTATTTTCATGATGGGCACTGAGGCATAATATCTAACGTGATTAGGGCGGGTCAAAATTAATTGCTGGCACAGTTTAGAACCTTCAGTATGAGATGTAATTGATGATTGGCTCATGTGTTCTAACCTCTATCGATAATATTCTAACGCCAGTTGAGTATTAGTTAGCGGGTAATTTGATGATTTGGAAGACAATTTGAGAATAGGAATATTAATCTTCCTTAGTCTCTGAGCATGACGGAGCCTCTCAGTAAGATTTTCATTGACTGAAAGAAACTTCTCCGGATTGCTTCTCCACTCTTGTCCGTCTATTTTGTGCAACTTCAGGAAATGAGTTGGAAATAAAGTTGCAGGGGGGAAGAGAAAATGAAGAGGGAGGAAGCGTGAGTTCAACGAGAAGGGTGGAATTTATGCCCCAGTAAGAGTAAAATGAAAAAGGATGAGAAAGTCACAATTCCGGTTCGGCCTGTAACAAGTCTTGCGGTCAGAGAGAATATGTCTTAGCTGGTAAGGGGCAGGGCGTGGTTGAGTTCCCTTTCATTGCCGAGGTAACCGGAAGGGGCCAATGAAATATATGATGGATTCAGGAAGAATTCAGAGGTTGTTACATGGGGCAATCTCTAAAGCATTGGCGGTTTCAGGTGAGCAAAAAGGGCGATCGGCTCCCCTTCCTGCATTCGAAGTAGTGCCTAGCAATTTGCCTACGATCTGATAAGGAGCTTGAATTAAAACCAGGAAAGTTTTCCCACGCTTACTATACTGAAATACACGAATACTATATATTTTACTCTACGAAATGGCTTTTTAGAAGCTAACTGGATGTTAGTTCGTCAGGAAAATATCTTAAATCACCCCCTCCTTGAATTTTCTCTATATTAATCCTTGATATAAAATGCTCGTGTAACCTCTAAGGGGAGTCTATAAAATAAGGTAGATGGTGATGATGGCCATATTACTATAAAAGGATAAGAATTCAATATTTCACCTATTCCTTCAGTTCTTTTAACTAGGTGAAAATTAATAATAAGCATCATTGGCATAATGTGAGTTTCTAGGGTTATGAGAACGAGCGGGGAACTACGTATATACTAAAACCTACATAAGATGTTAACTATTTAAATCCTAATAAAAATGTCATTTACTCACTTAAAGAATCAAAAATGAAAATGCAACAAATTGCCATGAACGATGAATTATTGCAATTTACTTTTTTATGTGAAACCTTTGCAGTTATTTTTACATAAAATTTCATATTTTCGCTGCCTGTGAATGAAAAAATGTTTTACAATCAATCAAAACTCTATGCTGCTTTATATATCATTCTGCAAAAGCGAATGAGATCCTCGCTTCGACTTTGTAACTTCAGACGGTTGTAATTTAAATAACTTCCTTGCCATTAAATCGATTAATTAATCGTTAACGATTTTAATAGCTCAATTCCTAATCTAATGATCCACCTGATACCTAGGGATGGATCTGTCACTAAGCGCAAGCTGATGTTCTCACCGCTCATGGAATCTAGGAACTAAGAGAAGATAACAACTATCGTAAATAAAATGCTGGTAAAGGGGCGAACTTCAGCAATCGGAGACCCTACACTCAAGGACCACTTATAGAATCCATAAACAGATTATTTAACTTACAAACAACAAGAAGTCCCTTTATGGGCCCTATTGACGGCGAGGCGCTCAAATTAGTGCACCTAGTGTCAGATCCGTTCCTAGCCTAGCATCATATGGATATATGATCAATAGATTAGTAATTGAAACTGTTAAATATCAATTAAATCATTCTCTATCTCCTCCATGAAAGGAATGCCTACCATCGGATCCAAGAAAGAGAAATACGTCCTATTTAACTCTTTAAATCTCATTGAAGAATGGCGCAGGATGTGGGAAAAGCTGGCCATCTTATATCATAATTTAAGCCATGACAAACATCATCATTTTTATGATTAGCGGTTAGGGTTAAACTTAAGCATCCCTGATCAATAAATAACCCATGTCATGAAGTAGAAATCTGCAAGATGCTTTGAGGAAAAACTAAGATCTTCTCCCACGGATAACCACTAAGAAAGTTACCCTCTTCGGAAGGGTTGAAAGATGTCGACCTAAAATACCATGTGGCTTACGTGGACTAAATTTTGGGCCATTATGATGCATGGAAATAAAAAAGGGACTTTTTGGTTTGGAGAGAACAGGAAAGAACGGTCGACCATAAGGAAGGGGATCTGTGGTGAAAGAGGAGGAATATTGTAAAGTCGGTAGACAATGCGTGGGCCGGTGGGCAGTAAAAAAACAAGAGAGTGAGAGTTGTCTCTATAAAAAAGGACAAAAAAGGATGGAAAGGGAGGAAAGCGAGGGAAAGCAAATCGAAAATAGAGCAGAGGAAGGTTGAAAAGAAAGTGACCAGGGTGTGGGAGCCAGTCAAGCCCACCGCTTTTGATTTATTAAGGGTTCAACGCCGACTACGCGTGCTCACCACGCGATTCACGAGGGGAAAAAGAATGTAAACCGATAGGAGAGAACGAGATAGTTTTATATTCTTAGAAAACAATGGACCCATTCTCTCCTTGAGATACAGTTTTTTGGTGGCTATTCTTCTAGATGCCTGGATCTGGATTTTCTAAATTGTAAGTGGGAGCTAAACAGAGCGTCGTCTTCGGACAGCGTTTATATTATTCATCACAGGGGTGGGTAAAGATACCTGTCAAGGAGGGGCAGCAATTGAATAAAGGAGGAGGAGAATTTCAGAAAATTCTCATATGAACTGATCTTCAAGTACCCAAATTTTAACTGCCATTTGGTGGAGGTAAATACACTAAATGTATAGTGATGGTGGAAAATCTTAAGAATCCGATTCTAATTTAAGCTACTTGTTAGATCTATAAAGTCATAGGAAGATCGCAGCCTTGCCCTTCTGAATCCGCCAAGGATTTATCATCATGTCAGAAAGAGGGTTTATACAAGTATTCGAATAAAATTCTTTCCTATTCTTGTTTCTCGAAATCTACACGAGATATGACTAGAAAATGTCATATATACTTTTTTCAAATTTATTTTCTGTGAATTGACAGCTATTTACCGCAAATTTGTGTAAACTTTTCATTATACTATTCTAATTTCTTTTAATAATTCTAACGGAAATTTTCGTTAAATCATTATCTCCACATTCACATCCATAAAAATTAATATTAAACCCGCAATAAAATTAGTAAACTGTGCTGACTTCCTACTGCGATTTAGTATATCTCAACATATCTATTTACATCCAGAAAACTATTTTTTGTCATAAATAAAATTCGGCAATCTTAGGTATTTTCGCGGATAGGATTTATTAAATTTTTACATGATGGATGAGCAACAGTTATATTAAACCAGTTTTTCCTCCGTGAAATTTCGAGGTCCAAGCTACCTCAGTCACAGAGTAAAGGCTTAACCTCTCATAAATTGAGGGGGTGAAAAAGAAAGCTTTTCCTTTTAAGCCTTTTTGGGTGACAGGGATGTGCTGAGTATTTTTCACTAAACTTTTGTTAATATATCCAACGTTTTCGCCTACTTTTTCAATGAAATGACGGAAGACAAGATGTTCTGCTGCGGAAGTCGATTTTTTCGTTTCATTATTTGGTCCAAGTTATCTGAACCTTTTGACCACAATTCAAAACAGGCTGACGGACAAGATAATTTTTGAGATTAATGCTTGCAGACTGGTTATGATGATGGAAACTCTTTTCGATTGAAACTTAGGGGGAGAAGGGATAAGAAGGTCATTTGTCAAAATAAAATTTCGGTAATTTTTATTCATCGATCTTTCATTTTGGAATCTGAACTCACAAAAAAATAACTTTCAGATGCTATCTAAGAATGTGAAGGTGGTGAAAATTCCTCACAATGAACTGTTATTACTGGTAAGAAGGATGAAGCTATGGCTATTTCTTTACTAGCTGATGGGTGGATATATGCAATTAATTCCAATCTTAGAGGATATCATAAGGGACCGAAGAGTGAACTCTTGGAAATATCAAAGATATCTTACAAGACATAATAATCAATTTCCTCAATTTTACTTATTTTATCAATCAATTTACAATGAAGTACTATTTCTGATGCCGTATATCTATATTTACTAATAAGCAATGTTACATTTGATTTAAAACCATATAAATACTTTCACCGAGTAATATAAGGATAATGTGTAACTAATGTTACAAGCACTAGGTGTTTAAGGATCACTTTTTCATCTCTTCTACTTGACTTAGGAATTTGCGTAAATTTTATTTTAGGTTATTGATTATAATTTACCTTTGTAGTTTACTGAAATCCCAAAGGGATATGAATGCAATAAAGGTAGAATCCTTTTATAAAATGCAATAGCTGCTAGGTGTCTTTGGGCTACCATAAAAAAATCGAGAAGAGATGAACGAAGAAATTCCTCTTCGTTCCAGGAAAGTCCTGGGTTCGATTCACAAGAAGCTCTAATTTCTCGAAACATGTTAGTTGCATGAATGACCCACAAAATCAATCTCACAACCAAATTCATTATAGTCATCATTTCGAATGACAGCGATTTGATGGAAGATTTCTAGTCTTATTAGTGAAAGAAAAAATTTTCATCGTTAAACCTGCATCTTTCCAACCTAATTTTTATCTAATCAGTTCTTCTCATCAGTCAGTCACCGGAGAATTTCATTCCGCTCATACAAAAGTTGCTTCTAGCGAATTCCTGCAGATATCCAATTTAAAGAACATAAAATCCCATGCTCTAAGGAAAGTGAAAGATGATTATAGGTGGATGCGCAGGGAAAGGTAAGAAAATGCATTTTTTGTCGTGCGTATCGGAGCAGATCGTAAAGGAAACTCTCTCATTGGGAGTGGATGAGGGTGACGCACTTTCGGCTGCTATACAGAACATACGCCGTTAAAAATCGAGCAGCACAAACGGAAAGAGAGAGAGTGTGTGTGTGTTTTCTGTTAATGTAAATAGGGTGGGGCTTAAGGGAGGGGAACGAAGGCTGATTTAGGGGAAGGTAAATGATAGGGGTCATGGCGGTTGTAAGAGCGAAAGCTTTCAAAAAATACAGGTAGGTTTTTTCATGTGATGTGTGATTCGGATTCAAAATTCTTCACTTTTCTGCCACACACCCTACTTCCACAACAGTGCTGTGGATCTTTGAGATTAGAAAGTTTCGCAAACCCTCTTCCCCAAGGTCTGCAGAAGGAATCCTTTTATCTCGATTCTTCTAAGAGTGCCGATATAACCTTCCAGATATCCTGAAGTTTCGCCATTCCTATGGTATGAAAACGTTTCTCTTTCTATCTGGTCCTCCAGGTTTATTTTAAATTCAAAACAAATTATCTTTCGGCTAAATCAATTTATTCGTTTTCGCATCAACGTCAGTGATTGTTGCCTCTGAGGAGGTTATACTTTAACCACCCAAAGAGAAGCACACAGGAATTTTAACAGGCTTTTAAAAGACCTTCGAATGCTCTATCTGCCAATTAAAGGGAAAATTTTACTCATCCTTGAGATGGATTTCAACATCTCAAGGATGTAAGGTCATCGACTCGAAGGGTGTTTGGAAAATCCTACTTCAAATAAACATCAACAGAGTTCACAATTAATTATATGATGAAAGGTTAAATTTAATTTTCTCTATACGGTAATTAAATATTTAAACTTACAAAAACCTCGAAGATATCATTGATGATCGACGGAAGTAAATTAATATTAAAAATAAAAGTTTTTCCTTTTCTATATCATTAAATTAGTTTAAACACATTGAAAACAATATATATAAATTAGGATGCCTGCTAGAAACCGACACTAAACTTGCGTACATATATGTGAATAATTTTAATTTTACGAATTTTATCAGAGATTTATTAAGAATTTATTTTTATGGTTATCAAATTGAAAATACTGGTAGCATAGTTACTCAGTAAGCGAAAAACATTGATATCAACAATTACCGTTGAAGTAGTTTAAGGATTAGCATATCGAAACGATCATTAAATTTTCTTAAATCATATTTTATGAACAAAGAATGTTTCTCGTGATATTAAATTTAACAATTAACTTCTTTGATAGCATAAAAGTGGTTAAATGAATACTGATACTGAAATTCAAGCTTATCGTAAAATTTAAAGTATTGCCATTGAGATGACTCCATCATTCCATTGCAATGCAAGGAATGTTCTCAGTGTCATTTCGCACGATGAATCTTTCTCTTAAGAATAAACCGTATTATGATATTTATCTTTAGATTAGAGTTGTCGGTGTTATTATGATTATTAACTTAGCTGTGTGCTTAAGGGTTAGGAAATAGGATATACCATAAACATCCTTCACCTACATAAGAAATTAAACTTCTCATAAATGTACAACAAGCTCTGTAAAATTCTATAATAACAACCTTAAGCAATTTTTTCTATTCTCTCAGAAAGAGCTTCCAGGATCTTTTATAGATAGGGTATATACATTAGAGAAGTTTCAAATAAACGTATGATTTAAATAAAAATTAATATCAATAACTATACTTAGGAAAATTATTCATTCTAGCATTTCAAAGACAACTAGGAGAATGCCCGAAGGAAAACAGATTCGAAAAAGCCTGACAGTAGATTTCACGATTGGATCATAAAATATTAAGTATTTAGTCGCAAGAAGCCAAATCTTATTTTAGAATTAATATATACTTCACGCGTACAAGATAATCACTATTTTCAGAAAGTTTTGGAATCTCTGTGGCCTCAATTCACTTCAAGTGGATCCACAAACAGTGGATTTTGTAGGAAAAGTAATTTCAATTTTTCGGTGTTTCATATTAAAGTTTCACATAACCGGTGCAATCCAGTTTAATATTTGATTAAAACCAAGGTGATGGAACTGCTTACGGATTTGACCAAGGGTCTTCTTTCTAGAGTTTTCTTTTACTTTCACTTTACTTTCCACTAGAGTGACCGCTCAATGATGAATAAGAAATGGACCATTTACCAATAATGAGGTCACTTTTTTTGGAAGTCCTATGCGAATTATAAACTTGAAATACGTCCAATAAAATTATAAGTAAGCGAAATTTTCATCATGACTAAGGGTTTATATTACGGCTGAGGAAGATCGAATCACCACTCTGGCTTTCAAGTAGATGATTCAAAAATTTTAAAATAAGAAAGAGCCTGAACTAAATTCTTGAGTCTAAAATTACGTGGAGAAATTTCGGTGAAAGTGAACAATGGTATCAATAAAAAACAGACAAAGAGAAAAGCAAATAATAAGAGATATTTAAGAATACATACAATCGTTTTTCTGCGATATGTGAATAGCAATATTTACGAGCGAAAAACAGGAAAGATCGCAGATTCAAATTTCTTCAAACGGGTATAATAAATATATTCAAACCAATTATGATCCCATATAGGGATAGGGATGAGCAAGATTAAATTTGATTAAGTCACTTCCAGTAGCGGTTGAGCGAGATAAAGACAAACGTTCGGTAACGTTCACACGAGCAAAATATCCCTTCAATAATTTTCGTTGCTGATATTCTTTCCTCTGCAAATCGTACTTAAGAAAAATAAAAAACTACTTCTTTGCAAAATACAGAAGAGGCTTTTCTGTATTATATTATTATTAATAATTTTATTTAACGTAAATTAAAGCATTAATTCTCGTTGATTGCAGTGACTAAAAATTTTTAAATTCTGCAACCAAGATTTACTTCGCATATTAACTTGGTACACGGATTTAATCCAGAACAGATTCTTTCGTTACATGGAATCGGATCGATATCGAGTAATAATGAATAAATTTATATTTAACCATCTTTAAAGTAAAACACCGAGTAACCTCCACCTGAAGATGTCAGGCCGTTGACAAAACATGTCGACATAAAAATCCACCGTAGAAGTTATTTACCCTTTTTCTTCCCAGATAGTTGCTGCAGAATTCCACCAACTAAAGATTGACAAGATTAATTTTAGTGACTTTAGTTAGTATATATTTACCTATTCACCCTGCAATCCACCAATGGCGTATAACAGGGGAGCATAAAAACCCACAATTCTAGCAACCTTTCTAGTCTGTTAGCTTCTTTAATTTTCACCCAGCCCTGATGATTATTTCCCTATCTTTCCTCGTTTTCTTTCAGAGTCCGCGAACCTCGTTTACTGGAATAATAAAATCGACATCGCAAACTAATATTAATCGAGCGTGTAAATCTGAATCGTGGTTGTTATTCGATCATCCAAATTTTACGCTCACTGTGAGGTCAGACGTGAACTCTGCGGGGGTGAAATCGGTGGAGTGATAAAGGCGTGGGAAAAAAGAGAAGTGGTGAAGGGAGGGAGAGAGTTTTTTGGAGAGAGGCCGACAATAGCCTTATTTCCGGACGCATTATGTGCGCGTGGAGTGCCAAAATCGGGGCGACCAAGAGCAGAGGCGGATCGTGCCACGAGAGCTTTTACGGCCGGACTTTCGCTCCGCCCAGACCCACCTGCTAACTGTCTCCCCATAAAAAGGAAATCTAGCAAAACGTCCCTTCTCTTCCCTTCATTACAATCCCATGCAATCCACGATTTATTGCCCTCTCGCGGAGAAATTTCATAAAGGATTGAAAAGTACCCACGTGATTAACCGCAACAAGGAGATGGAGACTTTCAGGGAAGTTGCAGATTTAGCGATTTCGTCGATGGATAAACAACTTTTTCCTTCTTTTAGCGATTTTTTTCTGTTTTAAGACATCCTATAAAGAATGTTCTGTTATGTCAGCCCTCCTTTTTGCACTCTAAAGATGATAGATTTGATGAAATTAAAATTAAAATGGACTCACATTCACCCGATAAAGGATATAATATTTAGATTTTGTTTGCTTAGTTCCTGGACATGACAATATATGTATAGAAGCATTCAGCTATCAATTCATATACATTCAGCTACTCTATTTTTAACCCCTTTCTGCAATCTATTTCTAAGTTTAGCGACTTTTTTGCTACTTTTCAGGGTGCATCTAAAGACACTCTCAAAATAAATATTCATCTTGAAGAAGCCAATGTTATTAAAAATCATGTGTAATAAACAGGAAATATTTGACTCTTAAATATTAGGCTGTCATAAAAATATCTATCGGCCTACTATTTTCTCCATAAATAATCTAAATATAATTTATTAGAATAGTTAGAGTACCAGCCCGGAAATTGGGAGACCTGGGGTCGAGTCCCAGTCAAGTCACAATTTTTCACTTCTCATACAACCTTAAATATAATTTTCCTAGACAAAATAATATTTTGACCGTTTATGTTAATAGTATAATAAACCTTGAAAATGACGATTCAAATGCTACTTAAAAAGCCGAATTCACTAATTTGGTGAAAACTAAATATCTATAATCCAGTTTTCAGACCATCTCTTCCCAATATCTCGTTTCATGCCCTAAATCCGTATCAATGCACCCAAGCCTTTCCTTCCTTCTAATTGGGATTAATTTAGCGACCAAGAGCATTAACCTCTTAAAAACGTCGAAAGAAATCCACGCGATCATATCAGAGATGAATTCTTCTCGAGAACCCAAAACTCCAAGGAAAACATTCCTCCCAGAAAATAGGCTAAGGGCAGGCGATTAGCCGATTCCGTTTAGAAAGGCGTTAAGAATGCACCCAACCATCGGCGTTTCTCTTTTTTTCTAATAGGATGGCTCTTTTTTTGGGAGAAGGAATTTCGTCAACTCATCTCACATCCGCAAAAATTGTAATCTGTTTTTGAGCATATAGGTTTCAAAGATTTCGCACAACAAAATAAAAAGGAGATAATTAGGGAGGAGTCAGAGACAGGTTCAAGGCACGAGTCTAATTTTTTATGGATATAATTCCCAAGAATGAAAAGTAATTTCAGAAGGGAAAGGAATCCGAAAGTACATTAATATCCCCATCATTGAAAAAAATTTAAAAGATGTATTTCGATAATTCTCCTTTCTGTTAGGCGCGCGTACTATCAATCTTCAAAACTTGAAATTTTATCTAATACTGCTTCTAAACATTCATAATAAATAAAGTCACCATTCATTGTTCATCATTATAAATAATCTAGTATAAGTTATTAGAAGGAAAGAATTCAAGACAATTCCTTATTGCATAATTCCTATTCGATTCATATTCACATGTCTATTTTCTCGTCAGTAAAACGACTTTCAACGTTTTATTTACATGACGAAAACATCTTCCCACTGTCAACTATAAAAGATGTTCTGAAAAAAAACTTTCCCAAACTCTACATACACCGCGATAGCTGGTTATGATACAATCTGATTCCAAAATTCTCAGCCATTTTAATTCTAATTTATAATTCACTTATATAAGCATAGAAATTTTAAGAATTTAAATTCAGCAACTTATATGTATAGTGAAAAATTGTGATTGCAGGAATTTGAGGCACTATAGTTAAATAAATGGCAAAACGGTAAAAAAAAAGACGAAGCCGGAAATTTTGAAAAGGCAAGAGATGGCTAGCTAAGGAAATTAATTGAAAGAAAAGCAGGAACAAAAATCAAAGGGTTAACGGACGATAATTTCAATATAAAAAGGGTAGGTTATCAAAATGTAAAAGATGTGACATTATATAGGGCCGAAGGTAAGAAAATAATGATCGTATAGGAAGAGGACGACGCATCTTTCAAATTGGCAGTTAAATTTACAAATATACACCCCCTTACCACGGATTGAGGTATTGGGAGAAGAAGAACAAATTTTTCAGTTTTTTGCAGAGAATTTCGCATTCCTCATATTCCCGAAAACCAGTTTTATAGATACGCATTCCGCAAATAAAAAGAAGAACATTTTCACAGGTGTATCAATACATGTATTTATGTAACAAATGGAACAAAAACACCATATAATGGGGCTTAATTTGTTGCGTGACCTGCTGATTGTATCGAAATTGCTTTGCGAGCGAGATACTGGTAAATAGGTGAACAGAAAAAGCTTTCGTCGAGATCCGACAATCTGAAAGATTCCGTTGTCATGCACCGAAACAGTTACGCTTCATTCTTTCGGAAATCTGAAAAATCCTGTTTACAGTTTTCGAGTCCGATTTTCCCACGCCCATTAGCTGGATTCTCAGCGCTCTATCGAACACAGAAGCAAATCGCGAGTGCCAGAAAATTACAATAAAAAGGGGAAAACGATGTGGAAACCAATTAATTAGGATCTGAAGCACGAATGATGTTGAAACGGTATGGCAAATGATTATCTAAGGGCTGGAAAAAAGACTCCGCAAAGGAGCAACCTGTTACTGGTATTCTTAGGAAGAAATGTGAAAGGAAATTCCCGTCTGATGCCACAGGAAAATCATAATGACTTTAACAGTTTTATTTTTAATTACCGACCAATTTTATAATACTCCTTTCGTTTAATCATGCCTTATGACAAGCCTTACTTCAGCAATTCATTAGGGTAATCACAAAAAACATCTCTAAAATTTCTTTTCACTTAGTTTCTGTAAATACACTTGATTCAATCTTCGAAATTTTCTGAAAGCTAAACGACAGAAAAGGTCCAAAAACTGTACTCATAGAAATGAAAATATTCGATATTTGCATACGTTGTTCCTGCCTCTGGTAGTTATTAATGTTGATCAGAAAATTTTCCAACAAGCAGGAAGAAATAGTGGAAAATAGGTTTGATATCAACTAATTCAGAGTTTACATCTTCCTGTCTGCAAATATAACATCTGGAACTTATTATATAAAAGGAACCGACACACCAGCCTCTGGTGATAGAATTAACATTTAACTGATAAAGCAATGAAGTAATAAATTCGATGATGTGAAAAAGATAAACAGCAACTACGTATTAAATGTTATTATGTATAAATCAAATATAACAGACATTAAGCTAAACATGTAAGCACAAAAATATTCTTGAAGGCTGAAAGAACAGTTAAAAGTAAAGTCCCTGGCGCGGTATCCCTATATGGAACATGACCTAACAAGGCCCATTCACCACGGGTGACAGGTGGTCAGCGCATCGACTCCTACGCCTCCGTATTTTGCTTGTCCGTTCAGACCCACTACCTATTAATTCAGATAGCTTCCCAATTTTATTTAAGATTGTTTTCTGGATTTTCTGCTGGGAAAACATCGTCGCCCCCGCAGGAATCGATCCCGGGGACCGTTTTCGCCGAAAGCGATCGCGCTATCCAATCAACATGCTATAATTACTGCTTCGCCAACGAGTTCTGTACATTTTCAGAAATCTTCAGTTAGTAATTAAGTTTTTCTTGTTAATCCCATCTAAGAGACTTCGTCATAGTAAAAAATGTGCTGTCAAGTCAGAAAAATTCTCAAAAAAAGGAGTTGTTCCACGTCGGACTATCTCTAAAACGAAGAACAATTGAATGAAGTATAGGAAGCCCAGAGTTTCTTTTATCATTTGTACCTAAAGCAGTGTACGGGGTGCCATCGTTCGACTTCGCATAGAAGCGCCTGAGTAACTTATGGCTTATGATTCCAACCATCAGTCAGTTTCGATCATTATAAGACAATAGAAAAAAGTAAAGAAAGAAGATGAACATACCTTGAAAGAAGTCTTCCAAGTAGACCAGTCTTCAAATATATCGATTTCCTGGCACTACCATTCACACACACTCGGCAATTAACACTGAATATCACAGCTTTACTGGCTTTCAGACTCTCACAACTGACTACACTGAAGTATCACTCTATCCTTTTGCCTTCTTACAGCTACCACCAGAGAAGGAAGCCGGACATTCCTTGACAAGACCCCCCGAGGAGAGGAAGCCCACAGGTGCATACCTCCGATCGAACTGCAAGCAAGAATTCAAGGAGCAATGCTTACAATGTTATCTTTAGCTGTGAAATTCTTTTTCGTGGCAACTCCGAGGAAGAAGGCCCTTTGTCAACTTTTCAAATTTTTTGAGGAAGGTTCTCCGTGCCTGGGAGCCCTGGGAAGGAGTGAAAATCATCTTGTCATTTTAGATCTCAGCAAAAGCAATGAAAACAAGAGAAAATGAAAGAAAAATACTGCTGAGTGATACACATGGAATAAAAAATTGCAGCAAATTTACAAGTGTTAACAGAATCCAACGAAAAGTCACAAGAAAATATATGGAAATCATCTGTAAATTATCGCTAAAATTATAGTATTTTTGCAATGTATCTTTAACGTTAGTTTTTTAAATTTATTGGTTTCAAATGATATTTCACATGCACAAAGGCATGATTGGACAGATGATGTCTGACATGAGAAAGAAGCAACCTTACTCTACACGAAATAGGGAGGAAAAAACGGAGGTATGCGTAAATAAAAAACTACTCTTCCTTGAAAATTTTAGCTAAACCAAATCTTATTTCTCTGTTTGATAAACATGTGTTTGGTTGAAGGTTATATACGACATTTAAATACAGGTATTACTTCTCATTTCAATATCGTATTCTATTTAAATCAATAATATTGGTCTCCATGTTACTGTTAATGGCTGCTAAGCACCTGTATGCTGCTTCGAAAGATGACATGTTATGATTAAATCATCTTTTCTCAAAAAATAACGTATGACGATGGCATTGTTAAGTCGAAACCGGTTGAGTGATCTATATTTTATGGCACTGTATTTACATAACACATTTCTTGCTTTGTTTATGTTTTTTCAATGGATTACCACTAGATATCATTATTTCCTCTCTTAAAAGATGGCGTGAAAACGAAAACAGGAGTATAGTATTAATACCAATTGACTATATCACGAATAATAATTAAGTATTATTTCTTGAATAAAAATCAGCGGTTTCTTATTGAGGAGAAGGAGAGATACACTACCCCCAGAACGAGGGGCCTAGGCGATTCCTCCTGTCGCCACCACATATAGTAATCCGCAATTGTAGTGATGCTCCAAAGGGAATAACGAATGACTCGTAATTCATAATGGAGAGCACAGCAACCTTACCATTGACGACACAAGAAAAAAAGATGAGGAAAAGGTATTGGATAGGCATAGCATGGATACCCATGCGTTCGAAATCAAGGAGAAACAGAAGTGAGAAGTTATCGACATGATTGGGACAAGGACTCGTACCCAGGTCCTTCACTTTCCGGGCAGGTGTTCTAATCATTAAAATACTTTGTCCATTCAATTTCACTCTGCTGACAGGATGCTTTTCGAGCGAAGCAAGGCAGAGATCCTCAGCAAAGCAGTCGACCCACAAAGCGATTTTTTTAAGAATTTCCCCCAAAGGGTATAACGTGAATGAGAGAAAAGCATTCAACCTAACACGGATAGCCGTGAGGCTGGAAATCCAAAGGGCAGGCAGATGTGAAAAATTATAGTATTATCGTATCGTAGTCAGATATTTTATTTTTTGTTTTTTATATTCCGAGCGGATATTCTATTCAACAAACTACAATGCCAACTCGAATCCACTCTGTTAACGGGTTGCTTTGTGCAAAAAAAACTTTTATAACGCAGGAATAACGGATTTTCTGGTAGATAGAATGAATTAACTGGCCTTAAACGAGTAGAAAAAGAGAGGTAAGATAATTTTTTATCGTCTCTTCGGAAATCAAGGAAAAAGGGAATTCAAAATTAAGTGTATCAAACAGGAAAACCAAAGCGCTCAAACATTTATTTTATCTGAAGTTATATATTTGCGCTATTCTTTTCTTAGAAAGGTAAATATCACTGATTATCATTTATGGCCTGAGTTCAAAGGGTCTTCCCGCAAAATTCATGATAAGAAAAGTTCGGTAGAAAAGATGCAGAAGGAGTTTAAACGAACGAAATTCCTTGAATGATTCCTATAGCGAAAACTTTACCTGGTGGACGAACCAAAAGAAGTTATCCAGTTATTCTGATCAGAGCTAAAGTGGTACGTGTTTATCGAAAAAATAGAAAATTCTGAATTACGCAATAAGCAGAATATGTCTCCTAAGGAGAGGATTTTAGCTGACAATTAAAGATGGAGAATAAAATAATTTCGCAGAAATCGAAGCATAAAAGGAAATTTTCTAGCAGGAAAACGATCATTGAGCTCCATAAAAGATGCGAACGACGTTTCTCTGAATATCAATTTGCGAAATTTTTCAAATTAATTTCCTTCAATGGGAGAAGGGGAAAATGCATTTCTCGCTGTTTAAAACCAGGAAGCTCAAAAGAGAATTATAAGATGAAAAAAATGAGACAAAATACTTTTCGGTGAAACAGGAAGGTACTGACTTATTTTTATTGATCGTAAAATAAAAGGCAAGATCTGGACCATTAATTTGTATTTTTCACATAGCTCATTCAGCAAGCATAAAGAATAAATATAAGTTCCTTTCATCTACAAGAAGCGTAAGACATTCTCGCGGAAATGCACGCTATAAACGAAGCAGAGAATGTAACACATGAAATGTATTTTCAATTCGGAAATAAACTAGACTGTAGGAAAGCATATAAATTATGACTACCGGCTATCTTTAAAAACATCAATGAAATATATAGGTAATAGTACATTCACTAATTTCTAATGGTTGAATAATAATAAATTATAATATATATGGACACGTATCGTGACGGAATAAATTATTATTATCATAAAAGAGACTTGGTTAGTATATGTGTTATGTGTGCGTTTCCGTTAGCCTATGATATTTATCCAAAACGAGTATTTTAGAGCTAGACACAGGCGATTCTCTAAAAATTATTGATCTAATGAACCTTTCCCCTAGGAACCATAGGACCCCAGAAATTTCTAAAGAGGCCGATCCTTCTCTAAGAATGCATTGATATGCAAACTTGAAAATCGAATAATACACTTTACAACCATATCGGTGATCAGAGATTTAGACTACATCTTCATACATATGAAACCTGTAAGCCGTCTTTCGGCGTGTAGATACAGAGGGTGCATTCCTCATGATTTATTTCCCCAAACCATTAACTTCGCGTATTCCTTTCTTATTCTAATTTCTTTTGTTATTTCAAATGTAAAGTTTCTGACAAAGGATCGCCTTGACAACTAATAATTTTTGAATTTTACCTCATATGAATTTATTGCGATAGATAGCCCCTAGAGGGGTCAATTAAAAAATGTAACTGACTTCCAATCCTATTGAAAGCTTTCGCGGTATTGGTATTATGGTCACATAGAACTATGGTGATCACATAGAACTAAAATTGGAAAAATATATTTTATTCTCATCTATTAGGCAGTGTTCTTTTGGACCAGATGCGTCCATGCGAGCAAAAGCCCACAACCGCTGCTTGTCCACAATGGCCATATAGAGAATGCATTCTCATTTAGGTTCCGAAGAAACGTCGATTCTCCTTCTCAGCGGAGGGAATGGAAGCAAAGGGAGATAAAAAGCGCTCCAGAAAGGCACGTACCTACAATTACCCCGGGTGATTCCGGGATATCTTCGATGAAAGGAGTTTTTGAGGAGTCAAGTGAGGGCACGGAGCCGTACAATCGGAGATAGATCGGTAAAATGGGATGGGCGGAGGGGGAGTCAAAGGAGACACTAGAGAGTGGTACAGAAAGAAATTGGGTGTGTTTGCGATGAGTTACGGATAAAGGGAAGCAAAGACTGTATATTTGGGAAGTCTATTGGAGAAAGCTATATGTCGTGAGGTCCGTGCTGGTATCAACTGATCTGGTGAAAGTAAAATAAACTGGACGGGGGCGAATATCTTGCCTTGTTCATTATACTCCCACCCGGGGCCAACCCAGCTTTTTACTCCCAAAACTGCTGCTCTCTACTCTTAGCCGCCCAAACGGAAATTTTTTTCAGATCACGGTTTTTGCCGTAAACCAAGGGTGGGCTGACATCTGATTCGGTAGAAGTTATGCTTACATGCACATGTTGCATTGGTTCACCAGAGAGAAAAGGTAAATTTATAACTTATTTTTATCTTATCGAATTTTCTATATTTTCTGTCATAACAGCTATTCAAAAATGGAGTTCTCTGTTTTTCTTCCTCATTCTTATAGTATATTTTCCCAATCAAATGAAAAATCGATTTAAACACTTAAGTACAGGTAAATTTCAAACTAAATTTTATAATCCTAAAATTAAATTCTCTAATCGTAGAAAGTTGCATCGATTACAGCGAACTCCCCAATGATAATATAAGTGTATATTTATGAAAACGGTAACTGAGAGCGAGATGATCTAGAAATATAAAGGCAATAATCACCATATTATGCAACTTACCTATGTGAAATCGTGAGTATATTCATTCAAGTATTCCAACATGCAGAATTTTATCCCAAATAATTGCTACAACGTAAATGGGAAGGATCATTTTTAAACTTTTTCAATAAATTAACAAAAATATACCATAGAAAAGCTGCGCAATGCTATAGTCTATTCATTTCCTCTTCACTGGGAAATCTAAAAAAAAAGGGTTTCTCAGTAAAAATACATCATCCTGCTTTAATCATAAGTAATAAAATTTAGCAGGAATAATAAGAAGGAAAACTCCACTTCAAAGAAAATTAACGAGGAAAATAGAAGAATTGCTGAAAAAAGATTCTCCTTCGTGAAAAATAAATCCAATTGAAGAAGGTTTGGAAGTAATGAATATAGGCTATAGCTAGAGGAAAAAATTCGAAAGAGGAATTAGTAGGTGTTGTGGTCATAATTCAGAGTCAGGGATATTTTCAATTCCATAAAGAGCGACGACACACAATAGTACTTCATCATGGTAGAAGCATATTTCTCAATATCACACCTACGACAAGTAATAACTATGTTAATTTTTGAAATTGCATAATATTTATGACACTTCTTGAGGAAATGCTGTACTCCAGCTCCTTGTTTCTTAAGAGAAAGATAATCAAAGATTCATAAAATATATTGTAAAATTTTTCACGATAGAAATGAGTCTAACAACATGTAAATCGATATCAATTGCCTTACATGAAGCCATTAAATCAATTTCACGAGAGAAAGAAGACTCTTGGTTGTTATCAAAACGGGTTTTTATTTCCTAAAAGAGCTCTCTAGTGTTAATTAGGGAACTAGTGCTGATTCTCTACAGGAGAAAAAAATTTCACTCCAAAAATTTCTTTCTTTTCTTCGTTTGGGGAAGATTTTCATGATTCATTGACCTGTTTCAATGAATGTACTTCCGCAAAATCTCTTTTATCTCTACCCAAGGAGAAAGATTTACGACTGGATGAACTCACCTGCCGAACCCTTGAATAGGACCTCTTAGAAAGTTCCAATTTTAAATATCCCATTGTGATAAGCCTTGGAGTCACGTAATAAATAAAACAACACGAAATTAAATACAAGAAAAAGATATTAATATTTCCGCACTAGTTGGCTTAAAGTCAGAAAATAATTTATGGTAATTTAAAGAAATAAAAAGGATCCACAAATTCTGCGATGCTGGTATTTTAAAATAATCGCTAATAACTTTGTGAAAAGATGCCAAACCACCGATTGAGAAAATAATGCCTATTAAATGAGTTATTTACCTGTTGTAAACAATAAAGAGACATTTAATATTTGCACCCCTACTTTACTTGCTGGTCATTAAAAGTTCAATCATTCATAAAGGAAGAAGAATCTCACGTGTTTGTATAGATGTTCTTCATGCAGCTTATAATATGATTTTGTATTAGTCTTCTGAGGAACATAATCTATTAAAATTCAACCATATCAACTTTCCGGTAAACACCATAGAGAAATCAATACGTTATCAAATTTTTTTCTTGTTACGGGAAACCAAAAAATGAATCCATTGCTATGGAAAATAGAAAATATTAGATATTTCAGCGAATGATTTTGATGCTCCACACGGAGCATCTTAGACGTTTTTAGCAACGATTACATTCTGAATCTCTTATGATAAAAATTATTTTCCAAAGAACCTTTCGTAATATAATCTCTTTGGATGCCGAATCTATTAATTACGAATTATGTTAACTGTATTAGCATCTCTTATTTCGTTCAATTTTATGCAACTTCTTTGACTTGATTTCAGCTCGCATTTTCCAGACGAACAAAAACACTCAAATCCTCGGACTTGAAGAAAATGAGGTTTAAAAATCAAGGACAATAACCGCAAGTAAGGATGACTTGCTTAAAGATGATGACCTCATATGGAATGAATAAAACCCAACCGAAATAAGCTTCATATTCCGGGAGCAGTTTCTGCAGATTGGTCATCTCAATACGACCTTTTCAGCACACTCCTCTTTGGTGTGAAAAGCTCAGAATCTAATAGTGAAAACTAGGGAGGAAAATTCTTTTATATCCAGTTAAAATTTCTACTATCAATTTCCTTTCCGATAAATATTCGAACTAGGATAGTAGATCCAGATAAATAAATGAAAGCGTTCCTTTGTTTTAGAAATAAATTTCTTTTGAGAGTTTTGATATTTATGCATACTATCAAAGGAAACCTCTGAAAAAGTGTCAAAAAAGTGAGCAAATATCTTTGACTCGTCCAATTTATTCCATAACTAAACCATGTATCCGTAGAGATGGAACTAACGTGATTGTGACTGCACTATTTGAAATCGTGGTGATGCGCTGGTTTTATTTAACTTGATCTTTGTATTATAAATCTGCCAAATCAATTGATGAAAAATAGTGGTTTTTGCAGACTGGCGTAAATCATACCGCCTTACTTACATCTAGAATACTGTTACTAATCAGGTAGTATCCATTAGAGTGTACATATATTAAAAATTGATTCTTGTATCTATAAAAATTTCAGAATAATAAAAATAAATTAATATATTTTCTTTATTTTAATCTAAAGAGCATTAAAAGTTAAGTGCACCCAGTCTAAGACTTTCGAAATTCATGGGCAATAAAATAAAACATTTTAACTCCTTAAACTGCTGAAAAGACTATAAATATCTTAAATATGTATATTTACTCATATGTAGAAAGAAATATAATGTATAGGTTTTGCCAAAAATATGCAGCATTTTTGTTGAATATCATACATTTCTTAAGAATGAGATTTTTCCTCAAGTCTTTCTTAAGTTCTGTCATATCATGTGTATATAATAGATTATCCTCTAGGGTTTTCCATTGGGTCAGGTTCACTTGACCTGCTGGAAAGAGGATTTCATTCACAGCTTGCAGAAGGAAGACATAATTTCCTTCATCATATAATAGATTTACTTCATTTAGAACTTTGTAATTTCCTTTTATAGCTCTTGGAAAGGAAGGAATGCTTCGCAATAGTCACATAAAGGTAAATTGCATCATAATTCATTATGGGAAACAAAAGTTAAGTCAGGAAAAAACTGCTTTAATACTAGAAGGAGCTTAAGTCATGTAAATCAGTTATATTTCTCTATTGGTGATCAGATTTATGTAATCATGCCCTAAAAGCATCAGAGATTTTTCCTCCACGATTTCCACTATTCATAATACTATAAAATTACTATTGAGCATGTGCGAAAACTCGACACCAGTAGAGTAATGTTTAAGACGAAGGTAACTTTGATTTACATTTTTACTGAATTTTATCATTATTCAACGAATATACTGAAATCTCGTTTAGAATTGTGATAGAAATTCAGCCTTTAGTAGGGGTTTCTAAACGAACACATGACGATTAAGTTCTGACGATGTTAACTTCAACTAAATTATTCTTCAATAAACAAAGATTCATATATAAAAAAAATCTTAAGTAATTCAAGTTCTTTGATGGTATATCTTTCCTCAGAAAATTCAATAAACTAGATTCTAATATTCTCAAATAAGGCAATGAGTAGGTGCTATTGCTAGCAAGCGTGGTTCGAACTTCAAAAATTCATTATCCACAATGCTAACGGTAAATGGAATGAGCACCTCTGAGAAAAGTCAAGGCAATTATAAAATCTTCCTTGAATGATCAGATAAGGCCTCATTTCATCTCAAATTAATATATCATTAGGTTGAATAACCCAAAAAATTTGGCAAATGATTCTCCCGGTATACATCAAACAGAAAAGTAGATCCTCGATATTTTTTTCCGTCACGTAACGTTTCACTCGCAGGCGAAACGAGCAAACCGATTTCATTGTCCTCTTTTCTCTCAGCTAATAGAGTTGAATCTGTCAAGTAAGGAACAAGCTAAGAACCATGTTCGGCGAGAGAATAATTTCCAGCTGCGGCAATTAATCACTTATCGGAAACATTTGAAGAAACTGCGATTAAATTCCAACAATGACCGAATGATCTACTTTTGCAAGCAATTACAACGAATAATTCTCTTGCATCTAGTCATAAATGTACAACACACCATAATTCATTGGCTGTTTTTTTCTGAACGGATTAATTTAATGGAGCATATTTTCTACTTCTATTGACAAAGGAACTGTGAAACTATCTATATGAAAAATACAGTGCAGTCGGATCTTTAAATCATTGCGATAAGGCTGTATGTTGATATATTATGATTCGCCGGCGGAAAATTATATATACTGATGTAAAGTAACAAATATCGAAGTTGAATGTAGATGAAAGGCTTCACCCCAAGGAACTCAAGGAGATAAGTAACCTTGAGAGTAAAGGATAAGTATAATATATAATCCAATCTCCATTCACCCTCGTAATGTGCTGATAGATTTTCTATTCACTCTCATTATTAGCTTAAAGATACTTTTTCACGATTCAGAAACATTGGAGTAAAAAACAGAATATAAGTTAACGAATCATGAGGAAATCAAAAAATTGCGACGATGTTTTATTCGAATCCTCAAATGAGGAACATATTTCGCAAATATTACGGCATATTCGATCCTAAATTATATATGGATGTACTTTCCTCACCTGAACCCGTCTGAAGGAATACCTGACACCAACATCAAGGGGCAGAAACGTCTTTTATTAATTATTACTAAAATTTTATCATTCCTCCGACTTTCATCCAATAACTCAAATATCAAACTTGCTGACTATCTTGAAGATGATCTTGAGCTATGACATTAAAAATTGAAGACAAGCCGGTTTTTCAGTCAATTTCAGAATATCTTTTGGACAAATATATTTTACATAATATATAAATGTAAGATAAAACTTAATTCAGTTTATGTAAATCAGTTTTATTTGTATTGAAAATAAGAATTAATAAATTATACGAACAAGTTATTTATTTTGAGAACCTCAGTATATAGGTTAGAGAAAGGTGATTTTAGGTGATTTCCTAAAAGACTTCTTAAGGGAAAAGACATGTTATGATAATGAACGAATGGAAAAAACAAGTTTTTAACTACAAGAATCTTGAAAAATAAGATATTCATTGATTAATGTATAATGTTCATTAGGTGATGCCTTGCTTGACTTTTCAGATTACCTTAAAATTGCTTTCCGAGTTCTTTAACTACTTTTACTGAGAACTTAACGCCTTATCGTTACCATCACTCATTACCATTGCTTTGGATTCGTATTCGTATATAATGTAATTTTTGAATCAACCCAAACCAATCGCAAAACTTAACGAAAAATCATGCATGACACTTCCGAATCAACGGTGTACATACTATAAAATAGTCACAGTTGAATTTAAGTATATTTTTATCCATAAATATCGCATTTTAATCAATTACAAAACCTGTAAGATGTTATAACCACAGGAGGCAGTCTTATTACCAGAATTAATGGATGGGAACTGAGGTTCACATAAGAATGGGATTCAGAATATAATTCTACTTCATAATATTTTGATGTAGCATCTAAAGTGAATATAACCTTATATATGGTGACGGAATCTTCCACACTAACCAATCATTTGTAAAAAAATCAGATAAGTGTAATACAGGGTTTTTCAAAAAGAATGAACCGATTTCTAAGCTAAACAAAATATAGCTTCGTAAAATTTTAAGTTTTAATAAATATAGCTTTCTAAGGGTTAAAAAATTCCATAAAATAAGAAAATTTTCAAAAAATGAAACATTTTTTCATAAAATAGATTCATTCGTTTCAAAGAACCTATACTTCCCTTAAAACTAATAAAACGATGTATTCAAGTCTATGTAATCAATATCGTTACCAATTCAACCATTAAAATGATTAAAATTACAAAGATACATGGTGCTTCTTTACCATTAGATAACATAAAATAAAAAAATTCATCCTCCAAGAGAAATGGCATCACAAGTAATAGCTAACCTCAATGGAATGGGTAATATGCCAGAGGGCAGCTTTCGAATTTTCTCTCTATCTTTCTGATAATCCAGCCAACTTCCTATTCGAAAATTTTGCCTCATTTTGATTTTTTAATCTGACACCCAAAATTTCTTGGCACGTTCTAAGCAGTTGCAGAGTAACCTCCTTGGTTATCCATTACATAATATTTTCTAAATCTTCCAATTTCTCTCTCAACTGAGATCGTTTTCACATATCACATTCGTGCTACTTCCGCTCTCTATCTTTTCCTTTTTTGAAAGGATTAAAAGTGTCCCTATCTTTTCACGTTTTATGACATAATGGAATTAAGGAAATCAATCTGAAAACCTGAATTAAAATCACAAGTGTCCATTCACAAAGAATTAACTAAATTTTAATCCCCTATCTTGAAAGAGTAGTCCCGCGCTACTTTCCTTTGGCAAAACTGCAGCACACAGAGAGAAATAAAACAGCCTATGGTTTCCATTACACCTTTCATATTCTCGCATAATAATGCACTCCGAAATTTATAGATGTGAAATTCGTACAAAAGAAAGGCTTTCCAAAAGTTCTTTAAAAGCATTTCATAATCAATAAAAATTTTAAAAACATTAAAAGTCGAAAGAAATATTTCCTTTCGCAGTCATTCATAGTGTAAGAGAATGTGGAATTTACACCGAATAGAAATTCGGCAACGAGAAAATAAGTCACGGAAAGTTATTATCCAAACTTATCCAAAATATGACCCCATATTTTGGCTGATTACATAAAAACTCTAAAAAACGTGATGTTCTGAAGGAGCAGAGAAACAGCGGCATGCACATGATATTTTAGAAGTTGACAGCGTCACCTGTGAAAGATTTACTGAACAGGATTTGGGGATTGTGGAAGTGAAAATTCATCCATGTTACCCAGACTCCCAAAATCCTGCCAAAATTTTCTCACGCACAGCGTAGTGCGATATGCTTGTTTAAAAGGTTGAAAACATCCGGAAAAGTAAACCAGCTTTCGGAAAATAAACGCTAGAATTAGCTTTTGTGGTTGAATATAAGGAAACGGAAGCGAATACAAGTTGTGCTGCATGGAGTTTTACACATTATTCATTAATCGACACTAGATAAAGAAAATATTGAGTCTCTATTCCAAATGTTTGATTTCACTACGAGGAATTCGTATGGAGTGTGGCACTCTATGGATCAGAGACATGGATCATTAAAAAAGCTGACCAGAGAAGAACAGAAGCCTTCGAAACCTGGTGCTGGAGGAGAATGTTGAATATCTAATGGACAGATAAGGTGAAAAACGAAGAAATATACAGAAGAATAGAAGACATTAAATCAATATGGAGCATCATCGGGAAAAGAAGAACTAGATGGATTGGACACATCTTGAGACACAATGTATTTGTTAGGAACGTACTTGAAGGCAAAATAGAGACAAATGCACCGAGAGGAATATCAAGGGACGAATACATAAGCCAAATAAAGAGAGATATACGAAAGAAGAGCTATCAGGATGTAGTACAGTTAGCACTAAAGAGAGAGGAATGGAGGGCTGCAGTCAATCTTTGGATTGAATGACTTATGATGATGACAGGAGGAATTAAGATAACTCGAATTGATTGGCACATATCCTCTGTACTCTAATAAGGAGTGAACGCCGTTAAGGTCCTGTTAACATATCTCGATGAATGGAATGTTTTTAATTTGTCTTTAGGTAGAGGATAGAGAGAAGTGTATACTTCACTCAAAAGTGTACACTTCAGTCTTATTCTGATTATGGCTACTGAGGTATGAGTAATGGCATTGATTAGTGGTATTCATTTCGATCACACCATATGAAATGCTGTGAAAAATGTTGATCGTAGAGTCATTGTGCTTCACTTGGATTTGTTCCGCTTGCACCGTTCTGGCAAGGGATATCTAGGAAAGACTACCTCACTCCTCACCTTGCCTAGTAAGCCTGATTCTCTTAGCTTTTGGTATCTGATGTTATAGAGGATGAGGTCCCTAATAGTCTTCTGGCTGAATACTTTTATATAATAAAAGACGAACGTCGTTATAATTTCGCACCTACTATTTTAACAATTAATTTCCTAAGGATTACATTAATTCAAAATTCAAGATTCTCTACGATCTTCCTTCTAAATAATTCCCTGACAACTTGGTTCATTCATAGTTAGGTATTTAAAACATACATCTATAGCTATTATTTACTTTCTTCCGTAATATTTTATTTTATATTCCGGAATACATTCAGTAAAATTAAGAGTCCTTCAGAATATTTTTAATATCGTAGTCGTAAAACGCTTTTGATTGAAAATTGTCGTAAGAGAGATCTGGTGGAAACGACCCTGGGTGGGAGCCTTATTTTTCGATGTATGTTGGTAGACAGGCCACCAAAGCCGTAAACAAAAATGGTAGCACCGAACTAATGATCAAATCATCGTAATCATCAGCTGACTTCATAGAAGATAGTATGAAATCAAGCTAAGAAGACGAGCACGCAAGAGAGTTTCTGTTAGCGGAACTCATGTGCTCATTAATAATAAAATTGCACAGCAGGGTAAAATTCTGTTTTCATTACAGTTACCGAGATTCAACAGCTAACTTTCTTTAGATCTTCTTATTATGAACCGAATTGACCACTTCCGAGAGGAAGAAAAAGCTTATTTCTCCGTGACCCACATAACCCTCATCACCATAATTACACTGATGCTGCTTTTCGGAAAAACTCGACTAAATTAGTGGCTACGGACTACATATGGAAGTACTATGTAATGCTTGTTATATGATTGAAATCGTCAGATGAAGAGATAATCGACGAAATCATTATTCACGGATTACAGATGATTTCTCTTCACACATTCTTATAAAACAACATAATATTCTTTTAATATCCTCTTACGTTTCCTGAGAGTTACATCATTAATGAATCATGTATCTTCTACAAAAAGTCAAAGAAAACACTTCCCGATTTTTTTTGTGGAATGACATCAGAGTGGAACTCCCAGATAGCAAAGTTGGTAGCACCTTCGCCTTTGGTGAAATTTTTCAGAGTGAAGAACGTGATTTACATAAAAGGGATCGGTTTATGAGATTACAAGGAATTTTCTTTTAGATTTTTTAAGATTTTTCCTCAATCATAAATGTCATTCTCATCAAATCTAGTATCGTGAATAACAACCGCATTACACAAGGCTCTCTTAATGCGTAGAAATTTTATATTTTGTCTCGCTGGGAAATTTTTCAAGTTTCTCACAATTAATTATTCGTATATAAGGCTGAAGTAACGCTCCTCTATATCAAGCTAAACTTAATTACTGAAAGATAATTTCAATGGTTTAACAGACTTTTACTATGAGGATATTCATTTTACAATTTCACATTTTCGTATCTTTAACATTGAAATTGCCACCTGCTTATATAACTAATGACACCTCTAAGTTAAAAATAAGCATCGAAGTACCCCTTAGACGAAATGAGGTTTACGCTCATACGAATGTTACGATGTTATGAGTTTTGTTAATTATATGAATAATCTGCCCAGTTAAAAGTTAAAGGATAAATAGTGTGGTATAGTTTCCGTAATTCCATTTTTCAATCTCTGATCCTGTATGACAAAATTTGTGCGTGCTACTGTTCACCTTAAATCATCCGCGAAAGTCTGAAAATTCGAATGATTCAAGATAGTCCTACCGGTTGCAAGATAAAGTAAGTCGCAAACAAGTGCTGCAATGCCCATTCTGCAATTCGCATGCCGCAACCAAACTGCAGACAAACAATCTCCGCCTCGATTCGTCAGCGATCGTAAAGAATAATAACACGCGTACTCTCACTTTAAAAGTTCAACCGGCCGTTTGTTCTTTCGCACCCTGTTGCTTAAAAATCGCTGATTTATGGTTACTGGCTAATTTCAGCCGCTGGAGGAGTGAGGCGTGTCCTGTTGCTTCCTTGATCCCAATAATGCCACTCCGTCAATTGCAGCAGGAGAGAGAAAAGTGAGGGATGCATCAGACGGTGCAGCCGCAAGACCGGTTGGACCACGATCCAAAGAGGTCACTCATGGACTGCATCTCCGAATAAAACTGGAGAGCAATGGGTGCGGTCGAATAAAAAAACTTTTTCAGGGGGCATCGTCCGTAAAACTCCCAACTAATGGGCCATCGTGTTGCATTGACCAAACCATCTTCTCGTTCTCCCTGTGCTTGTTAGCCTTAACCTGAAGGTTCTGTCCTACCATTGCGAAAGGTGTTAGGAAATCTTCCAATTACTGTTTCTGTAACAAATCAGGAGCTTCGATTAAATTGAAAGAGTCGTAAATATATTCTGTCATCAAAAAAAAAGAGGACGATGAGGAGATATTCAGTTACGAAATTTAATTTTTATGGTCTTATCGAAAGAAACGCAACATACCTGTTTAAACAATTTAAACCCAATGCGTTTTCTACCTCTAATTTAAGTTCAGCCTATTTCCAATTCTTTCCATATCATTTCAGCCTATATCAATTACAGTTGTATTTTGACCGTAATTCTCAATCTAACACAAAAACATTAAATTCGTATTTCCTTCGGGTTTCTTTTTCATAGCAGCCCTCATAGCATATGTCATATGGCAAATTACTGTCCAAAATTAAGTGTCTTGAATTTATTTTAATGTCTAAGTTTGAATTAATAAAGAAAATGTTGTTTTCGGTGATAAAAGTTTAAATAGATAATTGAGTTATAAATATCAACTTTAAATAGTGGAGCAGTATTTCTTCGGCTGTCAAGGAAAGTTATATAAAACGAAGTATTAGAAGAATCGATTATAAGATCAGAACTTATATAATCCTCATATCCTTTAATGTAGTGTCTACATTGATATGAAAGAAAACTCTAAATGGAGGTTTATAGATAGGAGCACATAGTGAAGCATAAAAAGAAATATCATTGCTTTCCGCATTGAAAATACACGTTTTGGTTCCACAAGTTTGCAAGTATGACTACCATTTTCAACCAGAATTGATTTAAAAAATGATATTTTCCTTAGGTTCGCACAGATTGCGAGGTCATCACTTCAGTAGGAACTGCATACTTACGAAATTACGTCTGCAGTCAGCGATGGACCATTATTCAAAATTTTCTTTCCTGAGTTTCTCTCCGACCAAATGCATTTTCTCCTCGCTATGCACTTCCGACACGAGTGGGCTACTGTAACCTTTTCGTCACCTCGTCTCAAAGGTTAAGATTCGATCCTCCATATCAGGATGATCAGAGGAAAGTGGAGCCAAGGGCAAAAATAATGAGCGCAGTGGTAGCTACTGACGCAAGCGATAAATACTGAGAGAAATCGAATCTGCACCCAAGGAGAAACATACGCACAGAGAATGCAAATTGGGGCAAGTGTAGATGAAATGACATGTTTGGGTAAGGATAATAATTGAGCATATCAAGTACCACACCTAAATAAGGCAAAGGTCACCGAGACTGGCATAAACAAGGAAACTTTAATTAGCATCCAGTTATTAACACCCTACTCTGACGTCTGCGTCACAGGAACATTTTTTATAATAAGATGGGAAAGAAATTTACTAACTCCAAAGGTAAGCAAATAAATTATTAGTTATTATATGGGCAGCATTCAATGCAGTATTGCCAGTTTAAAAAAAGTTACATAAACGTTCTCTTGAATAAGCACCTGAAACACTAGAAATGGCACCGCAGGGCACTCTAACCCGGCCTAGGTGAGAATAGAATTTTATAAGATATAAAATATGTCCATGAAGTATACAATTGTTATGAGAACAAAAGAACAAAGTATGATATTAGCGGAAAATTCGATTTAAATACTTAGCTAATAAATTACTCTAATTGCAATTGTATTAAAAGTAATTATAGTTTGCGTTTGTCAAATTTTTAATCGAAAACTCAAGAAAAAGACTTAGAAAAAAATTCATTTCTAGAAGAAATCTCGATCAACTTTGTAGCAAGCTACTGTAATGCGTTCACACGGTAATTATAGAGCAATTAACTAACTCAGCAGATATTGAAACTAGAGTAGATTCGGTCTCCTTTTTGTTCCAAAGGTATCCTTATTGGATTACTCTCAATGACGATACTCATTACTCATGTTTTGATCTTAGATGACTCTTTTGGAACAGAGTAATGAATTCCATCAAGAAGACGCTTAGTTATCCCTTTCCTTTTTCAAAAGTATCCGAATAAATTCCAGTTAATTGCATTGAGAAAAAATGCAAAAAGGCGCCATATCTCACCACTGGAAAAAAAGGGCTTGGCAAGACCATGACCTTAAATACCACGTAGGGCATCAAACTGCTACTCGTATCTAAATTCCCATATGAAAAATGCTATGATTGTCAATGAATTACACCTTACAAACGATTTCGCAGAAATGTTAAGTGAGGGTGTCTAGTAGCATGTAGGATATAATCTGGTCTGCGAAGTAGATATATCACATACAGGAATAAACGTATGGTTTTAATTCTTGAAATAATATCCAAAGAATATAATATAAGTATTATCAAAATCAGATGCTTTTAGGGAATTATAACGGCCAAGAGGCCGCTTCTATAACTTCGTATCGATTGAGATCGAGTGAGAAGAGGGCCATCTTTGCATATTATTCTATCAAAAACAACTAAAACTAGATGTTATTGATGTCTAACAAGAGCCTTCTCAATTATCGTAGATAACAGATTTTATGTTTCCCCACAGCCAAAACGATCACGCTAAGGACAAAATGAGGGTATTTACTTCTCTATAATTTCTCTTTGCGACCCATAATATTACAACTAATTAAAAAGTCAGTAACAATATACGATGGTCAAATTCTCAAACCTTTAATATTTCAGCATCGGTAGAGAACTTGGAAAAATTATTATTATTTGTTAATCAAAGCCAACTATTGTGATTTTGTAAGTGTTAAAGATCTAGATGTCGATCGAGAGCCTTCTTAATTCTCGAAGTTGATTTCCAAAAGCAAGTTGATTTCCAAAAGCGAGGTGAAAGGACCGATCGAAAGTCGAAAGGACCAACTTTGAGCCTATAAATGTATTAAGTATATGTCTGCTGATTTCGTTTCAAATATACTCTATATGAGTAAACTGAACTGAAAAGTATTTCTTTGATGATTTGTCAAGAACTTCCAATCAAAAAAAATATCTCGTGAATTCAAACGGGCACATACTATCAATGTAGGAGGCATCAGAGATTTTGCGGTACACAAAGAATTTCCTCGTAACATAAAAGGTCTCGCGGCATACCGGGATTACAGGTTCTGCTTTACAGAATTTAAAACACTCAAAATATATTAAGAGGTAATGATCAATTCCACTTTCACTTGTTCTACCTACAGCTATTAATTCTTCTTCCTCATTTCTTTAGCCTTTCACATGCGGATCAGGGAAAGGTAAATACTTTGCATATATAAAAGACTTAAAACCGGAGGATAAACAGTAGTAAGAAATATATGTAAAGATTCATGTCCCAGTCATGTCGACATTTTTCACTTATATTTATCCAATATAGCTGACAAGGGTCCGCATTGAATCCGACCTATGAATGTAAATATTTATATTAATAATAGTATATTTCATATAATTTTATGTGATCACAGTATAAGAGAATTCCGATGCTTCCCGGAAGTAAAACGAAAAAAGTGGGAAAATTTTTATTCCAATGGCTTCATTAAAACTCAAACAAGTCAAAGTAACGGAATTCTCTGTTTTCAATCTGATTTAGCGATATTTCATCGTATAAGGTTTACCTTTCCGACGTGTTTTTTTTAAGTTCCCAGATCAAGTGAATACTGTATGTAACAGATCATCCGATAAAATCAATACGTCAGATACAAGTCAATTCCATTTCCAAACTGTTAAGTTTTTTCCCTGGATGAATAGCTAGACCATAGACTTTATTCCCCTCTTAAAAAATACCGCCGTTATGTTGCAACTAAGCACCATTCTCTCATACCGCGTGCTAAGATTTTTATTAACTGTGCTTAATCAAGCTCCATAACCTTAACGCATTCGAATAATCAGCTTCTCTATTCCGGGATCGGAATGAATGTCACTCAAGCAGTTATCAGAAACGTAAAACAGGAGCAAAAACAATAAATTCGCCGCAAACTACGCTGAGCCAATGCCTTGACGAAAGCTGTTTTTTATCAATCGTAAAACGTGGCCAATGCTCCCCTTTCCCAAGCTTCAAGGGCTTCCGATTGGCATATGTAGGATTTATTAGGGCCTCAAAGAGAATACGGGAACGATATAATCAGAAAGAAAGGGCAAAACGGAAGAAAACCGGATTTAAACAGCCTTCAGATAAAGTTTTATTTTTTAATTCATTTTCCGGTCGACTTGGCTCAGCTTGACTATTCGGTCTTTGTAACTTCACCTCTATAATTCTTCCTACCATTTTACAGCCCGAGTTCGAAAGTATTTATCAAGAAATCAGGGAAGGAAAATTTTGCAAGAGAAAAAGTTGAAAGAACACTAAGTCTAACTTTTCAACGCATTGATATCAATCGCGTCACATTAGTTTCAATAATATTTCCTCTTCTTCCTCGACTTAGCCATCTGCGGACTGTATGAAATATAATTCTCATGATTTTCGTCATTTATTCTTCCCATTTATTCCTTCTTAAATATTTCCTTTCTTTTATGTTTCTCTCTTTCCTTTTCTATCACCTCTCGAAAGCTATTAAAATTAAGGAATGTGTTACCTAAATTATTATCGATTTTCTATTTCCTCATCTGTTACTTTTTATTTCCTATAAACCTGTTTTGACTTCTTTCACCAACCTATTTCGTATTTTTGGGTTTTGGTCAATGAAGGGAAATCCTTCAGTAGGCCTTTCCGTATCTATCATCTTCATTTGTCCATAGAAGGAAACACTTCTCCTCATTGTGTCCATTATTCTCTTTATGTTTACGCAACGTTGTTAGTATTTCTCAGATACATCTTCCATGCTAATAGTGTAATCCTAGAATACTCCGTGATTATTTTATTACTAATTTTTCCTTCATGAAGTTCCATGAATCCATGAATTTGTTTCACATGATGACTGAAAGCGGGCAAGTGCCCTGAAGGCTGTAGGTTCCATACCTCTGGTCTAAGGGAAGTCATTTCTTTCCTTATCGAAGCTTAGTACTGTGGCAGTACATTCTTTTTTATCTGAACAGACTAACTTGGATTATCTTAATTATGAGCTCATTAATTCCACGCAGAACATTTTCTTTTCTCTACGGTTCGTTGATATTCTTTCATGTAGTTATTGTATGAATCCCAGACTATTATCTTTGGTATCTCTAAGAACAGAACAGGAAATCAAAAGCTGCCACAACTGTAGCAGCTGAGGGTGGTAGAAATCTTGCTAACGTTCTTCCTTACCTCATACCACCCAGACATCCTAGAGATATTTAGCGCTTTTATGTATATAAAGATGATTTTTGTTACAAAAGTTTATCTTGAAAATCATTGTAACATTCGGGAAAAAATTAACCAAGCTATGATTGCATAAAAGAGGGTATCAAGACAGTATTTTTTTGCTTAAGTTCAGATTTGAGATGGTGGTCCAATTAATTGACCTTAAATTCACTATGATCATTAAATGTAGTTCATATACGTAATATGATAATTAAATCTTAAATCAGAAATTGTTTTTAGAGTAATTTTGCATTTCTAGATGCTTTTATGCTGCATATTCTAGAAAATACCATTCGTTGAAGTGCTCATACAAGGTATTATGAGATAGCGGCAATGACAGAAAAAGCTTATTAGTTCGATTTTCTAAAAAAAGATTATTAATTCGATTCATATTTATGGCTGAAATTTATATGCCTGAGTCTGTAAGTTTCTAGTCAAATTCCCACCTTTGGGTAGTAAAGAGACAAATCGGGAACAGTAATCAAATAAGTGTATACTTAACATGATGCCAAAGAGATAAAATTAATGTTAGGTCCCAATCTACGACCATTTTCTGGGGTTTGCTTCTTCATTTTTCATTCCTCATGCCCTATTTACGTTGAGAGATTACTGACCATACGATCAATTTCTCTAAAGACGAATCCCATTCCACCGAACTCCTGATTGAGACATTCCACCACAATCATCGGTTCCTGCATCCTGCCTTCCATCAAGTTTTCTTTTGTGCCCTAACATTCATTCTTCCACAACTTTGGGGAGAACCTTGACGGTGATCTAATCAAAAATACGTATTCATTACGAGTATTATGGCGTCATGGTAAGTTATTTTAGTAAATAAAATATTATATATATTCATTCTTAACACTTTTCTGAAAAAAGATTTGGGTACCTTTCTCATTAAAATACAGTGATTTTTTGTAAAAATATATTGTCCGCATTACATAGCCTACTCAACCTCGAAGGACGTCAGGCAAGAGAATATAAAGAACATGCTTTCGCGGTAAAGAACCGGCCTTGGGCATATTATTTTTTCAGAGGTTACTTTATTGAATTTGAGCTTAAACGAGAGAAAATTAAAGTGCCACATGATCTATGAGGCATTCAGCTGGATGAAGATCTTAATCTGCTGATATTGACATAAAAATATCGCTATAAAGAATAAACAATAAAAATAAAATTAAACGCGGAGAATTCTGATTAGAGCAGAGACTCCGGCCAGGAGATCGACTGATGAATGCCATTAAAATTACATGTTTTGGAATGTTTTGGAAATTTCGAACACGTGCAAGCTCAAGTGTTCAAAATTCGGAAATAACCTAAGAAACTAAGTACTGATCACATTTCTTTCTTTGATATACTGTTTTTAGAGGTTCTAATGATTATTTAAGGATTTTGTAAATTATGGTCAATAACATTTTGGCTCATGGATATGTTATCGAAACGAATTACCTTAGTCCAAAGTAGTATTCATACTATATATTCATTATCATCATTAGCGCTACTATCATTCTAACGGTTCTATGAAGTTAATCAAGGATAAAATTGAAATTCTTCCTGAATTTAAGTATAGAAATTTGTTATTTCGACTACAGGTAAATTATTTGTTTTAAAAATGAGATACAGTAGTTTGAAAAGAAATTATAATTCGTAATGCACAAGTATTGCAATGTATATATTCCGTCCGCGTTAATTGTTTTGATACATTAAAATATAACTGAATTAATAATGAGAAACAATTCAAATAAATTTTCAAATAGGAGAGAAAAATATACCGCTGCATTCACGGTAATAAGTGAGGCAGAAATGAATTTCTACCTAAGTTGAATTAGCTTCTTTTGATGTTATACATCAAATTTTGATGTATAAAATCAAAATTTGCACATATTAAATGATTTATTATCTATTCACTATTGTCATCAAAGCAAATGTGAATACTTGTACTAAAATAAAAATCATTAGGAAATATTTCATCGCAAATTCGACGTTATAATCGTTGCCTGATTCAATGTCAATATTATCCTGACGTAAAGAAAAATTATGTGGAATGTATCACTTTATCATTTCCTTTCAAATTAATTCACAATAAATGAAAGAATTCCGTTAAACAAGAAAGTTACAGGTGCGATGAGACAGCAAATGATATACGATGGAGCAGATTTTTAAAGAGCCATAATTTCCCATCTAGTCATAGAAAGACTAGGGATGGTGCGAGCTGTCTTAGAGACCCAGTAGGAGGTCCCCCATTATTAAATACCGAGGTATAAAAAATACAAAGACAGCCTTCGACATTCAGACTGCCACTATAAATCTCAAACATTGAAAATAACATACCACTCTTAAGTGATCGAATATACCTTCAATGTGCAGTAACTGGGTGCTCTATATCATTTGAAAAGTTCTCTTTCAATATTTTTTAGTCCATTAGTAAAAAATTACGCTATCAGTTTACCACGAGATAAAACTTCGGAATAACTGCACAGGATTCAATTGCAATACTTCTCTAGTTAATTTTATATTATTCTCATCATCAACTTTGATTTTCCTTTATTAACTGAATGTATAGGGCTATACACAGAACATATCGATGGAGGTCTTGTCAGCATGAGATGCTTGTTAGGAAACTATAGCTGAATTGATATTTCTATAAAACTCATGATTGATGAAATAAACTTTACTGCGTATTAAATCAAGCATTACAAAACCTAGATTTTATAAAAATGGCTTTTAGAACTTTTGTAACAAAAAGTAGACTGAGCCATTCGATTTAGTTCTTTTCTCAAGGGACTTTTTCCGTTGCCTATAATGAAAATAAAAAATTAATTTTCCTGAAAACTTGAAATTAGGACTGAGAGAATGATATGATTCAGTAATCTCTCCAGCACGCACCTTGTTCGAAATAGATAAAGGCTCTAATGAATGCCTTTTTTAAACATTATTGATACATAAAGATAAAATAATTCCAGCAAATAATAAACAAATAAAATAATATATAAAATAACAAAATGGAGACGATGTTCAAAAAGTTAAATAAATTGCCAAATCGTTCTATTTCAGCCCCTCAAGAACGAAAACTACGTTTTTGTGGCATATATTTCCTCTCCTTTCTAATTTAAATATTTATTCCTTTCAGAGCTGAAAAACGTGCAATATTCAAGGAAGCTTACACATTAACTGTAGGTGGACTAAGAGAAATATAACTGAAGGACGTCTTGCAAATTCTAATGACCATTTAAACGTAGAAAACGAGTTTCGCAAGGAAATTTTGCAAATTACAAGTAAATAACCGACATCCTTCCCGAATGTAATAATAAGGATGTTCCTGCGCCGATTTTTTTTTCTGTTCTAATCATTAAACTTAGAAGTTCAACATCCCAAGTTTAAGTAAATTATGGAAATTTCACCACATTTCATACTCCACATTAAGTTCAGAAATTTTCAACTATGTATTTTAGACATAACTTGAGTTGGTTATGTCTTCGCTACTTCTAATTTTTTCGGTGCTTTCGGTCAAGCACCCGACTTCCTACCAACATCTCCGAAAGAGATGTCTTACGGAAGGCCATAGTTAGCCAAATTTCCATACGACGGAAAGAGAGATCTACTTACAGGACACATTAATCAAGTTCAAATGAATAAGTAGTGACTGAGCACGTCCGCTGAGAGACAGGTGAAAGAAATTTTAGCGCGGTGATTCCATCGTCTTCACGGCGCGCCGAAGGGACGCACGTGTGTACAAAGGAAAGAGATCTAAGATCTGCACAACTCGCAACAAAAGGATGCAAATTTCTATATCTAAATTACATGGCTAAAATGCGCTTCGTTTTCTTTGCTGAGATGAGCTTGAAGGGATATGTAAGGAGCACAATAGGTGCCGATCGGGATCGCTGATAAATATGGAGAAATCCGGAGTGAAAGGACGTTAATGACTCGAAGAAAAGAACCCGTAGAAGAAGTAATGGCAGACAAAGAAGAAAAGAATTGATTCCTAAATGGGTCATTTTCCTTTACAAATTATACCGATTCCGTAGAGACATTGAAGTACATTTTATGGCGAATTTTCCCATGTAGAAGTGGACCATAAATATAGAGGAATACTTCAAAGGTGTAATCTTCCGACATCGAATCTCGACGGTGGCGTGGCTTTTCCAATTAACAGTGAGCATCTCCAAGCTTATCGAAGTATGCCATGCATATACAGAGTCCAAAAGTATTGCCAGACATTAAACCGTTAAGTTATTATTTCTCTTCCTGAATCATCTACAAAACTGTTCTTCTAAAGCACATTTCAATAAATCAAACCAAAACTGATCATACCCAACTGAAATTTAAATTTTAAAAACTCTATATCTCTTCTTACTTGATTTACTTACTTAACAGTAAATTTATGATCTATTTCAAACTATAAACTAAATTTTATTCGACATTTCCGTTCTTTAATCAAAATACAAAAAGAAGAAATTCAAATAGAAAAATTTAAATTATGTGAATAAATGCTGAGAAAAGACGACATTTTTGTCCAACTTAACCCATAACTTAAAATTATCAATATTTTAATATACACGATTTATCTATCTTTACTCATTAGCTTCCTAATGACTAATTATTACTGAATTACAATTTTTAAACAAATGATAATAGCAAACTTATTATTGACAGAGTATACTATAAATAAATATTCAATATAGAACCTGCTTCCATACAAAATATATTCAACCATTTATTCATGTATTATTTCAGTGAAAACAGCACTTTTTACTAAAGTAATAAAATTCATACGTGTATCCAATAGATTAAGTCCTAAACGCTAATTTATTTCGCTTCTAATCGAAGCGCCCCATTTTCTGAATACGCTATTTTCTATTCTTCTAAAACAATTGTAAAACAATAGGGAAAGAATGATAAAACATTGCTGATTAAAGCCAAATCTTCTCATGCTTAGGTTACAAAATTCTATGGAGATTTCCATTTCTCATCTCGCTAAAGGGGACCTTTAACAACCCAAGTGACTTTACGAAAGGATTCTTACGTCACCAAACATAAATCAAAACACTTCCGTTATTTTGCCGCCTGGTTCCTTTGTGAATATCCTTGTACGAAGAGTGACCAGTCACGTTTTCACTCTCTCCGAATGTCTCGAAATAATGGATCATAAAGAGAGGAGGGAAATGCGGGAGAAAAGCGAGCGAACTGCAGGAAGGTGTAGGAGTGAGAGAAGGAGACAGAGAGAAAGAGAAAGGGACGATAAGGGAAAGGCCCACTGACACACTTTTATTTTTAACCTCTCATCCCATAGCATCCCAGACATCAACACAGCCGTACAAAAAAGGCCGTGGGTGTGGGAAGACTGAACCCAAAATGGGAATATAATGTAAGTTGGAATGGTGGAGTCAGCGAGGCAAGAATAATGACTGAATACAGCTATAAAGACCCGGGGAAGGAAAAATGAAAGGGGTTTGCCGACCGTATTTTTATTTTAAGAGAATAGCGTGCTACGCTCAAATAATGCAAGGTAATCCCCGATCTGAGATAAAAGTACCGATAATGGCGCATTGTCTCCAGTATTTGGAATAAAGCATGTTCCCATCTTGATGAATTGAAAAGAACATTTTATCATGCCCCAATAAGCCTAAAAGGAATGAACGGAAGGATGCTTACGAAATTTGGTGAGGTGCGATGAAAACTTTAACTTCCAGCGACTATGATGTTATTAATGGCTATAATCTAATAAGAAAATATCACTTGATTCGGGCGATGCCTAGAAGCAGATTGGATAAAAAGAGAAAATGAAAAGAAGAATCGATATTTGGAGATACAGTAACAGTGTTGTGATCCTCAATGTCACTAATAGCATGTAGTATTTACAACCACACAGCAATGGAATTTCCCGTTAATAAGTCAAATAGCACATCATACATATATCACGTAATTACGAATACAGATAATTAAAAATTTGGACCGCTGATTTAATTGGTTTAGATTGGTTGGATCCTCAAAACTTCAACCATTAGCTGTAAGAGGTTCGTGAAGGTAACGAATCTTTCTGGAAAAAGATGAGGATTGAGATAGTTTGCCCTTGCTATTTCCTTACTGAGTCAGAAAACTGTGGGTGGTAAAAGTCCAAAGTGCTGTATGAACTCATGAATAACACTATTCATAGCCTTATATAAGGAGTGAGTAAAATTATTTGGCATCATTATCAGCGGGTTTCGTCTTATCAGAGCTATGAACGAGACTGAAACAAAAATAAAGGAAAAACACATCTTTCACTATGATATATCAAAAGAAAAATTAGCCAGATTACGAATGGAACACATGCATAAAGACATTCCAGGACGATACTTGATATTAAAAACATAAACTGTTTTTTAGGGAGCGAGTATAGTAAAAATTAATATATTTCAAAAGGCAAAAAGGAAATAAACAAATAAGTCGAAATAACGTAAATGGATAAAAAACGAAAATGAATATTCTTCGAATGCTTCAGCGATCGAAATCTGCATAAATATAGGAGAGATCAGGATAGGGTCGGTTACAAGTACGTTGACCCCTGATCCAACGTGCTTGGCCAACATTTCCCGGGTTTTCATTCATAACAAATTTCTAGTTCGAAAAGTTTTTTAAGCTTCAAACTGATAGCATTTTTTCCCTTAGATTTGTAAAAATTCCCTCACGTACAATTACACCTAGCGGGGTTTAATTTCCCATTTGAATGAAAGGAATCTAATCCATCGAGAATAACAATAGAATAACGACGAGAAAGTAGACTAGGGAAATAGAATCGACTCGCGCAAAATAATTTGCGAATGAAAGGACCTCGGAGGGGTCAACGTTGCATGAAATCTAGTTCAATCAATCTAAACTTCGTAACAATGTCTTTTGAATCGTGCCCCAATCCAATTCAGGTCAACTCGTCTATACAAGTCACTCTAAAAGAGATCTTCCGCTACGAAAACGAGGAATAGGTCTGAACGCAATTATTTGCGAGAGATTGCCCTTATATCGACTAATTGAAGTGAAATTCGATCTTCCTCATCGAAGGATGACTCCGATATCCTTCTTGGCCATCATTAGGTCGTTATTTTGGACGCAGTAAGAAATAGAGATCAATTGGCATGTTTAATCAATTCCTTAGAGAGCTGATCCATTTGCACGCCGGAAAAATAATTATAGCACGAAGAGGAGTATTTATCTTCGCTTCCAGGAAATTTCCTCCGGTAATTATTTTAAAGCGTGAGTCTCATTAAATGCGAATCTCTTTCATTCGTCGAGTGTGAGCTTTTCACAAAGCTTTCTTCTTATTATTTTTTTTTCAAGATCCTCGCAGCACTGAAACGGTTACAACCTTCTCCTAATTTTGATCATTCCTCAGCCACGCCGTACTCCATGATTTCTTTCTCCAATTTCACCCTTCCTGAGTAGTATTTACGCTCTGAATAACCCCGCTACCCCAAAATAATCTACTTCCGATGGTTGGGGAGAAATTAAAAGATGATTTCCACCGGAATTTCGGATTTCACGCCTCAATGTGTTCTATTTGGAAATGTTTTCATTAATTGCTCTTTCTCGAGCATATAGCACACTGACCTTGGATGGGTTGGTCGAAATAAGTTTTTCTTAAATCCATAAGTATGTTGTCTCAGTTAAGCCTGAATCCAATTGAACAAAATACGAAAGCATAGGAAGCATCAAACCAGTTATTTATAGAACATGTTCAATTTCATAAAAAGGAGGATGTACGGTTTTAATTAGAAACTTTGCATTGATGATACAGGAGCCGTGCGCGGCTTAAACAGTAAAAGTTAATCGATAATTTTCCAATAGAAATGGATATCTTGAGAAACACTTTAAAATAAAAATAATCATAAAACTGAAGCCGATAAATGGTACAATATATTTCTGAAACGACGTATTTTTGCGCCGATAATAATGACTTAAAAAGTTCTGTATAAGTAAACAAATATGTACATCTAAAATGATCTCGGTGTTAAATATTCCTCATTATAATTCTTTTAGTAGGCATAGTTTCAGGGGATCTCGAATATCCAAGTGGGCGGTGCGCTCGCATTTGTTGAAAGCTATCCCGGATTCAATTCCCGATAGGAACCTCAAGCGCCAAATGACATTTCTCGAAGTACACTTAAAAAATACTACTACTACATCTTTATTTATAACTGGGAATAGTGCGATCTTGTCATTTAACCCTTAAAAAAGAGTATCTACCGAGGACCTCTCTCTCGTAAATGAAGACATGATAACCACTAAATCGTGAGAACAATAGTAGACGGAGAAAGTAAAACGTTTTTAATTTGGAGAGGCGCATGGGGATATCCCAAAATAAAAAAGACCGCTTAGTAAGCAGGAACTGAGCTGAGGAATTTCACAACCGCGCCGTAATGGATGCGAAAATCGCTAAAGGAGACAATTTTCTTTTTTTAAAAACTCATGTTTCTCCCGAGACACGCGCGTCATTTGGGAAAATCTTCTGAGTAACCGTATACCCCAAATTAGGCTAGTAAGCCAAAATCCTTGTTCTCACAACTTCGACAACCAGCGCCTTGGTTTGCTCCGTTATAGCTTTCACATTTTGTCGCTTTCTTCCTACACTATGTCAGTGAGCCGTGAGATTAAAACCCAAATACTAAAACCAAGTTACGAAATATCGATGATCGGAAAGAAATTCGCGAAAAATTGGCTGATATAAAAAACATACATGAAGGTGTATAGCTGTTTGTGTAACGTATTTTTACGTTAAACAAATTGCGCTGTTCGCAAGAAGTGAATGCCATCGAAACATCACGGGATTTTCCTCTTGTTCAGAAAGCGGATGCGAATCGTTTTTTGCTGGAATTCTCTATTTATCGGTACTATGTAAAACACCCCCAGGTCGCTTGGTTAATACTTTCGAAAACCCATTGTTCTCGATGCATTCCTTATTAGACTTCCGTCGTTAAAGACGTGCTTCTAAAAACCCTACAATATGTTTTTGATTTTGCAGAGATAGCAAGGATACTACTACTACTATATAAATACTACAATAAAATAAAGTTACCTGACAGTTACTCTCTTCCTGCCCATTTCAAACTCTTCCTTAGAGAACTTGCATAAATTACATACTATTCACTCCACCTGAACTGAAAACACTCTCCGTTTGAGGCTTCAGATATCCAAATAGGCTCTCCTTTTGTTAAAGGTGTCCCGGGTTCAATTCCCGGTGGGGGCCTATAAGTGCGAAATGACCTCACATATGAAGGCACTTTTAGCAATACTAATACTAGTGGTCTTCAAATTAATTTTGCTGAGTTGGCTGAATTTCAACTAAGTAACCTTTCTTTCAGGATATTATAGGAGAGTTCTCTTAGATGACTGATGATGATCAATGATATTTGTGTGAATATATTTGACTTTTATAAATGCAACGAATACCAATCAGAGTTTTATCAGCTAAAGCTGAAATGCAATCGCAGGTCAGTTAAAACTCCCAATCGAAGATGGCTTAATAAAGTCGATGGATTAAGGTATTATCTGTCAGTGTTCAAACCATATTTTGCATAGCAGTGGAGAAAAACCCCTAAAACAAAAATGGTTATTTTTATATTCAATTCTCTAATTCGCTAAACAGATCTCGTTTCCAAATTGCGATTCCACTTGTGAATCTTTCCTTGTAAAAGAAGAAAAAAATGGATTTATTAGGTTCAAAGAAAAGAAAAAGAAACAGTTTGAGAGCAACAGTCAAACATGGAGAAGTGAAGGTAAACAAAAGATGTTAACCAGAACACTGTCAAGGAAACAAAAACATTCGCTTTTTGAACAAGACTCATCTGCACTGCCAATCATTATTGCAGCTTTATACGACCAGAAAATTTGGAATCTTACGGAAATGAATTTTCCGTTCTTACTTGCAGAAACAAACACAATGACATTCCGAAATTCGCCATTCTTGTCTCCCAGGCTTAGACGATCTGAAGTCGTGAGATATCCTTTCCAAAAATCCCCATTTCCTTTGCGAAAATAAAAAAACGTTTTCCTTATCTCCGCACATTCACTTCAATGCTCGAAACATGCGGGTGTAATTACCTGCAAATCCTAAAGAAAATCCATTAAAAAAGTAGGTTATTCTTACAATTATATTGCAGTTTTTGCGCTCAGCACACTTCATCTTCGAGGCGTTTCCCAATCGTTGACGATGACTGGGAAAACGCCGCAAAACAATTGAGTGTTCGCGAGAATTGAACCCCAAACTTGCGGATTCGATCCATTCACGTTCCAATTGTACAGAAAGTGTCCATGTCTTTAGAGACCTTTCAGCGCATTCAAACGCCATCAAAGGCACACAAATGAATGCTTCCTTCAGGCTATCCTTACAACTCCCATTCCACATGGTAATGAGTCATGAGTACCTGAATAGCTGTTAAACATAGCTTATTTTCAATCTGGGGCAAGACCTGTTGGTTTTGTAAAAATAACTTCCTGTGCACGTAAAGGAGTTTTCTCAAAAATTACTTTTTTCCTGTGGTGCCTCGTTCAAAACATCAAACAGTAATTAACTTTTATACAATGAATACAATGAGTTTTATACAATGAATCGTTGTCCCTCGGGACATTGACGCTAAAAGTCACTTATTCAACCCTATACCAATCGCAAACAATCTTCACAGCAGCAATAAACATGACAGTAGAAGGCGATATTTATTGGAAGAAGTATTAAGTCTTTTCTTAATTCTAAATAATCAATTACTTTAAGTTTAAGACCATAAAATTCAAAATGCCTGTCTGTTACTTTTATAACCTTTAATAACCGGTAAACTACAAAATAAACAAATTAGTAAAAAACATAGATAATTGGTTTAAGCGCCACTGAAATCAAAAATAGTTTGTATTTTGACCATCGGTCTATTTAATTGCATTCGATAATTATAGTGAAAGTGAGTCATCAATGCGCGAATAGATTCTCTTTTACGTAAATTAGTGTAGTAAATCATGTTTCGACTAGTCATTTTGATTCATGCAACTTGATTCATGTTTAAACGAAGCGAAATTCTAGAAATGATACTATTCCTTCGACTTTCACCACATAAATAAGGCATGTTGTTTTCCTCCAGCAAATTCTTTTAAATTATTATCTACTGCAGCGAGGTGAGACGAACCATGCCTCACACCTAATATGTAAATACGTACTAAATTACCAGCACAACAGCTCAGAGTGTTCAGAAATTTAATGCATTCCAGTTCTTAGCGCAGTTCCTGTCTCATAGACGCCAATTGCAAACAATGAAAGAGCACAACTCATTTTTGTTCGTAAAAAAATCTGAGTTTTTAATGTAATAATCTAGGGTTTTCTGGCATTTATGGATGATGGCTGCAATAATAACTTCTTAGTCATCGAAGTTTAAGTTCTTACAAGACATTCTTTCCAGTCTAAAAAGTAATAATATTTAAAGAAACTAGTTCCTGTTTTTTAAAACATGTATCCACACTATTTCATTTTAAAAACGTGAAAGTGAAAAAGCGACGACAAAGCTAACTAGAATTCGTGAAATACTACAGTCGACAGCTAAGTTGCTTAATCATATATCGAATATGTCCATGCATAAAAGGCGCATATATTTTTATAATGAATCTTTGGCGAAGAAGTTAGAATTAAGAGAGCGAAATAAGCTATCCATAGGTGCAATTTTTTCTCAACGATAATTCAACGATATCTAATTTAATGTGACTGGGACAGATAAGCTATTATAAAATAAACTTTAAATAAAGAATTAGCATATAAATACTCAGAATATGAGATGAAAATTTTTAAATTTCATCGATAATCATGTTATTAATTTCTGTAACTTATTGTTTCAATTTCATAAACATGAGAGGATGTTATCAAAGCCTTTTACAATATTCTAATTTTAGATGCATCAAAATCTAAATACCAATATTTATGTCAAAATCGAGGCAATAATAATTGAACAGTAGAAGGAATAATACCGAAAAGACATGGTTTCTTCGATTCCAGCAAATCTCATTTGGCAGAAGATGGACATCTGTATTTTCCTACGTGTGTTGTAGAGGCAGTCCGTCAGCTGCTTGGTGGGCGTGCCCATCCACAACTGGCGTTCCGAAAGAAAGTCATTTCTATTTTCTCAAATCGATCATTCTTACAGTGAGATTCGGAGAAAATTTCCGCTCGATTTTTCTTATAATGCTCCAAAAAAGGTGAAAAGGAAAGTCGAGAATGAGCTCCAACCAGTCCTTGATGTGAACCTTTGAATGAGTTTCGTGCAAAACTGCATTCTTTTCTGGCTGTACAGCTGATATGGTTTTGCCTCTTTGCCTTGCCTATTATCTCGACATTCATCGCCATTTCCAATCTTTCACTTCCATTTCAATTTGAATCATACTTTTCGCTTCGGATAGAGAAATCAGATAATAGAATAGGAATTAAAGCCAAAAGATTCCAAATTTCTCATTTTATGCACAACTCAAAATTACGGAGAATAATATACGATGTAAAGTGATAATGTCCACAAAATACTATATACTTCATACCGAATAATTAAAGGCAAAACTTCAATCTCGATTTATTTTCTTTCTTTACTGATAATAGGTGATAATTTTTGCTTTACTAATTATAGAAGCGTTATCAATCAGGCTACAGAAATTGATTTATATATTAATAAATAATTTCTAAGGACTAAACCTAAACCAATGGTATTTCATTTATATATTTTATTCGGAGTTAAAGCATAAACCCTGGAATTAGAATAAACCAAAAATAGTGAAGTTTTAGAATTCCTAAAACGAACTATACACGTTCGACCTTGTAAAATTAAGTGGAAGAGTATCACCAACAGCAAAACAAGTAATTAAAAACAGATCATCTTCTCAGAATGTTTCATGATGGCGTTAAAATGATTTATGCCCATATTTTTTAAATCAATCTTAATATCAAAAGGAGAAATAAGTCGAAGATTAAGATTGTTTGTAATAAAATTCTCAACGGAACCATTCACACAAATCACGAACTCGCTATCCTCTCTTCAAGGGAATCCAAAATTTCAGTTTTAATAGATTAATCGCCAATGCTGAACTGTAAATCACGTAAAATATGATATTTAATGAAGATGATTCTCAAAGTTGATTCATGTTTTCTTCGTTTTTTCAAAGTTCTTAATTGTTTCCTTCAATACATGGGGAAGTGTGTAAAATAAGCAACCGAATCGATAATGAGTGTTGCTCGAATCAAACTGTATAAACTCTGCAAAGGGTATATTCTTTAAAGAAATATATGATGATATCAAATTTCATTTTTCCTATTATAAAGTAAAAAAAGCGACTTATGTACAAATTTTCGCAAAACCATACATATCTAAGATACTGAAGCGTAATTATGTTATTCTCAGCGAAAATTTAAAAAAAATACGTTAAAATCTCATTCTTAAACTCAATCCAATCTCAATCAGAAACTAGTATTCTATAAATTCAGCAATACAGAGTCAGCCTAAAAATATACATACTTCTGGAAGAGTAAACCTCACATAGCCATTTGAATACTACAATATTACTATAAGGTTTTAAAGCTACTGTACCAACCCATTGAGAAAATATAGATAGTAGAACATAGATGCTGATATTGTAGAGACTAAAGGTACTTCCAATAAATCTCATGTATTTGTCTTAGTCTTAATAATTTCAGTCTTGATAGTTTCAATATAAAATATTTACGTATAACTTGCTTTTCCTAGCGTTTATTCATTTTGACTGACTCTATATTTCATCCAGTGCCTTCACAAAACTAATTACTAAATGATTAACTCTGCGGTTTGATTGATACCATTTAGGAAATCAGGGTCAGACATACAATTAGCCCCGCTGCCATTCCATTACCTAAATCTTGGCTGGTGCATGTGAATGGAAATAACGAGACATATCGTTCATTGTTCCTCCCTTGTAAAATAATATCACCTGGAGATCAAACCGTTACCCGGTAGGAATTTCAGCGTTTTCTCTCAGGGGATATGCTTAACATCTGCGACTTGGATAGCTTTTTTCGAGACGGAAGAACCGAAGGTAATAAATGGAGGGATGAGCGGGACAAACTGGCACACCGCCACACCAGAAGGCACCACATAAAAGGGCTCCGTAGAAGACGATCGTCAACAAACACCCACTTGCGCCGTGTACCATGAAATCCGCCGCTAAAATCATCTTCGTGAAAGTAACTCTCACTGATAGACGAACAGGAAAAGAGAGTTGCATACACTTATAATAGTATTTGCTTAAAATAATAGGCAGTGACGCCAGCTTCATTAATTGACCGAATTGAGTGCAATCGGAGACATAAGAGAGAGAGACAAAAAGAGAGAAGAGTGAAGTGAAAGGTTAGAAAAAGAGGAGGATGCTATCGATTATTGAGATTCTCCGCATACCATGTGTCTTCATTAGGGCAGAAGGAAAAGGATATGGTTAAAACTAAAAATGGGTCACATAACCGATCGGAGAAAAACATAATTCTAACATCGAGGAAAACATGTAAAAATAGAGATGAAGGTTTTCGTCACCTTTTTTATGGAAAGTGTTTTTATGAAGGTTTCCCTCCCAACTAGAGTGAAAACATAGATATTTTTCCCATTTGTAAAGACAACCATCTTGCCTCTTGCCAGTCGCTCTATGTAAAAACAATAACATCTCCTTCTACTTTTCAAACAATATATAATATAAGGCAGTGCGATAGATATAATTTACATATAAACTCGAATACCTTAAAGAAAAATAATTATCTCAGCTCACTCTTAGAAAAAGTTGCCCTCCGTATCAGTATAATATACTAAATAATTATTCACAAATTATATATTCACGGATAAATAAACGATGATATAAAGATAGGACATATTAAAATATAAACAAATTATCAAAATATTGAAGATATATTATGATAGACTTATAATTTATGACTACTTACATTTAACTTCCTATAGGGATCGTTAGAAGCCGTATTTCTCGAAATTTTGTGTGGAATTAAAGATTTTATACAACATATTAATCGTATACCATTTTATAAAATATTAGGAAAATTTCTTCACAACCTTTTCGTTCTAAATAAAACTTACTGACTACATCTCTATCTAAAGTGGGCAATAAAATTAATCTAGAAGTAGAAAAGATTTAAGACCCTCCCATGAAATAATTAATGACTTAAGTTTCCCATATTCATATAAAGAATAATACAATCTTTTTCATCAGTAAAACTTATTTTGAACAAATAACACAAATTGTACGTGAAGGATTACGAACCTTACTCGTGTCGATAAATTCTAGCTAAGCATTACGGTCAAGAGATCAAATGGATTACATGTATAAGCACGCGTTCAAATCACCAAAACATGTTTTCCCTGTGGATTACGCTGAGGCTTGCCACTCTTTTGCATCAAAGAAAGTGTTGGCTCTCCTGAACAAGAGCATTAATAAAGGCTGACGCAGCATCCGTTTCTGCGAAATGTTCGCCCTTTAAGAGTTTCATAGCTTCTCACGTATCGTAAAACCCAATTAGCGGCCCGTTCACCTGTTTAGCGTCGCTGCTAATTCCCTTTAGTAAACATCTTATATCACAGGTCGGATTGTGAATCATATGCTAAAGGGAGTTGTGGATAATCATATGTTGGCCTTTGAGCCTTTTTCACGGCTACCAATTAACATTAGCAGTAGGAAAGAAAGGTATTTCTACACCATAGTGACTTAAAAACTAATGCTAGGGAAGACCAAGAGGAAGAAGTGAGGACTCGAAAGAAACAATCTTATCCTCGTTTGAGTTCCCGTTTAAATTTCCCACAACAACTATATTCTTCCCAAGACCAAATTTATCACCTTAATTTGCATAAACACATGACAGAAAAGTTAAAACCCCCCATGGAGTGATGGTCATCCTAGAAAAATACTTTGCTCCATAGTAAGGGTGCGATAATCTTGACAAATATTTCATAATTATGAATTTGTAAGATAGCAGCAGTAGTAATATTTTTAAAAGTATTTCGACAGCTGAGGTCATAATTTCTCATACATATGGGCCCACCGGAAATCAAACCCGGTACAGAGGCAAATACGCTACTCAATAGGCTATCCTGGATCTCCAAGAAAGTTGCAACTTAACAAGATATACGTGAGACTTTTTGACAAAAAAAATCTGAGAATACCAGTGATTTAGAAGAAGATGGTGATGAATAAACTTATAGGAAACGTTTTCGATGACTTTCTATGAAATTTTGGGTATAAAAGTTTATTTTGTGTTTAAGCGATTGCAGATGAGATATCAAAAACCTATGAAGGATACATACATAAATATTTTTACATATTGAAAGTTATCTAAATGAATAAAAATGAACGATTTTTTCAAATACCGCTTTTTTCATATAAATCGAATGTAAAATAGATTCATAAGCATGGAAGTATCAGATAAAAATTACAAGACTTGAAATTAACCAAAATAATGTGCTTCACTTGAATATTATATACCAGGTACACACTATTCGATAAAATAATGTATTTATTGTGCATTTAATTTGACATCCCACGACTAATTAAATAGGGGTTACCACCTCATATAGCAGGCATTCCTAGTGTTTACAACCTCATTAGTTTCACAACGAGAGTTCCATACGAATACGATCTTGCTTCTATTCCTCCGATATACTTTGGGAAACAATTCTATGAGCAAGAACCGGCACTGAGACATTTACTAAGGCCACTCCCACACAAAACGCTCTTTTCCTTCCTAGAAGGGATAGTTTCAAAATTATAGGCTTGCGTTCGTTCTACACAACATTTCCGCGATGGAAAACCACAATAAATGCAAAAAAAGGTGCGATTTGCAGAATCATTAACGGAATTGAAAAATGCAGTGGGAAGTGTGATTTGCAGAATCATTAACGGAAAATCGGTGAGTTAACTAAGGCGATGGGAGAGGGAAGGAAATGTACAAGTTTTCTCGGCATGAATCATGGAGCTATATTAACAACGATAATACTCTAGTTATCCAAGCAATCCAGGGAAGGCCTTCGAGGTAATGGAGAGAGAGAAGAGACGTAACTAGGTGGCACGGTGACGGTGGCGTGGGTGTTCTAAGGGACTCCCATTCACGGCAGAGAAAATGTTCAAAGGACGCGTTTGAGGTCGCCGCCGAGAAAGGTGAATCACCCTTGCTGAAGGTCGCACGCCGCATCTCTTTTGCACCGGAGAAGAAGAGGAAAACCGCTTTATGCGTGTTAGTTTTGACTTCCTCAACAAGCGCAATCAGAGGGACAAGCTACTGAAGAATCATTGCTCTAATTTCACAACCTGTTGCTCCAATTTGAAGCACAATTTCTTAAGTGTTTCGAGATGTGGGAACTGTCACATTTAAGCAACAAAGTCTTTGTTTCCGTTTCGTATATATTGCAAAATTAAAATATATATCTTCGTTGTCTATGACGAAAAACAAATCTACTTCAATAACTTGTAGTAGTAGTAGTAGTATAATGAAAAGTGCTTCGACAGCTGAGGTCATTCCGCACGTGGGTTCCCACCGGGAATAGAACCCGGGATCGCTTTCATTGAAATCGAACGCGCTGCCCACATGGCTATCCGGGGGCCTCAATAATTTATATCGTGCAATATATTCTTTTGAAGGTTCTTGACAAAGACAACAGATAAATATAAAATATTCAACAAAATAATTATCATCCCTGATTAACTTTTCTTAAATCACCATGATTTTCCAAGGTGTGAGAGAAAATTATCCAAAAAGAACAAGAGCGTTTGAAAAAATAAAAAAGGAAATGAAACATGCACTCCCTTTTGGAATCCTATGTTCCACCTTTTATGAAGATATCTTTTAATCCTCTTTATTCATTTTCCTCGAAAGTATATTTTCTTGTAACAAGTCATGAACCTACTGAACTAAGCTGATGGAGGTTTCACAAAACATCTCTCCAGCGTTATTGATTTACGGTTTACGAAATATGATGATGAAAGTAAGAATGATAAAATGTCATAGATTATTAGTGACTTATTAGAGATTATTAGGGTTTATATTTCAAAATTCTAAAATTAATGCATATTTTAAGAGATGCATTCACACGAGAGAGATGCGACTGACGAAAATGAGAGATTAAAAAAATCCATTAGAGTAAATCCCCAAATTTCGATTATATTATTTTGAAATTCTCAGATTCTCAATACCTATCGTATTAACTGTTTTAAAAACACTAAGAGATAAAAATGTTTTCGGAAGATTTATTCCCAATCTTACTCAAATATTTACATTTCACCGGCCTCCTAGTGAGCCAAGATAGCCAAGTGGGCAAGACGTTCGCTTAACGTTTACATATTTCTGTAAAAGGACGTGAAATCTCGAAACGATAGGTTAAAAGCAAAAAATCCCCAATGACGAATATTAAAGCTTTCACCGGTATTAGTCAAGTTACATAGTTTTCCTCATCCCAAAAATGTACCTGAAGACTCTTTCTCCTTTCTTCCCAAAGTTACGTCCGTGTGATTTCTCTTTCCCGGTAGAAAACATATTGATCCATAATAATAATTACGCCCCGATATGTATGTTTTTGAATGACAATTCTGGAGTGCAATAATTACGACAAAATCAATAGAAATTCCGCATCTTAAATAGTAGACGCACTCTCAGAATGATTTTTAATGGAAAACTAAAATTAAAATTACTAGTTAACAAATATTGTATCACCGCGTCAATTTTAACATTTGGAAATGGTCAAAAAGTAAAATTAAAAAGCATCAACGTTAAACAACTTCTACCGGCATGGTCTTGATGTTTTATGTGCTTTTTTTATGAGCATGAGCATTTCAGCACATTTTCCGTACAAAACCACGATTGGAATATACTAGGGTTGAATTCTGTAGCTAAAATTCCGTAGAATACTGTACTTAGATTTCGCAGAATTCTGTAAGTAAAAGAAAGAGCGTACTAAACTTAAAACATTTCTAACTATTATTACGGTTTGGTCGCGCGTTTTCATTTATACGTTTGAACTCAACTCAGCATATAAACCTTGCTATTCTTCTCCGTCGGTTACAGTGAATACTTGAATAGATTTCTATAATGTAACGCAGCGGGTAATCGCTTTCTCTTTCTGAATGTTTGAACACTTGATCCAACTTCCTGGGTACTCCTACATCGAAGAAAATTTCTTGTACAAGTTACCAAGTTATCAATATGTAAACACTAAATACTACACCTCTCTCAGCGGAAGTCGCCCATGTTATCAAAAGAAAATTATTGAAGTGATCGAAACCACTAGTAAAAGGTTTTCTAATTAATGAACACTGAATTTTGAAAACAGGGATGAATGCAACACAAACTGATAAATATGGTAAATTTCTAAAATAGGAACAACATTGAATGTAAGCATAGTCGTGCGCTATTTTACCTCTTATTTTTAGTATTTATTTCCGAGGTTTCTCAAACTGCTCTCATGGATCTACCTATCTCTCGACACACTTCCATTTGAGTTTTAGCTCAATTATCCCCATGGGTTCGAGAAATTGATTAATAATTAACTTCCGTGATTGCGGGACAATTTGTTATAAGAAAGTGGTTTCACTCACTGATCTTACCAATCGAATACTGCTTTCCTTCGAAGAAAGGTTAAGTGATAAATCAATGAAACATTATTCGGATAGAAAAAAATAGACGTATCTACTTCCGGAAGTCAGGAATTCACTGGAATTTTTCGCGAGCGTTGTCGTTTGAATAGGACTTTAATCGATAAATTTTCACTGAAATCGAATTTTGTATACGATTAGAAAGTAGCAAATTGAATTGATCAGAAAGTTACTTCCTTCTAAATAGGGTTAAACATCAAATTTATAATAAAATTTAATAAAGATATTCATAGTAGAAGACAATTCTCGACAAGGAAACAACAATAAGTAGATGAAGGTTTACAACTGATCCGTATAGCAACATTCGGCTATCAGAGAGTTTTTCAAACTTCCCATGATATATACCGTGGCTGTGAATTCCGTATGCTTGCATGATATTCAAAACCTGCTACTGCAACCAGGGAGAGGGGACTGGAGGGTCTATAGTATCCTGGCCTGCAATTCCTGTCAGACCGCTTTTAATCATTCACAAGTATTGATTGAAATTGTATCATCTTTTTTATTTTATTTTCAATTTCAGAAAATGATATCAATAAATCTGTTTCTACTGTGGTGGGATTGCAATAACATATAAAATATATGTAATCCCGAGAAGGGAGACGGGAACTCGACATCTACGTATGTGCACTTATGATGAGGACCCACAGCTGCCGTCGATGCCCCAGGGAGCTACTTGTCCGCTTCTGCCTTTACTAAAGTGATGATCTCTCAACCATGACGTGCTGATTAAACAGACGCGCATGTGACCGGAAAATGGAAGGAATCGACTTGTTTCGAACTACCAAGGAATATTTTGTAATGTAATGAAGTTTCCTTTACAAGAGCGTAATACATACAAGGTAATTCTATTTCTTGTGTTTTCACATATCCAATTAATTAGACTTTCCTTTTAGCTCTCTGAAAATCATTCATTAATTAATGGAAATTGTTCAAACTTAATTATTCTTATGTTTCAATTGCGAGAAGAAAATAAATTGTGGGTCATTATTTTCGGAATTTCATTTTATCGCCCAATGTAAAATTCTCTTTGGTTTAATATAAAAATTAAAACAAGCTTAAAGATAGGATATCTGAAATTTTGCCTCAATTGCAATAGCATGACGTACTTGTAGCATATTATTCAATGAGTTTAACTCCTCACTCCTTAATGGTAACGCGGACTCTTTCTATCATGAAAAAGTGTATTACGTATACTTTCCCATGAACTTCGCTCACTACGCTTGTGAGGAGTTAAGTGAGAGATATTATCTTCTTTCCTCAGTAATGAGCCTGGATTATTTTGGTTGCTTGTATACAACTTCCGGATTTTCACGAATCTTACTTTACTTCAAAAATCATAAAAACTTTATGCCTCGAAATTTGAAAATATTTTAATGATGGATAGTTTAAGCACCTCACTAAACTCCCCTCAAGGAAAAATACTAATTAGATTTACTGCTTATCAAAAATATTTTTTTCAAAATTCCGCAAACCATAAATCTGCTGCAACTTTGGTGCTACCATGACTAAACACCACATGTTGACGGTTACCCAAAAAGCCCCAAAAAAGGGAAACGACGCAAATTCATATATCTTTTACCGAATCTGGAGAGTGACTGAAACACTTGTTGCGCAAGCTCAGCTTTCCCCTTTGTCAAAATTGTAACCGGTCTGCTCATCACGCTTCGCATATCTTACCACCGCAATCTCTTAAACTATTTTGATGCGCCTGTGAATTCGCGGACCATCACGACCGCCAAGGACGTCCTCGTTGGAGGCTACTAACCGCCACCAGAAATCTTCGCTATCATAACCACTCCCTCTCTTTCAAGAAGATTACAGTTTCCTATCTCTGATGTTCTGACTGGGGTTGGCAATTCCTAAAGAGCTGGTTAGAGGGTTTGATGGTAAAGATCATGATGAGAGATTCTTTGGCAGTAAGATCATAACCGAGTTACATATTAAACTACATATTATACTGCTACTGGGAAAAACACATAAGAGCATGACTTAAAATTTGGCTGTAGAAGACGTTAATACACGAATATACGCTTCCTATTGAATTTGCTAACACATATGAAATTAGCAGTCAGAATATTTACACCTAAAAACTAATATATTTTCTAGGACTTCTAAGTAAATGCATGATTAACTTGCCAGGACTTCTGCGGAGCGGTAGGTATTTTGAAAATAAAAAAGAAATCATTCAATTTAACTGTTTATAAATTAAAGTGACACACTTTTTGGATCGAATATCATGTTTAACATATTATCTACAGGTTATAAACAACTTTTTAGCATGTCGAACAACTAACGAGTTAAGATCAGGGTCGTTCAACATACGGCCTCTGAAGGTCCGAAGCCAATGTTACAAAAGCTTTCTGCATAAATTTCGATCTTAGTACTTTTTCTTGGATATGAAACCAGCTTAATCCATAGAATAACTGACGCAATACTTCTTTAACATCATTTTTCCATTACTAAAACTTAACCTAGTTTGTCTACTAAATAGATTGATGATCAGCTAATTTGGATAGTTTTAATGATATAATCAAATATTTGCTTAAGTGCGTAAGTTTTTTAGCGCAAACGATCTGCAATATGCGGAAATACAAAATGCCTATAGAAGGTAATAGTTATCCAATGGATAATCGTATTGGGCCATGTCTTAGATACATTTTAAACATGGCCCTAGGGATGCAAAAGTTAGAAAAACCTGGTTTATACCATTCTGGAAACTATACAACAATAGTATTAAGTGCTTAGACAGCTGAAGTCATTTTACACTTACGCAATATAGCAGGTTTCGAGCCCGGTACCACAGTCAACAAAGACCAACCCACTTGGCTATTCGGGAGCCTAACTATACAGTACCCTACCACTGTAACCTGTTCATGTTGATAATAATAGGATTTTTACATAAACAATATTTTGTTCAAAAAAAGAGAAATTCCAATATGCCATCAAAAACATACAGTATAGTTGAAGTACTATTAGACTATAAAGTTTTGCAGCAAAATTAATAGAAAAGGGAAAATAGACCAAGCAAAGGTGAGAGATGATTAAAAATATTTTAGTGATTAGATTTCAGACGGGGACTTAATTTCGTGGAAGACAATTCTTTTTCCAGCGACTAACAAAAATAATTTTCAACGTTACATTATCTAACCGTAATGTAGCTTCCAGGTGAATCTCTTGAAGTAAACAACTCTAAAGCTTTTACCACCCGTCTTGGCTATTACCGAACGCGCCTTCCCTCACAGCGGAAAGGCTTTTTGGAGCGTAAAAAGATATCGACAATTGCTTATGAAGAATGCGCCGTCGCGTAAGACCAAAAAAACTTTTTGAGGTCAAAGTACATCGAGAGAGAGAGAGAATAAGTGGGCGAGTTTTCCCTCGAATACGAGACGCATTGTTCCGCGTTTAACGCGCCGCAGTGCCGATGAAAGACCGGAGCAATCAGGCTGTATCTACCGCAAAAATAAGTCTTACTGGCGTAATTAATGTTCTGTGTCTGACTTATGTACTCAAGCAAATCGCTAATAGGAAAACACCAAAATTTTCAACAGAAGTAGGAAATGTAGCAGCCTGTACATCCTGAATTAGTTCTCCTTGGCAGCGTTGACTCTGTCGGTGATGAAAGCTATGTATACTCAGGAAAAAAATGTAGTGCTCAACCCGTAAAACTTCGAACGGAAATCGCATACATATTAATATAATCAAATCGAACTTACCTTTGATAGTAGGGATTTTTTCGGATATAACTTTGATGTGGAGGCAATTTTTCTGAAGTTTTCAATGGAAACTTTTCTGGAACATAAAAAAGCGATATATTGCTCATGCTAAAATTCTTTATACATCTTGGTTTTATACTATACTATTTTATTATTGCATTATAATATAATGTATTTTAACATAAAAAAAATTACTTAATCCTTCCTACGCAAGCCGCCTTACTTTCAACCTTCTGAGGAAATTTTCTCATTGAAAACATTCTCTCCTTATATGATTGTTTGAATGATTTTAAGCTAAGTAGCAGATTACCTCAAATTAATTAAAACCTTATTTTGTCATCTATTTTCAGAACTCCTTTTAAAACATTAAAAATAACAGTTGGGTTATATTTCTTTCCAAGGCCGTTCATAAAGAAATGCACCAGTCACGGTTTTTGGAACGGCTCCTGAACAGAATTCGGAAAGTAACCTCATTTTAACTTCACCTTTTCAACCGTACGAAGTTCGATTTATCTTACATTATTTGCTTGGAAGAAATATTAAGGAAACTGCATCGATCTCGCTTTTCTCCTGAAAAAAGTATCCCTAAAATCCTACAGCATTCCAAACATATTTATTAGAAGTCATTCGATACTGCGATGGTTCCTGTCTGAAAGCTATTTTTTTAAATTTTCTTCTTTTGAAAAAAAAATCTTTTCTTTCGTTAAGGTGAAAATGGTAATCTTCAAAGAGTTAAGAATCAGTCATATACTATGGCAGTAACGAGCAAATAATTCTTATACTGCTGGTATTATATTTCCAATATGTGGACCTGAAAAAGCTGTAATGCCGTTTTTGAGTCGCATTGCTCCAGCTTGCGAGAACTGTCCTGATTTCTCTCTCAAAGGTAAACCTGTCCAATCTCAAGATCTGGTTAGAAACAGCTTCATTATGCTGTTCTGCAGTTGCATTCATCAAGAAGGCCCCTTCCCACACCAATGCCGAGGTCGCGTTAACCTGAAAATTGGTAAGGTCGCGATCTTATGGATTCGAATGTAGTAAGACTCGATATTACACTGCATGAGTAGTTTCTCTCGCAAAAGTCAAATATAAAAATGATAAAATTCTATTGATTGAGGATAAAGCATCCTCCTGGATAGAGGAAGATCCTGGATGGATTCCCGGTCCCGTCACACTTTCTTCGAGTCCATTTTTCCTTGGGAATTTTTCTGGGTGCACACCCTTGTGTGCAAAAATACCTTAATCCTTTTCCTCATAAATGCTCAGGACTATGCGGCAAAGAGCTGGGAATTTTCAATGTTAGTTTGAATCACCTTATGACCGGATAAAGTTAGCTCTACGATTTAAATTTATTGAAGAGGAGAACATAAGTATGCCAAGAGTCAACAAAATCTAAAACCTTAATTTAAACTTAATCTAATTTAACCTTAATCAAATTTAACCTCCTTTTCTACGATTTGAAAATAATACTAGACAAGAAAAAGCTTAAAAACATCAGAGAAAACGTCAATAAATTTCCTGTATAGGCATAAATAAAATAAAGCTGGAGAAAATTGATGGTTCGATGATATGTAATATTTATTTTTAAAGTTATCCATAACTTCGTCTATTATTCGGATCATTCAATGCATATTCTTTCCTCTCATATCTTCTAACAATAGAATTCATACATATTTCGTTTCTGGAATTCCAAAAGAATAATCTTTGGTAAAAATAAACTCTGTCAGATCCGTAAGAATTCCTTTATTACAAAACCGGTAAGGGTAAAGAAATATGCAAGAGGAAAGATAGAGATTCCGATGAGGAAAATGGAGAGACGAAAACAAGGTAAATTAGTACCGAAGAATTGAGAATTTACGGTTATGACGACATAGGAAATTTGCCTAGGGTTACTCCTTCCTCGTCTCCACCTACCCTTATCTTGCTAAAGAGGAAGCAAGCCCGGCCAAAGTTCCTATGTCGCCACCTCCGCTAATTCTCAATTCTTTGATCGATATGGAAGCGCTGTGAATGTTGCGTTGATCATTATACCATGAAAATATTACATTCTTTCAAGAAGTGCACAATCGAATATTTATGACTCATTCAGTCATGAGAGGAAGATAATGAACGCTCGCCATTGTTATATGCTCTTGCCAACAATGAAGTTTCAGTTCTCCAGTCATAAAGCTGTCCTCAGAAATCGCTTGAAAAGTGCTTCTGCGTTGGATGTTCTTAAACAATTCATATGAAATATGCAAACGATGCCTATTACGTTCATAATAAACGAATTTACAAGGATAAATAGGATTAAATATCATGAAAAATACTATCTATATTAAAATCGTGCCATTTAAATAGGTCACACCCAAACCAGTAATGCTTTTGAGAAATATTTACTTTATTTCGTTCTTTCTCAAATGATTTTGAAACAAAATTACTCGACCGGGAGTCTATTTTTCAATTTAACATATCGAATATATTACTTAACAACGATAATGTTAGAGGATAATATCCTCCAGTAATTTAGGTTATCAACAATTATATTTTTTTAATAATCATAGAAATAAAACAATGAATTCTATGATAAACATATGGCTGATCCGGTGCTACGTTTTATTTCCATTGAATTTGAAAAAGCTTCAGAGGTGTCAAATTTTACAAACAATTCTGCTAATTTTGACGCACTTAAATTCATATGATTAATAATCAAGAAAAAGAAAACCAAGATCGAGGACGGGATGTCTGCATAATTTGGAAATATATTCATTAGTTTACTCGATCGTTAAAGGATGAAGAATAACTTTGTATAATAAACCGAAATTATGGATGCGACCTTCGTTATCTGAAATGAAAACCGCTACATTATTAAGTGAGTAGAAATAGTATCCTCGTCCATGTATGGAAATTGCTTGTCCCTGTCAGCCCAACAGCGTCTTAAAAAGAAACAGGCCTGGGGTGGTTCTATCAGCAATTTTATTTACTTCTACTGTAAGGTGAATAAACATCTGACAATAATTGTGCGAATGGTATCATCTAGAATCCGGTGTTCGTGTATTTGTCGTGTGACCTCGTTACTTGAGCGCTAATCGTCGACTTCCTCGTTATTAGAACTTTCAAAGCAAATTTTATTAAATTTTTAATTATATGTTTACGCTACCTAACACACTTATATCACTGGGAATCTGAGCTACATTAATCGATTAATTTTTCAATATCTAAGTATTTATCTGAAAATTTACTATATAAGCTAATTATTTCTTCCCGTACTTCAGAGGTTCCCAACCTGGGGTAGTCGTATCAATTGAGGATACGAAAGGCATGGTGAAAATGAGTTAATATAGACACAATACTATCGAAGTATTAAAAAAGTAGTTGTTTCAGTATCACCACTGAGATAATTCATAATGATGCCACTCTGTAACATTTCTCTACTATTCCATGTTGGAACCAAGGATAGCTTTAAAAATTATTTCTTATAAGACGACTTGGGGGTACGAAATTGTTTACTTGAAGATAAATAAGATACAGAGAATAAAAGGTTGGGAACATCTGACGGTGACGGACTATGCATAATTCCCTCATACAATGGATAACATAACAATGTAAATATTCCAATAAATTTCAATCTAATGGATATTTACATCTTTATTTTATTTACTATATTTAATTTATATTTACCGTAGAAGAAAATTAATTCGAGCTTTAATTGGCATTGAGAGTGAATGCACAGCAAAGAAATTTCTCCTCTAGAACTGGTAAATTTAGCCCTTCACATGGAAACATTGAGCTAAATGTCTCATTTCCACACCAGCTCTCTTGATAAGAGAAAAATTGAAAACTGACGTTTTCAGGTAACGGAAATATTCATTACCGCTGACATAGCAATGTATTGCGCCTTGGAGCACGAATGTCTCCATCCCATAATCAAATGAGAGGCATGAATTATTACGAGAGGAAAGACGGCTGCGATGCTAATTATAGCCTATTATTAACTGCGCATAATAAGAGAGACAAGAAATAAACTTATGATGATATCCTCCGAGTCTCCGACTCAACCTATCGGGCTCCCGGAATATCGAGTGGGTAGTGCGTTCGCCTTAAGTATACTTACTAATAAAATGATGCTACTACTCATGCGTCACATATAGCGATCATAAACTATACATTACAAAACGATGTATATTTCTTCAGGAAAATTCCTGTTAGTATACAGGTCATCGATTCTTTTAACGCCCATAAGGAATAATGCAATAAAAAAGAAGAAAGTTTATTGATTGCTCCTGAACATCCTACGAAATTCTTACAACAGAGTGAATCCATACGAAAAAATAGACCATAACCGCGGTCGAATACGCCTATTAACGAAGCATACCACCATACGAACATGGTTTCCTAACAATAAACTTCGCAGGACGCAATACCGCAACCTATAGTATCTTAGATTGCAAAATTGTTTTGTTCATCCCTGAAATGCTTTCTTTTGTCTCATATTATAATTAATTTGTCCCTAATTATAATACACCGAAAATATAATCCTCATAATCCGTAGGAGGTATATAAAAAGTAATAATTTTTCGTGGGGGACGATGCGAAAATTTTTACGGATCTCGATACTATTCACAATACTTCTTTAAACTTCTAATTCCAATACGTGTTTAGATTTCCAGAAATGATTAAAAAATTTTATTTTTAATTGTTATCTGCTGTTTTGTTATTACTTTAAAATTTTTAACTATAAAAATCGAAACATATAACATCTCGGAGTAAAACAGTATACCTACGAAAAGTTCGTTGCTTAAATATTATTATCTACGTTAGACTTAACAGAAAAATCGAAACTAAGAGATCAAAGAGAAAACAATTGAGTTTATTTTCTTTTCATATATTGCACAATGTTAATTATTATCATTAAATCGATGTTTCATAATATTAAATGAATAAAATGACAGTATTTAAAAAGAGACGAAAGATAATTTTTAGCTGGAACAAACTAGAGCTAGCGGTTTTATGGAAAGTTCAAGAATTGGGTAGAATATGGAAGATTCCTTTTTTACGCGAAAATTAGTAAAATAAGTTCATCATTCATTCATATAAAATACCAAATAAGGGCGTTATTAAGATCTATAGAATTTACTTTACTGAAAGTTAAAATCAAAAAATATTTATCTATTATCATTAGTATAGAAAATAGGAGATTGATTTTTAAACAACTGAGCTAAAGGAATCGTTTTTCGGAATAGGAGAAGAAGATAAAAATTCTCCTATGCCCATGAAAGTTCCAATATTTCCGATTTCTGATTCTTATGTATCGTCCGATGAATACTGATTTAATTTTCGAAGACCAGCGAGAAATATTAAACATAGAGCAAAGTCCACATCCAATTTCATGCAAAGCGTTGTTTGTATTCGCGCTCTATAACCAATCTCTCTAAGAATTCACTCTTCTTTCTAAACGTGGCAATAAATCCCATCTGAAATAAGGGTTTCGCCACTAGAAATGGCTGATGAAGACACGGCGATTGATCAAAACATTTATTTCATCACAAAAATTATATCAGATCGACCCAAGTGATAAATACCTCGAATTACAACTTCGAACGATGGAGAACGATACGAGAAGCGAAAGTTTTTGTTCTTTTCCAGATGGATGCGGAAAGGAATTTTAATAATGGGGAGTCGAGGTGAATGTGAAGAAGGCAAGGTTTCGCACATAACTGAGGAGAAGAAGGGGATCTAGGCGAGAATAGGAAATGGATGGACGATCACAGAAACATAGAGAAACTAATCGGTTGCCAGCTTATCTATTGTTAACATACATCAGAGAAAACGGATCTCCCACACTGAACGTTTGATTGACAGAATAATATGATGCAAGATATTGCTTACTATGCATGAATACAGCGAATATTAAAACTCAAAAACGATAGAAAAAGGTGAAGAGAAGTGATAATTTTTTAAGGAAATGAGAATCCCATATCTTGCCTAAAAAAGTTCTAGCATTATCACATTAAGGACACGTGCCACTTTACACTAACCAGATATCATGATTTCTAGGAAATAACGCGTATTTTTTTCAACTATTGCATAAAATAAATGAGTAAGTGAAATAGAGATTTGAATAGTCTGAAGTTGCTATGAATTGAATAAATAGACCTGTATCGCAATTTTGATCAATATTGCCTAACGTGAATAAATATGAAAATGATATATACTATCATAGCTGAAATGTTTTTACATCATTCTGTATCTAATGTAACTTTTAAGTATCTGCAGAAATATCGCAAAATCATACATATATAATCATAATCATCATATATAACAGAATTGTCTCAAATCTTGTAAGGCAACTTAATATTTTTGCTGTCTGTAAGCAATGTAACACATATACGTTTTCATATTGACATGATTGACCAAATATCATGTTCATTAAACTAAAGAGAGGTGACAACAGAAATACTAGCGTAATTCGACTTAATCTTCGCATAAAAGCGATAATACTAGACTTAGGATAAGTTATCGGTTGAGGACGATCTGATTAGGAGGAATGCTATGGAAAGAACCCAAATATAAATCCTAAATCATTAAAGAATTCGGTAAATGGCAGACCCCATAAAAATTGGCCTACAAATGGCGGGCAATTATTAGCTAACTATGCTGATTGACTTAAGGTAGTTTTAAAAATCAAATATTATAGCAACTGATTATGATTTCTGGTAGACAAATAATTTCATTTTTGTATAATTTCACAGATATATTTACGGTGTCAGTCGTAATTCATTGTGGTAAACATCCCTGAGTATACATCAAAAAAGAATAAAACAAAAATTCGAATGACATTGTAATATTCAGATAAGGTATTCGAAAATTTATTTACGCCAATATAAATCCCAATAATATCTTCATCTCCAGAATTATCCCTGCAGATGGCAGATGGTAATAGCAGAAGCTGAATCATGCATATGTTATCTCTTTCTAACTTCATAAAGGGTTTACAAATTATCCTGAGTTATGCAAAAACTATACTTTTGCATAAAACTTCCTCCAGTACTCAGAACTCAGAACATTTCCTTTAAATACCATTACTCGTACTCACCGATCTTTTCATTAAGAGAAAGATAATGAAACATCATAAACCGTCAGAGTGATTTCAACTCGGCGAAAAAGGAATACGGGATCAATGAAAATTTAAAAAGCTAAAAAAGAAATAAAATCTCTGTAAAAGTCTTACTAGCCAACATTCGAAATTGCTGTATAATCGTAACCTTCGACATCCATACGTGTATGTTAGAGGACAGATTATTTTCGAAAGACAATCACATTAGTACCCTTTTCACGTAATTTCAATGTATTTCTGCATTGCTTAAGCTTGAAAAATTGCCAAACAATTGCAGCTAAATTAAAAAACACGAAATTTCTTTTTTTCTCAATTCTTTCTATGAAATTCTGAGGAAAAGACTAAGAAATAAAAGGATACAGTGGTTAACATTTATATGACCCATTTCTTAATGAATATTATTACTAAAGAAAGATTTGAAGCATAAGATGCATCGACTTTCGCTGGTTATGGAAACACAAAAGTAGCTTATCATCATAATAAAAAGTAGGAACCTTCCAGGAAAATCTAAAGATGATTGAAAATTAAAAACAGCACAAAATATCTTTGATTTTAGCTTTTGTTTCAGAATTTCCGTTTTTCTTCAAATACAAAGAAATATACCTCACAAATGTTATTTAATAGTGAGAAAATCATTGACTAACCAAAGATAAGTAATTTCATTCAAAACTTTAAAAATATTCAAGATTTAAGAGATAAAGAGTAAAAATAAGATGAGTAGTACATTTTCTTGAATAGAATATGTATGTAAGACACAAACCAAAATAACTGAACAAGGTTTGGAAACAGAGTTTAATATTTTGACCTAAAAAAAACGCAATTTCTAGTCATCTTCAACATATAAATGAGTGGTACAGCATGATTTTATAAGTTGAAATTATTCTATTGGAAGACTAGTCGAAGACTGTAAGAGAGTATTTTACAACTCAGACATTTAGGAGGCTAAAATATTCTACCAATTTTCTATCACAAAATAAATGTTCAATCTGGTGTTTTCTTCCATTCGTTCAGTATAGTTATAAAAATGAGCATATAATGACTGTCATCACAATAAAAATATTTTTTGCATTCGTCTAGTGGTATATGATGCTAATATTTAACGGTTGATCAGCCTTGTAATTTGAAAATGCTTAATATCGACTTGGAGATTTCAATTCCTGCAAAGGTGGAGATGCATTTACCTTGCTAATAGAAATGATTTCGATCTTAATTCATTAGAATATCGCAATATTACGGACCATCACGTGAAAATCTACCTATAGCAGAAGTAAAAAAGTATTTATCACCGATTGCATTGATTGATGGTCAAAATGTACATTATAAAATAGACTGAAATAATTTTAAATAGCCAAGCTGCGCATGTAAAAAGATCTTCGCATGGGAAAAAAGATTGAGGGAAAGAAATTGAATTTGTTTATTCGGAATTTCCTTTTTGAAGTGGTTTTAAAAATATAACTTTAATGTGTTTAAAAAAAATTAAAGCTTAATAATAATAATCAAACTCGCTTATAAATGTAAACCATATAGTTCTTCGCCAATAATAATTAAATATTTGTTGATAGTAATTTTGTACATCTAAGTAAGTGTTTTAGAAGTAGATATTTTGTGTGATTCATAGGAAGTTTTTGCATTTTAATATTTGAATTATGCACTGCTTCGCTGAGATAATTGCTAATAACACGGACAGTTAACAATATTACAGAAATGCTTTCAGCAAAAAATTATGGATGAACGAAAAGTTCACCTTTTTTGCATTTTAACTGAAGAGAATTCAAGAACAATCATTTTTCGATGATGCAATGAGAGTATGATCATCTTGCCTAATTGTCTATAAACCAATTTAAAAATAGAGATAAAATAATGAAAAAATGCACAGGAAACACTCATTTTTATTATTATACTAGAAAAAAAATCCAGACTACTGTCACCAGAAAGCTAATCCTAATCCTAAGGGCGTGCTCCGCACCAATTAATTTTTAATAAGGTGAAGGGACCGAAAATTGTCAGCAAATAATTTCCATACTTCACAGAGAAAGTTCAAAATCGACACACGGAACAGTTTCAAATATGCTAATTTTAGGAAGTTTCTGCAGTTGCGAAAGCAATTGAAAGTTAAAAAAAAAAAAATTCGGAAAGAACATTCCTCACATAACTCGTTTTCGACAGACTGAATTAGCCAAGTAACTTGCTCCCGTTTCTATTCCATCTGTGATTAGAAAACATGAGATTGGCGTTAAGAGCCGAAATAAAAATGTGGTGATCCGGCGGTCTTGTTAGGCGAAGGTAGCGTGAGTGGCCTCCCCACTGCTCGCACCTTGACCCGCAACAGAGGAAGTATTGCAGCTACGCTAACTGGACGAGATGGGAAAGGCGAAAGGAAGCAAAAGAACAGTCAAAATTAATGGACATTGATGGAGAACCGCTAGCAACCACAACAGGAAGAAAAGCTATTAAATCCGTCATCGGACAAGAAACTCACTGAGAATAAGACGAGTAAAGTATTTTATTTCTAGTTGGTAAGTTGGATGTTTCAGGATGTCGAGTATCAGACGGCTACATTTCCTTAAAACAAACCACATTCTTGAGAATAAATAATGATTTCCGGCGTGTTTCGTCCCGAATGCATCTAGAGATGGCATCCTGAACGGGTTTTTGCTTCAAAAATACGCATGAAGATCAATTATAATGTAAATGAGCAGTCAGAAATATCGGTTGCTCCAAGGATAACCTTCATTACAATGCTATTAAGGTTAGCTGTGGGAAGTTCCGTTTTTGGCCGAGAAAAAGGATGTCGAAAAAATCTTCCGCTGAATAAAAACAAGCACATTAGGAAGAGGCAAAAAAAGGGTGGCGTCATAAGCCGTCACGGCTTTACGTCTATAAACAAAATAATTTATATACTGAAGGAAATGCTTCGATAGAATAAATCAACGAACAACTTAACGAAAACCACTTCAAACACTAACCATAACTCAAAATTGATAATTTATGAGACTATAAACTCAGGAGTTGAAGTAGTTCAGTGGGAAACACCTTCAAATGATGTAACTCTTTAGTGCATTTAAACTTGGAAAATGAGAAAATTTTAGGCGTAGCTTAACTTAATACTACTTACATATACATCACATAAAAGTGAAAAACCCGATAAAATATAAAATAAGGTTAACTTATACACCTGACACAACGAGAAAGGTGAAAGTTGTCCTAAAAGCAAAGCAGCATAAGCTACACGGAGGAAAAACGGGAATGACAGACAATGCGACGCTTAGAGCAGTGGGAGCCAGTGATAGAGAGAGTTAGAGCAGCGGATACGTAATGGAACGAGAGGCAATAGATTCTCAGAGGAAAGGAACGAGAAGTAAGAGGGAAACTGTGGCACGTAGGAAGGGGGAAGAAGGGGCACAAGTGAGAGGGAAGGACGCTTGCCATGGTTGAAGGGTCGGGGAGAATTAGGGGGAAAAGGGATGTGGGGGTGGGAGAGAGGGACCACCATCCACCACCACCCCTTCATTACGGCTGCTCCAAATACGATACGGGTTCTCCATACCACTACTTCTTTACCCCTCTCCTTACCCACCCTCCCGTAGGAATCACCGGGTGAGAGGGAAAACTAAGAATGAAACTGAAGGGAGGGGTAAAAGAGGGACTTAGAGAGAGATACAGAGAGAGTAGGGAGCAGCGGAGGGATAGAAAAAGCAGGAGAGATTTGCGCTCCCCGTCCGACCCCATTGGACGTGGCCCGCTGGCTTCCGCCAATCCAACGGCATCGTGGAGGGGCGTAGCGTTTATAAAACCTCCGTGCATAGGGAAAACCTTCGCCGTTGTTGTATCGGGTGCAGGAATAGTGGGCCCAAGGAGCGAGCTGTACGGACACGAAAGAAGGAAAGGCTTGAGAAGGGAATACTCCCCCGATCCCTCGTTCCCCCTTCGACGTCCCCAAAAAAACAAGGACCCAATTATCAGTGCATCCTCCGGATTCTCTCCTGTGGAAGTGCAAGGTTGACGGTCGTCACGTGGATAAATAACCGCACCGATCGAACAACGGGAGTCGCTCATCGTTGTGCCAAATTTCTATACGTACTTTTGCCCGCCCGGCCGTTGTCCGGCGGATAAAACTTCCTCCGAGGACTAAGACTAAGTGTGAGACAAATTCGCAGTCATGGACTTCACGCAGAGGTGTTTATTCGCCTTGGCGCTAGTCTTCCTAGTACTCAGCGTGGACGTTGGAGGTGGTGGTGGTGGACGTCGAAATAGTCGTCTGAAGAAAAGAAAAGGTGAGTGAATCCGTGGTTCAGATGGAATATTTAATTCTGTGTTTTTTTGGAGGAATCTGACGGTGCAACATCATGTTGGTGTGATTCGAACGAAGATGTGTGATGCTTTAGTTATGCCTCGATTGTTGGGAAGTAACGTGGTGGTGCGGCTCTGAGCATAATGGATTATTTAATACTTTGCTGCGTTGATATTTAGGTAATCAGTGAAATTCGGATGGAGATACGGTGCTGAGAATTTAAGTAAATATTGAAAATTAGGCATTAAAGTCTCAAAAATAAAAGACAATACTATTCGAAACATATTGCTCTCAACTTCTGAAAATATTGGAATCGGAACAAGACTCACTGATGCATCCTGCCCCAATATCATTCGCGTTTGCACCTACCTCCGGGCGTTGAAGTCTCCGAGCATAATTTTGAATCTTTTTGAAAAATAAATCTCAAAAGAGAAGTACCAACTTTTCATTCATTCAGACTTATGCCGTGAAGGAAAATAAAGCAAGTAATCAATTAAAAATTCATTTTCGTCACATCTTCTTAGGTAATTTTTGCGTCACACCTTTTTCGGTAAAATTCCCCATCAAAATAATTTTGAAACGAACCCAAAATAAAGGCCAAGCAGTGGTTGTTACAACACTGCCTCGTAACTTGAAGACAAAATGTTATCTAATCCCTAGCTAGTTAGAACGAGCGCGTATCTTCCGAAAGGGTGCTTTGAATTCCCCGCTCTTTCGCGCGATTGGAGACTACCTTCAGTTCGCGTGGATCTCCGGCAGATACTCGGAAAAAAACGGTACAACGGAGATGCAACGTCATCTACGGCGCTAGACCCGTTTTCTTTCCCCTCACTCCAGTGTGTCATCGCAGAGACGATTGACCTATATATTTCCTGTTTTCTGCCAGCCTGATTGGATTGCGCGAACTCCGTGTTTCGACTCCCTGTCGTTTTATTTCTTCCCCATACCGGGTTATACCGACGCGATTCTTACGAATGTATTCATCTGACCGAATTCCGATTCGAATCCCTTGTTAGCTCTCAGAAATTTACCTGATGCTCAATATTTTCTACGAACTTGAATGAGTATCGGCTCCGTAACATTTTTTGGGTGAAAATGTGAAGGAAAAAATGTTTTCTCCGTCGGAAGATACCCAGATGACACCCATTTCAGGAGCCTGCGTTACTTTGAAGTCGTTTCTAAACCACAAGCAGCCTCAGCAAAACCTTTCTCCGTCGTCCTCCGTCTGTTTCGAACGTAAAAAATCTTTTTCGCTCGGAAAACTCCATCTTCTAGCGGTAATAAAAAATGATTTGTGTTTCCAACATTTCTATCGTTGAATTTCTAGAATTTCTTACTTCTTTTATTAGGGATTTAGAATTATTCTCGTTGAAATAGAGATTGAAATACTATATGATTTGATCTATTAATAGTAAAGATGCGTCTGTTTGAATACTTTCTCCTTTTCGCTCAAATGAGCTTTTTACGCATTCGAGGCCTTTGTATACATTGTGCATCATGAAAGTGACAAATTATCCATTAACAGAGATAATTACTTTCGTCCTTTAGTGTGGAATAAACTTTCATGCTTCCTCTTCCTACGTTGCTGGAACATAACCCTGCTCTTTTAATTTATTGTGTGCTTGTTTATTTCCTCCTCGGTAAGTAAAGTTTAAGAGAAACTAGCCTCTCCTTATTTTACCAGTGATAAATCTTCTATCAAGTTGATCTGTTCCCTGATTCTCTGGAGCCAACTACCCACTACCAATATCCTTATACGTTCCAAACGAAAGATATCTTAAGAGTTTTAGCGCATGAGCATTCTGCGATGACTCAGGCCAAAAGGGGAGTAGTTCAGAAAGCCACCATCAAAGAAAGAGAAAATGAATAGGAGACCTCGATCTCGTATGAAACTTTTTCACTGGAAATTACTTTCATTAAATAGCTGCGTTGATGGTCTTAAACTAACCAGAAAATCCATTATATTACTAATTACACAATTTACCTGTTTACTAAAAACACTTGCTTTTTATCAGTGTATCAATATTGCATAATTTTTGAGAAAGTTTTGCGTCATCATGAAACTTCAACTAGAAAATTCATAATGTATTCGTTTTCATCAAGAGGAAATAAAAATATGATGAACGTTATTCCTAATATTCCCATTTATTTTGATTATTCCGAACGTGATTTCAAGGTGAATATCAAAAATAAAATTAGGAGAAGGTTGCTTGGTATGAAAAAACGTTCGAAAGATTTATCCTGATATTGAAATTAATTTTCGCTTTACGTTCATGGTAATATTTCCATTATTATGCTCTCTGATAGAAGTAAAGTTATTTTTAACATTTGTAAACCGTCAACGACGACCTTCAAATTCACAGACTTTTGATAGGTCATCATGTTTCAATTATCTCCATGTGAATTCTTTTCATTCGATTATTTATATCTTATTTCGACTAAATTTTACGACGTTATTTGATAAGTAGCTGTTATAAGAAAAGGAACTCTTTATAAAATCTACTCCGAATGAGATCCCACGTTCTTAATGCAAAATCATAAACAAACACTATTATTTTGCAAAACAAGGAATATGAAGTTTTCCTTTCGCATCTTTCAGAGCCATCACTTAACCTCGTGACCGCTTTCTTTCACTGAATACACTCATTCATTCATCCCTCTCCAACTCACTGCTTTTTCTACCTTTCTTTGTGAATCCGAATACTTCCCACATATGCCGTAAATACATTAGTTTTCGTATGTGGAACGCTGAATTTTGAATAAGAACAAAACTGTCGTATATTCTCTAATAAGAGGCGCACCTTTCGTGCAATTTTAGAGCCTGCGAAAATTCGGTGCGTCTTAGATTCCAGTATAACATAATAAATGCATTTGAGGCCTAATATGCAATATCATAAAGCAGCTATTGCTGAGAAAACTTATTTCAACTATAATGTTTAAGCTAAGATTCAATTTGACCCGCACCAGTTAATGTCCCTTTCGTAATAAATATTAGTAAGCATTTAACCTGTCTGGGCACGTTGGGACAAATACCACGGCGAATAGCATGCGTCTTACAGTCGCGTACTTATTTTTTTCTCCCTGCATGACTTCCAAAACTTGGGTGCGCGGTATATTCGGACGTGTCTTAGATTCGCAAATATATGGTATTCGTTTTTTTGTAGGACCATCAATCACGGTTTAAGACAGTTATATTCGTGTGATTTTGCAAGAGGCCAAGGTCTGATAATGTTGAAGTGATAGGAAGCATTTCTACAATTTTAGGAATCATAATAGCACTTTCTTTAACAAACTAGAATGCCTTAACTGCCTATGGGCTCACTATAATTATAAGCGAAAGGTAGGTAGTTTTATATTCTACCTATTCCATAAAGCTTTTATCAATATTTTCAAAAAAGCTTTCATCACGAAAAGCAATTTTCTGCGAAGAAATCGTGCTTTGGATAGCTACAGTATCCGTCGTTTTCCTCCTAATCCCCATAACCTAATTTCATATCTTCTCGGCTTCCTTGATAATTATATCTTACCTATAAACATCACTCTTGGGGTCGCCAATTTTTTTCATTTCCTGACCAACCCATAACCTCTTCTTCCCACCTCTTTACTCCGCTCGCTTCTCAATCTACTTTCCCCTCTAAGTTCTTTCACCCCGCCTTGCCATTCTTCCGTCTCCCACCGCACACTCTTCCTAGCCGCTCTCACCCCTCTTAATCCTCAACTACGGCACATCCCGCTCTCTCCCATCTTGCCCCGAGGACAAAAAAGAGCAGCGCCGCGATCTTTTTTCCGAGAGCGACGCCTTGAAAAAAGAGATGGCAGACGAGGTTCACACGCCGTGTCACGACCTCTTTAGAGAGCGAAGATCGATACTCTTTTTAATGGCGAGGCGACTCTTAATCCCTAGGACCTCACCTACATCGGGAACCGATTGATGCGATGTTCCGCGATTCCAGCGATAGATCCTCATTACAGACCGTTTAAGTGCCTCTCACTGCCTCACTGGGATTACAGCAGATTTCTCCGATTCGTTCTGTTAACATGAAAATATTAGTTCCCAATGCCCTCGGAAACGCTGAAGTGGTAAAACTGGTTGAATCTGGCGGGAAAAAAAATTCGTGAGAAAAAGTATTTGAAGGAACAGGATTTCGAGTTGCATAATCTCGGGTGTAAAACCTGCCAATTATTTGCTACTTTTTCGTCTGTGAATGCCTGGAGAGTGGTTTTTGATAGTATACATTTCAGAGGTCGAAGTAGGTTAGTTTTCGTCGGGGATTAACTCACCCTCCAACGCAGATCAAGCGAATTTTTTAGAAGGTCGCTGAAAAGTTCAACACTGAGACAACAAAATATATTTCTAAATTAAATTTGTTCAACCTAATTTTTCCACATTTTGCGGTTTGAGTCTTAGAAAGTACGTCTTCGTTTTAATCCACCCACGCAAACTATGTATCCCAGTATATAAAACGAGGTGAGCGAAGATTCTTGACTGGAAATACCAGCGAATCCATGTGGTAGATACTGCACACATTCAAGTCCACTTTCTGAAGTTCATTTAAAAGAAGTAGAAAGTTAAACTGTGAAGTATTAAATGGCGGGAAGGGAAACAACAGCTATAAGTATCGTGGAGATAAATAGAAAATGTACACCTAGCACCTCTCGAAGTCAAGTATTATTTCTCCGGATGCCCTACACCGTGAAAGGCTACTCAGAAACTATGAATTTTTCTCCAATCGGATTTTCTTACTCCACCTACCAACTCTTCTTTCTTGAAACTTGAAGTGAAATCACTCTACAGCATCCATCAAGTTCATCTCCGATTCTAACACCATCACTCTTTAGCTTCGAAAAAGTCTCGCTTTCAGCATCATTGCACACCGAAAGTGTCTGACTTCTTTAAAATTTCTTCCCCGGCTAATCAATCTAGTGACTCTGAGCAATGTCTCTTACAGCCCAAGCCATTATTCTTTTTCAGCTGGGAAACGGTCTCACCGTTCAAGAAAGCTTTTTATCGCGCGATAGACCCAGCACCTTCTCCAATCCGTTTGAAAGGCGTCACCGGATATTTCTGTTTTTGTCCCTGTATCTTGCGTTAATTTCGTCTCGCCCTTTGGTGGCAAGAATTAAGGAAAAAATTCCATCAGCTTGCGCTTAACCTTTCACTTTCTGCGCGGAGGTTATTAAACAGTGGCGATAAAATTGCTATTTTCTTCGAAGTGGAACGCATGTTTTGTTACGATTGAACGGTTATTAAAAGGTTCCAATGCTCTAAAAAATTACTGTGAGATAAAACCTAATTATTACGCGGGTACTTATTTATTACATATAAAGCTCTTTATGGATAAGAGTTTTAGATTACTCACACAGTGTGCTACGTAATAGAAATCAATTCTATTTTTGGATATTTATTACCCATGGAGAACTTCCGCTTTCCTTTCTCCAGTCGTCCAGCTCTTTACCAGTCGCCAATTAAGTTTTTTGTTGTTAAAAAGTGTGACGTATAATTTGAAAGCGTAATATTGAGTAAAAAATAATGAAATTTTATGAAGCTGAATTTCCGCTCAGAAGAACGAGGTAGGCTCTGGCCCATAAAAACTTCCTTCTCTTACCCTGATGTAGTTAATAGAAGCTCGCATTTTACTGGAAATTGGTACATGTTTATATTTCGATTGGAGAGGATTAAAAAAAGTTTAAAAAATAACTTAAAGCTGTCAAAATAGGACCATTTTCTTTTAAATCAATCTTCGAGTACAATAACTGTTTCTTTTAATCTTAGCTTCTTTTTTTCATTTTTAATCCTTTAAGTATGTGATAAAAATGCCGATATGCCGATAAAAATTCATTACTTTTTCACCTTTGGCTCAGTCGTCAAGAATTTGTTAACCCTGGTTTATCATCGCAATTATCCGTTATATTTCTCATTCATTTAAACGTCGTTCCGCTATCTTTCCCACTCCGTTTCTCAGAGCACATGCCAATGACCAAAGCCATAATGTCAGCTGTCGGCGATTAAGTTCCATTTCCAAGAGTACTTCTCATATGTGCGACTAGTTCTGCGAGACGGCGACTAGGATCGTCCAACCTTCACCCCTCCAGCTACCGAACGAAACATAACCAATCCTACAGTTCTATAGCCAACTTGGCTCGCTCGTTATTTTTCATACTAGTGCACATTCCTTTCCTCCGTCCGGTAGGCCTTCAATTCTAGATATCGTAGGAAAACAAGAAACGTCGTGGAGCAACGACGTCTAGATGTGAGCTTTTTATCTTCCGATACCGTTAGTTTCTCTGAAGCATAGGATGGCGCGAAAGTCAAACATCTGTCGAAAATTAGGAAATTTAGAAACTAGCTAATCGAAATGAGATTTAATTTCGATTTATGAAACTCGAGTTCCATCAAATTGCTGGGCTGAAAAAAATAATCATCTCCGCCCCTTGATGTTATGCAACCCGAGGCGCGCCGTTCCTCGATCGAGATTTCCAAAATATAAGTAGCCGATAATTAACACGCCATAAAGAAATCCAACTCCCAAAAAGCCTTCCAACAGGTGTGCTTCTCCATCTGTTTCTAAAATATCTGTCTAGACAACCGTTATAAAGGTGGCATTTCAATATAGCCTCTTCGTTATTGGATACAATAGTCTACCTTCATGAACAAGCAATTAGTTACCTATTTTCAGGTTTTTACGGGTGTATATTTCCTAAATATTATGGAAAAGGAGTTAAGACCTAGTCGTTTTATCTCTGTTGCCATTGAGTGTTAATTTGCGAATTTTTTCTTCAATGATTCTATGATTTCTTTGACGCCTTTCTATATTTCCGTTGAGAAAATGCGACAAAGAAATGTCTTCTTAAGAGAAAGTTAAATTTCCGGTCACGTATACGGCTGCAGTGTAATGATCATATTGAGGAAATGTTTGGAGGAAGTTGTTGAAGATAACTGGAAGTATTAAAGAGTTTGATCAGGCGGAAGCCGAGTATTTCATATTTTTATTTTACCAGTCATAATTATCAGGTTACTGTGGTAATAATGTTAGCCAAGAGTCAAAATTTCAAATTACATTCTCAAAGCGCACGATAAAATTTAAAAATTTCGGAAATCACTTTACGTCATAATGTAAAAGTATGACTTAAATTGCTAGATCTGGATAGTGGATCAGATATTCAAAGAAGCTCCTTAAAATATTATTACAACTCGTAAGACCTTCTACATGAAATGATCTTCAATTTTTCGATAGCTACCGTCATTGCAGAACCATCTCTATTAATTTATATGATGAAACCGCCGAAAACTTGGCTACGCATACCGCGAGATATAATTTTAAAATTGGAGAATTAGGCTCTCCGTAATCTCCTCTTCTGCAGGTTAAGATCATTATCTTTCTCCGCTTTCCCCATACCCTAATTCTAAGTTATCCGGACGCACCCTAAAAGACCAAAACCTAACCCACACCACAGCAAAATCCGCGTCCTTCATCAAAGCATACCCGTAACTCGTCGATTTCACCTCTTTTCTCATACTGTTCTCCTCTGAGATACACCATTGGCGGGGAGGAATAAAGGGTTCCGTGGGTGGGAGTGAGAAAGAGTCGGGGAAGAGAAGCAGAGGGGGAGACGAGTGGGAGTGGCGTCGAAGGAAGGGAGAAAACCTTTATCTACCAGAATATCGGGTGCCGTTACGCTACTGCCGACCGCCCTTCGTTTTTTGCTTCCTTTCGCTGTTGCACTCTCCCACACACGCATGCGCGTAAAGCTTTGCCCTCAAGGACCCTCAGTCTCTCCTCCGTCGGACTCGATCGCACACTCACCTGGTGGCGTGGTCGCCCAAGGCGCGGTCTCCATCGAGAGGGAAAGGCGGTGGACATGGAGTTAATAGGGCCGCTGGCGTCCAAAAGAGGGAAAAGGAATGGTACGCGATGTCGTCACATTCGCAGACGCAGGGATTCAAATTGGAGTTAATTATATCACGGGATAGCTTTCCTTTTGATAGGCTTCGGGAGAGTAAATAAGTGCTTCTGGCAAGTAAGTAAGCGCCCGGTTTTCCTCTAAGCGTAAGAGTAAAACGCGATGTTTTCGAATGCGATACGATGAAAAATAAATGAGCCTAGATTTTAATGCTAGAAATAATACTGATGTATGATACGGTGAATATACATCTCAAGGCTATTTATGCAGCGGCAATCTCATCGTAAATTATTTGTATTTCTTGTCGGTCGGTCGTAACGATACACTTGCAATAGAGTATATATCTTCTCAAAATATAAGCATACACGTAATTATTCGTGTAAGTGGAGTACAGGTAGAAACATTCCAATTTATATGAATTAACCTAAAAAAATTGAATTACTTTTTGATAAATCCGAGGAAAAGAAGACTTGGATAAAAATATCAATAGCCTGAAAATGATAGGAGCGGATGAAAGAAACCTTATTTAGTATTGTAAAAGAGAAATTTACGGCATAATCACCAAATTTCCCCCCAGAAATGTAAAAGATTTTTCATTTTAATTCTACGCTTCATATTGATCACATGATTCTTTGATCTGATATCACAATTCACCATCATTTGAGCATAAATAGTCGCCATCGATTTTTTATTACCGCCTAGGATAATGTAATGAAATAAGTTATAAAATACGTTTCTAATTCCTCAGCTAATTTTGAGATATTAAAAGAGATTTTTAGCTTTTCATTTTTCTCGGATACCTCCTCATCCACGACGGAGCTCGTTGAAAAAGTCTTGCGGGTGGACGAGTAATCAGGAACCGTTGCGCGGAAAAAAAATATCAGGTGGTGCTGGATACATAAGAAAACGAAAAGAAAATCTTTAAAAGGTTTCCAGTCAATCATAGTTTTTTGGAAAGTAAATTAGCTTTGACTGAAAATCTTCGTAACTAATAGGAGGTGAACAAGGTGTTACTTATAAAATATTATGCTTTACGATTACTACCTTTTCTGCAAAAAACCAATCCACAGTGAACAAAAGTGTTAAAATTTTCCTAATATTCCAATGTATTGATAGAAAACTTCGTATGTATAAAATTTGTAAAATTCATAAGTATTTCCATCCACATAACAACTAAAATCATTACTGACTATTAAACGTTTCAAAAGCAGTAAAAACCAAATTATCAGTTCAGAGCGTTTGGACATCAACCTGGTTTCTAGAGAATGAAATGCTTTTATCCTTCAGCGATAGACACAGCCAACAAAAACAGTATAATGTCACTAATTTGCATTAATCTCCATGAAAAACGTGCGCAAGTCTTTCCAGAAAATATTCTAGATTTGATATTTACTCGACCTATAGAGACACAAAGCGCAGTCGACGAAAATAAATTCACTTGCAGTCGTGCCTGCCAGAGTGACAAACGACACAGATAGGATCCACATTGCCTAACAAAGTCTCTCCGTTGTTCCACCACTCCATCCTCTCTATTTACTTCCCTTCGTGGCTGACCCAACCCACTCTTTATAGCAAAACCGCCTTGCCAGTCATTGTACGTAAAACCCTTCACTTCTTTCCTGTACCTCATAGAAATCTGACAAGTCATTCCAATTTCATTTAAATAACCCCTTTCTTGTGGAAAACTTCCCCACCTTAATCATACTAACGTCAGTTTTTTTCCTATTGATCCTCTATTCACCACTTCTATTTAAACGTCATATTCAGGCTAACTTTAATAGTTCCTGTCGATTTCCCTTCCTGCCTTTATATACCGCGTTATTACTCTTGCCATAATCTCATTTCACTTTTTCTTCCATTGGCTTTCGTTTTCTCGCAAACGTAAATTTCGATCTTTCCTCATCCAAATTTTATGTTTGCTTTGTATGATCACACACGCAAATTTTTATTTGATGTAAAGTCGAACCTTTCCAAAAAGGAATACCTTTACCATTAAAAGGCTCACCATGTCTTCTAAAACGGTATCTTTTACCACATGTCTATCTTTTCTCATATAACTTCTTAGCGTGTCTTCGCACAATATTTCCTCTATGCGTAATAAACTCAAAATTATTCTTCTAATGAAAACTTTTCTTCCGATGAAATATTTCTATCTAGTTAAAAAATAATTTCTCTACAATCTAGCCCTTACCGACAAAGTATATAACCATGGAAGTAAAAAGCAAGATTTCCTCCTTTTACGAACTATAAAGCTGCTCTCTCTTTAACTCTCCTTCGGAAAAATTTTCCTCCACCAAAAATAAACCGCTTTCCTTGAAAAATATTTATCACCCTTCCCAAAGTAATTCTTGCGTGTAAAATTTATTTTTTCCACTCTAAATTCTGCTCCTTTTCCCTCTCCACAAACACCATTCCAAAACTTACCCCTTCTCACAGGAGAAGGGATTACTTTTGGAACGAGATATTCCCCACCCCTGAGAAAATCCCTACCAATACCTCTCCCCATTCCACCATCCAACAACCTCCCACTTTCGGTAACAAACCTCCTCCCCCCCAAGACCCCGTCATCACATCTAAACACCAGGGCCCCCTTCCCACGACCACCGCCCGGCGCCTTTCTCTCTCTCTCTCCTGCTCGCGTGCCCACCGCACCAAGCACCAGTACCACCCTTCCCCTCTCAGCCAAACCCATTCCCCGTTCGACCCAATCCCACTCATACTTCCTGTCCCCACACTCCGTCTCACAGTTATCCTCCCTCGACGTCGAGAACACAATTTCACGCTCTCTAAAACACTTTCCCGATCGACATCCGACCGAATCTCCGATCGTTCGACTCCCTCCTCCGCAACTTTACTCCACACCATTAATCTTCTCGGAAGTGTCGATTAAAGCCGATCGATGACGGGACCGTTTACGTCGGAATGAATGGAATTCGTCCTTAAGCTCCGTGAGATCGGAGTTACCTTTAAGCCGGACTATTTGTTTCGTGAAATATTACTCTCGAATCTATTTCGAACACCTGCTGTATTTTTACGCTCGAAAGAAATGACGTGATTCGAATGGTAAAAGAGATGATTCGAGATGAAAATTTTAGCGGTAAAAGAAGTTCGATGATCGACAAGGGAAGTGCCAATCGTCAAACTTAATTAGATTGTCAACACGTTCTCTTACTTTCTTGCTATTAATGCATTTGAGCAAAATTAATGAAGCGGTTATATATTGTGAGTCGGATAAGCGTATCATGCTTTTTTATTTATATTCATAATTGTTCCCTTAAAGGCAAGTACTTCCATAAAGGGAATAATGTTCTTGAGGTATGTAATAATTGCCTCAAATATATGGAATAATAAATTATCAGGAATAAATAATGAATGAATGGCTGGGTACTTTCCCATTTTACAATTAAATTACATGAATAATTGGCATATTCTCGCGAAGGAGAGGTCGTTGAATACAATTTATTACGTTACCACAGCATATTAAAAAACTGTTTAAGGAAAGAAGTATGATACATTTGTTGAATACGGCCTTAAATTGTGACTTGATTTTATGGCAAATTCTGTGTACAACAAGAAAAAATTTTCTTTCAAAAAAATATTCAAGACCCTTGAATTGATCATTCAAACAATTATTACTCAAGCTAATATAAACTTTATTATTATTAAACAAGTATTATACGTAAATTGTTACCAGTTAAGGGTAAGAAAGAAAAAATAAGGTTTCATAGAACTTCGTAACACCTGAGAAGAAAAAAATTAATTAATAATTCAGCGAAAATCATTACAGCAAGTAAGGCTCCATAAAATTCTAGACGCGTTCATAATGGATGAGAATGTTGACTCAATGCTTCAAAGTGAAGCAAGGCAAGGTCGTTGGTGAGATTCTGTACGTGGGGAGAGACCAAATGGCGTTAAGGAGGCACAAAGAAGGGTAAAGAGAAACAAGAGAAAGGGCCATTAGACACATCACGCGATGGAGGCGTACTACATAATACAAATTTCGTAAAAATCTGTTTTGAGAGTAGAAAAGCGGAAAACTTAGCGAGGCGGATGAGAGAAATAGAGAAGGATTTGCTTGGGAAATTTCGTAGAGAAAAGTGATCCTAGAACAATGCCGTCTAATTTTTTTCCCTCTCGTCTCCTAGAAAAGGAAGCGGATCTTCCTCTCTTGAAGACCGTGAGTTCGAATTCATCCCACGTGAGAACAAAAGGAAGCGATACACACACCCTGAGATTTCCGCTGTGATTTATCCCTTGAATGAGCAAAGCGACCGGTTTTCAAAACGAACAGACGGCTTTTCAAACCCAAACGTTTGAATCACAAATCGGCAAATCTTAAAGCCTAAGCTGCTAATTAAGGAGCAGAAATATAGCCTTGTTGGGAGAGCTTTATTTTGCACACGAGCGGTCTTGTTATCTAAGATCTCGCGAAATATTCCAGTTACTGCGGTAATAATTTACGATCGCACGGAAATTAATTTTCTCATTGTTGGGATATTTACCAAAGCCTGTCCCACTAATAATTTGCGCATATTTTTCTTGTATATAGATAAAGATATGAAAGTGACGGACTATTTTATGATTGATGCATTAAATATCCTCACATTTGAAATTGATAAATCATTGCTTAGGAAAAGATTGAGTCAAGTTGTAAAGTTTTCCGAAATAAATGGAAGAAAACAAGAGTGGACAATTACGTCACGTGGCTCGGAATGACTCTAATGATTTACTAAAGAAATTTAGTTATTATACATTGTGTAATCGAAACTATAATGGCTTAATCACAATTATCTAATGACGATGTTAAAACTCGGCCTGTATCTTGCGGAAAAAACGAGATAAGTAAGTGATTTTAACGCTCGCTGGAGATTTCAACGCCTCCTAGATGAGATCCTTAGCGATTGCGTGATTGTTGCATTGTTTAAAAGAGCTATGGGTCGTGTTGGAGGCGTATGGGGCGTGGCTGACCTCTTGCCACACCCTTTCCTCAGGCGTCATTTCAAAGTGCATTCAGAAAACTCGCCCCGGAACCGAACTTGTTATTGGTCGTGAATGCACCCTTGCCCATATGCAAGTGCCGTAGTTAGCAAGAAATATGCAGTGAGTTAATGACGATACGCTCTAGAAATGACCTTTTCAATAATCAAGGATACGCGATGATATGTCTCAGTCTGACACCGAAGCAAAATTAGTTATTAGTTGTAAGCCTTGCTTATAGAATAGTGGTATACTTGTAAATACAAATATGGTCTATATAAATTTGGAGGAGATTCATATACTTACGTAAATTACATTGCTCACGATCAAATACAATTGAAGGTAATATAGATTATATAAAACGAAGCCAATCCTTTCGTGGCATGTTTTGATAATGAATATTACAATATTAATAACACGCATACGGTTTATTTCACATAATTATAATAGCTTTTCACTTAATTATTAACACGATACAGCAAAACGTTTGGCGATAAGATTATTAAAAGAGGTCTTAGTTATTTTCTGGCATCCAACTACTAATCTAGTGTGGGAATTGGAAATTTTTTCATATCCCCTTTTTACTTATTCCTTCTCTCAGGCGTGGCACATACTTTTATTACTTTGTAGCGGAAGAGAATGAAATGCAACATTCTCAAACAGTACTTTTCATCCCATTAAACTCACGCACTTTCACTCTTTTTTTACTTTCGACTTCAACCACCATTCTCTTCCGCGATTGAGAAAATTGGAGTCATTAATAGCTTAACGATTCCATAATAGCAGTCGCGAAGTAAGAATTATATTTAGGAAATAAACATGAGCCTTCCATGCAAATCATATCTCATGGTATGCGTACGAACAATGTATCGGTCTCTTTATTAATCCAGCATTCTTAGTTATTGGTCTAAAACGCTTATAGCATTTAGTTATAGGTTTAAGCCCTTATGATTCTCAATTATTGGTCTATCGTAATATGCAAATGCATAAAATTTTTATAAATAAGAGTAATATTTCCAATTGTTGCTGACCGTTGAAAAGTTGAGCTTATCAAGATATATAGTCAGACAATTAATTGAAAAGCTTACTAAAATAACCTATTATCTTTGAGTCATCTTCTTTTGATAAACTTAATAATTGATTAGCCTACTAGCTAATGGAATGAAATTAAAATCCTTTAATTAATTTAATTTTTAAACTACATAAAAATTATTTCATGGCTCTTCATAACATCCTGCTCAAAAATGTCTGTCTAGTGACGTAGATCGAAACAAAACATACTCAGATAGCAGCCGGTAGAACAATCAAACATTGATTTTATAGTCGCAGTACACGTAAAACCGAGTGACCCACTCACTTTATAGCAAACCTTGAGCATAACTTAAACGGCCGGATGCAATATTATAAAAGGCCCATATTTCATCAATTTGCACGATTCAGATGTCAACTAGGAAAAAATATCCTGCGCCGTGCCCCACTCTATTAAGGACCGTGACCACTTCTGTTTAGCGTAATTCAATTCTCAACTAACATTCCAGAATAGACACGGGCGAAAGCACGTTCACCACTTGAGGACAGCCACACCCTATTAGACACTATGCACCACCGTCCCTCCCGGATTACACTCGCGCCTCCACTTTATGCCACTTCCTTTCACTTGGGCTTCCCAACCCACGGCATCCCATCAAACATCCCATATATAGACTAGCAGACACGCGCCCCTGTTGTTCTCGATTATCTCTCTCTAAACAATGCCTCAACCTCCTTCATTCTATATCTTGGTTCCCAGCTGATACCTTTCTCTCTATTCATTCTCACGTCTTCACTTAAAACAATCCTATCTGCCTCTCCCTATCATAATTTAGAAAATTCCTCGCCGGCTCTCCGAAATACCTTCTTTTCGAGAATCCGACCCTAATTTTCTATTTTACAGAGAATCGTCCTCTAACTTTGGGCGGATTTCTATGCGTAAATTTCAACGTATCATTCCAAATTAACTTTCAAATCAACTCTGACGTCAATACATAATTTTACGAAGATCGAAAATTATTGCACAATATTATAGAAGAAATTAACCTGATTGGTCATTCAAATTAAGCTATACTACTCGTTAAATCGTTTCATGATCCTTTTAACATCTCTTTAAACAACTCTTTTACTATGAAGATAAGTTTTCGTGGACGTCCCAAATGAAGCTAATCAACTTTTTGACTACCTAAGCAGATGTCGACTCTTTTCTATTAGAGTGATCCCAGTGCAAATATAAATATAATTCTGCAGGCAGAAAAAACCAACTCTTCACTTCCTCTTGCTATATAGTGTCTATATCCCTGTGCATAATATTATATGTAGACGGAAAAGGAAGGAGGTCTAACCTTGTCTTATATTTGTCCTCGCATTAATACTTATCGATTTAGTCGTCGTGAAAGGGAATGTTTACGTCAAGATTTCATTGAAAAAGATCTCATCAAAAACAACGTTGTTTTTCTTCACTCATAGACTTTTTTCAACATCCAACCTGTGATTAAACTTCATCCCACAGGCATTCTAGGTAAGACGATATGGAAACCTGTTGATAGACATTTTCTCTAATGATATTAATATCAAGGAATTCAAAAGAATCCTTCGAAATCCCCTCGAACGGTTTTTCACCATCAGCATTTTCTTCTTTACCTCGGTTCGTTCCATCCCCAGAATGCTGGAGATGGAACGGACTCGGATTCTGTCCCGATCCGCTTTCTAAATATGATGTCGACGGTGATTGAACGTACGCCTACACTTTGTTTACCGGCTAATACCATTCCATTCCGCAGTAGAGGCTTAAGTAAATGCGCGAGACAGGCATGCATCTCGGAGACAAACAGCAAAGGGCGGATTATGCACGACTACTTTGACTGTATTGATTAAATGTAACGCGTTCTCTCTGACTGTGCTATTTGAGATCGAATGCTAAACTAGATAAACAGTCGTATATCTTTAGAAGTGGGCTACCGATCTCATTGTCTCGATATAGAGTTGAAAATAATTTTTGCTTGCATAAAAAGGATCGGTAATTGATGTTTTTAACTATATGATTATATGACATAACTAAATCATTTTATCATTGGGAAATTTTCCATAGTGATCTGAGATAGTATGTGAAACATGCTAACAAAGTGAATTATAGGATATAAAGCTTTTCAAAAAGAAGGTGGATACCTAAAACTTATTGTTTCCGATACATTTTCTGAGTCATTGGTTATAGACGACCAAACTCGGATTGAACAAAAAGTATAGAGGAACAAATCAAGTATGCAAGCGAAAGATAAATATAGAAGACAACTGTGAGGAAGTAAAAATAGCAAAGATAGTGAAAGAAGAGGCAAAAACGGGTGTTACCGGGAGCTTGAGTCTTACTTTGATACACCTCTTGACAGGTATTTCATAAAGATTTCGAATCACTGGTGGGAATAACCAGTGGCAATGTTTGCAAGAAGTGTAAAATAAAGAATGCTTGATTTCTCTCGCTTCCTCTCCTCACACCTATTTTCAATTCTCCTTTACAGCCAATGCCGTTTCCATCTCTCTGCATCCGACCACTGTCCCTTTCACTTCCAACGTTCTCACGCAGTTAACGGCCTTCTGCGAGTTTCCTTTCTCTTCCGTTCCTCTTTGACTCCCCAACTCTTTCTTTACTTCCTCCAGATTCTCATCCAAATCGACACTCCCCATATCCATATCCCATTAGCGCTTATCAATTAGCGAACAATTAATTGGACTTCTATGGTAATTCGCGAAAAGTAAAAACTCGGTTATCGCTTCGAGAACTAATTGGACACGTCGTTAACTCGGCTATATGTTTACTTCTCATCAATGAGACAGGATAGGTTCAGGAGTGGTTAGGAGGCGAAGGATTTTTCAGAGTACGGAGCAAAACTTCACAAACACTCTCGCCACGCTTTTACGACCAGCTTGGTATTATAGGTGCGTTATTACAAGAAATGCGCGTTTAACTTTCACCGAGAGCGACAGATCGCTATTATTCTGAGAAGTGTTATGAAATTCCTGAGAGGGGTTGTCGACTCTAGCTTTCTGCGCTACTTGGCACGCTCTTCTAAATTTTTATGATTCATGTAAGTGACACTTGAGACATATATCTAATTATACTTCGAATCTTGCTCCATTTTGCTGCGCAAGCTTTACATCACACCTGTTCTCCCTTGACGTTGAGTAATGTTTACAATCTTACCACGCTAATTAATAAGAAATCAGCGGCATAGTATTTGAGAGCTGAGATATTCAATGATTGATGTCATATCTTTATATCTTACCACCATTTTATGTAAGAATTCTTTTGCCAGAAAGTTGGACACGATTAAACATCCATCATTATATAATTAGAAATCGTGGCGCTCCAAAAAGCATTCACATTTTATGTCCGCAATGTTCAAAGGGAAAATTCTTTTACGTAAGTTACAAAAATAATTATTTTTTCTTAGGTTCTTCATTTTGATCTTCCCTTCATTATAACTAAGATCAAAACATCCGCCAGACATCTTCCTTTAGCTGACACATATTTCTTTCTACCATCGCGAAAATGATTCCCCACTTTCCACATTCCATTTTATTTCCACACAACCTTTATGCGTGTAATTGCGACAGAGGAGAACAGCGATTTTCCTCTCGATTACGCTAATTTCGCAGCAGACGGCCTCGAAAAAAAATCATTGAAACACTTCCCGACCGTGAATGCAAGATCATCGAATTTCAGCGAATGGAGCCATGAGAAAACTCCAACCGAGTTTTGCTGTTGAAGGGCAGCGAAAAATCATGTGAATGTTTACCTCGTCCTTCCTCACTTTCACGCTGCCGTCAATCATAACCGAAGTAAAAGCGCGCGAATTCGTACATTTGTGTTTAATGAATGCTAGATGAATGAATGAGTCTCCCGAGACCGAGACAATGGTTGTTGAAATCGTACGTCGATTTTTTCGCTCGGACTTTCTGTATGAAAACACCCCGTAGCCCGCGGTTCCCATAGGGGGGAGATAAACAAGCGAGTGGAGATGTTTGGGGGAAGATTCCATTCATGGAGGTATCCCACGAGAGCAATCCTCCCTCACAGCTGAGGAAGGAGCTCCTCTTGACCCCGATCTGGTGCAAGGGAGAGAACGGTGCTCTCCTGAGAAAAAGAAGTTCGGATTGGAGGCGTGAGATAGGCAGAAGACGCATCGCGAGGGGTTAACCTTTGCGGACGAGTCGATTGAGCTAGGTCACGGCTGCACCTCATCATTTCCTATGCTCTCGGGCAAGGTCGTCCCCATCAAAGTGATCATCTTATTGAGCCGTATTCGTCGTGCTTTAAAATAGGAAGCCAATGGAGGTTTTTCGAAATATTGCGTTTACATGCAAGAAGACCAATAAATTACCATTCTTATCGTATTCATTCTTTTCTATTACAGGAAACAAATGATGACATGTAAAGTATACTCAAGAAGAGATATATTTATAATAAATAACATCTCATCTGTAAAAATATCGAAATCGTGAAATTTGGCTTCACTTAAAACCAGTGGTATATAGAAATCAATCTCCATGATCACTTTTTAATATTGCATTGTATTAGTCACCTCTTGATATAGAAAAATAGTGGTGTTAGTAAGTTTTTCGCCTGATAATGCATCATTATTCCGTATCGTAAACTAGCATATGATCATCCACGAAATAGCCGCTAGAGTGAAACTGGACACCTTCCACTTTTAAGACGGACCGGAAAAATTTTTGCGTATTTGAGGAATCACTTACGGGACGACTTTTTCTAAAATAAAATTGGTAATAGTCTATGTTAATACATCAAAGTATAAGGAAGTTAAAAAACATACAGTTTTAAAAAACATAAAAGAGATCATGATATATGAGACTATAAAGTCTCATCGTCAATCTAATCCTGATTTGAGATAGGAGAATCCCAGTAGTTTCAGCACGTTTTCTAAGAAGTGCAAAACAGAAGATAAAGATCAAACTCAGAAATTATATGTTTCTTTTAATGTTCTCCGTTGCATCTATCTTTTGTAATTCACCTGACCGATCCTTAATCTTTTAACACTTCCTTTGAAAAGTTTTCTAACTTAAACGTATCTTGAGCAACCATACTGGAAACAGTTATTAGGGACAATTCTATGGAAGATGACTACTATAAAATCCGTATTCCGTAAGATAATGAATAAATTTCACTATAAGCAAAACTTTCATATCAGAGTCTCCTTTATGGCCGATGAAATCATTACAAGCTATAAAAGCACGGATTTCTAATTCTTTACCAGGAAATAAGTCACCGTCATTCCGTATGACCATTTAATTCGAAAGTTCCCACATAAATCCATTCCCACCGCTTACGCACTTCGAGGGTGATTTCCTAGAATCCCGATTTTAACACTTGAATCACTGAATGCAGAATTTTTTCCAGATTTAGAAAGCGGATATAATGGGTTATGGATCCATTTTCCGGATCCGTCAACAGAACGCTGCGAGAGAATCGGACGCCTCTTTTCGGGAAAACCAGCGCGGTATCAAATCAGAAAACGCAACCACACAAATTCATCTTCTCTGTCCTAATCCATCACACCGCCAATTCCGCCGCCGCTAAATTCGAACTCTTTAACTTTCTCTTCTAACCGTTCGGACACGTCCTCGATTACTTCAAATTCATTTGAAAACACGATTTTCCTAAACTCGTGCGCCTTTAGCGTTATCTCCGCACGCCTCGCCATCATCAGGCGAAGAAATTCACTCGCGCCGCGGAATTTGCCTCGAGTCCCGAGTAATATTAATTTTCAATCGCGTCCTTAATCTTTTCAAGAGGAGCTTCTTGGACGAAACGAATTACGAGTCCTGCGCTGATTATTTCCAGCCTTCCCCCGACACGAACAGAGAAAACAAAACTTGTACCGATCGTATCGTTTGGCGGCTCCCCTAATTGATCATCGTTTTCCCTCTCGAGGTCGATTTTAGGGAGCATTATTTTATGCAAGGACGTTCTAAGTCTTTCGGAACACGCTTAAGAATATTTCGTAATTAATTGCGGATATTTCGTTAACTGTGAGAGGCCTTCAAAGATGAAGATGAGCAGATATGTAAACGATCCCAAATTGAAATTCAGGGATAAACGAATAAATTCTTCGAAGTATATCTTAATAAATATTAATTAGAGATTAACATATAAGTTTGATCATATCGCGTATTTAATTTTTTACTATTAATAAAAAAACTCTCATCTAAATACTTCCCACCGAATAGAACAAATATTTTCGCAGTCCATGTATTCCTTCTCATCTTGTGAAATTTTTATTTGAATCCTTTTAAAATCCTTACCGTTCTGTTCTGTAGCAAATTAAATTATTTTGTACAGTAAAAAAATTAATTTCAAACAAAGATTTACTGTACCAGAAACATAAATCATTTCATATCTGTCGTTTCTGTTCCTAAATAGCTTTATTCTTAATGTGATATCTCCGACTTAAATAAATTCGAATCATCGAGTACAATATAATTCCAAGGTTTTTTCACAGAAAAATGAAGTAATTTATACGCCTGTGTTTGATGATGCTGTGCTGGGAGGCTAAAATTTTCATCATTCAAAGGAAAGGGTTGGGAATGAATATGGGAAATGAAAAGGAAGAGGACATCTCTGCTACTTCAGAAAGTTGGAGAGGTATTGAGATGATAAGAGAAATAGAAAGAGCTCTTCAGAGTCACTTAGGCAGATGGTGAAGATCTTTTAAAGCATTAGGTGGGCGAGAGATGAAGCTAATCTACAAAAAGAAATATGTTTTTCATCCGAATTTCTCCTTCATTCCCAGCTACTCTCTATTCGCCGGAAGACTACGATGCGCTCATCTATCTTTATTCGAAGGCAAAAACTTAAGTAGGCGGCTCCAAATGATACCTTTGACTGATCTGTGTAAGAAAAATCTGAAGATTTTGACGTTAGTTCAATTAATGACACATTCTGGGATGGAATTTACATTAGTCTCCTTGAATGAAATCAATTTCCTTCAGAAACACGTCTTAAAAAGTAGCAATCATTTAGTGAAACTACCTTTGGCTGCTTTCCAGCAAACGATGGAGCTTTGAGGTAAAGGAATCGTTTAAGAAGTTGTGCGCCATATAACAGGAAATTTGCAAGGTTTCTTCTAATAAGTTTTCAATTTACTCAGCTTCAATTTACTTGAATATAAGAGATGAAACTGTAATATTAGGGAATTTGGATTTCAAATTCACATAGAGAAAAGAGCTTACGAGCAGAACCTATTCTCGCCTTGAACTGACGATTCGTAAACATCACTTAGCTCGAATGAATTTTGAGTTGATAAATGACGCGGTAACAAGATTCTGAAAAGTGAAATAATGATTTTATGCGGGAGATAATATTTGACCGCTTTCTTGTTCACGAGTGCCGCTTATTAATACAGTTTAACGAGGTCTTGCGAGGGAGAGAAAGATCTTTGTATCTCAACGACCTCGTTCAGCCTTTATTCCCTCATTTAGGACAGAATATGATGTTTCTCCGTCCTTGTTGTTGAAAATTTTTCAACCTTCCTATAGATATATCGTTTAAAACTTTTACTGAAAGCAAGTTCCATTTGCTCTCGTTGGGCGATACCATTCGCGCTTGCGGATTCAAAGATTCTCGCTTGGGGGAAAATGGAAAGTTGAAGAGCGCTCGCGATACGCTTTATAGTAAACATTAAACGAGAATGTTGGGGAACTGGTAGAATGAGGAAAGCTGTGAGGACAGGGAAGAGATGAGAGTGTCTGAAACGAGAATAACTCCCCGAGCAAATGTCAAGATCAAGGTGGACCAGAATCAAAGAAGTGATTCCAGTCTCAGCTTGGTCGTCGCACGAATCGGGATCGGGTCAGTGTCAGCTGGTGATTCGGCCCGGAGAAATTTCGGTATGATAAAATATGTAAACTTACGGTCGAAAGTGGAATGTGTCCGGTTTTTGAGCTGTGAATAACAGGAGGTTGAAGGGAGGAGAAAAATTTAAGAGGTCCGGAAGTGTGCCAAAGATGCCCGGTTTTAGGAAGCCTATATACGTCGAAATAAACATTCGTGACACTAATGCTCTCAGAGAAATACTTAGCATAAGGAAGTAAAAAATTTCATGATTCTGGGTGGCATTTTTAGGGAAATTAAGACGTAATTTCAAAAGTTATGACTGTCAATGGGAAAATAAAAGCGCTGAATATGAGGTACCCAAATTCATTTAGAATTTGGACTCAAAAATCAGGTTCTAAATATTCGCAAATTTCGACGAAATGTGTGTTGCTAACACAGGAGAGAAAAATCCCAAATTTGAAATTCATATTTATAATCATTCGTCACACAAACGCAGGAGGGAATAAATTTAAATTTGAAATCCATCTTCATTTTCATTCCTCACAGAGAAGTTTTCCGGCGAAGTCGAAATTAAACTATTGAATGCCAAACTCGTCTGGGATGCTTTTTTCAGTTTTCTTTGGGATAAATTACTTCTACTTCTTTTTTTCCGGAAAATTTAAAGAAATTAAAAAAGAGTGATTCCGGGATTGAAATTACCAACTCCAGCTCGAGATGTAGAAAAGAAAATCTTTTCTCAAATCCACAAATCTTACCTACAGCGGAAAATGAATAGTCTTAATTTTAAATATGTGATCTGAAGATGCCAAAGGAAAAGGAATGTAGATGAAGCCAAATCGTTCCAGCAAACATGAGGAAAACAAGTTGTCTGACTTAATCAGTTCGACATCATATCAACGAAATATGTAGATGACAGAATTCTGCCCAAGTGGGCGAGCGAATTCCGACCGTCTCCCACCCATCTCACATGCCACAGCTTTCGAAACACTTCCAAAATGTCCGAGACCATTTATACAAATATGTCAAAGTGTCAAGTGATGAACCGACATTGATAAACGTTTAAGGGAAAAGGTGAATGTATCTTGCCTCGGTTAATGACCTATGGATAGTTTGAAATCATATGGTTGATATAAACGAAAATATTTGGAAGAAATTATCAACTAATTGGTGGAGTTTTTCCTCTTGAATTCGCATTAGTTTTAATAATTATCCATCCGATTAATTCATTGTGAATAATTAAAAAATTAAAATCAAGGCAAATAAACGATAGGAACCTCGTGTACGGCTAAGGCATACATTTTTTTCAAATATTCATCCCTGAAGGACTGGGACAATACCAAGTAGTAGAAGAGCTGTTATCGAATTCAACACCTAGTTAATGTATTATCTATATAAAATAACGGTAATGTAACTTATAAAATCGGTGAAGACGTCAAAGCTCCAATTATACTGGTAATTTTAAAATGGAGATATACTTTAACTTTCCTATCAAGTAATTCCAAATCCCATCATATATCATTCAGAAGATTTGGTGACACAAGCGATTTTTTAGGTACTATATCTACAGAGGCAGTCCAATCCGAGGTGAAGAGGGAACACAACACTGTTAGCTTAATCCTAAATTGGAACACGAGGTGGCTACGTCTCGGAAGAAGATCGCCTCAAAAGATAGGACGGAGATAAATAGTAGCAGATAGAGTGAGATGTCTTACTCCATTATTTTCTCCAGCGTAACTTATGTCGATTAAATACGTAATAATCGCATATCTATGTATTGTAGAATCCCCGGACAGCCGGGTGGGCTGCATGTACGATTTTAGTGAAAGCGGTCCTGGCATCGAATCCCGGTGGCAATCCATACGCCCTAAATGACCTCAGTTGTCGAAGTTCTTTTAACAAAACTAATTCTAACTTATATTGTAGAAGTAAGTGAAGGTAGGCTACGAGAATCATGCTAAGCTATTAATTAAAAGTATGATTTTGCAGTATCCACATTTTCAAAAATATTTTAACGCAATTAGATTTACTGAAAAGTTGAATATTATGAGATCCGACTCCGCGTAATCTTTCAAAAGTGTTTCATTCGCAAATTTTTCCTTAAAATTTAGCCTATTGCTAGGAATAAGTGACAAGGACGTTGGCCTTTCCTTTAATAATAAATTATACGCCGCCGATATGGCAGCTCAAAAAATTCGAGACGTTACATTTGACGTTGTGATGTAATCAACGGAAAATTTAAGGCAACTGTTGAAAACGCATATCTATCATGGTCTAAAGCTCTTATAAATCGCTTAAATTCTAGTAAGTAACGAGTAATTAATCATTGCCCGCTTATTTACTCGTAGCAAATCCATCATTTGACAGTTATTCTCTTAGCCCGCGGCGGATGGATTTTTTGTTTCCTGATTTAATGGACTTCGATTTTGCTCAGGCTTTAAACCTTGACATCCTTTGCGAACGCTCATTTCAAACAACAATTGTGAAATGCAACTCTCAGATCGCTTAAGCGAGGTCACGATAGCCTAAGAACTAGAGTAGAAAAAATCCCCAACATCCGTGCTCAAGATAAATCCAATATTTGCATCAATACCAAAGTAACGCCTTTTATAGAAATGTATCGCCAATGTTTATATAAATAATTGGCAACTCGCAAACATACTTGTGAAGCTTTGCGGAATAAAATCGTTCTCTCTCTCTACCGTTACGCCCGTTGATTCCACGAGCAGGAAATACGAAATTTCAAATTCTTATTGTCTTTATTTTTTGGTAAACCGTGACAAATTTACTTACACAAAGCCTGAAGTTTCTAAAAGAGCCTTTTCTCGTCAAAAGCAGTGAAAATATTAAAAAATTAAAGGCATGTTTATCTATGGCCTTGAATGTGATTAAAGCCTCATATCCTTTCAGGTTTGCCCCTTGTGTTCTAAATATATAATCCCTACGTCAGTTTAACTTTATAATTACACTACATAAACTTAGGGACAATATTATCTCAAGGTTGATTGATATTATTTTAATGGTTAATCGAGGAACTCCGATAGTCTATGAAACCTATGAAAATTTATAGAAAACCCGAAATACACAGAATTTTCTACATATTTCCCTTTACAAAGCATTTAAATAATTTTGTATAATACAATAATGAGTTATCAGTAAAATATGTATGTGCGTTTAAAGTTCTACAAAGTAAATCGACAACAAAACTAGCATCAAACACTTTCTCACTTCCCTCAAGGCTGATATATGAAATCGCTTTTACTTGAGGATTGAGAAAGTAAATCGGCGATTGCGCGTATAAAATCTGAATGCAATGATACGTCTATCTTTAGCTTTATTTGATACGTGAAAAAAAATCTAACAGATTTTGTCTGGGATGTATTTCATTTGTTCTTTCGCCCAAAACGTTTTGCGTCATGGTTCTCCTTTAATTGGTAATTAATTAATTAATAATTCAATTGGTAGGTACCTCTACTCCGAAATATAATTTATACTATCTCTATTGTATTCCAGAAATAGATGCTTATTTTCATAAGAGAATACATTATTATTGGCAAAAAGTCACCGAAGTCGTATAATAAGGGAAAAAGTGAAGGCTGAATTATACATTGTTCTTCTTCAGAGGATATAAAAGATATTTGACCCTTTACAATTCCCTCTATTCATTCTGTACATCATGTACCTCCAGTTTTCACGATAAAACAGTGATTTCTTCGCTCTTAATCCATTCAATTAGTTATAGAAGTTATTTACCTCAATAGATACAAGACAGGGTCCGTATTTTATCGATCATTACAGGGGGAACTGTCAAATTATCGAGTGATGATCTAATTGAAAAAGGATGAGAACACAACTTCTTGGTCAAGCAGTACATGAAACTTCATCGGAAAGTTCATTCGCGTAAAGAAAAGACAAGTGATCTGGAGTTTCTTACGGAGCCGAGCCTACCTCAACACGACAAGGACTTTCTATAAACTTTCAAGGGCATGCAAGCAGCTGACAGAGATGAAGGGCGACGTATCTCTAAAGAGAGCTCTCGAAGGCGAAAAGATTAACCTAATCCGTGAAACTTTTGATCAGAATGAAGGTGTAAAATAAAAATTAGAGTAAGAGCAGCCATTATATCAACGTTTCATTAACATGTAATATCTTTGGTCTTCTTAAATTTCGGTGGGAACTAAGAATAATTAAATTTGGGAATTTATTGGAGTGAATGCTCCCGATTTTTTAAGCAATATCAGTTATTTAAGCCAAAAGTAGAAATAAACCCACAATATATAAAATCTTACTGAGTGTTGTGAGGCAATTACCCAATTCCTATGCCAAGTAATGAAAAATCAAATAGATTAAATTTAATAAAGATATGGCTGTTCAATCAATACGGAAAACAAGTTAAGAAACTAGAAGAAATAATACATTTTCGCTCGAGGGACAAAAAAATGCTATCAAAATCATCACTGACCCTACTTTAAAAATTGTAACTCTACATTCATATGTAGTGCATTGACATTATCAGAAAGGAAATTTGGAGTCAAAATCTTGAATAAAGTGTCGAAATAAAGTATACTTCCGATGTAACTCAAAGGTGAGAGGCGTAAATCTGAAATTGAATAACTAGCTCTGAGGATTATTAATTGAGCTAGAGCGATTTTTAAATTTTTGTATTGATCAGAAAACACCCCATGATTTGCATATTTTATCACCAATCTTTTCAATTACTTTCACTCCAGTGATAAATATTTCTGAAAATCGTGCGATATCAAGTTAAATCCTTTTTGCAGTGAGACATGTTATAGCGCGAGTGGAATGCCATCAGTATCATCGACTTTCCTTGTTACTGGGTAATCTTTTTAAGGGGATGAAAGCAGAGCAAATAGATCAATGCATTCGTGGAAAGCATGTCAAGAGACTCGTCACGCCGCTTGGAAGAAAATAAATTGAGGAAATGAAAAAGATAAGAAGAACTTAGGCAACAGAAAAGCGTGTTTTTTGTTCAAAAGACAAATTTGGGAAAATAGTGTCGTAATAAAACGTAATAAAGTCCAGTAATCTTGGATTTTCTCTTTCACAGTCAAGTTACAGGAGGAATTTCATAGGTTTTTTCGAGTTGCTTTGTGGGCATTTTATATAGAATTTTCGTGAAAACTTAAGTAACAGGGAAGCTCGCTATGCCATTTTTAACTGTTCATTCTCTTGAATTAAAAAGTATTTATAACACTCGGATAATTTTATGAACACGCCCATTATCTGCTAATGGCAAACACCCAAAGGTTTCACAGATAGTCAAATGGGCAGCGCGTTCGACTTTGACAAAAACGGTCCCGAGTTCGATTCCCGGTGGGAAGCCACATAAAAAATTACCTTAGCTGTCAAAGCACTGCAAATCTCACTATTATATTACAAACACCCAATGCAAGAACAGCTTACATGTAATAAATGCAAATTTCGAAAACCACACTACAAAAAATCTTCGCAGTATTATGCACGCTTTTGCTAAAAAAAAAAGGATTTTTAAGCAGATGTTAAAGTATTAATTGGAGTGTATCATTCTTCTGTAAAAGAGTTATCTCGCATGTATGCACATGCGAACATGCATACTAAAAGGGAAGAGATATTTCATTTACATCAACCCATGTCTCAGAAATATTATCCAGCTCACGTTTTGATTACGCTGTTTCCAAGAACACTGAAATTTGGAGCAGAAATAAAATCCTATCAAAAACAGTCCAGAATTGCAAGACGAACGAAAAGAGCTCCCAAAACTAAAACGGTGGATATTCCCGCGAGATAGCGAGAAATTTTGTATAGCAGTAGACCATTATAAAAGAGTTTCGTCAAAGGCAAAATTTTCAACTTCCACTTCGAAACCATCGCAACTTTTAGAAGGCCATCCACGGCGGATTGCAAAAACTCGAGGTCCCGAAAACAAAAACGAAAAATCTGCGGTAAGTGAAGAAAGTTCTGCGTTTTCCTGCGAAAATAAAAAAGATGGCACCTTTCACAAAATCTTCCCTTTCCCTTTTTAGCCCCCGGAAAAATGCTGTCCCTGACATTGAAGAAAGCACATTTCGTGGGAAGACTGGATGCGAGTAGCTTTTGTGTCGGCGTGGGAGGTCGTCAAAGGGATTAAAAACGGCTGATATATGAGTTTAGAGGGGATGAAGGCCTTGTTAAGGCCTTTTAACCATTAAGCCGTGATCGAAAGAGAAGAGCATTTCCCAAAGCCGCCGATGCAGACTCGTGAGCTATTAATCCTGCAGACATACGTCTATGATCGGTTGAATCCTCTGACCTTTGCGCACTACAAGAAACTTCTATGGAACTATTCCTCCGCAAAAGTTGTTCCATTGTGTCTTATTTACGTACTGAGATGTGCGCATGAATATATTCATACATTTTAGAATAAATATTCATATGATAGGAGAGAGTGTTATGTAAATATGGGTGCTAACGCTTCTCATGATGTATGTATAGTAGTACTAGAGAAAATAAACGCTTATTTTACTCACGTGATCGCTTGAAGGCTATAGAACTGAACCCATTCCAATCAGTTAAATTATTCAAATTAGGTTTACGTATTGTCAACATCCGTTTGAAACGACACGTGATCTCACAAACCGGATTAGTTGCATTAATACGCTTCATTAGCTCCGATATTTTATGTCTTTTACGCGAGGCACGATAGCAATATTATGCCCACAGTAACTCATTTCACTAAGGAAACGATCCAATTATCACGTAAATTGAAACAATTACAAGAGAAAATATTAAACTTACCCCAGGTTCCTTTAGAAAAACTAACCAACTGGCTCTTGGTGAAGGAGAAACGTAGCAGACCTGCAAAAAATAAAGATTTATTTGCTTAATTCAAAGTCTTCTTCCGTTTGATATTATGCTAATCGAACAATGCAGTAATATTTATCTTTATACAACCTTAATTTTTTATCGAATGATATATATGCTTGTAAGATACATTCGTACATACACGCAAACTGTTAAAAAACAATTTACCGACAGAATTTTAAAACCGAATGAAAAAGATAATCCTTCTGTAGCTGGAATCGGCTTCCGCATTCGTAAAATCCTTCAAAGTTCAGTTTCGTTGGCAATTTCTTCTACTTCACGACGCCTTTGCCAAAGTTTTTGTAACGACGTCGACCATTCACGATTGCAATCAATTGCTGGGGTTTTCCCACGCCTTCGGACCAATCCTTTCCAAGATGTGGTTCGTAAAGCCCAGATTCCAGCTCCCAAGGAAGGGTGAGGAAATGCGTGAGTTTGTGAGAAAGGAATTTCGACTACTTCGCAACCAAAGCGATTCGATAATTTCGGCCAAAAAGTGGATACGTTCTCTTTTCTACGGCTCTCGCACGATATAGCACACGTCAAACATAACGACTTAATTAAACTCGGAATGGAGTCGTAAATCTTTCATTTTCGCCAACGTGGCACATTCTATGGGGTAATAAATTTTAAACCGCTGGCGAAATACTTTTTTTTTTACTTTTCGCTGGAAAAATTATACGAAAAACTTTTGTATTTTCATCAAAATCGTGAGTCGAATTTAAAATCGAAGCTGAAAATTTCCTTGAGATCTCGATATTAAATTAAATGTTTGCGAAAATAGTTGGGATTTTATGTATTCGCAAGCGGAATTCCTTTCGACGATAAATTAAAACATTCCCCCATTCCCATTCGTTATTTAATTAGCAAGATCCAATCTTTTCGTGGTCCATTCATTATCCGAGCAAACTCAGCCTTAAAACCTTGTGCAGCAACGATGATATTCAACGAAACTGAGGTAGCGAAGAAGAGATAAAAAGCTGAGATTAGAGAACTTGCAGAAGCGTAAACATTCCAACATATCCTTCGGCACTTTTGGAACAAGTTGGAGAAGGGGTCATTAAGAAGCTATCTCATTCTATGATCTATTTCTATGAATCACTGACCAATCCTCATTGTTAGCGATGACGCTGGATCACTTAAGTTCGTCCACGCATGAATACAATCTCGAAAATCGAAGCGGAGTTAACAAACAGAAGTTTCCAAAAAAAGATCGAAGATAAAATTTTTCAATCGGGAACGTAACTGTTCTCTGCCGATAAGGGATGAAACATTAGCATTTTTCTGATGATATCGCGGGGAAATTTAGCAGTTTTGTGCCTTTGAACTGCGCGTCAGAGCGTTGATTTATCGAAGCACTAAAATATAATTGCTCGGACGATTAGTGCTTGTAGATCGGAAGAAAGGAGACTTCCCTCGGTATCTCGGGATTACATCGGCACGTGTATCGCCGCAACGAAAGTACAGTTGGCTGAGAATCCTGCCCGTAATAGATAGCACTTTCCCCGCCAGCATCTCAGCGGTAGAACGCTTTCTTCTAACATCTGCGGGTAGCTCTCCAAAACGATTCCTTTGATATGGTATAACGATGAAAACATTAAGTACCTTGGCTCCGATTATGATTCTTTTTACACCTAGGGTCACTCTGATAAAATAAGGTCAGTTTCACTTCGTAATTAGCGCCACTCTATCATCTCCTCTTTAATTCTTCCATAGTTCTAGCAAGACGACTCTCATTTTCCGAACTAATGTAAATGTTATCTTAAGAATATCAAATGATTTATTTCTATAAATTATTATAATTATATATTATACAAATAAATTATACATATAAATCACATCAATTTTTTGGTCTTTGATCTACTAAAAAATTGTTTAAGAATATTTTGTCGCCACATTTTCAAAATTCCTCGGTGATTGATTATTTCAAATAAAATCCCTTATAACTCTATTGTATAACACCATCATCTTCTTAATATTTATGTGAACAAGTTCTGTAAATTTTGGGGCCCGTAGTTTCTCAAAGATAGCATATATTCTCTGTGAAAATTTCGTTTTGTACCACCTAAAACGAGCAGTGATAGCACGTGCTTTTATCATAACAATAGCAAAGGAAGGCTTCTCACAGAACACTGAGGTGATTCAGTCTGGGTGAAAAACACTTACTCACACAAGTATGTTCTTTGAAGATAATGTTTCGAGCTCTCAAATCCGGTAACACAGCTTTCTAGCACTGGACCAGTGGTTTCAAACTGATGGACGGAGTCACCTGACCGATTGCCACCCTTCAACTTGACCACAAGCTATCTAAATCATCCCAAGAACAAAGTAAAAGAAAAGGAAATAACTTGCCAACCTTTCTGGAGCTTGGAAAACTCCTCCTACATAGCGGGCAGATGTTAACAAATAGCATCAGAAACACCCGCTAGAAAATCTTTAAGTATTTCTCAGCGACTCAATATTTGTAAATCAAGTTCTTTTTTCTAAGTATTTACAGGCGATTTGGGTAATTATATACCGTAACAAAAGAGTGCCTCGTTTCAGAGATAATGTTTATATCCAATATTTCGAAAGTTAAGTAATACGAAATTATACAATGGATTTTATTACAGCAGTAAAATTTATCTTTCACGTCCAAGACGAAATAAACTTTGAATAAGCGGTTTATATGAATAAATAAACTGAAAGGATCATTAGAAACCATTGCACCTTGAAGAGTAGAAAATCGATGACAGCCGGGCACGTTCAATGATATCAAAGGCCAAAATATTTTTTGGTCTTTTCTTTTATTCTCCTAATACTCAATAAGCTACCTCCTCAAAAGTATCTAGCCTTGGTAGGTTTTCAATTGTAAAAATTCTTTGGCAGAAATCGTCATACGGAGCAATCGTATAAAATAATGTTCGAATGATCTCATTCAGTGAAGGAATTAACCTCGAATGAACCATTATCTCACGTTAATTATACCCGATTTTGTTTATGATATCTAATTTCAACAATATAATATATTTCAATAAATCGAGATTGTCAAAGAAGCGTCACTGCAGATTTGAATAAAATATCGCTATGAATCCATCTGAACTACTAAATATGAAGATTTATTGAGGAATCAAAAATATAACTTTAATATTGAAATAACTGCAAGTGTGAAAGCAAACTCTTTAAGAAAATGAAAACATTCCACTACAAACATGAGTATTTCAGTCACGTATTGACTCAAACATTCCTTTTGTAGGCAATTTAATTTAATTTTTCCCATCGAAATCGAAATTCTTTCTGATACTCTCATGAGTGTATTTTCCTGACCTTCGGAAAAATCTCCCAGTAGACACGCGATCGTTTTGGTCGACGGATTACTGCACCTGACGTGAAAGGGAAAAGAGTTATTCGAAAGCAATAAAATTTAATTTCACGCTACTCTGTTGATTCCTTCGATGTGTGGGAAAATGAGAAAGATCTTTGGGGAAGGAGAAAGGAATCATAAGGTCAGAAGGAAGTCGATCTCAAGAGGAAAGAAAAGATTGTACTTGCGGGAAGGAAAGGCAGATGCCGCCGATACCGGCATTTGTTTACCCTGACTACTCACAGGGAGATGTCTGAGCCCATGCTTCACGAATGAAATGCACGACTCGGTGGAAGCACCTCCCGCTCACGTCATCGCCTCTTGCGAAATTCGATTTCCTATTCCGATTTCTAGCATAGATCGGAAAAATTTCTCAAATTGTGCACCGCCACTGAATGCGATTAATGCTCACCATGACTTCAAGTGATAGATGACGAATAAAAGATCTGAAATGTTTGTGATTAATGCAGCCTGATGTTGAGGATAATTTAATACTAGTATCGTTCTTCCCTTAATAAACCATAAAAAATTTTGCTTCTTCGTCATTAACACATTTAATTTCTAATGATAATGAATTTATATTCACCGCGAATAAAGTTAGCTAAATCTTCTTCAAGGAAAACTAGCGTTCTGGGTCAAATATTTTAAATTCAGTATCATATTCTCGGTAGTTTCAGAAGCTTTTAAAGAAAATTAAGGGCATTATTAGCCATTATGTTAAGGCTAAAATTTAAGTCAAACTTTCATGACGAAATACATTTTAGAAAATTAGAGTGGAATTTTGGGTGCGAAATTATTTACGACTGTAAGCAAGTAAATTTTCACTCGCTTCTAAATGGAGAAACGCTGTAAGAGGAAAAGAACATGAGGTTGTGAACGGATTTTGGAACGGATGATGGTTGAAAATAAGGCCTCTCTCCGTTAACCCGGTCATCTTAACAACGACAAAGAACACTACTATTCAGACAATTTGTTAGCCTTCACCTTCTTCGCATTTCTCTCTCCAGATTATTCACTCTCAACATTTTTTCTAACACACTTGTGAGATTCCTGATTCTTCTAGTAGAAAACGCTTTATTTCTCTCGTTTAGGATGACGCTGGATCGTGCCGATGTAACGGTATTTGGAACCTTTTTCAAGACTGCTAAAGAAAAGCTATCCTTATGAAGATAAACAAATCACTTTTCAAATTCCCTTTCGACAACAATTTTAGTATATTTTCTCTATTTTAGGGATAACGAATCACAACTAACTAGTTCAAGAACAAATACTCCCTTCAATTTCGCTGTTTACTTTATTTCAAGCATAAGTCTCTCATTCTGACCCTGTAAGTAAAGGAGTAAATTCGACTGAAAACTCGTGCACAAAAAACTTCCTCTTACACTTCTTTAGGATTTTCATTTTAAAAATATTTCTAAATAATTTCCTGGATACCTTTTCCGTAGAGAATCGGTCTATAAACTTTCCAAGCAATATTTATAACTGAATGAACCACACAAAGATTCTAAACGTTCCTCGATTAAATGCATCAATGTTTTTTCATCTCGCACCGATCACCCGTTCCCGCTTATGGTCAACGTCGAGTTTCAGAAGTGGGAAATAATTTTCCTGTTCCACTATCCATTTCGATGAAGCGTAGTGTTAATACGGATGAGATAAAAACCACACTAGCCACGATCTCTTAATCGGATTTCTTAGGATTGACACCATTACAACACACTTCAAAATTGGGGCTATCAAATTCGGCAGCCTTCCGTGTAAAAAAGTGACCCGGAACCAGTATTTCGACCGATATTCACTTATGCAACAGTGGACTTACATGGCGAACTACTACAGGTTGGGTTTCAAACCCGTCGCCAAACTTAATGCAACGAGTACGGTCGGTTTTCGTTGCAGACGCCCACAAAATGCAGGTAACCGTCGAGCCATAAAAATGAGAGGACATGTTTCAAAATCTCGTCCGACTCCCACTTCTCCGGATCAGGAGCGATTCCAGTCCAACGGGCAAAAGTGTTCCCGCACAGTTTCGGAAAAATATCGGGTATTTCGTCCTGGCTAATCGGCATAGTGAAAGTTGTCCTTCCATATAATAAGGAAAGGGATATCTTTTTGAATTTCGCAGGAAGAGACTCGGGTGAAAGTTATTCCTTCTCGAAGATAGGAGGAGACAGGGGACATATCGCAACTTCATTGCGAGGAATGAGCTTCATTTCCCTCCCCCAGCTCCAATCAAACTCGATCGGTTTTCGAAATATTCGCTCCGAAGTGACTCTCGATCTGAGGGAAAAAAGGAAGTTTTCGAGAAAAAAAAGGATCGGGCCGCGCAACAGGTGACATGATCGAAACTTGAAAGTTCCAATTAAGGAGAAGGGGAGGAGGCTAATGGAACGAGCTTCGTGAAAGGACCGGAAGAGTGCGGGGGTATGAGGTTTAAAAAGAGGGCGTGTGGAGGGATTCGGTGAGAGGTTAAGTCCCACCTCAGCCCCTCCTCCTTAAAAACACATGAGTGATTAACGAAATTTTAGTTCGCCGAGAGAAAGGCCCGAATATTCCATGAAGTTTATTCTTCCTCGGACTTTCTAAATATCGTTTCCGTGATTCAAGTGCTCCGTGTCGAATTTAAAATTCATTTGCCGAATTCTTCATCGGATGAATCTCAAGTCGAGGGCGACCATTATATCACTGAACTACTTCCAAATTAAATGCTAAACTCTTCTGCTATTTTTCACCTCAATCAAGCCCAGACTAACGTATTCATGGATATCCTCTTCAGATAGTGAAAATACATTACGCAGGAACATAGATACTTGGCAACTTGAAAAAAATACCAGTTTTCTGACAAAAGTTCTCGAACTTAATCATGGTATGTGGGACTGTATTTTATTCATTTCCTCAACTTTCTCTTGCCACATATTTCTTTTCATCCATATAATTTCCACCCATCCATATATTTCATCAATAATTTTATAAATTGGTACAGCGCTATGTTCCTCTTAATTCCGAGAAATTTCGTTAGAATCCTCTTTCTAGGATGATGTTTTCGTTTAAAGAATATTTTTGGCACGACAATGCTCGATAATGGCAAATCCTCAAGGGAAAGAAATCTATTTTTTTTTCTTTTAGGATATACGTACTTCATTCAGAGATCGGGGCTCTAAATTCAGCACGTTTCAAATTAAACCAGAGAATAAATTGCAGCGTATTTTGTTTCAAAAATTTTCGAGATGTTATCGCGATGGCTTAAATTCGGTAAAGGAACGAAGTGAGATTTGAAGTTTTAATGGGAAAGGGCGGGAAATTCGTGAATTTTGGCCCGACTGATCAAACGTATGAATCCTTCCCATCTGTCGCGTCATCTGTGCCCCCATTTCTTCCCCTTTACTAAACTCTCATTGATGACTACGTGTCTACTGCCGAGAGAACATTGCTTGGTGTCACTGAAGGCTACTTTACAACCATCTCAAATCGAAATATAGTAAACAATCCAATTACTTAGGTGCTCCAAAAGCTTGGATGTATTAGTAATTCTACTGCAAATAAAGCACAATAGAATTATAAATTTCCAAAATTTAGATATGCTGCTTATATAGCAGTCATATTTTGCTTATAAAACTTCAAATAATAAAATGAGATGATGTTCACATGAAAACACCTTAAAGTTAGTAGCATGAAAAATAGATAATGATAGAAAATGCCGAAATAAAATAAGCTTGCGTGAATTAATAATCAGAAAATCCATCCTTAACAATATCATATCCATTTGACATTCCACTAGAGAAATTTTCAATATCATTTTTGGATGGATATAATAAGATTTACATAAGCCAATTAAAGAACCATGGTCCCTACTGAATCAAGGTTGAAATGTATAGCAGAATAAAAACCAGTGAACATTTATATACTATATACGCTCATTCTACTTTATATGTTTCTATTTTGACCCAAAAATCGCCAGCTATCGCAATTACTATGGATGACGTAGAAGGCAATCTTTCCTAACATCAGATTCCTGTTCTCTTAACCGATAATTCTGCTTCTTAGACGGCTATAATATAGATTCCTGCATTTAATTCATTACTGGCAGTCATAACTGAAAGCCAGAAAATAGATTTTAGGCATAACGTGGCATTCATCAATCGCACTAAGATCTCTGGTAATTTAAAAGGTACCAAAATAAAAAAGAAGTGAAAGTACGAAGGGAGACGTATGGAGGCAATGAAAACTAGCTGGATCGAAAGTTTTATTGCTTTTCATGAAACTCCCATCTCATCTCCCAACCTCAACTCTTACATCATTATTCGTGACATGCCATTGAAGAATAAAAAAGATTGAATCTGTTTTAAACTTGCAAGGTAAACAAGATCGGACATCCAACCATCTAAGAGACAAAACAGAGGACCCCGGAACGAAATTTTCATTACCGCAACTCCAATATTCCAGTTTTTGCGATCTATTCAACTAGAATTCCTTGGGAATGTATTTTTCTTACCAACTAGATCCGCCCGTCAACAATAAACATATTAGCTCTCGAGGACGAATATATAAGCTCTACCGCTGAAGCATTCATTCCGGTAATTAACTCAAATAGCGCGCGATGATGGAACAACGGTCGAAGGTGTACCACTAATTTACGCTTGAGCGGATAGGCTCTTACCGGAGGCACGTGACAAACCTCAGAGGGCGCCCAATATAAAAATTGAAGGCCGATAGCCGAGTCCGCGAGAAACACACGCGCTCCACCACGCGACAGGTGACGTCATGGTGACGCAACCGGGAATCTCGCTTGATAGCGGAATTCTTATGCCAAAGACAAAAGTGGAGAAAGCGGAGCGAATGACATGAATGAGCCTCTCGTATGTCGTGTTTGTCTTCACAATGGAGTTTTCCACAGTTTAAGAAAATTACCAAGAGGCTCTACGGAACTCGAAATGAAAAGATTTCGACACTTGAGTCATAATCGCAGAGATACATATTTTTTTCTTCGTCCTCGATGGAAAAAAGTCATTCGCGTGAGTTCTGCAATTTCCGTCCCGGAGTCGCTCTGCTACAGTTACTTTTTCCGAGGAGAGAAAAATGTCTAAAACACTTTAATGAGCAAAGGATTGAATAACGCATTTTTTCCTCCACTGAGTTACATAACGATTGATATAGTACCTCCAATGTCGGCTTTCATCATAGGTAACCGTGAAACCATTCGTAAATAAGAAATTGACCGAACGCTTTCACTGCAATTATTTAGAAGTATTTTTGTCATTGACGTTCCCGAGATATCCAGAATTTTAAGCAGGAAGAAGTAACATAACTGTCAATTCCATTAAAAGATTATAATACTATTTTAATACCATAATTCAAAATAAAGAGGTAAAACTTAATAAATGCGTCGAAGTTTCCAATTTAGCTGTAAATAATAAAGCTGTAATAGAATAATAGCTGTAAATATAAACAATAAAGCTGTAGTCAAAGCCAGAAGCTTTTACGGGGTAACTATAGTAAGAATATATACTTGCACATAAGTTTCCATCAAAGCCAAACTTTTTCCCAAGAGTTAAACGCAATTATTTCCATAACATTTCCATAACAAATATTCATCACTCTGCACTAAAATCAATATCAAGTCACTAAGTTCAATAGCTGGCTGAAACCAAAATATTTTTCGTACCGTCCAGCAAACCTTTGGGCTAAAGATAGCACATCAATATTCGGCGAATGAACCATTGCATTTCCCCGAGTTCGAAACGTGACTGTAGTTTGACCTAATCTCATAACTCATGCACCCCTTCACTTCTTTGGCACAGCATTCGACCTGAACTTAAAAACGTTCACTTCACTCCATCATATGACATTTTTCGAGTTTTTAAGCAATCACACCCAAGACGCCATTCTGGAGCATTGAAGCCTTTTGGGATCCCGCCTTAGTTACTTTAGAATTATATATTCTATTAGGTCCTTAATTTTTAGCTGCTGGGAAATGATAGCAGTGGGAGAAAACACCAATAAAGTTAGTTTCGATAAAACTGAAGCTGATAGCAGTTTTAAATCTCAAACTCGTTTACAATGGTTAAAATATCCTTCCTCATCATATTTGCGATAGACTATTAGTTATCATTAACATGGACAGGCGGTAATTCGTAGAACTCCATTAAAATTAAAATCATTCTTTATAGTAGAAAAATTTCTACCCTCACAAAATATCTTAATAGAAAAAAGTAGTTGGAGAAATTATAAGTTATTTTTAACTTAATAGACAATTCTATTATGCAAGCTACATACCTTCGATTCGTTTCTTCATAACGATTTAAGATTCCATTCATTCCCGTATATTGTGTAAAATCTTCCAACAGGTTAAATATATTGTAACCAACGTTTCTATAGATGACACCTCCATTGTCATTAGGAAGTCAAATATTGACAAAACTGCAAACCCCAGTAGTGGAATTGCACCTATCATTTTTCTATGCTTTGACAGTTAATGTAAATAAGCGATATGTCAAATTGAGTTAAGCACCATCATGAAAAGGAATCTTAACGATAAAAACATTCTTTTCCGGTTAAGTTTCTTTCGCCCTCTTTGCAACCCTACGAAAAAATAACAATCTTTTTTTCTATAAATGCCACTGTTACGGTTACACGGGTGAACGTAGGCGACTTATTCAAATACAATGGGAAATCTCTCATGCCGCCGACTGAGAGTTACTTGATAGGACAGTAGGCCATAGATCGAACCGAACAACAGTTTCAACTTGATCGTGAGCAGCGTGATCGGCCAAAGTTGAGACGTCCGAGACTTTTGCGAATTTCTGTTGCGGAGGCTGACGCTAAAGGCGACTTCAAAGGAGTTCAGGCGTTTTCTCGTGCTTTTCGGACGGAATTCGTAAGAAATGATCTTTCGAATAATTTCAAAAGCTGTTGATTCTCAGCATCCGCCGAGTACATTCTTAAACGAGATGGACTTTTTATCCACTTTAGATGGTCTTCAGCCTTGAAATCACAGCAACTGATATGTGTTTTACGATAGGAAATTAAAGGAATTTGCCAACTTTCGTTCACCGACAAAGATGAATTTTTCAAGTTTCAAAAGTTTGAAATTTAATCGAAGCACTAATAAAATCATATGTTTTATGTAGTTAATAATTAGACACAGTGAATGTATACTAAGAACCCCACATTTTCCTCCATGGTTATATAAGAATATAATTGGCGTGGGAATAAAAGCATGGAATGAAGCCGCTGGAGTAATCATTTATAACGGGATAGGATTCGATTATCTCCTCTTCTCCTCGAAGATATGAAATGCATGAATAAAAGATTGAAGTATTCAAAATCCATCTTCTAACTGCTTTAATAATCATGTACACTTCTTAAGGTGGATGGAATGAAATTCGGAATTAACCACATTTTTGATTTAATAGAACGTATAACGATTAAGTTTTAAGATATCGGAGACATCTTTCCTTTCGATTAAGCATGAATGGAATCAGCTATCAAAATATATATAAATAACTATCAAAATGAAAATTTAAAGAAATACTACAAACAAAACCAAAGCTTTTAGGGATACTACATAACGACATATGATTGCTAAATGAATTGAAATACAGAGAATTAAATCTTGAAAGATCGTGATTCATGAGGGAAATGACGGTTGGTATTGCTGGAAAAATAATATTACTTGCAATCGATCTTTAAATAAATTGATTTGGAAAAGAGAAATGACTGCACAACCAGAGTAAATATAAAACAGGCGAAAATTGTCTTAAGAATGCAAATGGCAATATTTCGCAATGAAGTAAATTCTCTGCTGCGATTAAAATGTTGCGATCTTCTTTATTACACATTGTAGGTTCAGAGTAAGATTCAGGTGTGACATGCACTGCTCTGGAGAATGAATTAATTCATAAAAATTACAGAACGGTATTTTGAACATCTGCTAATGAAAAATGATACAGACTTTAAGAGAGCATTACCGTGGGAAAGTGAATGGTCTTCACTCTCTGAAGGCATACGCCCTCTCCCAAAGCCTTCTTCTAGCAGTGCCCTTCCACACCCTCGATACTCCTTGAGACTCCGATCCAAGGTCTTGCAAAAATTATTATAAAGAACAACGGCGACACGAGAGAGGAAAGAAAGGGTTAAAGAATGGAAAACACTGCTTCAGGATGGCATATCGATAAGAGCAAAGGACGCCCCAGTTAATAATGCCCTTTCAAAAGGAAGGGACGATGACAATGATTAATGACTAAGGAAAGAAGGGAGAATCGAATACCGAAACCGTTATTTTCTATGCGCAATCCCACCTTTACTTAGCATATTACAATTTCATTTTTATGAAGATTATTAGGAATATGAAGACCGAGTCTGATCATCTTGTTATCGGAGAGCTACATGCATAACTCAGCGGAGTGCACAGTAAAGGTCAACAAGATTAACTTAAAAATGTTGAGGGAGACGATTTTTAAAGGAATGTTACAGCAAAAATAGGAAAATACGCGATTATAGAGAAATAAGTCGATCAAAAGATAAATATAGAAAAATAGTGAGACAGTAAAACGACCAGAGGTTAAAATTAATTATTACGAACAATTTGAATTCAAATTACCATAAAATTTACCGATGAACGGAAAAAAAGCTTTTATAATCGTGATCGATGAGATGACGAAAGGCAAAGTATTCAAATCAATGTCGACCCATGCAGGAAACTGATCTAATAAATATTCACCCTAAAAAAGATACTTAACATTTAAAACATGAATTCTTTCGATCAATTAATTTTAGATAGTATTTTAAGAGTAATAACTTGATGTAAACTTTAATTCGTAGTTGAACAGATATGTTAATACATTCTACGAATCTGTTATCCAATGTAATCAAAGTAACGCATGCTCAATAATAATCATATTTGCTGAAAATCAATAATGTCCCCTACTTTTACACGCCTTCGTGTTTACCTATTCATATCAGGCACACCAAAATAGATTTATTTTGAAATGACAAGATCATTTACTAAACATATGACATATATTTACCAATGTCATATGTTGAATAGGACGATATCGAATCCGAGAGCGTTTCGCTTCCCTTAATGAGATTCACTACGACTTAATAAGCCTCTCTGGTAAGAATCGCGTCCAAAGATGGAGAGAACGTCTATCAATTTCCGAATAACAAATCTCCGAAGAGAAAGAGCGACGAATCGATGTCACCGTCGAGACTAAGGAATCATCGGATCAAATGGGCGTGTAGTCAAGAGGAGAGGGTGGAGCGATAAATGATGGGTTCTTACTCTCACAACAGATCCTTTCAAAGTCGATCCGGACGACCTCGCCCTCCTCTCATTTATGGATAAGAATTCCGACTATTTGTCCAAATCGTCGTGACTAGAAGTCCCCTAGATCTAAAAAGATCGAAGCATGAAGGAAACACGGTTTCCTCAGGGACAAAGTTCTTGTGGCATTTCTGTAAAGCGATCAGAGTTAGAGGTGAATGCAGGTATGAATGACGGGTTACAAATGACATGATTCTAATTTTTATTTCCTCTGATCACGGCATAGTAAAAAACAGGTAGATTTGAGCTGAATTCCCTTTTGGCACTGACGTACATACTGGCAATGGTTTTTTCGAGTTATCTTGATTTACTATAAGTTTATAATATGGGAAAATTCTAGCTAAAACTTCCCTTCCCCTAGTTCGTCCGCCTGTTTTTTAGATCTAGAGCTGAACTATTCTTACGGCTTACTATAAGGATGTATATCAAAATATCTTAAAATACACCAAATAAATTGATGAAGACACCGATGCCATTGCATTGGAGGTTTTCTCATCTTGAATATTTTAAAACACTGTGATAAAGTCTAGGTAAATTATTCTCCCATTAGAGCATTTTCAAATTTATACTAATAATTTCCGATATGGCAGGCACTAAAACCTCTCAAATACGTCTATTATAAAATGAGATGAACACAAAATATTAGCAAATGTCACATGAAAAGGTATAATTCCATCAATGAAATCTTTTTAACAGCGAAGATACTACATAATTTTCGAAGCCCTTAGAAGCAGGGCAATTTTTATTTTTTATTTAAATCTATTACAAGCAAACCATGTTTTTCACAATAATCTAGCACTTATCTTCAGAAATAGCACGAAATTGTGTACGATTCAATTTCATGTTAATGCTTCCTAGGCGAAGGAACATCCAGTAAAACACATGGAAATAGATAAAGAAGACCCTAATATACGTAGCAGCGAATTCTGAGCATTATCTGATCTACCACCCATTCATAATACGTATGCTTTGTAAACATTATCATTTTTACCACATGTAATTTAACGTAATATTCAGTAAAAAACCAGAAACGAAACAACGCTGTTTTAATGATGCCTTTTCTAAACTGCTAACATTTTGAATTAAAAGTTTCTTTCAACTTCGATTATCACATCAACCTTATTTTTTTCTCAAATAAGACAGCGTCGTTAATTCCTTTAAAAAACGCAAAAATCAAAATCAATTGAGTTCCTTTCCCAGCTAATGAAATGCAATTTATCGAGCAGCCGAAATTATATGCGCATAACTTTCCTTTCGCGTCTAAATTCACCTTTTTCTACCTAATCTTTATTTTTCTATCGATAGCTAAATATTTATATGCGCCAAAATGGCAATGGAAAATTTTCTACGGGTTGCTGAAAAATATTACCCTCAGAACAAAGCAATTTTTTTATATATGGCACGGAATAGAGGCATAGGTCGACCATAGATACGTCTGAATCGCTATATATCAAATCGTTTAGGTAAAATTAGCATTTTTGTTCCGCAAATGAAATTCGCTTTACCTCTACTGACAACGTTTTATTTCATCGAATTCCTACGCCGATCTCTGGCCCAAGAACGATAGTTTTTGTGAGTACATCAAGGATAAATCTAAGCCAAGGAATTTAACATTTTGCCACTCCTTCAGTTTCAGCATTTTCCGAATACGAAGCTAAATAGCGGGATAAGGAACGGCTTGAAATATAACTGTCGTAATTTTATATTTTTTTCATTCTAAATTTTCAAGAAATTTATTCAGAATATTGACTGAAATTTCTCCTACAAATCCTTGCAAAGCAACGAACTGCGATGTCGGGCGAATGACATATTTAATACAAAAATACTGAAATTACCTAATTCTATACCATACGTGAGACTCTTGTGTTGATAAACAGAATTTAAACTCTCCAAAACTTGGAAATCACGCGTTCATTTAGATTTGAAGCCATTAGTAATGCGTGGTAAATGAATTGAAATGTATCCGCATTCTGTGGGACAGTGACAAATAAAGAATTCTCCTTTTCACTTATCTTCCATTAATTGGGTATATTAGTGAAATTAATAGTAAGGAGAGCTAGAATGGCTTACAGTAAACCAAGTGACTTAGGTAATACCTGTGCATTGCATAACACCGATTAAGTCTAAAGCAAGGCTAATTGAAGTTAATTATTTGCAGAGGGAGCCGATGACCAGACTAGTGCAGCAGCCTCATGGTGGAACCAAGACGAAGGATTCCCGTCGTCGGGTATAGGGGGTAGCGCCCTCCCCTCAGCCGCTGGAACAACTGGCCCCTCATCGTCCGGTAACTCGGACTTCTTCTCCTCATCGCATGGTGTGCTGCAGACGCACCCTCCTCTCGGCGGCGACCTCCCGGGAGGAAGAAGCAGCAGTTTTCTCAAGCCTTTGTACGCTAACACAGGCTTCGGTTTAAATTTCGACGGAAGGCCCAACCAACCGGGTCTCTCGAGTCCTGATGAGTGCGCTAGAGCTTGCAGAGATGATGAACCTCCCAAGGTCTGCTACTACAGATTCAACCTCGAGTTTTACACTACTCTTGGAGCGTGAGTAAAAATTAGGCTTTATTTGGTCTTGGCTATAATGATATATCCTCGATGTAAGTTTGGAAACCGTAAGAGGAAACCGCTTAGCATAGTGGAACAATATTTCAGCTCCATCAGAAATTACAAAACTATCCAGTTCCCACTTAATGTCCTATGGAAGTTATTATCCTCCTTTGTAATGTCAGCTCAGATTACGAAGGAGCGTTGGTAAACCATTTAAACGGTTTAAATTAAATCGTCCTAAATATATAGTAATTGCTTCCATCTTATGCCTCATCCTTTAGTTCAAGCTAAACAACTTAGATAAATTCATAAAGATACAACTATAAAAACCCAAATTGATATCCACTTTCACTGTTATTTTTTCAGAGCTTGTCAGCTGTGCCTACCAAACAATACTAATCACTGCCAGTGTGTGCTCGGTGATGGTTTTGAGAAAGGTGTTCTGACAATCAACAGACAGATTCCTGGACCAAGCATTCAGGTGATTAACATCAGGGTGACATAACTGCATCTACATAAATATATTGATGCCGCCTTTCGGCGTGTGACAGGGGGTGCATAAACCTCCTGAAGAAACTATTTTCTTTCTACAATTAAGAAACTCAAAAATCTTTTTCCATGGAAACTTAAGTAGGAAATAATATATTGTACCCAAGAAATCAGGGTAAAGTACTCAAAAGTATTTTGCTCCTCACTGATATTGCCAAATACTATAGTCTTTTTATGGAAAATAATTGGTAACTTTATAAATAAATGAATTCTCATTCTATTCTATATTCATGAAGAAGTAGTTTTTATCTTAATTCGATAAACTCAACCCAATCAAACCTACTCTTTTACTCACAAAAGGTTTGTGAAGGGGATAAGATCGTCATCGATGTAGACAACCAGATGCAGGGTATGGAAGTGACTCTCCATTGGCACGGTCTTTGGCAGCAAGGAACCCAGTACTACGACGGTGTGCCCTATGTTACGCAATGTCCTATTTCGGAGGGAAGCACTTTCCGTTATCAATTCAAGGCTGGTAACCCAGGAACGCACTTCTATCACGCCCATACAGGTAAACTTCCTTAATTTTGTTTTTCTATTTAAAGAGATGGTTGTTTCCAATTTCGTTCAACTATTCTATTTCCAGTCTGAGTAAATATTCTCATCTAGGTATAGATATCAAAATACCATGCATATTTTCCGTTCTCAATGCATGAAACACTCGAAAGGTCTACAGATGGAAATCCATCTCTATCAAATAATGCAGATGAGGAATAATTCTTATGATTTGCTTCTAAACTTCAAAGGAAAGCAATTGAAGTAGAATGAGTTACGTACGATGCGTAGTACTGAGCAGTAAGAATATTATGACATAATCTTGAAAAGTCAATGTAAATAAACGCAGTATTTTAAAATTTAATACCAGGAGAAAAATATCCGCGAATTTTAAGTCGTCATGTCTTCTCAAGACTTCCAATCACCTTTAAAAAATAAACTTCAAAGTTTTTAAGTTTGCTCTTCTCGGATTCTTCATTTAACATTAGATCATTTGAAAATAAGGACATAACTTAATAGCCAGGTTTCTGGAAATGTCAAAATGTTCATGGCCTTTTGAAGCCAATTTGTCCAGAAATAGTTATTTACGCCAGTATTTCAGTAATTGAATAATTAAATTTAATTAAATTTAGTATAAATTTTTAGTAAATTTAATCAAAGTCAAAGATATATTTAACGAACAATTCTAGATCTCACATTTCTCTGAGCATTCTTTGATATACTCCATGCAAAAAATATTCAAAGCTCATGGTTTGACCCAGAAAATAATTATTTCTGAACTTTTGGAATAGGTCTGCAGAAACTGGATGGTCTCTACGGAAGTTTGGTCGTGCGTCAGACACCTTCGGAGGAGGTTCACGCCCACCTCTACGATTACGATCTCACGACTCACGTAATGCTGGCCAGCGACTGGATGCATGAAGTGGCTCAAGAAAGATTCCCAGGTCGCCTACAGAGAACTCCTGGCCAAGAACCAGAGAACATTCTTATCAACGGAAAGGGACAATATCAGGTAAAATGATTTCGCCTTCTATTTAACCCAGCAAGTGAGAGCGCATTCTTATGAAGGAGGAAGAAAAATGCTCTAATTAAGAGCTACTAAACAGAAAAAAATCTCGAAATCATACATCACTATACAGTTTGAGCGTAAATCATAAATAAATGGTCTGTATATTATTTTGATGTATATTTAAAGCATCCTGAAGAAAATTTCCTTTCTCTATCGGGGACCACATTCATCATTCAGTCTCATAAGAAAGGCCGGGTGTAAAGCCATCAGGCCACTCTTGTGATGCGTGTTTTCTACAAACGAATAGTTAAACATCGAAATTTTACATGAATAAACGAATGCATTCACAGAGTAAATAATGAGTTCAAGATCTAAGGCAAAACTAACTTTTGAGTGTTGCGCTGAAGTTACGAATTATTTTTTTCCGTGCTATCCGAGGGCTGTAAATGTTAATTTTTCTTTTCTTTTTTACAGGACCCTAATACTGGATATATGACTAATACTCCTCTTGAGGTTTTCACCGTCACTCCTGGCCGCAGGTACAGATTCAGATTCATCAACTCCTTCTGCACAGTTTGTCCCGCACAGCTTACTATTCAAGGCCACCCATTGCTTGTTATTGCATCCGATGGAGAGCCCGTACACCCAGTCGTAGTCAACACCATCATCTCCTTTACTGGTACGCAAAAAAAATGGAGATGGAAATTCCACATTTCAATCGCATGAATTAAGAAATCTTGGTTACTAACCATTCAGACGCCATAAATTCCATTCTCGATTGTTTTTGGCGATATTATCTCCCATTTAGTATAAAAATAATCATAGCGCTGACATATCTTTAAGAGAAATTTAAAATCGCTATCATTGATACCCAAGTAATTAATTATTTGTGTAATTAATTTTCAAATGCGAAGAAACCCTTTCAGGTTAACACTGGTCGATTCAAGAGACATTATTATCTTTGAAAATTCGGAGGCAGTAATGTGCTGAGTGGACCTGGATGTTGACCCGATAGGAGTTTCTTCGATGCAAAGGAGAGCTGTTGACCAAATTTCAAGCTTATCTAAAGTGAAATTTTCATCTTCACAAAACTGGAAGAAATGTTTCAAAAAGAAATTAAGACTCCAAGAAATATTCTGAAGCCTCATTATCTTCTCAGGTGAACGATACGACTTCGTAATCACGGCGGACCAGAACGTTGACGCTTACTGGATTCAAATTCGAGGCCTTGGTGAGTGCGGAAACACGCGAGCCCAGCAACTGGCTGTTCTGCGGTACGCACGTGCGCCATATGAACCTCTTGCTCCACGACCGACTTATGATTACGGCCTGGCTCAAGGAGTGGTGAGTAAACGAAATTTTTAATTGAAATATTAAAATTTCACCGCACGCAGCCATCTGCCTGAATGAGGCTGCATCCCTACTTCGTCATTCCTCATTCCCATTCCAACTATCAAAATTCTATCATCTCTAAATTTTCTTCACTATCCCTCTCTCTTTCTGGATAGTATGCAATGAAATCTGATGGATTTACAGGACACCATCTAATCGATACGCCAAGTTACTCGATGACAGAAATATTTGATATTTAATAATAATAATAACCCACTTATATATTTTATAAAATATAAAATATTATTTCTACAAAGTTATTCCTTTAAGTTTAAATAAAGAGGACAATAAAGACTAAATTCAAATTTCATCAGACTTGAATTCTATGATTACCGGAGTGGAGTTTTGTAATTGGATGTACAGATAAGATCAGAAATCAGGTGATATTTGCAAATAATACCAGAAGAATTTGATAAATCACAGTGATTAGAATAGAAAATGTACTGATGAGACATGGTTAGGTGGAAACCAAAAGAGGTATCCTTAAAAGTGCATCCATTGACAGCTAAGATCATTATGATCATATGGGTCCCAACTGGAAACTGAACCCAGAACTACTTTCATCAAAGTCAAACACTCTGCCTATTTGGTTACCTGGAAACTATAAACAAATTAGTTAAGAACATTTTAAATAAACTTTGGGGAAAAACTGAGTCATCTCTGAATAAAACAACTATATGAATTGTCATTAAATGACAGGCAGAATAAATAAACTCAAAGGACAACACAGATTCATACATTGGTAACTTTCCCCATTTTCCTATCCTAAGTAAGAAACCTTACAATTGGTGATACATTGGATACTCCTGCACAATTTTCTGTCATTGAATACTTTTTCATAACAAATGCAATCATACTATCTTTTGAAGTAAATCATCTAAATCCTTTAGATACATCATGGCTTTCCTCTAAGATTGTTCACCATATATGATCTGTTAATGACCGGACTTTCTCCTTCTTTCACTTACATTCTCATCATAAAGTGAAATCTTATGAAAGAGTACTAATATGAAATTGCAAAGAAATGTAACTGAAACAACTATTTTTGAAATACTATAACACCATAATTCAGCAACTAATTACCAAGCCCTATTGACCAGCCTTTCATATTCCCATGGAGTACAAGTATCCCAGGTTTACCTGATCAATTTAGTGGCATAATGAAGATTTCATTTATGATGAATACGTATGTGAAAAAATAGTAATTTTATGATAATGATGAATATCTTTTACAACAATGAGTTCTGTTGCTATTATCAACTGCTGTTCTAATCCCAACAGGTCCTTAATCCCCTTGATGCAATCTGTAACGTTGAGCGCCCTGATGCTATTTGCGTGTCTCAGTTGAAGAATGCAAGATCTGTTGATGAAGGAATACTCCAAGAACATCCAGATGTCAAAATTTTCTTGCCCTTTAGGTTCCTTCTATATCAGCCTGAACAACTGTTCCAGCCTCATCTTTACAATCGTTTCTTGGGTAAGTAAACTTTTCCTGTGGTAACTTTCCTTTAGATAACTGATTCATGTAATTAATTGGGAATTTAATAATTATGCAAAACTAGAGTCAGATAATTAAAGAATTGTATTTTTATGATAGAATTGTAATCCTGAGATACTGGATAAAAATGGAGATCATTTACTCACAAATTAACATTCATACAGTTAAAGATTACTTCCCACTTGATTAGTTTGTAACCCCTTTCTCTGAATAGAAAATGTTTTTGATCTAAATTATACAAATAAACCAATGATTTGTTTTATACCTACAGTGGCTCCAAATGGTGATCATGTTATCAGTTTAGTTGATGGCATTTCCTTCGTCTTCCCACCATCACCACCACTTTCTCAAGTTGAAGACATTCCCCCTGAGATGTTCTGTAATGGAGACAACAGACCCCCTGATTGTGGGGAAAACTGCATGTGCACCCACAAAGTTGATATCCCTCTTAATGCAATTGTTGAAGTTGTTCTTGTTGATGAAGGTAAGTTTAAAAGGCTTGATCAAATCTAAATATGTACCATGCAAGTTGTCTTTCTGTATATGGCATGGGATGCATAAGATATTTAACCAAGTCTACTATCACTAAGCTTTTCCCTCAAAGGTTTTACTTTTGTTTTGGTAGATTTAGAGCAATTTGTGAATATAAATTACTTAAGTGATGCCTAACTTAAAAATTATAAAATTAAGGTAAAAGCAGAAGAAAAATCCCATAAATATCTCACCTGTAATTCAGATTTTTCATGATTAAATTAATGAACATCCTTTTTCTGCCTAACAGTTCAGCAGCCAAACTTGAGTCACCCCTTCCATCTCCACGGATATGCCTTCAATGTAGTAGGTATTGGACGCTCACCTGACCAGCAGATCAAGAAAATCAGCTTGAAGCATGCTTTAGATCTTGACAGAAGAGGACTTATTCACCGTCAGTTCAATCTGCCACCTGCCAAGGATACCATTGCTGTGCCTAATAATGGATATGTAGTCCTGCGATTCAGAGCAAATAACCCAGGTATGTCACTATTAAACTAAATTTAAAGAGCTATTAAAATGCTAATATATTACATTGATGAAGAACTTGAGACATAACAAACATGTATGTTAGCATGATCTGCTTCCATGCAAACCATTAGACTACAGTCAACCAAAATTTGATTTTCCTAAGATCTATTGGCTCTTAATCATAACTTTTTCGTTAAAATATGAAACTCTTGGAATAATTTTTACATATAATATTATAAAATTAAATTTAGAAAAAAAAATCTATATCATTCAGCAGCAAATAATCATTTAATAATCAGCCAGTCACAAATTATTGAATCTCCCTCAGCAATCAATTGGTTCATCAGAACCATCCTGATTGCCAGGCCTGATTTGAATAGATGAAGCATTAAAAAAAGATAGTACTAAAAGCATTCCTTATCCATTAAAGGTGATGTGTTCATTTAGATTAAAATAGCCACTCTATACCAAAGATTTTTGGGAAAGAAAAAGCAATGGTCAGAAACAAAAGAAATCTTGCAGGGGAATTCTCTCCGCCAAAAAGCCTTTATTCCAAGTAAGACAAAAGAAAAACATCAGATGATGGAAGAATTCTCAAACCAGAATATGCATAAATCAATCAAATATATAAAGTAATATATAAGACAAATATATATAAAATTATAATATTATATATATAAATATTATATATATAAATTATAATATTATAATATTATAATATTATATATAATAGAATATTTTATTTAACATTAAATTATTATAATATAAACATAATTATCTTTTCTCATAAAAATGAAGAACTGATTTTTAGTTCAACCATGTAAACAATTTTGATTTTTGTATTAATTTTCATTCACATAATCAATACTATATAGTAGTATAACCATCCAAGATAACCTGTTCATCACTTTGCACTAATAACTGTTACAGACTTTAAATGTCTGCACAGTCAAATATATTCTTGCATCATTTGGGTAATTCTTTGAAAATAAACCATAACAAATCATCTTTGGTGTCCATCTTATATGGTAATGAAGTGATAAGAGAAATGAAAAATACTTTCATTAGATTAGCCCTATGATATTTCATGCATTCTTTTCCCATATATCAATCTGATATAAATTTTATTGTAAATAATATACTCCATTATTAACAACAACAAATCTCTCTTTTTTACAGGTTACTGGCTATTCCATTGTCATTTCCTGTTCCACACAGTGATTGGTATGAACTTAGTGGTACATGTAGGAACACATGCAGACTTACCACCTATACCACCGAATTTCCAAAGATGTGGTGATCATTTACCTCCAATAACATTCCACTGAGACAACTGATTCCCTCCAAAAATATGGAGGAAATTGGTTGACACCAAATGTACAGTCTTATACTGTGTCATTTCATCCCATTGTAAGCTTACATCTCACTTTCTTACATTTCTCTATATTCATCTATTGTACAGCTGTTCCTCATCTTCTTCAAGACTTAATGCATGTGCAATATTGCTATATCTGTGTTTATAAATGAAATGACAATCAAATTTCTTGATGCAAGCGATTTATGAAAATTGAAGAGCATCAAGTCTCTCTTTTTCATATATTTGCTAGCTATTATTTATGATTAAGGCTCTCAGTAGCAACCCAAGGTTTTCCAGTTCTAAACTGATTATGAAGACCTGCTATCCTTGCCACATTTTGTACATAAACGAAAATTGAAAAATGCATCAAACTTAGCATTTGTTGACTGAGAGTAGAACTTCTAGTGAATCTAAATGTCTTTTAGTTTAAACTTCTTTGTATCTACTCATTACTCATTCACAGCTTTTCTCATGGTCAATTTCTAGAATGAGAGAGTCATAATTTCTTACTTATAAGCCAATGGGTCATATGTACAATTTATCTAATTTGCACCCTTTAAAGAACACAAAGGGTTAGTCATGGCAGGGCCACAGATGTAGGAGATTTTTGGGTTCAAAAATTACTGAAATGTACCTTGATAAGAGCATAGGGACATTTTAACCATATGGATAATGCATCCTCCAAAATGAACCTAGCTATGGTCCTAATGCATCCTATCAGTGATTAACTAGCAAAAGTACACGATGGCACCAGACCTCAGCTTTCCTAAATCTACGTTGTTTATTTTTAACCTATGCAAAATTCCAACTCTCAGGGTCATTACACTTATCATTAATCCACCACCACATTCTTGGATCACCTATCATAGGAAATACGAGATGCATTGTACATATGACAAGCTTTATTTAAGAAATGATAAATGATAAAACATTAATGCCTTTTCATGAAAACTATCACTCTAAAGGTAAATTATCAGAAATATCCCTTTAACCAGCAAATGGGATGTTTACATGTAAGATGCTGGAGCGGAAATGAAAATGTATATAATTTTAATTCTGTATCATATGTTGTTAATGATTAAGATATTTCAAATGGATTTTGGGGATCACAATCACACCATCTTCCTTTCAATTAGCGCCAACTTCAAAGAAAAAACTCAAAGATGGAACTGTGATAAAGTAAAACTTATTAATTGTCTAAAATTATTTTATAAATTATATTTTTATATGTTACCAAATCTTGAAATTCAGCTCAATGATGTATTTCAAATTGAAATCAACTATTTCAAGATCAAATTTGTTCACATTAAGTCAGCTGAAAATTGTGAATTTGATATGAGTCAATTTTAAAAATTTTAATTGGCATTTAAAGGAGTATTTTCGTATTGTAGCAATAAACTTGTTGATTAAATTTTGTAAGATTTTCTTATGCTACCTAAACCCTGTAAATAAATTTTGTCACTTATCTATGTTATGGAATAACTTAAATAAAATAAATCAAATAAAGATTTAAAAACTCTAAAACCAAGTTAATATGAATAAAGTGTCACCAAATGAAAGAAAGGAAAAATACAAAGGAGTACCAACAGCTAGCAATGATATCTACCACAGCACAAAAATTCCTTTTCTGGATAAATGAATTTGTATTCAAGTATTCTCCATCACAGTCACCATCAAATTAATTAGCTGTATACAAATAAAATAATTATGATGCAACTGTAGAATTGAAAAAGATACTCAAAAACAACAATTAACTAGTTAAAAATTTTCCAAGAAAATCTTGTCTATTTTCGTTCCAGAAGTAATCAATGAAGTATCAATAAACACATTGAAACTTCTAATAGAAAAGATGTCAACATTGATTATTCCATTATAATCTCATTTTTGAATCAATATGCAAAAGGAAAGTAAGGTACAAAATATCTCAACAAGAAAGATAATTTTCACCCTGAAATTTAAAAAAATGTCACAAACTATGTTCTGAATATTGTAGCTGTTTTCCCATAGCTATCTATTGTAATTCATTTAATTATTCGTTATCAGAACCATTTTAATGAAATATGCAATTTTCTTAAAATCCTCAAATGTACTTTCACAGTAAAATTATCAAAATGGAAGAAAAGAGCAAGAAAATTCCCATTCAAATGCCTATAAAATATTCTTTCTGATATGCCATTGATCAATATAATGCCACATAAGTAATTTATTTCGATTTTACTTATCCACCTCAATCATATTCAAAAGTAGTTATGACAAATTGCTTATGAAAACAAATAATAATTAAAAATTTTGTAAAGATAGGAATACTACCTGGATTTCAAAAATAAATTACTAAATTATGTTTTGCAATCGAGCTAACAAGAATGAATAAAAATACATTTTAATAAGTTTTCAATTTCAAGGTTTTGCGATTTCTTTCGAAGACATTCACAAATATGTTTTAATGAAAATGGACATTCCAAAGATGCTTTATTTTTCAAAATTATAGATAATCAAAGTGATTAAGAACTACTTCTTATAAAGATTCCTTATACCTATCAATATGTAAATATTAAGATAAATTTAGATGCTTTTATAAATCCCTCAATGTTGAGAGTTTGAGTAAATTTTGAGTACAAAACTTTCCCTTCTAATATCATTAACATTTCTAATTAGCATGAAAATAAATCATTCAAACTGGCTTTTATTTTTAAGGTATAAAAACAGCGGTTGAAAATAGGGAGCTTAATAAAGGGAAATATGCATAATGGAAAGACAATTAGCAACATCATATTGTAAGAATTCATGGACTGCAAAACAAATACGACTTGACTTTTTTTTCTATTGTATATTTCAATTACTTGCCATGTAAATATGTAAAAATGCAATACTGTAAATAATCAATAATGATATACAATAAATATATATAAAATAAGTTATTGCTGCGACATATAAAATGATATATCCCATCATCCAGCAGTAGCGGGATGGATTTTAGAACCCAACCTAAGAATTTCATCCGTTAAACTTCCAAAGTTGGTGTGAGGCGTATTAACGTTTGTTAAGTAATAGAGCCTTAACTAAAATTATTAGAAATAGAAACTGATTTTCGTATTGCATAATCCCCAAGGCAACAGCAGATAGTATAATTGCTTCCCACGTTTATATCAGTTTTGGATTTTATGATACAATAAGTACTTTTCAAGCAGCCATTTGTTAAAATATTGTAAGAAAATGAGTAATCGCGAGTCTTAAATTAGGTTAACACATAGGTTTTAAAATACCAAAAGAAGTAAAATACTTTAAATTATACAATCATACTAACTATTAGAATAACACTTACAGTAATGAGTTAATAATCTGAAGTCCTGTCATAATAATTTAAATCCTTACTTAAAGAAACTCAGGTACTTGCTTTCCGTACTCCCCGGGTGTACAGGTGCGTTATCTACAGGCGGCCGTTCGAATTATAATTTCTTCCATTGCTCTAGAGATGGTAGCACTAGGTAGCACAAGGCCAGAAGAGACGAGGAGCCAACCTGATTTTTAACACCCACTGGTGGGCGATTTGAAGTTTTCAAGTGAGTGATTCAAGTTCTCAGTAGGGCGGTGAGTATTTCGTAGATGATATAAAGGGTTGATTGTAGGGATAATGACATTGATGTAACAACAAGAAAAATTTTTAATAGCTGTATTATATAAATTAATTGTTTCAATAAAAAATTCTGCTATTATAAATGCATTTACCAAAATTATTTCTAAGCGCTAAATTACGTTATTGAGAAACTAAGGAAATTATGTTACAATGGTATTATATTATGGTACAATGTTGAGCGGTGGATAGGTGATAACTAAAGGTGGGTAACAAAGTGAACAGTAGGTAAAGATGTTTGGACATAAAGATTAATACAAATTTTTATTTTTAAATCGCCATTATCATCTGTAATTGCTGATTTTATAAGATAAACTAAGGATGAAGGTGAACTTAAACCAAATGGAATTTTTTTCTGAGGCATTATTTTCGGTGCTGAAAGGTTGTTTAAATCTTTCGTTTTGTAAGGAAGTTTTCAAAAGTAAAAATAGCAACATGACAGGAACTCAAACCCAGATCTCCATCTTTCTGGGTGGGTATTCCTTCGATTTTAAAGGATGTGCATCTAAATTTGCTAAGACATTCATCCTTCCTCATTCCAGAATATTTGATTAAAGATCTCAGGTTCCTTTTTATTTCTTAGACTATTTAAATCATTTTTTAAGTTTCGAAGAGAGAAAGGGATATTTAAAGAATCTGTTTATGAGGGAGTGAAAACAAGCCACTTTTTGGGAGTATTGATGGTTGGAGATTTAAGGGATGATAGGATCATTTAGGATGATTTCTTAAAGATGGAATATTTTGACTTTTGATTTTCGACACAGATGGTTAGGTCTAACAAGAAGAGGCCTACAGATCGATGTAGAAGGATCATAATGAAACCTACTTAGACTTGAAAATAGACAGAGAGATAATAAAAAGTGAGGTGGCTTTTGTTCTCATAGGGCTCAAGAGGTTCAAGAGAAGAAAACTTTTATTTAACTTTTAAAATTTCATGTTACTAACTGACTCTTAAAGAGGACAAACCTGCAACATGATGAGCAATTCAGGCATGCTGTGAGAAAATTATTCTGCTAAAATCCACATCCATGTGTCAATCGTGCAATGTTTACTTTTATATAAAAGTTACATGATCTTTGCACAGTTCTGGAACTTTGCCTACATGCTTCAGCAGAAAAGAGATGTTTCCTCACTTGAGGATAGCATAAAAATTCATTCAAACATGCACCATCAACCACAGCAACATTCAATTACATGCTACAATTTGCTTGGTTTCAAAATTGTTTTTATAATATACGCATTACTACATGATCACCAGTAACCACTAATCCACCAATATCTCTTCTGGAGAAAACTAATGTTGATATAGAATAAGAATTTAAGTTTTTTCTTTTGAACCTAGGCTTATGGGAACAAAAGCAGCCTCATCTTTTACTATCTTTCGGTCTACTTTCATATGAAGTAGCTTTTATCATGATCAATTTAGAGGTCTTTCCTTGTAAGAAATTAAGGGCTATCAACAAAAAAATAAAATTAATATCGAACCGTTTTCATAGTTCTCAGATGCATTATATAAACTTGAATCCACGTTTCAAACACTATCTTCATCACTTTTCATTTGATTCTTTCTTCAACAACCTTCTTAAGACTAAATGTTGACACCTTCTCACTGTATATTAAGTTTAGGTCACACTGTTAGACAATTATTTCTACTGACAATAAGATAAATTACAAAATAAAATCAGAATCCTTCATATTACTTCAGTTTTTGTAAAGCAATCATTTCAAGCAGATTCAGGAGTGGCTCATAGCTACTTTTCACTTCATTGATTGCTGTTCATTTGATACCACCGATCCAACTCCTTTCTCCATCCTTGTCTGACTCAAGATTAAATTTCCTTTTACTCTACACTATCAAACTTTCTTGGTCCACATAATTTTATCACAGATATGAAAAATTATTAGGATTTTCAAGATTATTTTAAGCACGAAAAATTTTTCACTAATTTCTATACATTTGTTATTTAATCTCATTTTCATTTCTGGCCGTGAAATAAAAAAGAGAAAGAAACCACTTTTCCTAGCACTGAAAAAATGAAATTTATGGAGAAGTAGTAGTATTGTAAAAGTGCTTCAACATCTAAAATCATTTCACTTATATGGATCCCCACTGGGAATTGAAACTGGGGCCACCTTTGCTGTAGGCTAAGAAGCTGCCCCTTTGGCTATCAAGGTGCGCTGAAATTTATGTAACATATCATTTGAATATTTAGCACAACTGAGTAAGTAAGAGTGTGGGCTAATTTCAATTTACTTCTGTGTGTCATTTAACTGGAGAATCATTTACATCACAGTACAACCTTCATCAAAATAAAAAGCAATCACAGAATTATGAAAATAGGAAAAACACATTTTAAAATGTATTTGCTATGGAAACTTTAATCTGCAACAAAATTAAATATAATTTAAGGCTTTCCATAACTCATAATTAAAGCATAATACACACATATAATATCTATATATAATACATAAATATACATATAGAATAACCATACATATTACACACATATATATAATATACATATATAATACTCCTACATTATATTTGATAGCTTCTAGAGGACTAGAATCAAAGTACCACTGTTAACTTAACAATAAAAGAAAAAATACTAGAGTGAGACTAGATTAGACATTGAATTAATATTTTCAATGTGTTTGAGAGAGATATTCTTACAGATTCACAAGATGGATTATCCTTTGTGGCTTGAAACAATGATTTACATGTTTTCCACCAGTGATGTATTTTAATAATTCATGGACCTGTTACATAAAATTCTAAAAATTACCAGCAGTGAAAAGTTTCTTATAATCAGTAATAATTTCATCACAAATCACACACTTCATCAAAGGGCAGGAGTGGAATGAATAGTGACATGAGAACAAAATTATCAGGAACTGATAAAATTATCTCCTTCAAATTATATTTCTCCAATATTCAGACAATGAATGGTGACAAAAAGGACCTTATGTAATCCTGGGAATTTTTCCAAACTCCCAGGATTACATAACCATCACATGTTTCTTCCTGGATGATTTGAAAATTTCAATAACAAACTGTTCCTAAAATTGCTAACTTTTAAATTAATGATATCCACTATGTATGAATGTCTCATAAACCTTTCAATGCTGGTAAATTTTGTGAAAAAAAACATAATTTTCAAGATGACAAGACAACCTCATGAAAAATGTGTCATGAGTCAAGAGCGAAAAAAAAGTAGAATTCTGGTGTTGATCACCAAAAGGCATATTTTGATGGATGCCTGTTGAAGAGTTTGGCATCTGGTGTACATCTATGGCTGCCATCTATGGCAACATTCAATGGGTTAAACAGGCCCAACATAAGAGGTTAATCTGTATACATTCTTATACCTTTTAAACCAACTTATACTATCTCAGATTTTAGCACCAATTATTGCTCCTTTTTTGTACTGTAAATATAACTAAAGCTGCAAATAGTACATCTTTAATTAACATAGGTGGGCACTCATATTACCGTTTTACCACAGATTAATTGCACATTTATAAGATTTTTCACCGACATTTACTGAGAAGTAACATATGCTCATACAGCATAAATATATTTATAATTCAATGAAATGAAGTTCATATGTACATCTCCTACCTCACACTACCTAGGAAAGAACAGTACAATTAATATGCGCATCAAAACAATAGTAAATTTAAGGCAAAAGAGTGTTTTTTAAAATAATGCTAGCAGATGCAAAAGAAAGATTTCATCAGAATGTTTCTTCAGGGAATATAAATTTCAAATTTTTGAGAAAAATATAAGGGTGAATTAACTCGAACTTGGGATTAAGTCAAATCATCAAATCAAAGTCACAAATCTCAACAAGCAAAAAAACACAAACAAGGTAAAATAATCATGAAGAATCGCATTGCAAATCATCGCAAGATACAGGAATGCATCAATAAATCCTCACCATAAAGTTACAGAGAGTCTATAATGATAACTGTTTAAGAGTTCAGTTGTAAATAAGTTGACAAAATTAACTGAACAACACAATCGATTGTAATTATAAATTTGAAGTAAAAGAATGGATAGCATTAAAATTTATATTTTGTAAAGAAAATATATAGAACAAAAGCCAAAAAGAAGTATAAGAAGCTAATTTATAGGTTCTATGCTATCGAGTACCGAATTGTAGATGAAATTTAGATGCATAGGGTTTAGGATAAAAGTAGTATTTACTAACGAAATGAGCAAACTGAAAGTGAAATAGCACATAAAACAGAAAATGATAAATATTCTATCATCGATATTACGCATAACGTTGTACCGATGTTTACTTTTTATCTCTCGTATACAAGCAAGTCAATAAGGTCCTGTCTTTCCTGTTCCATTTTGAGAAGAGCCTGGCGTTGCACTCTCAGCCGTTCCAGTGCCATTGCATTTTCTTTAATGAGGACCTAAAATTTATTAACCATTTACTTCAGGCATAAGTTTAAGATAGCCAAAAGGGATTGGTAATTATTTATTTCTTCAAAAGTATACCTTCAAATGCTGCTCACGCAATTCCCTCGTTCTGGATACAGACTGAAGCATATTATGAATACCTAAAGCTCTAATTTTTTCAGCTTCCAGTTCCTTTGCTACGTTATCGATGACAGCTAGAAATTCGCCGGTAATTTCATCAAATTCAACAACAGCTGAAAAAAATATCTGTATATAAATTATTTTCCCCAGAAGGAAATTATTTAATCTTTGTTCGCTTACATAAAAGTAACGCCGCTGTGAAAAAACTACATACTTGAAGCACAAAAGCAACAGCACAAAATTATTTGTGATTATCAAATTTTGAATTATTTCATTAAAAAAACGCTTAGCACTTCATATTCATTAATAATTTGCAGAATTACTTACTACTGTTTAAAGCTTTACATTCATCTTTTATCTGGTTTGATTGAATTGCAACCGATGGATCAACAACCCGTAATTTGTTTAAATCATCAAAATGAAGGCCAATTTTACTCAATGGTTCACTCATATTTCAGAAATTGCTGGTAGGATCAAAATCAAATCACGAAAGGGGAGCTTTAGTAAATTTTCTAGCTTTTCCAACAGCTATTGATTTTTCGAATGCACGGTGACGACTTGAATCACTGGCGGTAATTACCGTCACTATTCGCATTTACTCCTGAACTTTTCCTAGCGCAATTCTTCGATGATATTCCTACCAAATCATCACCGATTAAGGAGAACATACTCTTCGATGATCAACAGAAATATGTAAGAAGTCTATACGTAAAATACAATTTCCCTCGCAAATACACAAATTGTAAATGTTTAAGTTGCTTGTACTGTTAAATAAGTTTGCAGCGCTATGAAGCGGTTGGTCCTTGAAGTTACAGTAGCTGAAGTGTTATTTTTCTGACGTCTATATGTGAGATTTTTTTATATGAACCGGGTGTGACTAAAGGCATAATTTGAGTGACATTGCACGATTGCAAATTTTATCCTTTGTATCATTAAATTATTTGTATTCCACTTTTGTGCTAACTGGCCATGTTCTCGTGTGAGTTTCGAAAAGCAATATGCTGTGTTTATGACCATTGTGTAATTTAATTTTAACCTTTACATCAGGGGTTTTGGTGAATACCTTTTTTCCTTAGGATAGCATTAAAAAGTCAATTTTCATGTAATCGTATTTTCTTTGTAGGTGATTGACTGATTCTAGTCATTGGCAAGCGATAACTTAAACATCTCTGAGTGCGTTTTCCTAGTCATCGACAAACAATCCTCAAAAATTGCTAACATAAACGTATTAGATTGCTCGACTATGTCGGGTGATCATAAAACACTGATCAAAGGAAATCCATCTCAATATGTGAAATTAAATGTCGGCGGATCCTTACACTATACTACTATTGGCACATTAACTAAACATGACACCATGCTCAGAGCTATGTTTAGCGGACGGATGGAAGTCCTGACCGATTCAGAAGGTATCGTAAAGTAAATATAAATGATCTATTTCAAATGACTTGCGAATGGCTTATATATGATTTTTCTTTTCAGGTTGGATTCTTATTGATAGATGTGGTAAACATTTCGGGACGATCCTCAACTTTCTGCGTGATGGAACTGTCGCTTTACCTGATAGCTGCAAGGAGATTGCTGAACTTCTTTCAGAAGCCAAATACTATTGTATAGCTGAGTTGGTAGAATCATGTGAACAAGCCTTTGCTAGACGTGAACGAGATGCTGAACCAATCTGTAGAGTTCCTTTGATAACATCCCAAAGGGAGGAACAATTACTCATTAGCTCAACAACAAAGGTAATTATGTCATGTTTACTTCGTAAAATTTTGTTTCAACGAAGTACATATGTGAAGTTATTTCTGCCTATGCATCCTGTTAGCAGAGTACTTATTAATAATTGATTCATTTTACTTTTACAGCCTGTAGTGAAACTATTGATCAACCGACACAACAATAAGTATTCCTACACAAGGTCAGTTTCCTTCCTGTTAGTGCAAAATAAACCATGTGTAAAACACTTGATTTACACCATCATATCTAGTTGATTATAGATATATTGTAGATGTATTACTACTGACACGAATTTAGAGGTGGATTTAGAATTCAATTTTTTTTATAACCTCATAGACCATATTATTTAGTTATTATTTGGTGGCTCATGATGTAATTTTATTTAGCAAGTGTAAATGATTGTAAGAGACTTTTGTCCTTATAGAAATGTGTTAGTATGGTGATTATTTTGGATCAGTGTCCTAATAAAATGGATGTTGAAAGTTATTTTTCTTTGATGTTGTTGGATCAATAAACAAGACTAACAATATAAATTAAGCATAAATTCTTATCAAGTTTTCTGTTTTATTATTTATATATCTTAACAATAAATAATCATATAGGAAACCATTTACTAATTTGTATTAAGTTTATTGATTTATACTGGGATGCTCTGCTAATAGCTTAATAATTTTCTGGGCTTGTTTCATGTTTATGATTCTGCTTTCTTTTTTGCTAACTCCCCAATAAGGAAAGTTCCATTTTAAGTTATTAACATTATAAGTGCTATTATCATATATTGAATATCTAAATACCAATTATTTTTCATAATTTCATATTATCCCATTAATTCTTTTCACAGTACATCAGATGACAATCTACTGAAGAACATTGAGCTTTTTGATAAGATGTCTTTAAGGTTCAGTAATAGGGTACTATTTATTAAAGATGTTATTGGCTCAAGTGAAATATGCTGTTGGATATTTTATGGGCATGGAAGGAAAGTTGCTGAAGTTTGCTGTACCTCCATTGTTTATGCTACAGACAAAAAGCATACCAAGGTACGTTGCCAACCACTCAGCTGAACAACGCTTGTGGATATATTTTTCAAAATTATCTTTTCTATGCTAAAAAAAAATTTCCAAAGCCAGTAAGCATTTAGGTTTTTAAACCTTTCGGCAGGTTCATGAACCCCCACATTCCCCATGCAATGGGAATGGAATGAGAAATGCAATTAACAATGTAAAATATTTAATTAATTTTACAATCTACTGAATTGTTTTCATTCATAATTTTATTCATTCATCTCTACTAAGATTGTTAAATTATACTTCTCTACATTAGGCCTTCTCTAAGTAAACATTTTGTGTGCAAGACCTATCATTACTCAGTTTGCATTGTCTTTAACTTCTCATGGAATTTTATTTATTTTCTCATCAATTTTTATATACTTTATTTACTAGAGTAGATGATAAGCATTTTACCCTCTTCATAGGTTGAATTCCCTGAGGCACGCATCTATGAGGAAGCCCTTAATATTCTACTGTATGAAAATAGAAATGGACCAGATCAGGAGCTAATGCAGGCAACATCCACAAGAGGTGCTGTCGCAGCAATCTCCTCGTACACAAGTGATGAGGAGGAGGAGCGATCTGGACTTGCTCGTCTGCGCTCTAACAAGCAAAACAATCCCTGAGTGAGGGAGAGATGGGGCCTGCGAAGAGACAGCGATGGAGCTAAAAAATAATGTCGCAAGGTTCCCATTTGATAGAATTGATTGTATGAGGAAAGAGATGTGTACTGGCTTGTTTTTGGATAGAGGCAAGTAGCATCAGTTCCACCTGAATGCTTAATTATGATTCTCTATAAGCTGAAGTTTTAAATGAAGCATCATGCCTAAATAACCAACAGTTTAGAATGCTTGGTGCAGATATGGAGGAGTCTGTTTGCATGATAGAATCTAATGTTACCAGTTGACCCAAAGTATACCATTTTGCAAACAAATACTCGTGTCATGTCATGAGAGTCATTGTGATGAAATGGAGCTTACAAATGTTGAAAATGATGATAATAATAATTCCATAAAGTATCTAGAGAGAGAATGTTTAGTAACATATTTAAAGGTTTTCCTGTAAAGACATAAGAGTTAAGAATGTGAGATTTCCATTTATATGTTGGGAATTGAAATTCTGTCCCTTTTAGAGGACCAAATCATGCCATGATATACTTGTCTCTCAAGCAGAATTTTAGTATTTAAAATAATTGTGAGGTTGTTTAGGCTAACCATTAAAAATGATATTCTATTCTGTGTGATGATTGGACTGGCAGTGTTTATTAGTTGGTGGAATAGTACACCATTAGCAAAAACTCAGTTTGAATGTAAATCTTATAATATGAATTTGGGCTCAAAAGTAAAAATACTGCACTGTATGACACTGTCATTAAATAATATAGATCCTTTCTTTGCTTTTATAGTGATTGGAAATTAAGCTTTAAAAAGACATCTTCAAACTACGCATCATAGTGTTACTAGTCTACAAAATGACATTTTATTTCATCGTTCGTCTCATCCTCCCTTAGTTTCTTTGAAATTTCTTCATCTCTCATGTAACTAAGTAGGGAGAAATTTTCCTATTATACTTGTATTTCTATGTGGTTAAGTAAGTTAGATCAAGAAAAGAGAATTTCAACAGCTGGCTTTAAAAGTGGATGGAGTTTTACTTGTAAGGCATTCCCTCACCTACAAGGGTAAAATTGGAAAGAAGTGTTGTTCCTAATGTAAATTCCAATCAATGAAATATAATAATAATAAAAGTGACCTGTGTCTATTCTAATTATTTGACGGTGCTAGATCTACTTTCATCACACAATATGGAATGTATAATAATGTGAATACTATGTGGAAAGATATACAGTACTTTTCTGTGTATTTTTTCTTGCATCCAATGGTTGTGCTAAGAAATGTCATGGTTATATTTTACAACAAACAATATGGCAATTATTATGCCTATGATATATCAAATGTAAGATAAATTATTTTATCTAATATGATCAATAATGCAAACATTTCTGCTTGTGAATTTTTTAATTAATAGCTCAGCAGATCATTTTTCATTAATAGCTTTTCACATCTGCTTGTTACTCATCATTTAAGGAAATATATGAAAATTCCTTAAAGTTTTGCTTGCTTTGCCATTTCAGTTAATCTTAATTTTGGTTAAATAATATGTTACAAAGAAAACAAATTTACAAAGGATTTTCAAAAGATAACTAAAATAAATGTGTACACCAAAGTCAATGTTTATTGGAAATCGCAAAGATATTTTAGGACTGATTGGTCTCTAAATACATTTGGAAGATGTTAAATATTAGATCAGGTAGGGAATAAAATGAATGTGATGTTTATCAAAACTTAATTTCTTCAAACTGTTGGAAGTACATATCTCTCTTTCCCGTTCTCCTGGGTGTTATCCCTTTGCTGTAATGAAAATTGTTTCACTGTTATTTATTTCTCTTGGTTGCCTTTTTTGTTTGTTTTAAGGTTCTTGTCATGAACTGAACAGATCAAGTTTTTTTTCTGGATAAAAGCCTTTCATTAAGATCATGTTTTAGTCAAATGTCTTCTATATCCAAATGTGCTCAGTGTTTTCATCAAGTAATACTCTTTACATAGTTGAATATTCCAGCGTTAATGTTATTTTAAATTATTGCTAATGTGTCTACAAAGTTGATGTCAAAATCACTGTCTGAGAGAAAACATTGCTTGAATAATTAGCAATGGTATTTTAGGTGGTGTATAAATGTTATTCTATTGACATCTTTTTCATCTTCAGTGAAACATGAGAATGTTATTCCCGTATGATATTTGTGTCAATTTTCATTTCAAAATCAGTCTTTTCCTTGATGTAGATGAGTCATCAGAGTGTGTTTAGGAGCCTTCTAAATAATTAAAATCGAATTCTTGCATGGCCATTCATGCATCTATTACTGGTCAATGAATCAGAATGTATTGTCTTCCTTGTGCATGGAAAGGTGTTCTTTTTGGTATGAGTTCTTGCTGAAATTACTAATGTGTCAAACCACTTTAGAATGTGATGTCAGAGTAACATGTTCCTAATGGATGTTTCATTGTCAATATAACTGTTTTTGTTTAGAAAAATGTGTATGACTGTCTCCTGTGAACTATGTGATCGTTTCTTTGAGAATTCGTTATGAATATTGCATATAAAAGCCGTTTATTTTTATTAATGATTATTCAGTGTATGTCATAATTAATATCTTATTTGAATGTTTGAAAAACAGCAAGTTTTGTTGATAAACCTTATTGCTCATATGAGCGCATATATGCTCAACTTTAGATATCAATGGAACCTACATTAATAAGAGTTTCTAAATTGAACAAATATCTGTACAATAATATATATTGTGATTTATAAAGAAGTTGTCAAAGCATTTTAGATGTGAATGTGTGTTGAAAATTATTTGTAATATATAAATTGTGTATAAAGTAAAAATATCTAAATCACCAACCTTTTAGTCATTCCAGAGCATATCTTGTTCATTTTTTTTATGCAATATATGGCAGATACAGTTCACATACACTATGGAGCACCATAATGTAAGAAAATTAAATGCTTGATGTGAGATTACTTGAAATTATGACTGAACAGGTAATTGTGTAGTGCAGTAGATCTGAAAAATCCTTAATTATGATTATTAAATTGGAATATTCTCAATAAATTAATTTTATTATTAGTTATGAGAATCGATACACAATAAGAATTGCAATTAGCACCAAAGTTGGTGCTTATGAGGGACTAGAGATTGCAAAATTCCCAAATTTATTTTGAAGGGATTAAAGAAATTATTTATTGTTTCAAGGGATCAATCCTCTTGCTTATTCCTTTAGGAGAGAAGTATATCTTTTATTTTTTTATAGAAATTTAAAGATTTTAATGATATTGACCATATGTTATACCAGAAGTATATATTTTTGAAATTACTGCACCAAAACTAATTTATTATGCTCATGGAGTGTAATTGAGTAGGGTACTTATTTTTGTGCTTAAATATGAAGATCACAATGCATAGGTAGCACTAAAAACAGCTTAATTTAACTTTAAATGCATATTGAGGGTATTAGATGCTGGCACTAATGGTTTTCTGCTAGCTGAATGATGTAAATCATATCTAACAGTAACTAAAAGCTTTTTATTACTTTACTTAAAAAACATCAAAATTTATATACAAGTTTATATGCATAAACATCTCATTAAAATATATTAAATGCAATCTGAGGCCTCTTGATGATTGTTTAAAAATTCTCTCAATTTCATATTTTAGGCCACATGTTTCAAACACAATGATTGCTGCAAGTTTTATGAACAATATTATAACAATGATGCACATCTTAGAACAATTATATACAATCACCTATGAGAGGAACATTTTTTGAGTTTTGTGAAAAATTGTACATGAATTCTTATTGAATAATTGGATCCTATAATGATCTTTCTCCCAGTTCCATCCAATTAATGCCTTCACTAATATAAGTTGGACTCCATCTCCCCTGATGATAACATGAGTGAAACCGTCACCATGTGCTTCTTGAAGTGTGTCCAAAGATCTTCATAAGCTCTTTGTGGCCTGTTTGCTGTGAGAGTCTGCATGGAGTAATTCCATCACTGTTAGGTAAATTGGGATCAGCACCAGCCTGTATCAGTTGCTTAGCAACTTGAGTGTGACCAAACAATACAGCAGCATGCAGAGCACTCTCTCCATTCTGAAAATAAATTTATTTTGGGAATGTAATCAATAAGACCCATCAAAGATACATCTTCCTCAAGAAAGTTGTAATCCTATAGTAAAAATCAACTATATTTACATAGTACACAGTAGCTTGAACTTTGCTATTTAAAGAATAAATTAATAGAGAGTTGAAATTCCTTTTGGAATGAATCAACAAACTGTAGATGAATGAATATTAATCATCTTACTCAAGAGTATACAGCACTGAATAATGCAAGGTTTGAGGATTTCAAAGAAAGGGCTATGTCCCTAGTTCATGAAAAAGGATGAAATCAATATACAATTGACCTAGTGTAAAAATATTGTAAGGTCAACATTGATAATATATAAAAACTATCCTCATTATTGAGTCAAAAATATCTTCCTCTGGAAGAAAAAGATAAACAAAGGCTAAATAAACTGAATCATAGGGATAATATACAGGATTTCTGCTGTAGGATACATATATTTTAAATAGTTTTCATTTTTTAAAATCTGATGGTCAAGTTGATCAAAAAATTCACTTTTGATCTAAGAGATACCCACTGATTTCATCCTAATACATAAACAGTGAGTTTAGGCACAGCTATAAATACATTAGGCAAAGCAAATAAATACTAAGTAATTTGACAGCTTACTGGAAGAATTCCCAGATTAGGTTTACATTTCAGCAACTCATCAACTACTGCCGTGTGTCCTTTATGTGCTGCTTTAAACAAAGGAGTTGCTCCATCCTGTAAAAAAAGGAGATTATGGTATTTATATTTATAGTATAGATTATAGTATCCAGCTACAAATGAAAATTCAAATTTCCAATTAAATTTCAGCGAAAGGCTATGATGATCTCTCATATATTAAAATTACAAATATACTATCCTTCTGTTCTTGAGATACTCTCAACTTTTCCTAATTTACCACTTAAAATCATAAACAGTATATTTAATTTAGCAGAGTTTATAATAGCATTGAAGGATGACAACAAATAGGTGTAAACCTGCAAAAATAATTTTAATTGATTCAATATAAGAAAATTCCAGTGGCACTTATACCAGTTATACTGGTATAATAATAACTGGCTTAGATTTCTTTTAAGTTGCATACTCCAGAGATTCAGCCAGATAACAGTAGTAACAATGTCATTATTATCAATTTTTACATTTAATGTAAATACATAAACTTCCGTTGATTATTAGTTACATCAAACCTTAAATAGTATCATACAAAGAATTATAAATTATAAAATGCATAAATGGAGAAATTTACACAAATGATACCATATCTAGGTTAGACATGGGAATCAAATCTGGCATGCTTGCTATTTTCAAGTAGCTTCTGGACTATTTCCAAGTTATATGAAAATTTCGCTTCATTATGATTGAACCTTATATTTAATATGCATTTTATACCTATACCATGACTAAAAACATAAAAATTTACATATATTTCTGATTTCTTTAAGCGTAGAGAAGAATTTTACCCCAGAAAATGTGTGTTTGTATTTCAGCAATCATATACTCATTCGGACTCACTGACTAAATCCCTAACTGGCACATTCATGGGAAACTGCTGCTCAGTCTGTAAACTAGATGTCTATAAATCAACCGAGAAATCTAGTTTCTTCAATAATTGTATGAGAGGTAACTTTGCTAGAGATAAAGAAGGCTTAGAATCTAATTTTCTCCACTTGAGTACATCTACTACTTGCAATAGAGGATTTTTTTAATTCGCTTTTTCAAAATAAATATAAGCAACATAAAGAATATGGTGCCTAATTTGCAATAGTTTATAAATAAGATATTTGTATATTTATCAAAATATGAAATAAAAATGTTGAAGAAATGGAGCCTTACTTATAGAATAAGTAGGTTGATACATCTAAAATTATCCCATCACCTATTTTACATTCATATCAACTTCTTCATAATGTACATACATTAGGAATCTTATATTACCTGTCGGGTGGCATCAACCTGTACATTTCCTGCTGCAAGGAGCACTTTCACAACATTTGCATGGCCCATTTGTGAAGCTATCCATAATGGAGAGGCTCCATCCAGTCTTCTCACATCACTCTCGGCTCCTTTGCTCAGCAAATGGAGGAGAATACGTACATGGCCATTTTGGGCGGCAATAAATAATGGAGTCGCACCATCCTAACAAATTAGTTAAAAGAACAACTTACAATTAAAAAATATTCATTCAAATTTTTCAATCACATTATCTAGATTACAAAATAAATAACCATAACCATTGTTTACAGTTTATTTTACATATTTTTCAAAACAGTCAGGTAAATAAAATGATATAGTTTCATAATGGAAGCATTGTTTACCTTTAGTCACCAAAACAGTAAAATAGAATACATTTAAATTTCTCATTTAATGGACTAATTAAAAAAATAAAATGATAAAATGGTAAATTCAATATAGGTTACAGTTAAGTGATTAAAGCAGAATTTGAGGTATATATAGTATTATAAATAGTTAGCATCATATTGAAACTTGCCTTCATCCTAGAATTCAGGTTAGCTCCCCTATCAACTAGCTCCATAACAACATCCAAATGTCCACATTGGCAAGCAACAAAAAGAGGAGTGCCCCCATCCTGTGAATATAAACAAAAACTTAAATGAACCATCCTCAATGATGAGAAAATACGTTTTTATTAGTTTATAAATTATAAGGAATGATATATACGCAGCAATCGAATAAATTATATATTTATGCAATTTATACCAATTTTTATTATGAAGGTAAAAATATTCTACCTGACATAAACTTGCTAAATACTAAAGAAAATTGCGGGAAAAATAACAACAGAAACGTTAAGATCTTATGTTATTTCCGGTGCTAAGTGACGGGCCCATTGGCTTTTAGATATTTTCAACAAATTTCTGATCTAAGTTGATTGTGTTGGATTTAAACACTAAAATTTAAACATTAAAAATCACTCGCGCCGTTATCAACTCCTTGGTATATATTAGCAACATCGGAGTCCTAAAAAAACGTAGCTCTGTATATATGCATAATTCCTCATCGTCGGCCCTACACTCACAATTACTGTCAGGACTACTCTCTACTACTACTCAAAATCAGCGCTACTCTAAGCTTTTACTCAACCCAATACTCAGCGTTTTCCATTATCTTTTTTTAGATCTTTAAGAAAAGACTTCTGGGAAGTAAAACGCTTTAATTTCGTGTACGTGTAAAGATATATCATCCGTTTTTTTACCTCTTTCCTCACGGCGGAAGATAGCGTGAAAGTAGCGCACTGCGGAACTGGTCTTTCCTCTTTTCAGCGGAAACCTCATGTTTCCGAATGTTTATACATTTAACGACCTCGGGCAAGAAATAAAACAGTCTCTCTTCCGATAGAATCCGGAACCTAATCCCTTCAGCCTACTTTTATATAATGCACTGCTTCGACACACTTCGTCGGTTAACATTTGCTTCCCAAATGACATCACCGGTCGTATATTATTACGCTTCTTCCCTTGTGCTGTCTTCAATTTATGAGTGCTGGATAACGTATTCACCGGAAATAAAGCAAGGTCTTCAAAAGGAAATGTTTGAAAATCTAAGCTGCCTAATATTTTATAAATCCGTTCCAACTTGTTAGAACGTAAGAAGGGAACTAGAAACCATGATAGTATACCCTAAATGGCTAATATCAAAAGGATTACTTGAATAAGCATTTGAAAAATAATGCGGGAAGTAGTTCTATTCATGAAAAGAAGAATTGCTCGATGAATTTCAATTAGGGAAATTCAAGTTCTTCAAATTTGTAGCAAAAGAATGGTAAGAGTAATTATGAGTCGATCATCGTACAAGTTAAAAATTTCGAATAGAGAACGAAAAAGAAATTTTAATTTTCTTCATTGATCACGTGAAAAGAAATATAAGTTACTAAAATTTATCGTAAGTTATGGATTTTATAACCGCCTTTAATCTCTCTTCAAGAGCTATCTACTTCAATGGTTTCCCTATACCTTGAAATCTAACAGAATAAAGGAAACAGGTTTTTATGGGAGGACTCGCTATTGAAAAAAATAATTGACTAGAATAGTCATGCATAAAGGAAAAACTCCATTTCAAAGGGGAAGATACTAAAGGAGGAGAAACCTGAATCTTTTAGACCGTATGCGTCTCTTTTGAGTGTTCGATGCGAACTCTTCCTCCTTCCCGTAAAATAAGATCACTTACGTAACTCTTACTGCAACATTTTTTTATTCTTACATTACCTTTCACGTCAAGAAATAATAACTAGAAAAATATTCTACTTAGTTTTACTTACTAACCATTGAATTCTTTTTTCTTCATTCTGTTTAAATGTTAAAATATTTCAAAGTAAGAAATATATCACTCAATTGCGGCCTGATGGTTTCATAAGCAGCCAAATGATTTATGGCACGGCCGAATATCACATGCATACGGCTTTCCGATGAGTAAGGTTCCCCTCCTCTGTCAATTCGAAGTGATTATGAAGCTGTTTAGAGCAATTACTACTACTGCTTACACTTTAAGAAAAAAGTTTTTAAACGTAAGGGAAGAAAAAGCTCAACTATTGTTGGAAGAAAATGGAACTCAGCTGTTAATGAATAAGAGCTATTAATGGATAATAAATCGATGTAGTAGGCTTGCGGAAAGTTTTTCGACCTCTTACCAAACAATTGTGCAGGCAATTGATCCTATGTGCAATGATTACCGAGTAACTTCCGAAACTTTTGAAACATTTTTTCTTAAACTGGCAGGAGAAAATAAGCTGTCATTATAATTAGAATTTTATATAGGCTGTTTTTCAAAAAAATTCTAAAGAGTCATCCTGTGATTTTAATTCATTTTAGGAAACTTTTCTGAATACGTGAATTGGGAAAGATCAAATTCCGCATGGCAGGAATTTATAATTAAGGACTGTAAACGAAAATAACCTCTGCATTGCTCACTTTTTTTATCAAAAGTAACAATCCAGATCGAGATTGAATCACATCACGGGATGAATATACTGAAGATAAACCAAAGCAAAATTTTATTGGAGTAAAACCAAAGCCTCGCTGAAGAATGAAAAAATTACCCTTCAAGGGTATTATATAAATTACCAAGCTTTCAGAATCCACTGGCGACCCGGCATCCAATAACTGACGAGCAATGTCCAGGAAGCCTCCTTGAGCAGCAAAGAAAAGGGCTGATGTACCCGTCTGTAAAAAAGAAAAGATTAATTTGAATTAAATCACATTTAAAACATGTAATAACTATATAGTTATGGCAAGGATTACTTTAACAAAGCGTGAAAATATACATATGGGATTTTTTAAATTACAGCAAACATACATTTTAGGCACGAATAAGAAATACAGAAAAGAAAGATAATGGAAAAACACAATTTGGTAATCACAAATCTAGCAGAGTCGAGCAATAATTAATATAGAGATAAAAAATAGTGGCCAAGAACCAAAATTATTTCCAATTGACGAATTTCCAGGAGCGCGAGCCAACCACCGATTCAAGTATAAATTAGAAAGGTCATGCAACAAAGATGAAAGATACATTTCATCACTGATAGAAATGGCCGAATCTAATGCCTCCATTATCGTACGCTATCCTAATTATCGATTTTATAGAAAAATTTTCAATTACTACAATGCCATAATCGGTCTATTCTTTGTTTTGATTGTGAATAATGATGTATTAAGATTATTATATTACCAATTATCTTGCAAATTTCAATACAGGTCTATACGTAACGATCGTGAAAACCACTTCCCTTATACGACCTTTTATTACGTTTTTAATCAGATAAAAGATATTGATTGCGAATTATTAACAATCTATTATGTTAACAATTAATAATACGAAAAGAGACTTTCATTAAGTTTTATTTTCATCATATATTTTTCAGTTTTATAATCACTACGGTGCACCACTACGGTGATGATAGAACATGTTGTGCATACTTGCATTGACGGAAAACCTTGCGCAGAAGGAAAAAAAATTCGCCCAACAACCCAATGAACCCGATAGTAACGCGTCATGCGAGTTTCAAGAAGTGATATCTTTTCCGTGTACGTAGGCGAAACCCTAGAGAAGGAAAAAAAGATCAACAATGTTACCGAAGCTCGTTTCTTAACGCTACCTTTGAGGCGAATTCTTTCACGCTAGAACACATCTCTCTGGAGTGAGAGTGATAATGAGGAAAAACGATCCTTGTGCGTGCAAGGAGAGGCTCGAAGGAAATAAAAAAAAGACCGATATCGCAGTGCCATTATCAAAAGGCTGAAAGTGACATTAAGTTATTCTTGGGAATAAAAGTTTACTCCCATGACTTTCCATGAATAACCTTCTCCCATCATTCTTTTTCCCGGAGGAAATCATTCGAGCGATAACACATCTCGCTTTGGGTAAAGAACCTAAGGAAGTGTTCAAAATGTCAGGAGCATCGATAAAGCTTTTTTACTACCAGTACCAATAAACTGTTCAGGGGAAGGAAGGTCTTAATGTGCAATCTGGAACGTCATATATCGCTTTGAGCTACAAGGAAATATTGACTATGATAATGATTTTCGGATTTAGTAAATAAATGACACCGAAAGTTTGATACTTCTTGATATAGTCCTTAGTATTTCTTCTTTCTTGGTACAAGAACAAGTTTAGGGGAAATGCAAGACAATTTTCTCGATATTTTGGTTATTATAATAACCCAAAAATAACATCCCAAATAATATTTTGGTATTTTCCAAAATACTATGTGACTATTCTATGTGACATCCCAAATAATATTTTGGTATTTTCCAAAATACTATTTGGGATGTCACATAGAATTAAATTCATTATAAGCATTAATTAATTTCATATAAACATTAATATGTTTCCATAACTCCTTCGCTCAAAGATAAGAACAAATAAGATAATATTTAGAATTTGCGGAAGGATAATATTTCTTTGATGGATTTGATATTTTAACTATTTAAAACGAGGGCAAGGTATAATTATATAGAGTACTCCAGATAACGATCATTACTCTTTAAAATCATCAAGACAACAGCATTACAAAGAGCACACCCTTTTTGGTTAAAATATATCTTGGTGGATCACGAAATGTACTGTAAGTGCTTCACCTTTCGTACAAATATAATGTCATTGCGTTGATTTAAAAATATTAAAATAAAAATTGTAAAAAATATACTACTTCACAGACAGAATATACTAATAGTAAGCATAACTAATTTTTAATTCGTTAGAAAATTTTATCTAGAAACATTTTACCATGAAAGTCTCATATTATTTTCAAGACGACCATAAACGTTTTGAAGTGACGAGCAAGAGTTGAATGTTTTGCGCTATTGCTTTCATTAAAGTAAAAAAAGGAAATAAATTTTCAGATGACACATAATTTGATACAACTGCTGGTCAAAATCTCGCAGGAAACTCCAAAGAAACGTTCTTATTTTCACCTAATAACCACCCTAGAGCAAACGATAATTTGGCAGCGGTTGCAAAGAAGGCAGAGGCAATTTTTTTTACGAGAAACTTGAAGTATCGTAGGACGGTTTTTCTTTAAGTTACTCTGAACACCTCAGCAAAAGTTCGAACCATCAATTGAAAACTTGCTTGGAGTGTTAGAGAGGTAAAGTGCTTGCTAAGACCGAAATTAATTTCCTCGGTTGCTCAGTTTTAGAACACGTTGGCATTTTCTCCAGTTATTTCAGTTATGAATTTGCGAATTGAGCTTCGAGTCGATAAAGTCGTTTAGAGTTCAAGGACTTAATTACTACGTGTTATTCTTACTTTATTCTTTGAACTACTATCATTAAAGAGGATACACAGGTACAACCTTTATTTTCGTGGGTGACTATTGCAACAAGTATTTTGAAAGTTTCGTTCAAATGAAGAAAATCGATGTTCCAGAAGGAACGCGTTATATGTTATTGAATAATCGAGAGCCATTATTCAAAATTTCTAAAATTTTGAGGGTTTATTAACACATGGTTAGGGACAGCCGGAATAATAAGTTCGATTAAATTCTTGATCAAATATAATCGACGCTAATTCTACACCTGATTCAACGAAATAGTGCTCTATGGAAAATGTTATAACAAATATTGGCCTTTGTATGAAAGTATACTGCAGTAACTTAATACGTTAAGCATAGGACCAAGATGAGGAATAAATAAAGCGATTTAGATTATAGATCTAGATTAGTACCTGGCAAGCCGCCAGTGGCGCATGGCAGGGAGTGTAATGACACTATCATCGTTTACTAATCGACCCTATTAGCTTCTCTAATAACCCGCGGGAAGGACGACCAGAAATAACTATCTGTCCTTGCGATTTCCTCCTTATAACGCTTTGCTGATGCCTCTCGGAGATCGCGCTCATTACTTACTGGAGTCAAAATTTCATTCACCTCGTCCCTAAGTTCGGAACCGAGGAACTTTTCGAAAAGTTTCCTTCATAATTGATTCTTCTCTCCTGAAGCGAATTCCAACCGAGGGATTCTATCATAGAAGTAACGCTACTGTCGAACCTGAAATCTCCTGTAACGAAATGAGCTGCTCTACGTTGGGCCATTTCTGATTCTGAGACCAAACCTACCTCGTGTGAATCCCAAATCGCGCAGCAATATTTGAGATTGGGTCGAATAAGGGAAAAATATGCTATTTCCTTTACTCTTGATGAACATCCCTTCAGCGTTCTACCTTAGCGATAAGCTTATATTCTCCTAAAAACATAAGAATTACTTCAAGTTGAAAAATCTAATTATCCTTAGTTTAACTATGATGATAAACTTTTCTGAAGATAGCAGGCATTTCATTAACATTCATAAAAGAGCTAACACATTTCCTGTGGGCCAGATGAGGTAATTAAGACATTACAAATAAAAGGCGTTAGCGGTAAGAGTAATGACATGCTTTGTCGCTTGGGAACGCCCTTATCTGTCAAAACAAATGGAGATGCGCTTTCTATCTCATTTGTAATTTTGAACATTTTAGCTCTCGGTGACGTTCTGTAGTCAAATAAATACTTTTCAATTCATTTAATTCAGTTTAATGTTGACCTCTGAAGCTATGTGAAATACTAGACGTTATGCAAGGCACTATTGATGAGCATACATATGGTTCAAGTCATTTTCACGTCAATTTTTCATTTTCAAGTCTTTGCCGTATACAGTCTTCAATTCTGTAATTGACGAAATCTAAGCGAACTATGATTTCGCATCAAAGGTGATAATATTTTTTTCCATCTTATTCGATTCCGAATAGCTCCAACTGCAAACGATTTCCGAAAGGCTACACAATTTTCTATACAAATATTCTCTGTATGTTATACATGCAACAACTTCATAAGAACAGTGCACGATTCCACGACTGAAAACATTGGATATTCAAATACTGGTCGTCCTACAGTGCTTGAAACAAAAATATTCTTTTATATCATCACTAACAGAATGCCCGAAAGAAATTTTAAAATAATGCAATCAAAACTTTTTCATGATATTTCAGTCCATTCTACAGTTGTTATACTCCCTTGCGTAAAACTATTAAACGTGTAAGACTTTTCGAACGTGTTATCATCTCCTTTTTCTTGAGAAAAGAAGAGGAAAAGCTTAATTTAATTGCAGTCGCATTTTGAGATATGTAGAGAGGGAATTCCTTCAGCTAGAGCTTAGATATGCCCTCTCTAAGAAACTAAGAAGGGAAGCTTCGAATCCTCTCTGACGCAACAATGTTTTCAGAACACGAAAATACCGTGACGCCATAAAGGAAACGTGGTTCATTTATAGACAGAGAGAGACAGATGGAGAGCGCGGAAACTTTCAAGCATCCTTCGATTTCGGTGAATCAGAATCCGGAAAGTTTATTAACATCTGAGAGATCTGTTCTTCCTAAATATAGACAGAAACTGGGCAGATGCCCACGATTCCAAAAGCGTCCTCAAGTGAAAAGAAACCACAGTTTATTTCGAACACTTATTCCTACCAGCGCAACATTCTTTCCAGAAATTTCTTAGCATTATTAAGAGGGGAAGAGAAGTTATCTCGCTTTGTTCGAAGAATAGATATCTCAAGTTTGCTCTCAAGTTATCTCGAAAAACTCAAAATTTTGCCCAATTTTGAGAGACATTTAAAAAGCTGTTAAGTGATAAGAGAATTCGAGTTTTTTCTTCTTCTAAGTTAAGAAAGCTATCACAATGCGTGGGCATAAAAGAGAATTTATTAACACCGGTTATTTTTTTAATACCGGTTCTGGTTCTGGAAGTTTTAGAGACAAAAACCATAAATTTTAATAGTGAGGTATGTTTAATTGAGAATTAGTGAAAGTGAAATGGACAATAAAAAAATTTTACAAAAGAGTCTGGTTCTACTGAGCAAAGATTGACTCATCCGGAGATATGACGAAAAAAGATAATAACAGATGAAAGAATCGTGACGGCATCAAACGTGATTAAAAGTTTTAATAAGTAGATAATTGCTGGTTGATCCTCAAAAGCATCTCCGCATAAATTCAAATATGCCGTTCTAACATGACAGCATAATATTCACTCATTACAAAAGGTTTGCGAAAGCTAAAAGTTACATTCCAATGCAATCTTTTAGCAAAACAGACAAATCATCACTAATAGTAATCAAATTCATTAATTTTATCTACGGCAAGTAAGAATGCAAAAAATTAGAAACTGCAAATGATAAGTAAATGAACTTGACCTTGTATATATTGGTGGTCCTAGAAAAAGCAAAGCTTAATATAATTCAAGTGAAAACAAGATAGACCAGCGTAAGCTTCCTGAAAGCAAAAATAGTAAATCACGTTAAAGTACCAAGAAATACTTGGTATTTTGTTGGTTTTTCAATTTAAGGCTATTCTATTTTAGAATCATTTTTCCAAGAAATTTCCATGGGAATAGGTAAATGTTTTAATTAAACCAAATGCATATATCAAATACTAATATTTTTTAGGCAAATACTATCATTGTTTTTAAAAGAGGCAATTCTGTAACTAACCTTTCAAAAACTAACCAAATTCCATTTAAAATCACTCTTTTCGCAAGTCTGGCCATAGCATATTTCGTAAACATGAAAGTTTTACTCACTGCGAACGATAGCCATGTAATGTAAATGGCGTTAAGATCCAGTAATTAACTAACAGATTAAAGTAATTTCACTGGCTCTTTAAATTTCTCGTCCAGTATACAAAGCGTAATGTTTTTTGACTCGTGGGGAAATTTCACGAGGAAAAAAGTCAGCCTTTTCATTGAGTCTGAAAGGAGGGTCGAATGAAAAGAGTAAAGGGGAGCATTCATTAAAATTTCCATCATACAGAGGCTGATGTGTCTGAGAGACTACCTGAAGTACTGGTCCGTAACCTTTAAAGTGTGATAAGGGTCTCCTTTTGCAAAAGGAACTTTCGAGAGACGAGGGTAATAAGAAATCGATAAAAGTAAACATCTCTTGAAGACGAAAGCTGGCACTTTACGTATTTTATGCCTTCCATAATGCTTCGACTTTTCTTAATCCGCAGCAGAATCATGAAAGGAGACGACGAGACGCGGTTACCTGTATAAAAACCCGTAATCTAACGCCGAGAAAACAAATTCTCTTGAATAGACTCTCCGATTGAATTAAACTAATAATCTTTTCCTAACCGCATAGAAATTCCAGAAATATTTTTCGGAGTGAAAAATATTTCTGGAACATCTACGTTGTGAAAATAACTTTATAAGCTCTCAACGATACCAATAAATACATCAATATGCCACTTGGAACACCAGTCTTTTCGAGCCAATATATGATTTACTAGCTTAATTAAAAGTACCAATGAGGCATCGAAAGAAATTATTTCCACAATGAAAAGTAAACGACTGGAATTGGTTATATTCTGCATTCAGAAAATAAATATCGCTGAAAGTCAAATTTCCCGATAACAATTCTCACGTAAAAATCTTACGATGTCGATTAGAAACATGGCAATCTCCAAAAAAGGATTTACTCATTATTAAATTAATCTTAGGCATTTGATGTTACCTTAAATTAGTGATTATACTTGTTGCTGATAAGGAGAACGGATTTAAATAGGGTTCTTTTTTTATCATTTCCAGACAAATTACAAAATTATAGACATTTTCTAGATGTTCCCAAGTTCAATCGCTGCACATTGAATTACAGTCACGGCACGGATGGTGATAATGGTCGGCACCTGTTGATGGCTCGCTCCGGAAGTTCACGTACAAATTTCATATTATTCGATGCCTAAGGAATCCATTCCTCTTCCTCTCCTTCCTTTAAAAATCGATCTTAATTCTTATTCGGTCTCCATTTTAATACAAGGCTCTCATTTAAAGTCATTTTCAGCCACTTATCACGTTGTGCTAAGACCTATCCTCTTTAATGTCATTTCATTAAAGTATCCTTCACTAATTCCCTTCTAAGTCAACTTATAAATTATACTACCGTAAACCCGATTAAAATGCTCTCGCTTAAAACACTATCTCGCTTAATATGCGGTTTTCTCTCGGTCCTCCATCCTCGGTCATACTAAATACATGGTAAAAACACGCTTGTAAGGCGTATATTTTCCCTTTTCCAGCTGCACTGCAACTCACTAAAGCCAATCCTCCGCTTTAATCGACCGATCGAATATTGTTTAAATTAACTGCATCGCCGTTGTCCTCTCTCCTCCTCTGCCTTGACTTGTGTCTAATGAAATTCCTTTTAACTCCCTTGTTTGGGATGAAAAATTTTGGGGAAGAAAATGAAGATATCGCAAAGCAGAATGAGATAGAGTGAGATATTCTCCATCAGCTTTGTCTCAGGGCAGTACGTTGGATTAAAAATTCGTTTGGCTGTGTTTCCTTTCGTAACGATCGCAAGTTGTAAACATATCGAATTAACCAGAATGGTACTGCAGTGTTTGGTGAGCTGTGGAGCATGGAGAGAGTCTTGGAGAGATTGTGCTCTGTGATAATATCTCACGACTGCTGTTAAAAAAATTCGTTTTTGTCTCTTCTTTTCTTTTAATGTTTCTCCAATTGTCTACCTGGTAAAAATAGTTTCATTGTAGAGTGAAAATTGCCGAAATTAAGTAAGAAATCAAGATAATGAAACGCCTCTTTTTCAAGAAAACCATTCTTGAAAAATGACAATAAGTTAAACCGCATTACTGATTTAATTAAACCATATTAATGGTTTGCGGACTCGCTAAAAATTTACAGCTATGGTGAAGCAAACTAAATAAGATTCCTTTTCGTTTTTAAGTTGCTAATCAATTATTGAGAAATTAAAGAGCCAAAAATACCCTTCGCATTTTTTAAAATCCCTACTCTTCTAATCTAGACAAATCAAGAGTAAAAAGTGAGAGTAAGATGTTCACGTTTAGAATATCAATGTTACATACGTAAGGCGTGAAAATGCATTTCTCCAAAACTATGTCCATCGAGGAAAGAAAGGATGTATATTGATTATTAATGCTGACATAACCCTCCTTGAAGGCAAGCTGGGATTATTTTCATCTGATACAGAAATTCTTCCTTCAAGTTATTTATCTCTATAATCTACGAACAACGATGAATGCTTTCACTGTTTATACTTCACCAACATACCGCACTTGGGAAATTTCGCTTCCATGAACGTGAGATATCCTTCTTATTTGCTCAAGTAAAATCAAACATAAAGTTCCAGAAATATAGATGATATAAAAGGGAGAGGTCTTAATGAATCAGCGGCCTTGAGATTCTTGGGGAAGTGTCTCAAGCCCAACAAAACAGAGCTTCATCAATCAAACTCACGAGACGACAACCGGAGAAGGCTTCAAGGAAACCATTTAGAGTAAATAGTGGCTGAGCAAAAGTTTTTATTCCTTCACTTTCCCCGGGAGAATGGGGAAGTTTCACTTTCGCATCACTTCTGAATGCTCTTCCCTCGGTAGTTTTATCATTCCCAAGGAAAAATAGACTTAATAATAAAGGCTTTCGCAACCTCTCGGTTTTGTTATTAGTCTCACCCATTGTGTTTCAAGAAAATTCTCATGTTACGGACGATGAGAAATTTTAACAAAGGAATAATTTCGCTCAAGAGCAATTACCTCATGATTAATTACGGAATTTCGGCCTGCGAATTCCGGGGGAAATTCCAAAAGCTGCATCATCTTCCGTAGCTGTGTAAAATCAGTAACGAAGGCAAATTTTGTTTAAGGTTTACTTCATGATGTGAATCTATGAAATGAACTTGGCTTCACCCGAGAAAATCTTTTTATGTACTTAAGTAAGTTATCTGCATTGGAGTTATATTTTGCAGCATGAGGTCTTTCGCTGAGATTCCGGAAAAAGCAGAGGAATCGTTTATGACAAATTTTTATTTCCTGCAAGTTTCCTATTGAAATAATGAGGTAAATATGTACATGAATTTTGTCAAAAATAATCTTTAAATGGATAGAAGTGCTCAAATAAATATATTGCTTTTCCTGTGATCTATTACAACCGCGGAAGATGATGTTTTCTTAGAACCTTTTAATAAATTTGATAAAAACGCTTTATATCGCATGTTTAGCTAAACCGACTCAAATATTTTGATACGACAATATGGAAAAACCTTTAAGATCATATTTATTGTTTTTAAACTTCGAAATTTAAAGACTGGTTAAGACAAGAATATTGGCAAAAAGCTATAATCTGCCCTAAGTCCTTTTAATTTGTCTTCAGAAACAACAAAGATGGATATCGCCGATATTCTCTAATTTTATTACAGTTAAAGGCGACGGATAAGAACTTCCCACATGAGGTAAAAATATAATTATTTTATGCATTGATCTAACCATAAAAATTCGTTTTCTTTTTGAGAAAAAAGATGCGTATATGCGAAACGAAAATTAACGAGAAAAATCGGATTTATTACCGATTGAGTTTTCTCATTTTTTCCCGTTTTACGCTCCAACTAAATTTTCCCGGAACGCTTTGAACGTAGCTGCGGCGCTCAGTCAAAGGATAACCGCCGCATCCAGTCTGAAAAAACCGCTGACCTATTTGATTCAAGCAGTTGCTCGTTGCCTTTTATCATTTTCCTCTCCTTTGGTCAGACTCATTTTAACTATCCCTCAGATCCGTGAAAACCAGTAAAACTTTCATTCGGACGAAAATTGTGAGATAAAAATTATTCGCACCATCATACGATTGATCACTAGACTCACGTATAATAAGGGATTCAGCCAGTTCGCGCGAACTGTTTCTTAGATTAAAATTAGTCCGTCGAACCGACTCCTGAATCTGACAGATTCTATACTTAGTTGGGTATACCCAAAGAGGTACTGCAATGCGCTCGTTTCGATGAGAAAATAAATTCGGTGTCACTTTATGAAATATCTCTTTCTTACTCGATCTCTAAGTCCCGCAAACAAATTCTTAAATTGGAATAGTTAGAAAATGAACGTCTCACATACATATGCCTGCAATATGCAGTTGCGTACTCTGCAGGGGTAGGTATTTAAAGAACTCATTCTTAAAATTTTCTATTTCCGCCATTGATGAGGAGTAGAATAGATCTGAATAAATAAATTTTAAAATTAATAACTATAGGGAAAATACTCTAGGGAAAATTGTAATAATTCTTGGTAAGCACTGCATAGCCAAAAAAGACTAATTGGTTGCTTGATATGGGCAATTAATTCAACTAACGTCAGTGAGATTTGCCTAGCCATTCCCAAGATAGAACACAAGAGGGAGTTACTATTTCTTGATTGTGTCCTTGCATTGATTTATTAAACCTAGTAATGTCACGAACGCTCTCCTCAGTGCAGTATTTTCACAGCTGAATAGCTCGTGTTCTTCTTGAGATCATCCTTACTACATTACCATCGCTTCTATGACTATATTTGCTTCCAATCACTACTTTTCAAATGACTTTGGCACGACTTCAAGTATATGGAATTCCACGCGACGTCACTCTTCTCCGACCCTTTAGTTTGAAAATCACTCAATGCGTGAGTAGAAGGAAAACAGCTCCTACACCCAAAATAAACAAAATACTAACGATTCCGTAAACATTTCAGACCCCGTAAAACTCTTTCAGTCAACATCCAAAGAGTAGTCCTTACTCGCATTTCACAAGGGATTGGTTTCAGTCACTTCTCATGAAGTGCAGCTTAATCTTATACTTTCTAATTTCCCTAATACTTTCTAATTTCTGAAATAACCAAAAGTAGAGACAGCTGTCAGTGACATTAACTTTCTTATTTTAGCATTAATCAAATCATTTGGCTTTATGGGCTTCCACGAAATTTGGTCCATCTTCGTGTGTTAAATTTCTTAATTTTCATTCAATTTCGCATGTGAAACTGATGTTCAAAGCATTTTTCGTCCAAATTTTATTCGCCGGAGAATTTCATTTTCTATTTACGAGTTATAAAATAACTGACAAATGGAGAAACTGTCGTTAAAACGTATAAATACGTGGTGATAGTTTTGAGGAATAGATTAACTCTACTTGCATTGCCGTTCAGCGGCTGAAGATAAACATGAAAATATCCAAGTGTTCGCGCGCTCACAAAATATTATCAAGAGAAAGATTCAGAGAATAACGCCAAAGAAAGAAAGCCATCGAGAATAGAATGCTGGAAATTTTAAAAATTGCATGCATCATAGACTTCTCTAACATCATGTGCTTTCAAGTTTTAAGAGCAGTCTCTCTATCTAAATACGACTACATACTCTCTCTAAAAATAACGATGTAAGATAGAATTATTCTACATTCTTCGCCAAAAATATGCCTTATGCCTAGTCAAATTCAATAAATGGTGGAGTTGCATGTTCATATAATAAATTCAAAAAATGTAGATAGATCTCCCAAAAAAGGGGTGAAGCTAAACAGAAATGAAAATTATTCATTGCAAATTAAAATAACAACTTTCGCCGCTATATTTACTCTTAAAATTTTTGATTTGAATTAAAATAGACCTTTTTTATCTTTAAAATATATACTATCAAATTTTATAAAAGTGAAATGGAATTACTTAACAACGGACCATTTCTGTTACGATTTTAACTCCAAACTTTCACAACCTCCAAGAAACAAATATAAGTATTCCCCTTTCTCTTTTTAGCCTGATGGGCTTGATGAACTTAATCATATTCAACACAAGATAAAAGAATAGTTTCCACCAAAACACGCAACACAATCTGTATCATCATAATAAGGGGCCAATAAATTCCCCTCCTTCGTATATTCCCTATATTAAGAAATATATTGAGTATCAACTATGGAGGGTCCCCAGCTCCACTAAGTAGACAATAGGTTAATTGTTTTGATAAATTTCATTTTTAACCAATTTCAACACTCCTTCACTGACTCAAGGCATTTTCCGAATGAATCACAAACGTGATTAAACACTCAGAGATAAGCCGTATCGAATGAATCGAGACTTTACGCGAAAGGAGCTGATAAGCATGCATGGATCATCTCAATTTCTCTTTATATTGCAACCAAAAAAAGTCCGGTTGGATTGAAAGAAATACAGAATTTCCCCGGGGAAAAGAAGGCAATGTCTCGATGAAGCAGAAAGCGCTCCTTTCCCTAGAAAATCTCTCTCCTGAAGACCTCGGAAAACTTTCCCGCAATCCCCTTTCCTTTAGACTCCAGAAGGAAAACACTCTCGCAGGAATAGTAGGTGTGACGGTTTAAAACGAGAAGGTTATAAGGTCGTTGTCCTCCGTAACAAACGCGGTGTGCATTGCGTGGAGATGCATTGCCTTGCGACCCGGATTCCAAGCCGGTCGCTGGTCTCAGTGTTTGCGGTGTCTTCGACGCCACCCTCTGCCTCTGCAATGGATCTCAAACTAACACCCACTCCCACACACCATCTCCAGCTATGAGACCCTTAACTCAGTTCACATCAACTCTATACCTTACGACCCCGTCATTAATACCAATGCTATTCATTTTCTAGGTTTTCGGGTTACCGCACACATCCTCTTCTTATGGCGTACACTCCCGGCTTTGGTTACGAGTTTTAGGAATCTAAAAATGTTACGTCGAGTTACTACTCCAAGACTTTGTTTGGAATGATGGAAGCTGAATGAAGATGGATATTTCTCATAATTTATCTCACAACAGTTACACTTCCTGCGCTTGATTACACGATGAATGATTTTTTCGTAGAATAGGGTACACTTTTTTAGTCTATAAGCACCTTCTCAAGTATTCTGTGATACAAAATTTGCATTCCCCAAAATATTGAAATAAATTCATAAGACCTTTATAATGGAATAAATTCGAGCAGTTACGATTCAAAATAAGAATTTTATATAATACAAGAAAATCTGTCGTGAAATCTATACACCTACCTCAAGAGGAAGAACCTTGGGATCCCGGATAACCGAGCGGACAGCGAGTTCGACTTTGGTGAAAGCGGTTGCGGATCGATCCCCGATAGAAGCCCGTGTGCGAAATGAACTCAGCTATGGAAACATTCACTACTACAATGAAAATAATACTAGCAGGAGAAACTTTTTTTTCATCGAAGGGCCGGATGTATGTATGTATACCATTAGGCATATGAAATAATCAGGCAGCATCTTATTCGTAAACTTCACGAAGCTGCGTAATCTCTAGAGAATTCTTCGATTTCAGTTAATTTATTTTTTTAAATATAGTTCATACTGACCTTATAATTTTATCCTACAACGTTTTCTTTTGTATTTTAGGTAATTTTTTATTTTTTTATTGTTTTTCCCAATCTTTTTTCTAGTATTCATTTTATCTGAAATTGTATCTGTACGGTCTTTGCTTGCGTTGCACGTCTGTTTTAAACTGCCCTCTTCTTGAATGTTAGTTAACTATCAACAAGTTTCTCAGATTTTCATAAACCTCCTCCTTGTGGTTTCTTTTCCGGATGCGGTGTATTTTTTCCCGAGCACAAGCATTTGTTTTTGAACCTAGAAAATAAGTTTCCTACAATGCACTTCTTCACCGGCTATCCCATTCTCTTAAAAATAATAAGATGAAGTGTTAGGTTTAAAAAGAGACTAATCAGTCCCTATCCAGCCCTAATAAATGGTTTGGTATTAGTGACTTTTTCGACTGCTTCGACAGCACGTAAGCACCGACCGGGAATCGAACCTAGGACCGCGAACTCGCCGCCCTCTTGTCAATCCGGGTTAGGTATCATTGTTGTTACATTATTGTTTTCCTCAGTTGGTGTGGTTTTCTGTGGTCTAGCGACATGTTTTCGCCAAGTCACATACTTTTCTATTGTGATCCAAGGAATTTTCTCACCATAGATGAATTCTTTAGAATGACTGATCTGAATGTTTGTATGAATATTTTTATTTGGATTAAAATTTTCGAGGTGTGTAGTAAATTTTTTTAGTTTCATACCAGTAACCGTTATGACTATAGGTACTATTGTGACTATTTTTTGTTCCCATAGTTGTTTGATTTCCTGCGCTATTGGTGAGTATTTAGTAATTTTATCTTCTTCCTTATTTCTTACATTGGCGTCATTAGGGATGGCTACGTTGATGAAGAACGCTTATTTTTTGATTTCTTGTCGGTGAGTGTGCTCTAATATTATGTACTGTTATTGTTGTTATTATTAATGTTATTTTAACTATTATTACCATTGTTATCATATAAATGCAGGGGTCCCCGGTAGCTATGTGGGTAACGCGTCCGCTTTCGGCGGAAGCGGTCCCGGGTTAGAACCCCGGTGGGGGCCAAAATGTTTATCCAGCATTGAAACAATTGGGAAGCTACCTTAATTTAGAGGTAGCAGATCCAGGTCTAGAAAAAGCCATTTAAGGCGATGTGGAAGTCGATGCGCTGACCACGTGTCACCCACTGTGTGTACCGCCGGCTTAGGCCAAATCCCACATGCGGATGTCGATGGACTTTACTATAATGTAAACGTAAGTGATTGAAAACGAGTTCTCCTCTTATAAATTTCAATTCCATTTACGAGGCCTGTTCCTCATAAACCGGCAGCTGAATTTCAGCAACCTTCGTTGAATTGATCGCAGCCCTCTGTGGCATGCAGAGTATTTCGGCTGAAATAGCTGCAGTGTGTGCTTTATGGAGTTGTGAGAGGTCAAAAGTGGCTAGCCGGAAGGGTTTTATCAAGCCGAGGGAAAGGTGTCGGCAGCGTCTTCGTCTGCGGCGGCGACAAATGTCGCGTCGGACCCCACATTGCATCCGGAAGTGGCCCTCTGGGATGTCGCTTTTATTGGCTTGAACTTTCCCGAGAGGATCGATCTATGCAGAGGCTCGGAATTTTTCTCTTTTATTTCATGCTCAGGAAGTGACAAAAGTTTGGAGGAAATTCTGGTGCCTCCAACATTACCTATAGGTAACTAGAATCTGTAATTTGCCGTCTACATAACCTGCCTATACCTATGCGCCAAATTCTGAATCGATTTAAAGAGAATTACCTAAGAATGTTAAATAATTAGCTAATTCCTATGGTGTGGAACGATATTTACCACGAATGAAAGCGACTCTCTCTAAAAAGGTAGAATTTAATGGTGATTATACGCACATCTGTAATTAGTAGTTATTCTCCAAATATATTATGAAAATTAACTTTGAAAAGTTAGTGTTTTCTTGATTTAGTATAAGTATTTTGAGCGCATTAAAACATAATCTTATTTATACGCATTGAAAAGACGCATAAATAAGAATTTTGAAATACAGTAACTATTATTTTAGTTCTTTGCGAATTTTCGGGGGGGATCTATTCCTTAGATCTCGTCCTTACGTACGCCGCTGACCAAGAATATTAACAAAATTATCAGACATTGGAATAAAGTGAAAGAACCTTATATTTAATAACAATGTACGTTAGCTATAACGGTGTTTTTTTTTAAATGCTGTGTATTTTAAGGGAGTTCTTCTTTTATCATATCGTCTTTTTTATAATAATCATCGGATTACTATACTTTTATTACATAACAGAATCTCAATTTATACAAATACTTAGCTAAGACTCATAGTAATTTAAATTTAATTCAGAAGATATTCAACAAAGAAAATTTCCTTAAAAACACTTGATTTACTCGATTTGTTCAACGATGCATGATAAATTTCACACTTAATTATTATCGTAATAAAATATTAAACGTATTTATTTACGATCCTGCCATTAGGTAAGGCATATTTCTTCGTATAACGTCGAGGGGAGTCGTACATTTTACATATCATCAAGATGATCTGATTACCTGACAATGAGGGTTACTCATCGAAACCTAGTTATGTTTCTTCATTAAAGAAAATAGTTTTTGTGGAAAAAGGACAACACTTGTACATAAAGGATTTCCATAACACCTCGTCTATTACTGTGAATTTTATTCATATAACTTCGCTAGTGTATAGTTCATCTAGGTTGAATAATATTGCTCAAATGATATACATGCGAGTTTTCGAATCAAAAAGGTATTTATAATCCACTGAAAGTTATTAAACGTGTATCAGATCCTCATGGGTTATCTACCATCATCCGCTGAGCATGCAACTTTGATTAATTTCCGAACTGGAGCGCGTTTCACATCATCTTCGACATCGCGAATAACTTGAAGGGAAAGTTTATCTTTGAATAGAATCAGTTGGACTCCCTTTCCCTGTGGAATACACGCTGGCGTTTATAAACATTACGCTCGGATGGAAATAAAAGGAGTCTCGAGGGATATTTTCGTCCTGTTACGCACGGAGTTAAAGGAGAAACAAACCAGTTTAGAGTACGTGAGAAGAAGAGCCGCTTGAAGACTTTGGAAAGAGGTAATGAAGATATACATTGCAAAGGGAATTTCTATCTAACGTGTAGGAAGATTATAGAGCATGATTTAAGGCAATTTTTCCTATCTGAAGAGATGCATGAACCTACCTGAAGAATGCAATAGAACCTTGCTAAGGTCTTATTGGCCTTTTTGAACCTTAAATCACTTGGGGGTGTATTTAATTTAGATGGCCTCTCATGATAACCTGCCACAATATCATATCTCAAATTTTTCAAAAATTCAAACAAACGTGATTCCCACAAAGTCTAGCTGCACTAAATGTTATTTCTGAGTATTTTTTATTTATTGAAATTATGAATCGAGTCCAGCAGTCCGGGCACTACGAGATCTTTCACCTTTGAGTTCCATTTTCGTAACCGGTAATTCGTCTGCACGATACGCAAAACTACATTAGGGCGAGGATATAAGCAAGAAACTATTAAAATTAATAACTTTTCTCGATATTTTACAAGTCAAGTTTTCCATGAGGTTAATTTTTAGTCCAACTATATCTTTAGAGAAAGAAAATTAACGCTGAAGTAGGCCCATGAGGCAGTTTTGAAGCTTGAAGAGAATATCTTAATCTTCCTGAGAACTTTCAAAACTATTTCAAGCAAACAATCGAGAGAGATGCGTAAGTTCCAGCATGAGATCAATAATTCAATAAATAAGTAATAAGGTGAATATTTCACGCAAACTTCTGAGGTTATAGGATACGATCGGAAATACGAGGAACAATTGAAGAGCATAATAAGATAGAAAAATAACTTTGCATGCACATAAGATGTTGGCCAATCAAAACTTGGTTAACAAACTATTTTATATCAATTACTGATAGGTAAAATATACAGTAATTATATTATACGACCTTAAAAAGGCATTTCTTAACATTTATTCTTCATATGCATAAGTTCAATTTCCGCGGTTCACTGAAAATGATTATTGTCAAACAAACATCAAAAGATCGTTATCAAAAAGAAGTACAAACGAGTAAATAAATCATTGATTAACATTTTCATAAAAAATTTATAATTTAAGAAATCAAATCATAAAGAACAGGAAGCGTACATTAAAGCATAATTCTAAAATCCAGGTATTGAACCTCCCAAAAATGAGGCGACCAATGAAGAGCTTGTGGTCCTCCTGTTCAGAATATTTGCTTTGAGATGCTATGCTACGATTGAGATACATGCTACGATTTTTATGCTATAACAGAATGATTGAGTTAAGCCAATATGAATCACACTCAGTTGTCACACCTATCTTTATTCATACAATGATAAATTATTAACTCACTTCAAGATATTGTTTGCACAGACCTACATTTTCGAGTGCCGACCGAATGTTAAACACCAGATAAGAACTGTTCCGCGATCAAACACGAACAGCGGGGAATTTCTCCTTGTAGAATCTTGAGTTATCATCCTCATAAAATGCGAAACTAATCAATGGATTCCCATGCTGAACGCAATAAAACAATCAAAGGTGCATCTCCTTAAGTCCTAAAACTTTCTTTCACGCTTGAGCTGATAAGTATGTTACCATAGCTACCATTACCCAGGGAGAGCTTCCTAATAAATATTCATGAGGGCATCGCAGATTTCCACTTTATGACTTATCAAATGGACAATCGATAAACACGCGAAGGTGTAATATCTCATCCCAGGGAGCCCTTTGCACCGAAGATATATTATACTGTATCTATACACCTTCCGCATGCTTGCGGATATATCGCAGTCCTACACGGTATATTTTAATAGCGCGATATGATACTATCATCAAGGGCTTATACTAGGAATTTGCTCAATCAAAACAGCTTCATAACAGCTGAGTGCATTCCTCAGACCTTTCACGCTGCATTCCTTTCACGCCACATAAAAAATGCTCAGATAAGGTGTAGCGGGGAAAGGAAGAGGAAAGCCTTATCAAGACTAAAATAAGAGTTCTCAGGGCACTTGAATTCTACGTGACACAGAGAGACACTTCAAATAAGTGCTCTGAGAAAAATGAAAGGCTTAACCCGAGGGAGATTTTGAAGAACAAAAAGAATGAATTTTACGCGTATTTTTATAGAAAGAATGATTACTCCGATTCAAGTTAAAAGGATTACGGAGCGAAGAAAGTGTCTATAATTGATGTTTCGGACGGACTTACATTAATAAACCAAAATAATTAAAAACCAAACATCTTAATTCGGACGTAATTTGTGATTACGAGTCAGCCAAGATCAAGGAAACATAGGAAATGAAAAACATGAGGAAAGAAATAAAGCTTGGGAGGGAAACATTGTGTTAAAGAGGGACTACTGACGTTTGCCACTATTCTCAAAGCGAAATCATTATAAATACAACCATATCCAGCTGTGTATTATCGGCATAGTAACTTCGTGATTAAATGAGATTGTATTTCCCAGACAAAATGAAGCTGGAAAATTCGCTATGATTTTTGAGCTTTTTGCTCGTAAAATCATTGTCCTTCAAAGCAATATCTGTACCTTCGATTTCTCCCCTAATTTACGAATTGAGTACATCTACCCTCTAAACCGCCGTTCGACGTATGGCAGGGTTTGTAGATAACAAGCAATCGACCTATTTCCTTTGCTTGTTACCATTGCGTATCGCTCGGGGGAAGAACGAGCTCTTATAACGATTTTACGCTATAGCACACCTGTCGTACGAGGAGAAGCAACTAATCTTTGCTTTTTAGACACTTCTTGAAATGTATTGCCGGGGAATGAATTTTCAGCCCGTTATATCGTTAACTTGGCCGGTTCTATCTAACGAGAAAAGCGATATTGGAAATTGACCTCATTTCTCTGTTCCGCTTTTATTTCGGTTCCAACTTACGCAGGGCAGGAGATTTCTGAGGTAAGAAATATCTGAGGCGCGCCGAAAACTCTTACCCTTTGCTGTTATTTACCAGCACAATATGATGCCGACTGAATTGAGAGGTTTGAAAGATCTCCGAGTCTTGATCAGCTACTTGCCTCTCGTAGAAATTTCACTCAGAAATTTCTTCACTTCATTCACTTAGAAATTTGAACTAATTGCCCAAATAAACCCTATTCCTCTCCGTGCATATCACATTTATAGTTTGAAAATGAGAGATTTTTATAGTGAAAAATTCTAAATGTAACTTACAACACGGAGTCAGTTTACGAGATTTATCTTAAATATTATAAGGACTAGGCACTTTGCAATCTTACGAAGTAAAAGCTCGATATGAATTTCCCAATTTGGTACGAACAGGAATGATATTCAACTTTCTTTGATAATATTCTACTTTTAATGTTCAATTAATATTCGACGAATTAATATTTTCGCTTTATTGCTGTCAATGCAATTAACACTTTTGCAATTTCATTGATTCTATTTTAAAGCTTCGACATGTTTCTTTACTTTTTCTGTAAACAGCAATAGCAGCTCATTTTTACTCATTAGATACTTTGGGGATAGTTGAAGATCAAAAATATTTTGAGCAAGTTACTAGTATAGTAACAAAAAAATACTATCAGCATCTGAAGACAACTTAGTATGCAGAATCCTGTAGATGAATTTGTTCGTACTTTTTCCTAATATAAGCCGGACCTGAAAACACCAACATCAAAACGATTTCGCCCACCAATTTGAAGTATGAGCACGCAAGTACAAGCAAAAAAAGAAAATGTGAAAATTTGCTTAAATACGTAAAACATTTGTCAGCCATGGCTGTGTTAGACCCTCATGGTTTTGTAAGGATATGCACGCTAGCTCATCATCATTCAGAATGTCTTTCTCACAATCCAACGAGGATTAAATGAGAGGATTATAATGAATTTATAAATTAAAATTGTAAAATGTAATAATGAATTGTATGTAATTTCTCTATGTAAATATTCATAATCTTGTGATCTGATGAGACATCTAATCATTATCATTGTATGTATCAGTGAATAATTTGATTGTATTATGTCAATATACTACTATGACTATGACTTTTATAAGATTCAAAGATTAATATTCGCCCTAAATACATTCCTCCTTACTATTATGGAGCCATTTCAAAGGTTTATAAAAGAATCATCTTGAGAGCATTAAGAAAAGGAACGCTTTGTTCCGAAGATAAACCAATTTTGAAGATGTTCTCGCCCATCGGATGACGAATGGATTTCAGGGCGTGGGGCAGAGATGGATGATCGGGGAGAAAACAACAGTCGCGATGAAATAACAGCGATGCATTCGAGCGTGGTTAAGTTCATTGGACCTCACGGCCATCGTAGGCAATCATACGGGTTGGGGCACACCTAATATCGCATCTCCTTTTCGACCGCGTGTTCTACATACGACGCAAAACGGTCTCTCGATAGAACGAACACTTGGAGCGATATTTCGCGTAGCAGCAAAATTTGTGCAAAGAACAATGGGTTCACATAATTACCTTCTGCGCGCGACGAAAACTCAACGTATTTGATGGTATGTAAGGCAAGTATAAGACAACTCATGGTAAGAACCCAAGAGAAGATTTTAACGGCATTTTTTTTAAACTTGAGTTACAGTTCCGTTTAATTTTTAGATTTCCGTTTTCAGATTACGTTTTTTGAGATCATTTTTTTCTATCAGTCAAGGCTGTTCGATATCTCGATCGCGACTCCTTCGATATTGCAGGAACGAGCAAAACGGTAAAGAAGGCTGAACTTTCGCAAACAAGAGGGTTCTTTTTTTAGGTATAGTTTTGTAAAGAAAACTTGCGTCCTATACTCCACCAAACACCAAACTTGGTTCAGATATACTTCACATTATTACTATCAATGTCTCTCCTTTTGAAACACTCATTTCTGTTCTTATCTACTGCATGTTTTTCCTTTTGTCCAAGAAACACCTGTTTAAGTATTTTCAATTTATTATAATATATCCTGAAATCTCTTATCATTAAGATATTTTATGTTTTTTAGCGTTTTCTTTTCAGTCCTATCTTGTATCCCTTCTCCTCGATGACGTGTTTCTGTAATTCACCACTTTTTCACTAATCTTATCATTACAATTTTATCATTACTGCACTCTTACGGCAATTTTAGGCAAAAATTCTCTGAAGTTACAATATGTAAATTTCAAATTATTATGTATGTACATCGAAAAAAATAAGCATACATCTAGAAAGGTATATCAATACGTACGAAGAGATATAATTTAGATGCTAGATATAGATAAAAGATAAACACAGAAAGATCTGCGTTATAGGAAAAACTCATAACCTGAGGGTTTACGGAGCGATGCGTGAAAGCATCCAAACAAGAATGAGAACCAATAAAACCGGGGAAACACAGAAGTTATAACAAATAGATCATTACTACTGATGAAAGATGTAGTCAAAATTGTCAGCATATTTGAAATTGTGATGATGTATTCCTATCACTATTTAACTTAACTCTTTTCTCCTTCATTATTTAATCTTGTGCACGTATTTTTAAACGTTACTTTTGGTATGTTTACATATTTGATTAGCATAGCATTTTTGTGCCTCACCTGCGTATCTGCTGCTATTTTTCTTACCAACTAATGCATTCTATTGTATTATTCAACTCCTTAGTAACAGCTTACATTTAAGATGGGACTAGTAAAGTTTAATTTCGCCCAAATAAAGACACGTGTAAAAAGCTGATACGATTCGCTGATACAATACGCTGATGATGGACGAAGAGAGGTAGGTAGAGCTTCATTCGAAAAAATTACTTCCCTGCGGGAGTGAAGCACCATATAATTTTGATAGAAAATTGCAGAAACAGTTTCCAGTGCAAGGACAAAAAGAGAGAGCGGGAAATGCGTTGGGGAAGTAAAAGCCATCTAATGTGACGGTGTCTGGGAGTGAAAGGATTTCCGAAGCGTTGGCAGCTTTTTCGTGAGCGCATCTTCCCAAGCGGAAATTCTCCATTTGTCTCGAAATGTCCGTCTTCGCTCTTTCAAGCTGTTTGGCCACCTTGTCCACTGTCAATTTACTGGCGAAACAATTTTTAAAAATCCGAAACTGCTTCACATAGTTAAACTAAATCGCTTACTATTTAAATACTTATACATGATACAATGCTTGCACAATCTGATTCCGGAAGATGACGATAATTTATGGGTCATTCCGTGCAAAACCGAGCAAGATAAATCACGACATATTAGGATTTTCTTGAAACTAGGTCAAATATTGTTATGGACAGTAGAAACACGTTTGCCAATTCTTAGACCAATAAAATGAATAGTAATAAAATGGCGGGCTGACAAAATTCGCAGAAAAGTGCGGAATTCGGCGCGCGCTCTCATTCAGACCCCCGTTTCTCAATGTGTTTTGAACATAAATCGTATTGCATATACTCTTTTGAGAGCTCTAAAGTGAGTCTTTCTTTTCATATAAGCTTTTATTCCATCAATAAGAAGTGATGTCTATTTTCAGGTGAAATTACTTTTTGAACGGATTTAAACTAAAAACGAACCCTTATATAGCTTTGAGAAAAATTCACCAAAAGTAACATTAAGTTTACTTTAAATGTTGAAAATATAAAAGAGGGAATCAGACGGAAATTATTATTAAAAGATATATTATTCATATTATTTTAATACTGGCTTCTTATTTTTAACTCGTATCCATTACGTAAAATCCAAATAGAAATAAAGATCAACTACTTATTTAAGAAATTCACTAGGGACCTTTCAGTTTAATTTACAATACAATGGAACAGATCTGGAGGGGAACTTTTTTCTATCGAAAGGCCACATTGACAAGTGTACCCCGCAGGAAGGCCGCAAGTTCCCTATCTCTTGAATAGCTGAAAAGAGAGCCAAAATAAAAACGCCCAGAAAATTTTATTTTCTGATTTCGATTAGGTATAAGAAGGGTGTTGATCTCAGAAATCGAAAAGAGAGAGCAATACTTAATTTAATTGGCATCCCTGAAATTATAGCGGCGAGTCAGCATGATCCGAATATTTGGTTGGGGAGTCCTTAAATGAGGAAGCAAATAAATAGCACTCTCGGTTTTCTGTTTGTTTTCTCTCGTTGACTTTATTTACAATCTCCCGCTGGCGTGTAATCAAAGGCCCGAAATCGACTGCTTGATCGTAAAATGACAGGAAGCGGCTAAAAAAGCGAAGAGGATTTCCGATAACCTAGATGGATCTAATAGAATGATTATAGGGACTACTTTAAAATTTATTCGAACATTTCTCGAACAATGTGTGTTTTTACGTCCGGGGAAGCTTTTCTGAAATTGATAAACGGAAAATGTGTGTGGCAGACTTTTTATGCAACGTTTAAAACTATCAATGAACGTAAATAATCATAGCAAAATAACCGAGTCTATTTCTATTCTATTATTCGGCGATGAAATCTAAATCCACTACTTTCTTGTCTGAATGATTATTTCATTTGATATAAAATATTTGGTAATTTACCACGGAAACCATAAATTTGAAAGAATCTTCCGCTTCACTGAATATAGCTCACGACACTATTTTATTCCAACAGAAGAAACATAACTCGTTAGCATGTTCTCAAGCTTTTGCGCGTTGGCTGTATCTTAAATGACACTTTAAATTATTTAATTGATGCTGCGTAGAAGATGCTTAGAAACTGCATCAGTATGTTAAAGGTAATACGAGGAGCGATATTTTTATTATATGTGAAATTTTAAATTGATAGATGATTTTGACGGATGGATACTGAAGATCTCCTTATTTACCGACGAACGTCAAGTCATCCCTTAAATTTGGGACTTGGTGTTTTTAAGAGGTATTGCGAGGCGTTTGCGCTTAAATCGGAACAATAGTATCAATACCGATTTCAAAACCATGGTTTTCTGATAAATCGTCCCATTATACTTTTTTGAAAAAATATGACCTTTGGTACTCAAGAAGCATGGATGATACACGAAACGATATCTGAAATTCTTAGACTTTTCTTTAAAAAAGTAGTGTATATTCGTAGGTTTCGTACGGTAAAGGCTGATGTCGTGAATTGTGAACAAGTTCTTATTCGCTTTTTTAATAGTATATTATATCACGAGCCCTGAAAGCAGTTTTTCTTCCGTGATTTCGCCTTCCCAGAGGAGACGACCACTGGGACTATTGAAAGAAAGGCGGCGGGAAATCCTGTCTACCGGGAGCCTCAACTTCTCCACAGGTTGATTCAAGGGCTGAATAAGTGAAAGGCGAATGAATAGTTAAGATTGAATAGAGCGAATAATCAAGAGCCCCGTAGTAGACGTTATATCAAGAAGAATATTCCGAGCTCCGAGGGCCTTTCCCCAGGAAATTGTGGGAAATCACAAGCCTTCAAACAAAGGTCTCGAAATCGTCAATCATTAAGTAGCTAAGTGAGGGAGGTCTTGGAAACAATCGTAGGTCCACAATGGGCGAATGAATGGAGAGGAGATACACAAAACCTTTTCAATGGAGCGGAAGAAGGGTGATTATCCGGTGAGGCAATTCCCTTCGGGATGAGAGATGGATTCGTGCATCGATCTACGGAGATATAAGAAGGGCTCAGCTGATGCGGAAGTGGAGCGGAAAGAGGAGAAAGAAAGGCGCCACGTGGAGTTGTCGGACGTGAAAATTACTCTTTTCTTTCTTTTACTTGGAGGTATTCTCTCTTTCGGGGATTACTCCTTTTGCGGTAAAAGGGAGCGTGACGGGGGCGAGAGAAATTCCGCCGAGTTTTGATGAATTGCGGCCCGTCGAGAGCTTTTTTTCCTTTACTGGAAACTCTATTACCGCTCCCGGAGTCTATTATGCGGGTAATGATTTCCCATCCGTTACTCTGGTTGTTATTGGACCTATGGAGTGTAAGTTCACTGTCGTCCATTTTTGTAACAAAAGGATCCGGATTAGGAGAAGTGTGCATGCCTAGAGAAGTTGGTAAATTACGCAAAGAAAGAAACAGAAATTTTTCTGAGGAATTTACAAAGTGTGTTTTATTCTTTGCGTGATGGCACCATTCCACTAAGTTAGGCTGGAAAATGTCAACTCTAAAGTTGGTAAATTGTTACCTTACCGGCCCCGGTGGCAGAGTGGTTAACTTGCTAGCATGTAAATACTCCAACACCGAGGTGCGGGGTTCGGATCTCGGATAACCGGATTTTTCTGGTAAGGGAATGGTTGTATGTGTTAGTCTATTGTTAACGAACCTCCTGCGATGGTCCAAAAATGGATTTTTTTGAGGGCATTAACTAAATAAATAAATAAACTTCTACAATATTTTGTTACCATGCCAAACGTGCGCATCCACGATTTCCGTTTGGAGGTCCAACTAAGGGATTGTCACTACTGTTGTCAATATCCGAAGAGTTGTAAGTAAATAAAAAACTGCTGTTAAAGAATTACAGGTTAAAATGAGGGCTAAAAGCTTTGAACGCCCTGAGAATGATAACGTAGCTATCGGAATGTGCATTGGGTGATTCCTAGAAGTCGGTAATCCTGCCATTTCCCGGTGTTTAACTTGGACGACGCTAGTCCGACAGACGGCTAACGGAGCGTTTTTAAATCTCTTCCCGAAGAGCTGATTCCGGAAGTTGTCCATTCCAAGAGTAGTAGATTCCGAGAGACTATTTAAAACACTACTGTAAAATATGCATTCTTCTTTAATGAACAGCAAAAATGTCCATTTGGATCACAATTGAACTATCCTCATCCAAAGATGTAATATTGGTTGGATCGATGCGATTTCTGCAACACAATCTTACACATTAGCTAACAGCATTCCAAGGAACTGCCAAAATATTTCAACGTTTCTGAATATGAAGTTTTACTTAAATTTTTGATTGCGCAGGAAAATAGCCATCATTAAACTTTAAATACAAATAAGCGGCGAAAAGTTTCGAAAATCGACGAATTAGTGTACAGACCGTGAGAAAAATAAAGCTGAACAGAGAGCGGAAGAAATTATTCTCAATAGAGGAAGCGGAAGATTTTAAAATTTATTGTCCAACTCCGGGAAACTACCGGCAGATCCGCTTGAGTTGGCCAGGCTAATTGATGTTAAAATAATTTTGAACATGCTGCAATTTCAGTTGGCAAACGAACTTAGTAATTCTCACGATAAAAAATGAAACTTACTTTACAACTTATTCACTTGAGGGTTACAAAAGTAATGGTGCACTTATAGAATCTTGTGGATGGTTAAAGTCCATCAGCTTCCTGGGAGCGTGCCTGGACCCAAAAGCATATATGATATGGATCATAATTTCACATCCAATTACAATCTGTGGCAATTTTCACATTTTTAAATATAGCTCAAACGGATGATCGAATACCTTTCGTCAAATAATATAGCCGAAATGAAAGAGCTATTATTACCAAATTAAGGAGAATCGTAAATTGCTAACTTAAAACCGTAGAGAATGCACAACTACCGTCAAAAATCGCGTTTCTTTGAATACAATTCCGTCATAAATTGGGTTTTTACTAGACCATTATATTTTACAAGGCGTGACCGTAGCCTCGCGGAATTGCTTCATTGTGCTCTGCTCTCCTTTTAGTCTACTTGATAGTTCTCCGACGTTACGAAACAGAGGTAGAGCATTGTAAAATTAAGTTGCGTAACAGAAATAAATGTAACAACGAGCTTCCAAAACGCTCATGAGGAAAAATTCGTTCGTGTCTCCAAAACAAAACACAACTTTCGATTGTTACATGAAGGTAAAATATTTATTTCACTAATTGGTTTCCAATCGCTCTCATCCATGGTGATATTCTTTTCCGAAAGATGTCGATGATATTGCTTTCTCCATCTGATGTAAGTACTCGCGGTTTCTTAGAAAAAATGCGGAAGGTATGAAGAAGCCCATTTCCCTTGTTTTGCAAGTAACGCGACGTAATACTAACCCGAGATTGTCTCCTTACGTATACTTTTCTTTCACGAAGGAATGACTTACTTTCAAGGATGACTAGACAAAAGAACATCAGAGTGCAAAATATATTGATTTTTAAAAGAGTTTTCACGACAGATTTATTACAATTTTTGGGATTTCGCCACGAAAATGTTGCTGCGAAAACGTCTTCATTGCTGTCAACACAAGATTGATTGATTTCCATTTAAGAAAATTTTGAAGATAAAAATGCCGAATAATAAGGAAAGCTATACATATCGCGGCAATCTGCGATCTACTTGGGACTCACCTCAATAATTCAGTACACAGAAATCTCTGGCAGGGTATCATTCACATTTTCTTTCACGCTATTGGAGGTGAAAAGGAAAATTGAATTTAGCATGCACAGCAGCGCATGACACAATAATTCTCAAAAATTGACCGAGCGAAACTGAATTTTAAAAATAGTGCACAGGATGGGACCGGATGCCTCCTGGTTGAGCGAACCGAGCTGGAAAACATTACTGGATAGTGAATTCAAATCGGAAGAAGGATAAAAATTTATAAAAACGTCTTCCACATAATCAAAAAATCTTTCCAATGATAAGCAATTCCAAGAGCCATTCTCGTAGTTTTGAATGGTTATCTAAGGAAATCCTACAGCTACCGCAACTGAAAACTTATGACAGACTACCTTGAGTCTTTTATTTACACCGCTACCTAGAATTAAGAGTTTTTCAATGTCACCTCTTCCGACCTTTCCACAACTAACGACCTTTATCTCCCGCCTAACTATGCGTGCCTTCGTAGATGGATTTACCGTTTCTCTTAGTTAATTCAGTACCCGGGCTTCATTCACACCACGCGCTCTCCAGCTGTGTTAGGAATGCTTTCGAAAGAGCTCTAGTCTATTCAGAGAGCTAAATTGGTAAACAGTACAGCTACATGAATGTCACGACAGTTAATAGGTTATCATCAGTTCAAATTTTACTATCCGTGACGATCTGATTATCGTGTATTCCCAAGTATAAAACGCATGTTTTTCGCCAAGAATGAAAGCTTTAATGGCATCTTATAGGAGGATATGGGGAACAACAATTACAACAACGATAGCGAGGAATGAGTTATGAGTACGCACAATAACATTCGATTCCTTTTAGTTTTACTGGGACCCAAAATTGTGAGATTAGTGCTCCGAGAGGTTCGAATGGTCGGCGACCACAGTATTAAAGCAAAATAACTGAGCTAGATCATGGGTCATAGTTCATGCGTCAGTAATTTCATTTTTATTTTAGATACGCCATAAAAACCATAATAATGCGCCAAAAACTGTAATAATTAACTACAGAAACTATCAATAATAATAATTTAAAATGATTAATTATAATAAATGCGCTCACTACATTTCATCCGCAGCTTATATTATGTATGTATGTGTATTTGAGTGTGTATATGTTAATTGTGTTGAAAATATATTTTTAATTTTTCTAGGGATTTAATGAGTCGCTGGGTATCCGGATAGCCAAGTGAGCAACGCGTATGACTTTGGTGTAAGCGGTCCCGTCTTCGATTCCCGGAGGGAGCTTACGCGCGAAATAACCAGTTATCAAAGCACTATTAACATTCATACGACTTAATTTTGATTACACGCTTACAATCATATAATGCTCTGGGCACAAAAAATGACCAGCCCTGATTTAGTTCATCCAATAATTCCAATAGAATTTGCCAGTAATTGGTTAAAGTATATGAGAAGTTTCTTAACAAAATTGCATCATTATTGATAACTTATTGATTTTAAGGTACTCCGATTACTGTGGTTCTTCTCATCCTACATTAAAGAAAGAAAGCTATACTAGAATGTAATAGAATGCCCTCTACTATCTTTGTGATACTTATCAAAGAAATGTTTTTGTTTCAGTCTCTTAGAATTACAGTCACGGTCGCGATTTACTGTTTAAAAAGATCCGATTTCTCAAATGCAATTCAAGAAATTCACATTCCATTCTACCTTACGTAACATAAATCAGGGGGACTTGGGGCCAAATGAAGAACTCGCTTAAAGAACGGTGAAATATTTGCAGTTTGTACCGAGTTAATTGAGTGGATAGATTATTACCCAGAGTCACAAATAAGAATCTTCTATCTGATTCTCCTTAATTGAAATCGAATGAATTGGTTTCCGTTGTTATTCTTCCTTGGAAAGTTTCCAAAACCTATTACATTAAGGAGAAAACGACTCAATATTGACAGGGAACTTCGGAGGAATTTCCTAATAAAGTAACGAGTTTAATCACTGGTTGCCTGAGCATACAATACGTAAAATGTCCGGTTTTCAGATATTGCAAAATCGCATTATGTCTTTCGCTTATTTAATTAGTGTATTCCTTATTATGAAGCGGAGATTCCTAATTTTTACGACTCACTAGCAACGAAAGTAAGACTGGACTGACCCAATCGCTTATTTTGCTATAATTGGTCCACTTGAGGCGAGTTCAATGAATTATAACAACTGCGTAACATTTAAATGACGAAAGGCGTTCTCTCAAAGAAAGAATCTTCACAGTGTTCTGCCAGCATATTTCTTGAGACATAATCCTCACGATACGCTGAAATAGGAAAAGATCGCTTGTTATGGTGACTTGAAGATAACCTTCGCCTGTCACCAACATGACTCGGGCGAATTTTAACATTTTTTTCTGATTCTCTCCTTTAAAAGATGCACAAACAAAGAAAAGCGTGACACTCGTGGAAATACACCAACGTCATGTATGTATTTATATATAAATATCCTATCGGCTATAAATAGTTCATTGATGACGTTTCAGTCAATATAGTGTCGATGATAAGTTAACAATACTTGTGCGCGAATTTTTAAGTAAAAAATATCAGATGGACGATACTAATTCAAACGTAACTCACATTTTTAATGGAAGTCCATTAAATCAATGAATAAAATAATTACGTTTAGTTACGTATGCACAAGCTGATGATATAATGCTTCTTTTTGAAGCGTATTTATCAGAGGAATTTGAGGGGCGAGAACTTTTCAAATAAAAATAAGCAGAATGATTTTCTGTGAGCATATTCAATGTGATCAGACCCTGCTTAGAAAAAATGTCACAATAAATTAGTGATGTTATAGAACTGCGTACATTCTGCCAAATTTTCTATTTCAGCTCATGAAGTCACGGCCAAAAAAGGTTGATAGAAAATGCAAATTTGTTTCCCATTTTTCATTCGAAAGTAATATGCGAGTTAAAAATTAGTCAATCGGGATAAATATTATGTTGTAGAATGAGAAACCATCCAATTTTCGTTTATTTTTGACAGCTGGATTCAGAGATATTAAATTATAATACTCTAGTTGACAAGCAGAGCAGGGATTTATTGGCCCGAGAACCTAATTTCTACGACAATTGTAAATCTAATCATTTCCCACAGAAAATAAAAAAATAAAAACGATATACTGTATCAAACTTAAGGTGATCTATTGTAATAAATAACAAGGAAAATCTATACCATCTTATAAGACGCATTGTTTTTTAATCTAAATTTCACATGAAAAATTAGTCTTATACGCGAGTATATGCGGTAACTGAATTTCATAACTGCGAAAAAGAAATTGCAAGTAAAGAAAGTGAAAAGAAATTTTATATTATCATTCTCCCTTACTCTTATAATGAACTAATTTTTACAGAGTTCTTAAATTTTTCAACTGTGGATTAAAATCAGCCGAATTCTACAAAAAAATCGGCAGGGGGAAAATATCCGAGAATAAAATACGTGTCAAAGTAAGGACGTAGAATGCAATGCAACACGTAGTCGGGTTCGCTCAGAATGAATTCAACTCACTCTTTCACGGGATCTGAGATCGTGTTTGACGCAGGGTTTACATTAAAAATATGCTTCCCCTCGTTCTTCGGTTCCTCTCAATATATTTCCGATGCAAATTTGAACGGCTTCCCGAGTCGCCCTTCGGAAGCGGTCCCTTCCTCCACTTTGCTGTCCATAATTAGATTAGTTACGACTGAGTCCACTGCCAGGATTGGATTCGCTTTAAGATCTACCAAATCCGGGACGATCATTGATCCGAAGAAAGCGACAAAAAATCTAAAAGGGAATCTAGGGATTTTCTCGAAAAGGAGATCTATTTCTACCGATATGAAACGTAAAAGCGGTGAAGATAGGAGATTCTGAGTATCCTTATATAGTATATTCTGACATCGCATTTAGAACGAGAATTTGGTAGGAAAAGATATAACATAATATGCACTGTAGAAACACATAGTAAAAACGATGCGATAGAAAAATTGCAATTGATGTCCTCAATGATGATAAAGTATTTTTAAGTTAAAAAAAATACTTTGAACTTTCCATAGCATTTAATTTAGAAACGACGATAAGTAGTCGTGTCTAATAAATAATATCCTGTGGCAAGTACAAAGGATTTATTAAATTTTTTAGTATGTTTTATTTTATTTTCCCTTCCACGAAGTTGAGCTTGGCCACATCAAAGTATTTTTAATCCAATCTTCCTCCATAGTGACTAAAAATATAAGTTTAGCTAAAATACTACAATAGTCATTTTATTCAGTAAAATTTTACCAAAATTACGATATTCTAGTAAAACAGTTAAGAAACCCTGACATTTATTCTGTAACTATCCACGCATATATTATAGCTTGCTTTGAAAATGAAATATAGCAAATAAAACTTCAAAGTCGCAGGAGCATTTTTCAAAGGTTTTCAACATATGGTCCCCACCGGAAGCCGAATTCGGGATATCTTTCAAAAAGGCGAACGCGCTACCCATTTGGCTATCTAAGAGCCCCACAGCTAATAAGTTCAATCAAATTTTAGCAAGATAACAATGATATTAGAGGTCAATCCTTAGATAATTATAGGAACTATTACTTTATGTCTAAAGTGAACTAATTTACTTCAAAGTATTCTTAATATATTGTAAACAAAGCTAATATTTTGCTCGTATTAGGCAATAATAAAACTCCTTGTACGTGATTATTGTTTCGCGCGTCGGAAAAAGATCGCTTTTACACCAGAACGTGATATGCATCATCCTATGAAAAAATAATTGATGCTGAATTACGGCGGAAGCAATCGAAGTCTGTGGTATACATATAACAAGGATGAGGCCGATGTCTCAAAATCACTTTCAAATTCTCTCAGTCATTTTGCTAGACCAAAAATCATAAAATTCTAGGGCTTATCGTACAAGTCTTGCTTAGCAGATATCGAATAAAGTTCAGTCACTCTATCGATATTTATGATATTGGAAGGTGAGTCCACTCTTGTTCGTGGTGACCTCATCTTCTGAATTCGGAAAGTTACATCTTCATAGAAGAATTTCCAAATAGTGGCTACCTAAATCCAATCACAATGTGATGAGAAATTTCCCATTTCACCATCCATGAACGAAGATGGCAAGGACTCCAATGATTTTCCGCACCAGTAACCTAATTCAACTGAGAGTGAACCGCAATAGCGTCACAAAAATCGTTAAGCAAACAATGCGAATCGGTTAAAAAATACAAGATGATGTTATAAAATGGCGGCGTAAAAGTATTAACCCATAAATAGCTTTATAACATAAACAAATACAATTTTCACAGTTACTTCAAATTCGTGAATACTCTACATATATTTGAACAGACTGAATGCTCTGAAGTTTGCATTCCCAACATCTCTTATCAGAGAAGATAAAAAATAATAAGACTTTGCGATTTTCTTTTCACTTTCACGAACCGCAATGCCATACCGGTGAATGAATACTCTCATCTCTCTATCCTCGGAATGCTGGATTAAGGGAGACGTTGGAATTTGTGGCTGCGGCGCTGGAGACACAAGAGAAGTTCCACTGAAGTCTCTGAACTTTAGCCCACAGAAATACGTTTCGCCCGCATGAATAACTTGAAAATATCTTCCAACCAGCACGCATGAATATTAGTTAAATCCATTATCTAACATGGCATTGCAATTGACGCCATCAATAATTTCAAGAGTAAACCTCTTATTCTTTCCATTTTTTATGGCACGAGTACAATGTTATAATCCTACAACAAAGTAGTGTCTAGAATAACCGATAATATATTCACCAATGCTTCCTTATTTTGAATTACACCCCACTCTTAAATAAAGATACAAAACTATAACAAAATATTTTCTTAGAAGCCAAAACTTCACTGACGAAATTATTATATTTTCCCAACTATCATACTTGGAAAATCACGTGAAAACGTTCTCGTGTAAGAAAATTAAAATTCAAAAGTTAATCTTTATAAATTCTTATTTCCCTTTCTAAATTAATTTCTTACTTATTATTTGCATTATATATTGGAAGAATTAAAAAGATTCTATGCAAAATTTAATTGGAATCCGTTTTCGAAAATATTTTATGGCAGGGATCTTAAGAACATGTTCCAAATATTTATAATATTAATTTACGATTACAATAAAAAAATCCCGCAAAAGATCAATCTCAATGTGTGTAACAGCGGCCATATTCCGGCCATATGTAATATACATTATTAATAACGTATATAATTTGTAACCTCTGAGGAAAATTCCAAGAACTAAATTGGACGAAGCTTTACTTTGCCAATAAATGCAAAATTATATTGTGTGCTATTATAAATGCAAACTTATATAAATGTGATACTAATAAGATCACAGGATAATTCAATTTCAAGGTAGCATTTTCTAACTGCATCACATCTCTTCCCGGTCAATGGAGGTAATGTAATGTCATTGCTTGGAACTTGTCAAAGAAAACTTGTGCTCCATCTTGCATCTGAATTATTTATATAAATAACTTTGATATTTGTTACATACAGTGGAGCTAAAAGCTCATAAGCCGATTAAATTCCTCCGTTTGTTCTTTCTTAATCTACTTAATATACAAGAGAAAAGGGCTGTCGGCAATGACGAATAAGATTATATTCTGATTCGCTTAAGGAAAAATTACATAATAAGTAAAAGAGTTGTCTGGATTCAATGATAATTATAGAGAGAAATAATATCAGCAGAAGTAAATCTGGTTAATTCAAGTTGCATATTGGCATTTGAAAAGCTTCAGGCTCCCATTCGAATGAGCATCTTGTCGATAAGTTTATTATTAAAATGAGAAAAGATAGTCTTGTTGAGCATATATTCAGAAAAAATATCGTTCCCATGCCTTTATTTTACAACGTCAAAAGAAATATTTTAGAACATTATCTTCCATTGGATAAATAAGAGCATAAGGTTGCGACCTAATTATTTACCTTTCCTGACCTTAGGAAAAACCCTCTGAGTATGCATGAGTGGTCAGGAAGGATTCCTACTTGGAAATCTGAAGCGCTCTCGAGATTGAAATTTATCCTGCAAATTCTGAGCCACTTGGAATTTGGAGAGGATCCTCCGATGCTCTAGGCACCATCTCTCCACAATTTTTCCAGACCATACACGAGCTTCCTCACGAATTTTTATGCCACATTTCGTAAAGCGAATCCTCTTCAAAGAATTTATGCTTTTACCTTAGGTATATTTTAAAGGGATGTTTAAAAGCCCGTTTATCAGCTATCTGCATATTTTTCTTGCGAAAAACTGAAAGCAAACCATGGGCGTAGGATGGTTGAATGAAAATAATCTACTGGAACTACTTACGCATATCTAGAATCGCTGTATTTTCATGTTATTTTCTAAATCAGTGTCCGCCAATTTTTATCCCACCGCATACTAGGGTTGGCAATCTTGTTTTACCGCACACCAAATTTGAATAATCACAGTTTAAATTAATGTGAAGTAAAAATTTATACACAGAAAATATGTTTCGAAATTTAGCTGTAAATTTTATACTCGAAACTTTTTATTTACTATCTGAAATAGTTCGTTTTCTCCCTTTTCCATGAGAGCTGGAAAAATCTAATTTGCAAACGCAGGATTATCTACATGGCAACATAAAATAAATATTTGGTAGTGGCTTGAATCGAAGATTGACAATTGAGGGTATCGACTTCAGGTTAAAGTTCACAAAATAGAAAAATCCATATTGGAATGAAATTGATGAAGTTTGCGAACATCGGAAATTTTGCTGAGAAAAGTTTCATATTTGCTCCAATGTATATTCCAGAAATATTTACAGATATTCCGCAACTGCTCGCACGGGCACTACCATGAAATTTTTCGCCCCATACTAGCGTATCGCGGCACTCAGTATAGAATACACTGGTTTAAAGAATGGGTGCACAAGCTTCGAACCGCGGGTCAATCCGATCCATTTGAAAATTTTATCTGGCCCACAAAGTAGTTGAATTTATCAAGGCTTTTTATTCATATTTGGACGTCAAAAAAGTAATGTCACCATCATGTGACTCGCGAAAGTAATACTGAGTGAAACAGACCAAACATTTTACGCATCAATGGTAAAATGTTTTGGTTAATTTTAAGCAAAATGTTTTGGTTACTTTTATTACCCGTCATAGTTTACCAAGCGCCAACTGGAAACTGCTAGGTAGAATTAACAAGTATCTGCTGCGTATAAACTTAAGGGTCACTTAATTTGCATGATTTCCTGGCATTTCCGTTTATCTTCGTTTCGGAGCACTCAACTAACGTGTTTTGCGACTTAGTTCGTTAAGTTTTATTACATTCATAAAACTGTATCTTGGATAATATCTGAACACATCAAAACATGTTTGCAGAACAGCCTAGCAGTGTTTTATCATTTTCACGGATTAATGTAGGAGTATAAAGCCCCTGAATGAGTTTGCAAAAGTTTTTTTCCTTAAGAATCATAATGATTTCATTAATGCGTTCCAGAGTTAAAGGGTCTCTCTTGACTATGCTTTATAAAGTATGGTATTTTTAACTTTCAGGTGGACGGCATTGGTGAGAGAAAGTTGATCAATCCATCGTGGAAGTAAGAAATTATGGATCCAAATCCAAAGAATTATAGGAGATGAATTCCTATACATAGGGGAAGGGTACGGTCTTCGGCAGTAAATTGATCATTACGATAAGGAAATGATTAACTTAACCAAAATCAATCCAATTTTCAGAAAATTGTCAATATCACCTGCTTAAACTGGGCGCTTTGAAACCATGGAGATCATAAATTTTTTTACGGTAAGAATATAAGTTCGTGTTTTTTTCTTATTTCGCATGATGCAATCTTACCAGAAAGCACTGTTTGAAGTAATAGACAGTATATATACCTGTGCTTTTTCATTTTGAATTATACCCTACTCTTTATTGAGAATATGAAACTGTTGCACCTACATATACATTTAAAGAAGAAAGGCTTAACGACCCGTAAATATCAAGGTGTGAAAGCCAAACGAATCAAAAATATCACTATGTTTAAATTATATAGAATTTCGAGAATAATAAGCTGGTCTCTTTTAAGCAGAATATTCAGTAGTTCATCTGTAGAGCCTATTGTTAGAAGAGTGAGTCAAAAGTATTAAAGAATTTCTTAGGAATCTTCCGATTGATAAAGTTTACCTAACTCAGCAGCCTTCTTTGATTATTTTCATTCGATTTTGAAACTTTGAAGTACCTGTCCAGATTATCACGCTACGATATAATTTCTGGTCATGTTGTGAAAGACATAGACAAAGTTGTTTTCAACGCTGAATAACAGTTATTTATAATCAAATTCAGATTCGTGGCGACTTCTCATCTTAGATAAGTGAGAATTCTCATTCTATACTTCGATTTTCCATCAAACCATGCCTTTAAACCACCATAAAATGTGCATGAGTTCTTCATTATAGCGCCTTATGAATTGAGATTTTCAACCGTTACCACGGCTTGACGTAATTTTTTAGAGGAAAACTATTTATTTTCAAAACTATTTCATTCTTCCTCAGTTACCTGACTAAGTTAGAGCGTTCAACCACTTAGAATTTACCAGACCTCGTGTAATGTGCCTTGAGTGTACTCACCAGTCGCTTGCATTTGGGGTCAGCACCTTGCTCCAGGAGTTCCGTGACGCATTTCGTGTGGCCGTTGGCTGAGGCTAGCATCAGTGGAGTCGTGCCGTCCTGGAACACAAGGAAAGGAGGACGTTTTGAAAGGAGGAATTCATTACCGAGGGAATGGACTAAAATGACGATTTCACCGCTGGCCACGGTATTCAACCGCTCTCACCGAACGAGAGCCAAAAATAATCCAGAGCGCAGCCAGAAGGTAATCGAAATGCAGTGTTTCTACACTCAATTCTCACGAGGAGAAATGTTTATTCAAATTCAAAGAGAATAGCTAGAGGTGCATTCCAAGATATCTCTTCCGTTGATTTAATATATCATCCTAATATTTATTTTTTCGGTTACAAACAAACAAAAAAGAAATCCTGGGCACAGAAGATTTCACCCCATCGGCATCGTTTTAGAAAGTTTCTCTTTCCAGATTATGTATATTCATTACCTACATTATTCGGATGAATGCGCAGAAATTGAAATTTACCATCCGAAAATTCACTGGCTGGAAATATTTTATGGAATGTCATTAAAACAAGCAATGGTATGATAGATCGGAATCGTGTATTGGAAAGGTCGGAACTTTTCATTATTCGACAATTGAAGGAATGTTTTTATGCAAATGATAGATGTTTATTTAAAGTTAATATTTTCAATTTTTAACTCGTTTCTCCTCACTATATTTTTACGAACTATAATTCCGTTAATTATTTTCCAAAAAATGTTTAGTACATTCACCAAAAAACTCACTTCTCTTGGAATTAAGATAATGGCAATCCCCATATTAGACGTACTCTGGCATACCTAATTTCACCATTTTCAGCTTTCTTAAAATGTTCATAAGTTTGTATCATCTATATGAGTGAAATAAATCACCATTTTTGGGTATCGGAATCGGAGAAAATTTAAATTAATTTTCGAATCCGAAAACGATTCTTTGAAATGTTTTGATTAAACTTACTTTTTCATCCATACAAATAATGATAAATTTATAAATACTTATTGATTTTTACAATTAGTAGCACTAAAATCTGTAGACCTTAATAACGCTTTAAAATTGCATTAATGTGAATTAATTTACTTATTCCTGAGTAAAGTAGTAGAATCTTCCCAATTCTCAAATTTCCATAAATTCTATTAGTTCTAGTTTGTTTCATTTCCAAATAATTTTTTATCATTAATACCTTTCTTGCATGAGAATGTAGGAATTTTATGATTTAAATCTGAATACGTAGCTAAAAGTGATTTTAAACAATTTCTCTTTATTGTTTTAACAAGTTGTTTAATAAAACGACTGTTAACCCAAGTTTTGTAATAAAAATGACATTCCACTGTTTTATATAAGCTTTTGGATAAATTATTCTACTGTGCATTTCATAAATAAATATACTATGTTCACGTTTTAAATGTGCTTTGTTTCCCAGACTCAGAATCAGGAATCATATCGGAATCGGTTAAATTTTGGTATCTTCCCATCAACAATTTAAGGACAATCATACTGACAATGAGTTATCTACCATATCTTGAATCCCTTACAGAATAAAAACACCCCAATAAATATGGGATGGAGATTTTTAAAGAGACGTAAATAAAGGAAATTCAATCAAAGACGATCATTACCGAATTAAAACTGTACTATATAAGACCTTTTTTAAAAGAGAAAGGAATTTTTCAATACTCAAATTCTTACGAAAATAATTGCCATTCAATATATACGAATGCTCATTTTTATTTTCTTTCTTTTTATTTTATTTATTCTAACTTGAAAGACATTAAAAGAAAGAAAAAATACTTTGGTATCAACACCAAAAAGTTGTTTTTTAGCGGTCCACTGGAATTCATTTAAACCGAAATAGTGATTTAAGCTTAATAAACTTTAAAAATCATTCATTTACGTTTGTAAATTATCATTATTCTACGTCAATGAAAAGGCATAAAAGAGATTTTTTTACAGAACATTTCCCTTCAGTTAGTATCTATCACTCTCCAAGCACCCTCTATTCATATAAGAATGGTAAACCCCTTTTTGTTTGAGTTTTGTTGCGAACTAACAGCATCAACAGACGCGAAGAGATGATATCCAGCTAGAGGCGGTCGAAAAAATTAACATTTCCTTCGTCAGTGAAGTTTAATGGGTAAAGCAAGTGTCCTCATTTGCACCGATATTCCGTTATTTTTAGAAATGAGTCGAAGTGTTTAACATCGCAATTCGACCGCCCCCGCTTTCATACCAATCGTCACGATAAAAAGCGAAGTGCACCCTGAGTTAACAGTGCTCTCATTGGATCAACTTCTCTATAGCTACTCAGATTCCTTAATTGAGTACATGCATATTAAGCTTTTTATCGTTCCCAAGCATATTAAGCTTTTTATATTTCGCGTCGTTCTTTCTAAGGATATGAAATCGACTTCATCCAAATAAGTACGTCAATATGTGAATACTCCGTCTTTGAAAAGCTTTCCTCCTAATAAATATTTATCGATTAGGAAAAACATAAATTCAAACGGTTAAACAAGAAGTGAGATTGAGTGGCTCGGTAGTTCAATGGATAGAATACCTGCCCGGAAAGTGGGAAACCTGGGTTCGAGTCCCAGCCAAGTCACAATCTTTCACTTCTTGTATAACCTTTTGAATTTATGTTTTAATTGGGTTTAGTCGCACAACTTAATGTGCTAAGTTAAAATTCAATTCCATCACTTGTATATATTCAAAACTTCGGAATGGTCCATTTCTCATTTTCTCAGAATCTAAATAATAAATTCCAATAAGAGAAGAGAAAAAGGAGATTATTATTTACGAATCTTTTATAATGGCAAATTACTTCCCTTTCGAAAATGGAATGTATACTCAACCTTATCTAATCAAGGACCTTATGTTGAGCTTGAAATTTCTCACTAGGGTATTAACTGCATTAGCGTAAGGCCCACGATTCTCACTACAGCGTGATGTACACTTCAGTGGCTTTCGTTGCATCACTCAGGATCTCGAAGTATTCACTGCCTAGTAAGCATCCATTCAATTGCATTTAGACCATTCCGCAAACTTGCTGATTAAATAGACGCAAGTCTCTCCGTCTTTGCAATCACATTAAGCCGTATACATAAACGTCACTGATATTATATCAGTAACGGAGTGAGGGAATTTTAATAGGCGTTTTCTACCACAAGCAAGTAAGGAAGACTTATAAGTCCAGCCCAATTATAGGGAATAGATATTCGGTTTGCAATTGAACCCTATTCTGTGATATTTCTTAGTTTAAAGTTAATTCTTTAAGAGAAGTAATCCTACGATCGTAATAAAAATCGCTTCGAATCTATTGGTTTTGCTAGTAATTTTAAATAATTAACATTGATTACAATTTGATGATGCAATGAATACTTTGATAGCTATCTATACAGCATATATAGCGAAATACCCTAATTACGGTGTATCAATCTCTTTATAATACGGCAATCTCTTTCAATCAATCAACTTTGTCGATTTTAGTAATATTGTGTTAATAGTTGAAGACTAACGAATTTACATCACCAAATAACATCTTCAGATTATTCTAAATAAATTTTAAAATAAGTATTTAAAATAATCGAGTCAGTAACAAAAATCCTAAAAACATATCTATATGGAAGGGGCTCTACCTCAGCCGCCATGACCTTGCCCTGGTCACCAAAATATCTTAAGCCGACTCTACTCATACTAGTTCCAAGGAAAACTTTGTTTCCGTATAGAAAATACGATGCAAGAGATATGCAATTATAATGGTAATGTAATCGTGTGATGTGAGAGAAACCAGATAATCTATAAAAGAATCAATTAACTATATACTGTTAGTACACTGCTACTTTCTGGAATTAGTACGGATTTTGGAATCACTATTAGTAATTCCAAAGTCCGTAAATCCCAAGTACTGAAGCAACCTTAGTCCCATACATTTCGGATTAGGGATACCAAACCTACATTAAAAAGAAAACTGAATGAAAATTCCTTTAAAGGCCAAGTACTTTAAATATAGAGTTTAAATATAATTTACTAAAACATTGCGTTAAATTCTATTTTGATAAATTTTCACCAGGGGATGCTACTCGGTAATGTGTGCATTTTCTGAGGAAACTCTTCTGATAAACGATTGCTTTCTTCAAATGAAAGAAGTCATATAAGTATTAGCAGAATAGCAAAACTTTTAAAATCGGAAAACTTTTGATTCTATGGCGAATTGCAACGAAAATTTCAAAATGCAACCTCCTTCAGATGTAAGACTTATTCACCGGGGAAAAATTTATGAAGAAGTAAAGCAGTTGTTTCCAAGGGAAAGAGTCACTGTTTTCTTCCACAGTACCATTCTCTTTGCAGATTTCGCTTAGTGGAATTAAAGCAATAAAACGTATCCTTTTACGGGTAATACTCACGTAGATAACCAATTAGGCATTACTAAACGGTACTCCTAAAATTACCACAGAGGAACAGATTAGAAAAAGTTTACACGAAACACTCCCAGGCATAATAGTTCTTTCACGCGTTTTTTACTTTCCTTTGAATAACGGTTTTTAAACGACCTTCTCCAGAAAAACAAGTTGATAAATGAACGTTCCCAATTCTTTCTTTGAAAGAATAAAACAAATCACCTCCATGGGTAATCGTGAGCATTAAGAGTCCTATAATGCATTAAAAATACCTTGGAGAGAGCGGAAGTGATGAGCGTTCAAATCTCTGGATAATGCGAGGGGAAAACTGATTCACTAGGTTAAAGTAGACCTGGGGTTGATGTCCTCCTTACCTTGTCCTTGCAGTCCACATGAACCTTCCCGCTGTTCAGCAACTTCTGCAGCATGTGGAAGTCGCCCCTCAGCGATGCCAAATGGAGCATAACGTCTGACTTGGACTCCTTCTGCAATATACCAAAATAATATATGTTCAGATGACATTTTATTGATGCAGGATTAATAAATGGAGTCGACACCCATCAAAGTAACTTCGAGAGGTTGCGTGAGAAAATCAAAATTTCATAATCACACTCTGAAGCGTTGGGTATCTTTGAGGGGATAGAATGTTTTCGGCGAAAAATCGCGTTGTTCTAAAATGGATACCGACACAATATAGCGATAAAGAGAAGCATTCCTTTGGTTTCAGAGGAATTAATTTCTCCATTCAAAGCGTCAATGAAAAGGTCATAATTAAATTCATTTTCGACAGGGAATCATTTGAATTTCATTTATGCGTGAGGCAGCGTCAGACATTGGTGACAATGCGCTATGATTAAATGAATAAAATATAATTCCTAGATGAGTAGTAACAACGTTCGTTAAAGAAAATACTATCCCAGGAATTTCGACTAATTTTATGAAACTGATATTTACGCATAGATACTAACTAACTGTCCAAGAGGTCATGCATCCGCCGAAATTCGGCAGTTTAATTATATTATAAAGAACTTAGCTTATACCGCCAAGATTAATTTTTCTCTCAACCTTACGTCAACATGCTAACTTTAAAAAGATGTTAGCTATTGAGAAACTTATATTTCATAAATTTTAAGTATTTTGGGAATATTTCCGTATTCAACACGTAGGTATTATTTTAAGCTTTGACCGAGATCCCTCGAGAAGAAAAACCGATTCATGAATAATAAATAATAATTAATATCCTTTGATGAAGCGTACATCTGCACTGGGAAGATGTTAATCATGTTTGAGTGATCACGGTTATGCAAATTGGAGCCGACTTATATAGAAGACGTTGATGGGCAAAGATTGAAATTTGATATTCACATAAATATTAGTAACTGTATTTACAATAGTAATTTAGTAAATATTTACTATAATAATTTGAGTCTAATTGAAAGATTAGTACAGTAGTAGTAGTTTACGTTGATTTTATGCATATAGTCGCCTAACCTACGACCGAAAGAAGTCATGATGTGAGAAAAGATAAAAAAAAATATATTATGACATGCCTCACTCAATATTTAGAAAGCAACATAACTCACGCTTGATTTAAGAGAACCAAGGCAGTGTTTCATCAAAACCGATAACGCCACTTCCCTTTCTATGAACCAATTATGCAAATCAATTCGATTGCGAAAACCTATCCATCACCGGGCACGCTTTATCATCAATATTTCATCGGGCTACGCTATGGAAACAAAAAAATGATCGAGACGAAAAAGATTACTACGGATAGAAACATTTGCGTAATTAAAATGGCTATCATCAAATAAATATTTGGCTACTGATAAGAGTCTGTTTCGGCACAAATCCGGTAAGAAGTACGTGCAAATTTCAGAACAGCTGTTTATGCTTTCGGAGGTACAGTAAAGGCGCATACATAGTACAGTTTAAGACGTACGGGACATTAAAGACCTAAGGGTAACCAAGCTCTGATTTAGGTAACCTTTAAATAGGGGTAAAAGTAAAGATAACCGCCGAAATAAAAGGGAAATATAAGCATTACCTAAAAATTTTGCTTGCATACATTCTGTATCATTTTATCTTAAAATTAAACACATGCTTTCCCCAGTGGCCATACTTTCATATGAAATTATACCTTCCATCTATGCTACACATTTTAAATTTTATCAGTAGAAAATGAATTTTTTAATAAAAACATAAGCAGATTGCAAAAAGAATTATCAATTACTATGATTTATTTTCGCACATTTTAAACAATTTTACACGAAACCGATTCAATTAACTCTTTTTGAAACAGATTTACTTCTGTATTTTTCTAATTATAATAATAACGCAAAGTATCGATGAAAACGGAGTGTCAGAGATGATGGGAGGACTTTTAATTAACATCTAGTACATTATTTTCGCAATGGAATGCTTTTACTCTTATTTTCGTAATGATTTCATAATTCTAAACATCAGCAATGCGTGTTTTGAGCCATAAATCTCTAAACACTTATTTCATTGAGTACGATAGCTTTCATGCTTTTGGCGCTTAATCTCTACCTTCAGGAACGACGAAGACAAATGTAGAAAAGGTTTTATAGAATGCGAGCCAAAGGTTACGCTCTAATGGCTAGGGTCACGAGCTCTTAAGATACCTCGAAATTCGGAAGAAGGCTTGGAAAAAAAAATCGCAAGAAACTTTTTCTGGCTATTTTAAGCTGAAAGGGTTGCGTAATTTAGAATCGGTCTGAGTCCATCTGAACCTGTCGGGGGTGTCCACTCTCACCTCATTCGACATTTTTTAACGCAGAATAATAAAAAAAATTAATTGTAAAAAGGTAACAGCACCAAATAGCGAAATAACAAACACACAATATCCAAAGTTGATATATGCAGAACAAAGATATATTCAAGTATTAGTATTTTTTCCGATTTTTAAAAGAATTACTTAAGTATGTTTATTTTTTATAATTTGCTAGTTCTCAAATCATTTTGAAATTATAGGAGTGACTCCTATGAAAGTATGTACAGAGGCCTCCAAAATGAAAGAAAATGAATTAAAAATAGGAGCTGCAATTATCATGATTTAGTCCTAAGCAGCACCCGGGCCGGTAAAAAGAGAAATATCAGTTTAGTATTTCGGACAAGAATTTTAAATTTAATTCTTTAATTTAAATTTACGTTCCATGCTGAATGAACAAAAAAGTGCAATCAATAACCGGATCATGATGAAACATGCGTCGGAAAATTTTTCTTCGAAGCTCATGTCGAAACCAAAAAAGAAACTGAGATATCCAGTGTAAACGGTGTACTACAAAATCTCTACGGAATAATCCTTACCTTCAGCTATGAAGGGTCATAATATAATACATAGCGCGCATTGTTCAAATATTTGAAACTGTATTTAAACTGATTCACACGCAGTAAAGACTATAAGCTTCTGCACGTATCTTAATGTCTTCATCCATCCTTTTACGGAATCTTATTAGTTAAATCATCCATAACTCCATCGCAGCGACATCCGAAGATCAAAGTAACCATTTGTCTGTTTGAGAAAATGCAAAAGTGACAGTATCTATTGGTAAATCACCCGATAGATTGGTTAGCCACAGAATACTAGCATTAAGAAGTATTATCTACCCCCTATACTATTGGCATGTTCCTACATTTATTTTCTACCTAGTTTATCAATCAATATACTAAATTTATTACTACAGTAGTGAGTACAGCAGGGCATAACCCTGCCATGACGAACGGTTGCGAACATTTTGGTGAAAACGTGGATTCGAACCTGAGATCGTAGCTCTGATATGATAATAAAAAGGGCCTCATCAGACTCTGAACTATTTATTCGTAACTCCTGCCGATAAATCTTAAGATCTGCGATCAAAATAAAGGGGATGATAAAAAGTATTCAACTCTGAATTGGAACAAGGGGAAGGGTATTGATAGATCTTTTAGGTATACACAGCATTCTCGCTTCTGTTTCGCAATGAATGACGAGAATCTACCTCCAGGAAACATTTCCGCACTATTTTCATCTCCCGCGTACCGCCGATTAAAATCGTCCGTCGGAAACTGGAAAACAACCATGATTCGCAAACACGTGGTAAAGGTTGCGGTGGAGATTTGAAGATGTCATGAAGGTGCGCACAGAAAACGAACTACATGCATGGGTCACCTTGACCTTTGAAGGTTGATCATTCGATCCGGCAATGAAACGGGATAGAAAAAACACGAGACAAAGAAGGGGTGGAGCATCCTTTTGCAGGCTTCTTCTCTGTCGTACGACGTCTGGTCCATCGAGACGACGAGATTTTTCTACGCCTAGAATCGGAACGAAGACGAAGGAGGAAGCGGGGAAATGTCGCGCGAAGTTTTACGAAGCTGGAAGTTGATGGCCTTGCGATGCGGCGGTGGTTGTGGGATCCCACGGATGACTCGAATGTCGCCGTTGCGAACGACTCACCGGCCAAAATCTACCCGGGAGGAATGCATCAACACGTTTACTCGTATATGCCCGTGAGTTCTTTCTTCATCGTAATAACAGAGATTTCATCAGTACCGGCATAATTCATCAGTACCGACAATCTAAACAAAAACATTATTTATTGACTTTTACGTGTTACGGTAATCCTGAAAATAAACTTAGCGCTACGTTTCTTGGATGAGAAAAAAACATCAATTTGAATCATAGGAATAGCAAGTTAATTATCAAAGGTAACGTCAATACAAACCAATACTGCTTACTCATCTGATTGCGTAAACTTGGAGGATACTAATTTGTAAAGTTAACCAGTGTGAGATCGTCGACGAATTGGAAAAAAATATTTTCGGTTAATTAAATTTTTAAACTGATGAAGTTTAATTGCGAACGACCACCACTGTGAAATAAGAAGTTACAAAAATTGTTGAAATATCTCATTCCGCTGATTTGATAGTGCAAGAGCTTAACGTGCGATACTCAGTTACATTTTTCAGACATAGCAAAAACCGTGATCACTAGAAAATTCATTTACTATAGACACGTAAAGATAAAATTGTGAGCCTCGATAATTTCTTTGACTACAAATCAATTCATTTAATAATAACTTCAATGTGATGTATGCTTATTATTAAGGTAAAAAGTGCGCTGTCCTAATCATACTTCTCTTAAGACTATTTAAAAAAACCTATATATATCCTAAAGATCACTTTATCTCAGAGAAGATTTCCAATATACTCATTTTTTATAAATACGCATTTTAATCATGATCATGAAATCAGGAGTTATTTAAAAGATGTAAACATAATTAAGAAGTGTTTACCCACATGAGCAAGCAAATCCATACTTGAAAATCTTCATAAATTAAAGAGACCTCCGAATAGCCATGTACGTAACCGATTTGAGTTTGGTGAAAACGGTCCAGGGTTCGATTCCCGGATGGGGCTCACGCGCACTTTTAAAATTACTTCTACAACAATATTTAAATGGTATAATTATAAAACTTAGCGGAAGACAAAGAAAAATGAAACCTAGATATATTAAAATATTATGAACCGTTCTAAACTGTATTATATATTACGTATATAACCTAGTTAATAGTTCCCGCGGAAAAATTTGTCGAAAGGAAAAGTACCGCGAAACTCGTAGGTAAATAAATACACACTATGTTTAGAAACCCATATTAAAATCATATTTAAAAAAATAAGAATTTTATATACTAACTGAAAATATAACCGAAGAAAGAAAAATCGAGAGATAAACAATAGCCACATTTTCGACTCGACGAAATAAAAATCGTATTTGGCTGCCCTTTGAGCGCGCTTTCCTATGGAGATATGCAATAGCAAGGAGTTAAAACTTGAAAGGTCAATATATGTTTCTTTACTATAAAATGATATCTTAAATATTATTCGCTTATGTTCCTTATTTTCTATGGCCAGATTTACTCACCTTCAGTGACATTTTATCGGAATACAAATGTCATCCATCCACAATGAACCTCCAAATTGTTTACGATAGCAGTTCCACTCACAGAACAGATCGAAAGCACTAGATGGTGTTATGTAATTGATGGTAACTTCATAGACTCAAGAACGTTTATTCTATCAATCCCGCCAATAACTTACTCCACTATCATCACCCGACGAAGACCAACACAAGACTAGCTACAGCAGACTGCATCCCTCCTTGCTTCAGCACGGATTCGTGTCATCTGCTGGCTGAAATCCGCACTTCGTAGTCAATGTTATGCCGCTTACCACAAGTAGTGCCCTCTACTGTGTACGTGAAGCACCGTGAAGTATTCGTGAATGTTGGTATACTTATTTGGTATTACTCGAATATATTTTGTGATATATCCAAAACACAGAAAGAAGTTTCATATGGACGCTAAAAATTCTTTGAAGAAAATCAATTTCGGGCTGTCATCGATTTTTAGTTTCTTATGGCCCACTCGAATTGATGTTATAAACCACAAGTAGGAGTGAAAATTGGTAGGAAATGCCAGCAATTTACACCTCGAGTTAGTAAGTTAAAATAATATATTTATCTTTCTAGGATTGAGGATAATGCTTTCACAACCTATATTACATATAGATTGTATTCTTACCTTCGCGCCCCGCCCACGAAGTAACTTCGAGATGACTTGAATTTAATTGCAAATTGATAATTTATTGGTGAATTTAATCCACCACGTTATTTGAGGATTTTCAGTATATATTTAGTACTTGGTAAATGAGAATAATTCTGTGAGAATTTTTTGTATGTACTGAAGATTCAATCTGAGAACTCTCATATATGATACGATTGTCACTCGTACTTAATAGAATATTCAGTACATACTGTGAATTTGGACAAATTCCTAAAAAATCCCCGTTGACTAAGATAGCTGTAAGCTCTGTATTTCACAAACTATGGTCAAAATCGGTCCTTCGATTTACAGAATGACCTATCACAGATACATGCAAGTTCTTTGAGAGGAGCAAATGTGACAAATTTTAGAGTTGAGGAGTATGTAACTCCAGCTGTTGTAATATTTATATATACTCTCCTCCAGCTAGAGTATGTACTTCAGAATGCAACTTTTCCAATCTATCTCTTTTTGAAACATTCTTGAATCAAAAGGGAAAGATGAGGATTAATCAGAAAAACATCCAATGCATATAGCTTTCAACAAATCTCTTAAATGTCTTAGTCGATCAAAAGATTGCTTGCGTATGCATAAGTTCGAATAATAAATGGATCAATTAACTGCTGGGAATGTTTTTATCGGTTTACATCTAATGAATGAGATTTTGGTATTCAAAGTAGGAGACAGGATTAGCATTCCTAAATACGGTGGTATCCAACTTATTATGGTTTTAGTATGTTAGAGTGATGAGAGAAATTACCATTAGTTAACCAGTTTATTTATACATGGAATCAATTGTAATATAAATAGTAAAAACCTCTTCATAATGGATCAAGGAATGACTCCTTGGGTATACAATGCTTTTATCAATAATATTAAAGTCCATCATAAACTAGATACAAAATAATTCAGAGAAAATGGAGCTTTACATTAGCTAGTGAAGTGAAACAATATCTTATAGTGTGTTTTTGTTACTATAATTCTCAAGACTCGGCTTCATTTACATGCAAAATTTCTTCATTACTCTCAGAAAAAGCTAATGAACTGGTGGACTTAATTCGAATAAATTACACTTATTGAATTAAAATTCAAAGCTTTAAGCAAGAGTTCTGGAAAAATTTTCCGGCATGATACTTATGCTAGTGTTGGTATATCATCTGTGTTACTGATAACACAATAATATAACTTATAAAGTGTAAATATCAACAAAAATAGCTTAAGAAAATATTTAATGAGCATGCAACCACTCAACATATACGTATGTACAACATTCTATTACAAATTAATGAAAAATTATTTACTTGCCTGCGAAAGATGAGCAAAGTAAAATTGAAATAAAACTGCCTGATTCATAAAATATGCAGTAAAGAAAAATGAAGCAAGGCCATCTATAATAATAGACCAAATGCTCCAAATTTACTGGCATCCCAATAGTCAGCCTCTGCAAAGAACCATGAAGTAATCTTTTGTACTATACTGCTTGTCACACTTAGATTATTTAAAAAAAGTTCTTAAACTGCTTCATTTATGAAAAATATAATTTTCAGTACTAAGAGCTTGTGGAGTGAAATAAAGAATTGAATTAATCCTTCCAAAGAGTAATGGAAAACCAAGCAAGACTACTTAGTAAACATCAGCAAAAAATATTCACAGTGATTTTTAAAACTGATGTGCTTCAGAAATCTGAGAATAATTTCAATGGTTCAGTTTTGCTAACCATTAACACATACTACCACAGTACCAATACCTAAACCAGTATAAAATAAAGACCCACATAAAATACTATGATACTTTCTTTCCTGTATATCTGTAATAAAGTGTATACATGGATAATCAGTTCTTATTGACATAAAACTACTTACTCGCTAAACAAATGTACATGTTTTACATAGGTTACTGAACACTAGCATAGGCATTTGCATAAGTTATTATACACCACATCCACAATTAACTTGGAAATCATAACACCACAACAATAAAGGGAAGAAAAGAGTAATAAAATTGGCACAGTAAAACCTCAAATATAAGTATGCATTTCCTATATCAAATTTATCAGGCACATGAATCTCTTGCATACTTTTCTTAAATTATTCTATAATGAAAAAACAACAGGAATAATAAGATATCAAAATGATTGCATTAGGGCTGAGGATCAATAAAAATCTTAGATGAGCTTTGAGGAATTATGCTTGTCAATTCTAATCTCATTTTATTGATTCAAGATAAAAAGGCACTTTTCTGTGATGCAACTTTTAGCTCAAATTTAAACTTGGTGAAATTATGTCATCTGTTCAACTCTGACTAAAAGTGTGGTAGAACAATAATTTTGCCACAAAATTTTATTTTTACTCTCTTAATAAGAAAGAGAAATATATTCTTATAAATAATTCGATTTGTGTTTTCAACTGTTTGCAGGTTATAAAAAATGTAGAGCTTAGGCCTCCATGTAGCAAGATCAATTGATCCTTTGAAAATTGTAATTTATAAAAAAATCCTTCGCAATGATTGCTCACTGATTAAACATGTCATTAAGTATTCCTTTCCTTTAGCACAAGATTACTTGCAATTACAAGTGTAGTAGTAGCTTAGAAGTTTACTGGAATTCAAGAGGTTTTACTGTGACTAATTTTAGTAAACAATGCAAGATTTGTCACAGATTTTTTGAATAAAATAGAATGATTATTATGTAGCACTTTAGTCATGTCAGTTGTCAAAGTTTTTTACATAACATTCTTTCTTCCATCAATCAATCTATTTAAATTTGAAGTAAATGTATGTTCAGAGAGGAAGCAATATGTTTCTCAATAATAATTATATGAGGTAAAATTTCCTGGATCAAAAACAACTGTCTACATTAAGAATTCCTTTATGCATTATTTTGTAACATTATCCCTGATAAACACCAACTGAGGTACATGCACTATTAAAATTTATTTATTCACAAAGGTTTTCAGTATACTACACAAGGGGTATATAAATAGCCATTCACCACCAAATGGAACACAAAGATAAAGCAGAGAAAGGAAACAAACTGACAAATCATTTTTGGAGAAACTTTACAACAAAAATAATCAAATGAGTGAAATATTCTGTAGAGATACAGATGTTTGTGATATAGGATGGATGCAGAAGCCAAAAATACTCTCCCACATCACAAAAAGCAGCAATTGTTAAAAATAGAATGGCAACAAATTGACAAGTTAGTTTATTTAAAAATTAAATATCAACAACTAAAAGGAATTAAAATTAGTAACTGTGATAATAGGGATCAAACATATTTACACAAAAAACTATAAACCTTAATAAACTACTGTACAAGATCTTGTATTCAGTTTCCCTTTCAACTAAAAGAATGATCTAAAAATAAATAAACACCTTCTCAGTATATAATGCATAGATATGTTACAAAATAATCATTAGAGGGAAAATATCTACATGATTATAAATTGTTACAATATGAGACCAATAAGGAATCTTTTCACAGGCATCGGTCATTTTTGATGGTCGGACTGAGATCAGCAAAGTAGAAATGAGACATGGCATCCTCCGCAGCCATTCTTAATGCTGGATTACAAACTAATATTTTCTGAAAAATGTTCAGGAAGAGAAGAATAATTAGACATTCATATCTGTTATGAAGATAAAGTAGAAGTATGAACATATTTAATACAACTTATAGGAATTCTTTGTCATATGAAACCCAAAAATATAAATCGCTAAAGATAATTATATGCATGCGATTTGATTCCATCACTCTAGCATGCAATAATAGCAATGTTAGTGTCTAGATACACATAACATCACAAAAATGTACATTTATACCAATGATGTTCAATTCATTCTGCGCAGAATTTTAAGTAATATTAAAACTTAACATATTACGGATGTAAAATTCAGTTATAATATAGTATTAATATAATTATGCTCTAAATTTTAACATGGTTGGCTTTTCTGCTCAGGTTAAGCAATGCAACTAAGAGTTCAATAAAAGTTATCTGTTTTAATGCAGGTAACTTTTATTTAACATCTAATAACTCTCTAATAGACAACGACACAACATTTTTGGAAAATAACGAATTTTTGACTCCTACTTTGAAACTCAATCCATAGTATTATTTTTCAAATACAACTTTCTATACTCTTATGAAAATATATGAAAAATAAAAAACCAGCCAAAAGGTACGTACTTAGACACATCTAAGTGGTGAAAGCTTAAATACAATATACATTTACAATATATACTTTGAATCTACTCAATTCTACCCTTAATTCAAATATTAGTGTAACATGATAAAATTATGAAATTCTTCAGCCACTTAAATTATTAATCAAACTAAAAAGGATGGCTATTGGGACAGGAAACAGAAGGGTATAGGGTGAGACAAGTAATGACAATAAAAACTCAGAAATGGAATTTATTGGACCTAAACAGGAATATATGCAGAAAATCAAACCTGGTATTTCAAAACTAACTAACACACATTTTAACATAGAGGAGAAGGCAGTACGAGTTTCATTAAGAGAAATATAGAATGTAAAACTACCATCCTCTCCTATCCAATAATACACAAAATACAACAATAAAATCTTTCTACTAAAAATTGTGCCAGAAATTCAGTCTCTTTAGAAAAGAGGTCATCCTGCTAAGAATATTTTAGATAGATCTAGATAACTAGATGGTAATGGAATATCAAAAAGAAGTTCTACATATATTTTTGTGAACGGCATAGTATTTACCACTGAAATCACTCAAAATCATATTCAAAGCTATGTTGCAATAAAACAAACATATTGCACAAATTCTTTTTAAATATTAGAAAATAAGAAAAATTGTCATTTTTACAGATATAATATAAATGTAAAAATAATTACATAATCATAAATTCTACAAATATCAATGAATTACATATAAAGTTAATTATTTGAGGTTATATGAGATGAAATTCCACCTTCAGAGTTGAAATTGAGAATAGATATTTGTACTTATTCCACAAAAGTTTTTGTAAGGGTAGTAAAAATACTTATTTTGACTCTTTACTCTGAATTACATGTATATTTCAACTTAAGAGGAGAGTTTCAGAAATAAAACTAAAAATATAATAAGTACCTTATGAAGTTAGAAAAAAGTTGGAGGACAAAAAGATTAATGTTAAAGAAGAAAAGATAATGTTATGGAATAAATCCTGAAGAGCACAGTTATAAAATGAAGGTAATAGAAATATATAGATATAAATTTGAACACCAACCTGCAATAAGTCACGTCCTTTAGTATTGAGCTTTGGAACCAGCAAAGAAAATCCAATATTGGGATGGTAGGCTGGAAAGGGCTTGTAATCTGGTAACTGAGTAACACCAGGCCATGAAACTTCATCAGGAGTACCCAGCAACTTGAATATTCTCTTCAGTTGGTCATCAACATCAGATCCAGGGAACAGAGGTCTACCAGCATTGGCCAATTCTGCAAGAATTTTTAAAATTACAAATAAAAATCATGAATTAAAATCTTAAAAGCATTTTACTGAGTGAAATTATTCTTCATAATCAAATTTTATAGCTTGCATTCCAATTTATGTACTTCTAATTCATACATTTCCTGGTTCTCTTACCCACTGAAAAGTAAATAATGATACAAGGAAAATATACTGATTTAAAAACTTAAACATGCTTGTAAAATGAACAAAATGAGACAATATCTTTAGTAAATCTGGATAATTATTCCATCTGAATGACCTTTGAATTTGGTCTGGTCAACAAAGCAGAATTTAGTCCAGTCACTGGTTGATCTACCAAGAAAGTCTTTTACGGAAGAAGAAGAATTTTACATAAGTGCATGATCGTATAATTCTGTAAATTTATATATTTCTGCTATCAGTAATTCGTGAGGCACCTTAAATGTATTTGCAAGGAAGATAATGACCGAATCAGTTCAACTAGTCAAGTCAGGCTCATTAGCCTACAGTTATCTAACGACATTCTAGCACCTCTTTTAGGTATGGCAATCACCATCACTTTTGTCCAATTGTCGGGAATATTCACGAAGATGCTCGGGTATAAATGTCTAGCTGAAAGAACACCTTCGGTATAGGGCCGGCCCTGGCACTATCACCCAATTTTATTGCAATATAGAGAGTGGTTGTCATCGAAAGCTTACGCCTGATGGGATGTCAGAGAAAATTTATGAAGCATTACTAAAAAGATCCTGAAGCACCAATTAAATCATTCATTCATTCAAACCGACGTGCGGAAATCTCAGTCTTTCATGGTCTCAACCAGTCTCAACGAAGTAGAGCACCGATATGTTTTTAGGGACGTTTTCAAACCGCGAACAGCCGTGTTCCTGTTTCATTCCTTACAATCCAGATTTGTGTCTTTTTGATCTACTGCGCAATTGATCATTAATAAGGAAAAATCACGTCACATTCGTAAGAACAACAACTCAAAAATAGCTATAACGCTTTTAACACTAACACTAGCGATGTAGTGACTTATTCGTCTGAAGATTGATATTTTGTGATATTATATGATAGCGCTCGCTCCCAACGCCCTATAGCTCCTACCCCAAGGAGGGTCCCGAGTTCGAATCCCGGCTGATCGGGAATATTCTTTTGATCGGGAAATGGTTGTGTATGTTCGTCAGCTGTTACTATTAACTTGGTTAAGCACCTCCTGATGGGCTCTGTACAGTTTAGAACTTAAACCAATGTCAGTGGCAACAGTAATAGAGCAGGGGACAAATATTGATAGGGGAGGGCAGTAAAAAATTAGACAAAGTAAATAAACTAACCTGCGAATATACATCCAGCAGACCACATGTCAATCGAGGTTGTATAGAGTTTGGCTCCGAAGAGTACATCAGGAGGTCTATACCAAAGCGTGACGACTTCAGCTGAATAACATTTTACAGGTATACCGAAGGCTCGTGCCAGACCAAAATCCGCCAGCTTCAGCTCACCATTCTAAACGAAGAGTATAGAAATGTCAAGCTTGAAGTAAAATTTAGATTTTTATTCCTCAACTAGCTTTCTTTACCTTGTTTATCAAAAGATTTTGAGGCTTAAGATCTCGGTGCAATACGTTATGGCTGTGACAAAATGCAAGACCACGTAACAACTGATACCTGAAAGAAATTGAAACTCGTGCTTTTTTCAGGCAATAAATAGAAAGTTGATTTTTATTTATCAACACGAGCATCGGGAAAAATTTTTATGTGCATCATTACTTACATGAACGATTTCACAATGTCAGGATCTATTTCCCCATTTAGGCTATCAAAATATTTTTTTAGATCCTGATCGCAATGTTCGAATACAAGAGTTAGCTTTTTATCACTATGTAATACATCATACAGGCGAACAATGTTCTTATGTTTCAGCTCCTTCAGTAGACATATTTCTCTGAGAGCAGACGACGGGACACCCTGTATGGAATAAAAGTCTAGGAAGTAACGACATACTCAGATGATCAATTCTCGCTGCGGATTTAACTCGAAGGAATTGCGTCATAAAATAGGAAATTGGCACCATAAAACACATAAGACAAAACGATATGTTCTGAACTAATTCAATTACGTCTTTTCATTGTCTCCACTTACTTCGTCATCATCATCAAGCCGAACCCTTTTAAGTGCAACTATTTCATGAGTTTCTCGGTTCTTCGCCTTAAAAACGGTACCGTATGTCCCTGAAAAGTAATTTTTCAATAGAACCGTTTTCAAAAAAAACTGACATTCACACTCAAACCAAATGCATACCTTCCCCTATTTTCTCAAGTTTTTCATATTTTTGCATAGTATTATGAGCTTCAAAATACTATCTGCAACAGACCAGTGGCAAACGCCACGATTTTCGATTTTAAATAAAGTTCAGTACAGAAAAGTAAAGAATCTTGGTTTGATACATAAAAGCAAATGTCAAATATTCGTGTTTACAACACTTTCTAAGCGTATCATTTATGAGAAAATTAGAACTTCTCTGTATTTTCTAAGTAATACGTTCCTTAGAAACAATGATATACAGTGATTTTATAATAAAATCCCACCGATCACTTGCGGATATGTCAATCGCCGGCTGCAAGTTGTACTGCTTGTACTTTTGTTTGCGATATACATTTCGAGGATGGAATCGATATTCGATAGGTCGGCGAATATCGATGTTCATAAGAGTCGACGCTACTGGAAAGGCAAGTCCGAAAAAATAAGAAAAAAATATGGCGCAGAGATTCCCAGTGTCACCATCTCCAGGTACTCCTGGTCCGCCACAGCAAAGATACCCTCCTCCTCCACCACCTTCAATGCGACAATATGCCGGACCAAATTTTCCGGTAAGTAGTGCAAGTTTTCCTTCTATACTTTCAAAATTTGCTGCATACGCTGCCTCTTGTGTTTGTTGACGTTGAAGCTTAGCCAAATTAATCTGTTTTTGTAGTTTAAATAAACGAGAAATTTGTGCTAATTACGTACAGCATTCGTGTATCATAAATCTCGATATGTTAAGTAATTTTTGGGCTTATTAGTTGCAGCAAAGGCCTGGATTTTCCGCTCCGGGGCCGCCACCACCGATGGGCACTTCCCCTGCTGGAGCTGCTGCTCCTGGTGCCCAAGTCGTAGGTGGTGGTATGATGCAACGTCCACCACAGCAACCACCTTATGCTCCGATGCGGCCAGGACCTATGCCTGCTGGTCCTCAGGCTGGAGCTAAAAGGCCTCAAGAGCCTCGACCACCACCGCCTCAACAAAAGAGGTATTTTCTGTTTCTATTAATTGCACCACTTCTGTTTAAACTCAGTTGCAACCATCCCTTTTGAAACGTTCCGTAAGATAACTTAACTTGTTGTTGTAATACATATTGATTGTAATTTGATGAAGTTCAATGTTTGTATGTTTGGAGTATAATGAAAAAGTAGTGCCAGAACGAAGAGACTCCAGCTTTGACAGTTTGCATGTATGTGCTTAGAGCTTCGGATAGTGATAGTTCTGGAAACATTCAGATTACTATTGTAATTTAGACCTGAAAATCAAGATCAGAATATCCATATGTATTATAGTTTGGAACAAATTGTTTGCATCAAAGTCATGCTATTGACCCAGCTTTTTTATTGTAAGAGTCTTTCAGAGTTTATTCAAATATTTGCTTGGCATTCTAATCATTGGGTGAAATAGGAATTGATACTGAATGGAGATTTGGTCACAAACAAAAATTTAAATTTCATACCTTTGGAGTTTTATGTCATTCAACAATTTTACTTGACAGCAAGTTCTAAATTCTATTAAAGACTTAATCATTATAAATTGCTTGTTGACATCCTTATTTGGACATCGAATCCTTACTTAATATTTCTAATGAATTAACATTATTATTCTTTATATATTTTAAAGATTTTTAATTAATATTGCTTTTGTATTGAAATGAAGCAATTAAATTGACATTATGCAGCAGTAGTTTAGGCAGGTTTTAAATTGAAGTTACAGTTCTTCTTTCCATCTGCTAATATTTTTTAAACTCTTCTCAATGTTGAGTAATTCTGTGTGTTTGTTTATCCTTTTTCTCAATTAAGTTCAAGGCGCCTTAATGTGAGATTCCTGATTTTTTTAAAAGAAGTTTGCAGTATTATATTGAACATCTGCTGGTGAATAAATGAGAAAAGGGGTGAGAAATGAAGTGATACAGCCATACTCCCTCAGAAAACCAAGAATTCCGTTAACATACATTCCTCTGGTCTTCTACTACTGTCTCTCTATAGATAAAGGTTTTCTTGTTAGATATGAGTATCATTCCTTCTTTATTGTGAATATCTGAATCCTGCAATGATATCCAAAGGCCTTAATAATCTCACTCTATGACAATTAATGAGAGCAGTTAGAATTGTAGCATGCATTTGGGACTACTTAAAGCTTCTGTAGTGGTGTTTTGGATTCCAGGGATGTTTAGGCTGTCATTTGTTAATGTAGGTAATTATATATAAAAGTAAAAACATTCTCCTAGGTGACTTTAAAAAAAATACATAGGAGAAAATCCTCTCCGATGAGCTGCGTAAGTTCTTGGGAAACTGATGTTTCAAACTCCAACTCTGTAGCCATCTTCAGTATTGTGTTGGCTATTCAGTTACCAGCCAAAATGTTAGTTTCGCAAGAAGTTACCTAATTGACAAGCCAAGAGGATGTTTTCCATATTTTTCAGTGGGAGAAGGTTGTATCCTTTTGAAAATATATTGTTTGCATAAAACCAATGTGGGAAGGCCTCGTAGAATTCCCTAATGATGGGAATAATTAAAATAAAACTCTTCATAAACTTACTTGGTAAAAGTAAATTTAATGTCACAACGTATTTTGCTATCAATCATCTAGGGCCTGGTGATGTTAGCTTGCTAGCAAAACTTGTCCCAGCATTAAATTTACTTTTTCTTAGGAATTTTTCCAAAGAGTTATTTCCAGTATTGCTTGCATATTTAACAAGTATAAGTTCTTTTGAACTCTTTCTTTTGAATTTTATTGCATGAGAGTTGTAAATGAATTCAAGAGAAAATCTTTATTGTTGAGTCAGTAACATAGTCACTAGAATTGTTAAGTTACCATTTTAATTAAATAATTTTGGTTGATTTAAGACATTTGGCTAATCAATTGTTAATATTGGTTGTGGTCTACTAGAAACTTTTAATTATAGATTGGGTGTATTATTTTTAGCCAGGTGTTCAATTCTAAAAAAACTCCATTAATTTTCTTAAGTAATTGAAAAGGCATTTTGTAGTGATTACAAATTTAATCATCAAAGTGTCTCCTGGTGTACAAATAACTTATGCATTGCCTATTTCATTATAGTATGTTCACTTATGCATCTGGTGTATGTGTAGCTGGGAGTTCTCACATAAGTGTGCTTGCTTTTCCATTAGTTTTCAACCTTTTTCATTCACTGTTATTGGGTGGGTGTTTCACTAAAGTATCAGTGCTTGTTTTTCTTTGGATTGTGTCCATCATTCTGCATGCTGCTCTCCTTAACATAACCTCTATTCCCTTCCAATCAGTGGCTGTATCATGGACAAAATGTCTGACTAATCTCTTCGCATTTTATAGTGACTTTTCTCATCCTACCAGTAAAAAGAAGAAAAAATTGGCTGACAAAATTTTGCCCCAGAAAGTAAGAGATCTTGTGCCAGAGTCTCAAGCATACATGGACCTGCTTGCATTTGAGAGGAAACTTGATGCGACTATTATGAGGAAGAGACTTGATATTCAGGTTCGCTATTCGCTGCAGTAATTTTTTGTGAATGATCATAAAAGATAATCATGACAGAATTTTTCCTTCATTATTTTTATTTTTTGTTATCAGGAGGCATTAAAGAGACCAATGAAGCAGAAGAGGAAACTACGAATCTTTATATCTAACACTTTTTATCCTGCAAAAGAACCTACCGAGAATGAAGAAGGAACAGTTGCATCATGGGAGCTGAGAGTCGAAGGTCGTCTCCTTGAGGATTCAAAGAATGACCCTAATAAGGTATATAAGGTGGATATTAAAATTGTTTCAAATTCAAATATTCGACACTTTAAGTTTTGTCTGTCTGTTTTATCTTAGGTCAAGCGAAAGTTTTCATCATTTTTCAAAAGCCTTGTCATAGAATTAGACAAGGATCTCTATGGACCTGATAATCATTTAGTGGAATGGCACAGGACTCCAACTACACAAGAAACAGATGGGTTTCAAGTGAGTAATTAAAATTTTTTCTGCTGTAAAACATGTTTATGGAAACAGTATTTAAAGGTTGATTAAATACAGAATGAGCTCATTTATCCAGTAAATTTATATCAAACAATGCCTCCTTTTAGTATAATGGTGATAATATTTTTGCTTTGGTCCATCTAATTTATTTATCAGATTCTTTGGAAAGGACGAGTTAGAATTCTATCAATGAGGCATAAATACTTAGAAGAAATATGGTTTTTTATCATATGTTTGTTTTCAAATGAAGTGATCCTGATATGGTTTGCTATTTCTTATGGAAATTTATTATAGTTAAGCATTAAAGGTAATTTATCTTTGATGATGATCATAAAGCTATAGAAGCTAAAGTATAGTTTTAAAAATATTGTTTTCTTTGCTGAACGGCATCTGCTACTCAGCAGTAATGAGAGTTGTATGGTAGATACTTGGACAAGTATCATAAGGCTGTAACATTATCTGTAATTTCTTGCAATTCTCCTTTCGAATGCTTTCTTACTATTAACTTTTAAACTGTGCAATACTTACCATTTAAGAAGACTGAAGATGTAAGAACTTCTTACAAAACCAGTAGCAAAATTAAAAATCCGTGGAAAATTACAAAGTTGTTTAATTTATTTAATGATTTTAAATGAACTTAAATGATTTTACCTCAATTTTTCAGGTGAAACGACCAGGAGATAAGAATGTTCGCTGTACAATTCTTCTACTCCTCGATTATCAGCCACTGCAATTCAAACTAGATCCTCGCCTTGCTCGACTCCTTGGGGTTCACACTCAAACTCGACCAGTTATAATTAGTGCTCTGTGGCAGTATATAAAAACTCACAAGTTACAGGTAAATATTATACGAAATTAAGCTTCATGATTTTTGTCTAATAAGTCTTGCTATTTTGATTCAAAACATGATGTTTCACTGCCCTGATAAGAACCTTTCATCAGTTCCCTTTCTCTTGGTACTTGTCTCAAGTTCATAGGAATATTATTTCTAATTTAATTCTGAAAGAGAAAAATAGTCTGCAATTGATCTAAATGAACCTTACATGCTTTTCTTTTGAGGAAATTTTTTGGTTGTCTGGAATGGAACCAAGGATACTTTGCTGATATGTGATTGGTCATTGGCCTTCTAATGAATCCCTGAATATAATATTTCTATCTTATCAGGAATTACATAATTGAAATTCCTGTTCTAAAATTTCATCCATGTATATTTTAGAGTAACTGGTTGAATATCTATAAATATTTACACAAGATAAGATAAACCTGAATACATGGTGCAAGGAAAACATCAACAGATTCGTGGTTTTATTTAGAAAGCCATTTTCTTAATTTCCTATTTATAAACAAATTCAGGTGTTGCAAGAATTTCTTCTAGCACTGTGAATGATGAAAATAACCTAAATATTTATTTATTTGTTTTTTGCTGCAATTTTATCATCATTGTAAATTAATCATAGGGAATTACCTCCTCTTCAAAATACGACATTGTCATTTTCTTACCATTTAAGGGTAATCGTTCCTCATCCTATAAGGGCATAAATAACCCTTATATTCTTATAAAAAAATGCATGAACTCAGATTCAATTCATAGTCCCGTCCAAGATGGCGTCAACTAATGTGTCCCACGCTTGTAGCTCCTGTGCAGTTTTCTTTGTAAATAGTGATCGAGTTGTTATGTGCGCGTTCTGCCGCCTTGTATTTCATTTAAAATGTTCGGACTTAAATGAGGTATCGTACAAAGTCTTAAAAGAGTCTGAATCGATACACTGGTCATGTCTCAAATGTTCTCTTGATCGGGTCAATGCTGTTAGCTACTTAACATTGGAGCTGAAGGCTATGAAGGATGACTTGAAATCTCTTAGAAAATCGATTGACGGTCATCAGGCAATTGCTAGTGAGAGATCACCTTCTAATGAAGTAATTAATTCCACGAGATCCGGAACCAAGAATAGAACTCAGAAGTTAAGTGCAAGTGCGACACGTGCTCCCGAGTTTTCCCACTCCATCCCCGACGAGAAAGCGGAGAGAGTTAAAGAAGAACCTTCTCCTCATGATCTATTTACACCTGCGATTGATAATGGATATCCAGAAGTGTTAGCGGTAAAAAAAGACGATATTTCATGGAAAACAGTCACTCGTAGGCGAACCCGCCGAAACGTTATCACCGGGACGAAAATTTCCGACTCCACCATTTCTGGAATCCCGAAAAAGGTTCATTTACATGCTTGGCGTTTCAGTAAGGAAACTAAACCTTCTGATTTAGAAAACTATATATCTAAGAAATTAAGTGACTCTGTTGAAATAGCTCAATTGGAGACGAAACGGGATTATGCCTCATTCCGTGTTACGGCGAACGCTAGGCACTTGAACACTCTCTATGATCCAGAATTCTGGCCGGAAAACATTTCTGTAAACAAATTCACTTTCCTAAAGCCTAAAGTGGCTATTTCTAGTTTGCAAACTCCTCCAGTAAACAAAAGTAAGTGACTAGCCGTCCCATGTGCTACTCAAATTCTATGCTTGAACGTTCAATGTCTTCGCAATAAGCTACTTGAACTACAAGCTGCCGTAATGATAAAAAATTATGATATCCTTTGTTTAACCGAACATTGGCTTCATTCTGATGAACTTAATACCTGTAAACTAAATGGTTACTCTACCCCCGTTATGTATTGCCGTGAGTCTGCAAAAAATGGTGGTGTTTGTATTTTCGTGAAGGAAAATCTTGACCATAAACTGATAAATCTTTCCAATTACTGCGTAGAGTTTCATATTGAAATGGTCGCGGTGGTGATTAAAGAGTTACAACTCTTAATTGTGTCCATTTATAGATCACCCAGTGGTGATTTTTCAATCTATTGTGAACAGTTAGAGAAAGCTTTATCCCTTTTGCTTAGTTATAAGTTAAATATTGTTGTTTGTGGCGATTTAAATGTGGACATGCGTTACAAAAGTAATAACGCATTAACTTTAGACAATCTGTTTAAATCCTTTGGCCTGCATTGCACTAATTATGAGCCTACAAGACAGACCTCCTGTCTGGACAATATAATTACCAACTGTGATACTCAGGACTACAATGTCAGTGTTGTCAATCCAGCGCTTTCAGACCATTATGCCATTGAAATGTCCCTTTATACTCCAGTTAAATCTTTTTCTGTTCCTAAGATATGCTGGAATTGGAGAAGATCCATTAATGATGAGGGTATTACCAAATTTAAATCTTTATTATCAAAAATTGAATGGTTTAGTGAATTAATTTATGGTGATGGTAACCTGAATTTTTCTGTTTTCTTTGATACTTTCATGTGTGTTTTTGAATATTGTTTTCCTAAACGCTTAGTTAGTTCTAACTTGAAGAAGCATTCTAATAATTGGTTTACCAGTGAACTTGAATCTATGAGACGCAAACTTATTTCATTGCACAATTATCTCAAATTGGGCAATGAGTCTTTAAGATCTCAGTATAACCAAATTAGGAAAGAATATAGGAGCAAAATTATTCTTGCTAAAAAGAGTGCTAATAGTGACTTTATAAATCAATCAAATAACACCTCCTGGGCAGCTTGGAAGGTTATTAAAGGTGAACTGAACTCTGAGACTAAATTTCCTAATCAATCAAAAACTCCTGATAATTTCAATAGCCACTTTACTTCATCTGTTGAGGACATTTGTTCCAAATTTGATTATAATCCTGCTAGTGTTCTTAACATGCTGAGTAACTATTCAGTGAATTGTGGATCTTTTAAATGGACATGGGTCACTCCTGCTTCTATAATTGAAACTGTCAAGAAGTTCAGTAACTCCAAGAGTGTTGATATCTTTGGCCTTTCAAATTTTCTAATCAAACAAATCATTTGCCTCATTGCTGACCCTTTAGCCATATGTATCAACACTTGTTTTCAATCTGGCATTTTTCCTGAGAAATTAAAGTACTCCAGGGTGGTACCTATATTTAAGAAGGGTGATAGCTGTGATATGCATTGCTATAGGCCTATATCTATCATACCTGTGTTTAGTAAGATCTTTGAATCTGTTATGAAAAATCAGCTTTATTCTCATCTTGAGGTTAATAATATCCTGTCCCCATCACAGTATGGTTTCCGTACTAATAAATCTACTGTACATGCTGTTTCCTCTATTGTTAAAGAAATACTGAGTGCGTTTGAAAATTTTGACTCTGTCTCTCTTACCTTGTGTGACTTATCTAAAGCCTTTGACTGTGTTTCACATTCCATACTCATTCAAAAACTAATTTACTATGGTATTGATGGAGTGACACTGAAAATTTTTGAGTCCTACTTATCAAATAGGAAACAATTAGTTGACATCCATGGCACGCATTCTAGTCTACTAAATGTCAAACAAGGTGTTCCTCAAGGCTCAACCCTTGGGCCCTTGCTTTTCCTTGTGATGATCAATGATCTTGGTAGTAACATACCGACAAGTCTAACCATGTATGCAGATGATGTGACTTTCTTACACACATTTAATGATCTTCCTCAAGCTATTAAATTTATGGACAAAATTCTTTACCAAGCCCAAGAGTGGTTTAGGGTTAATGGACTCCTGATGAATCCAGAGAAAACCAGTCAACTTATATGTAGCCTTAATATAAGGCAAAATGATATTGATAATCCTCATGTCAAGCTTCTGGGCCTGAAAATTGACTCTAAGTTGAAATGGGACAGTCACATTGAGTCACTTAGCAGCAAACTCTCTAAATGTCTCTATGTCTTAAGAAAACTTAAGCTCTTTATACCTAATGAGCACCTTAAATCTGCTTATTTTGCCTTATTCCACTGCCATATAAGCTATGGCCTCCTCCTCTGGGGAAATGCTGCTAATGTTAGATACATCTTTAATTTACAAAAAAAAGCCATCAGAATAATATCCGATATTAAATGTTATGACTCCTGCAGATCCCATTTCTCAAGTATGAAAATCATGACTATCTATAGTATGTACATTTTCCTAAATCTTATCCATGCCAAGGAGAATATAGGCAATCTTTCCCTAAGGTCACATGTACATAATTTCCACACAAGGTACAAAAATAACATTGATGTACCTCGATGTAGACTCTCCAAGTGCCTCAATCACTACAATGTGAAGAGCCTCCAGCTGTATAATAAACTACCTGCTCAGGTTCAAAGCCTTGAATTAAAAAAATTTAAGATTGTAATCTCCGCGGTACTAACAAAAACTCCTCTTTATTCTCTTGATGAATTTAATGATTGTATTTGTAAATTTTAATCCTGGTTTGTATTTGTCACATGTTTTTTTGCTTACTTTTTTTGTTACTGTAATTTTTTAAACTTGTTTTATATTTTATGGATTATGTCCTAATTTTCTCCTGACAATGTCTTATACTTGTTTATAACTTGTTTCTCAGACAAATAAAACTTTATTATTATTATTATTATTAATTATCAACTCACAATCAGTCATCAAGGGGACAGGTTGTTCACGTCCAAAAAAATCTCAGAAAAATTTTATATATTTTATCCTAATTATCAAAAATTCTAATCTAAATCAATATTCCACAATCAAAATAAGAAGCATCATTCAATTTCTCTTCTTTTGGTTCTTGTTTCAATTTTGTGGTGCACATTACTTCTCCTTTTGTAAATTACATGAGGTCTGCAGACTGTAAGTAATAACTATATGTGTTCCTAATTTAGATATTTTTGAGTCATCCAGAGTTGAATCCATGATACTTTTGGCAAAATAATAATATATATAATATGTATGCCTATCTACTAGCCAATTGACAGTATAATAAATCCCTAAATTTCATATTTCTATCTCACATGGAAGTTGATGAAGTTAAGTTTGAAAAATTGCTTCCAAGCATTTTTTATGGAGTTACTTACATTAAATGAATTAATATTTGTAGGCAAGGGTGATCATCATATAAGATTGTTGCATTTGGTAGTGACGGTGATTTAAATTAGCATGATAGTTGTAGGTGTCTGGGAAGTTATTTTCTTAACCTGTGTTAATTTGTTAGCCATAGATTATTCTTCTCTCATAGTTTGTTACATTTGAAGAAAGGAGGTTAAAATGTGTGAAAGTTGTTAATGAATTAGAACAAGGATATAAGGAAGCTTTGCTAGCTGACCCACTTTACAGCATTAAATAACACCATAAGTACACAAATTGCCTGTGGAAAATTATAACCTGTTATCAGTGGGTCCTTTAGGGAAGAATTTGCTGATGGTGGTTGATTCAGGAGTCCACGATATGATTGTGAATCCTACAGTATACATAAAATATAGAGGAGAGGAGGATGATATTTATAAAAAAACAGCTTATATTGATGACACAGTGGAGAATTAGCTCACATACAAGAAGAATGCAATGTTTGAATAAAAGGTTGAAGTGTAAAAGTTCTTCATACTGCACTGGAGGCCAGAATTAAGGATTATGTCACTAAAGAATTGTAGGAAATCTTCAATGCCATAGAATCCACTTGGATTTGGATATTATAGATTGGTTGCATCACCTGCAGTCATGGAAAGGAACTATTAAAGATTTGTACTTTTTACTTTGTAAAAGTACAAATCTTTAATAGTTCCTTTCCATTATGGATTACCACAACACCTCGCCTGAATCTGTGAAGTTTACCTGCAGTCATGTCCAGCTACAGGAGGGAAGCAATATTTTCCTTAAATCATTTGCCTACAGAGAATTAATCACTTTAAGCAATCATTAACCTTTTACTGTGAGTCATATAATTTTTTAAATATTTCATCTTTTGGCAATTGATTTCATATTGTGAGGTGTATTTCTGGATTCAAAGAATAATTTTTGAAATTCCTAGAAACATATCTGAAGATTTGGAAATGCAAAATTAAAAATGCCTAAGAATTTTTTATTTTTGTTAAAGGATTCTATAATCTTTTCATACATTTTCTGACTGACCTATGCCTGAACTTTTCCTTTTGTAACCTTAAATTTTGTGTCATGGTGCCTTGAATGTTTTCCATCTTTTCGTCTATGTTACTTCCTGAACTCTGATTATCAAAATCAAAGCATAGAGTAAGCATCTTACTCGATGCCCAAACCCATCCTTGGATTCCTTGTATACTAAATAGAGTCTAAATAATATTTCCTGTTCATCATAGGATTCACACGAACGAGAATTCATCAACTGTGATAAGTATTTGGAGCAAATATTTGCTTGCCAACGGATGAAGTTTGCTGAAATTCCACAGAGATTAAATCCTCTGTTACATCCTCCGGATCCAATTGTCATCAACCATATCATAAGGTTAGTAAAGGTTGAAGTAGGGAATTAAATCACCTTATTTACCCAGATGTAGGACAATTATACATTCTCAGCATGTCAGAATAGGAAAGAATGGGTTTTATGATTTGTCATGAAAATTCAGGTACTTTCAAACTACAATATAATATTAAAATGGATTTTAACTAAACAATGACTAATTTCAAATATACAAGGGTGGTCTGTTTCCTACCCCAGATTTTTTCAGAAATTTTCAGAAAACATGTCGAGAAATGGTGAAATGTTGGAAACTTTTCAGACCACCCATGTATAACTATTTACATTATATACAATGTTTTGAAATCAAGTGTAAAATTTGCATGGTGTCATGGTGAGCGTTATAACATTACCTATATCAAAGTATTTAAAATAATTCATATCTGGTAGATGATGGTCATTATTAGGAAGAGTTTGAGATTAGAAACTTTTGAATCTAAACAAAAATCCTAAATGTCACACATTTCAGTGAATTAATATTTTTATAGTTTGTTCCTAAATTAATACGAGTAATGCAGCATCTAGTCAGAGATGCTTATTCTTGGAAATTCGGAAGTAAGGTCTCATTATAACTTATATGAATTATCGTCTGGTTTCAATAATTATCTGCAGGCATCTATTACATCCTAGAGTCATTAAATATCTATTCATAGAATCATGTTAATAATTTATTGATTAGCTCATTGTTATTCTCAAGTCTTATGGAGAAATAGAATAGTTGCTGAAATTGGTTCATTATTAGGAAATAGTCTGTCATCAGTTCTCGCAAAAATATGCAACAAGTTTCATTTATAGCATTTTAATTGTTATCTGAAGTTAAAAACAGACAATGATATGCCCCTGCCTCACACTAAGTGGCTTGCGGGGTATTAATGTAGGTAAATTGTGCAAATCATTTTACATTTTGTGTATTAATTTATGAGTATGCTGATAGTATTATATAAAATTATATTATTAATGTAATTTTGTTCATATTAAAATGTAAAATTATGTTATTTTTCATTAATTCTTATTAAGTTCCTATCTGATTGATTGTGGCATTGTTGTTTGCTAAGAGAAAATTTTAGTGATTAACATACTAATGAGGGCCACACAAATAATGTAAAGAATTGTCAATGTGTGCTAGTTTTTAATATCAACTCTCAGCAAAAGCATGTCAGCAATCTTTCTCATAATTCATAGTTCTAGGTATTTGACAAACAAAACATGCAAGGATCTTTGTCTCAAAATATCTTATAGAAATAGCAAGGATTAATACCATATAATTGTGGTGGTAAAAAACATTATGGTAACTCACTACCAGCAATTTACTTTGATGTTGGATTGTGCTCTGAATGATTTATTTTCTTTCTTTAGTGTGGAAGGAGCAGAGCAGAAACAAACTGCTTGCTATGATATTGACGTTGAAGTTGATGATACATTGAAAACTCAGATGAATAACTTTCTTCTGTCAACTGCCAGTCAGCAAGAAATTCAGGTAATTCTCACCCATGATTTGATTGATATTAAGCACTTAATTTTATATTTGCCCTGCTATATCTGAGATGGAAGAATTGTAGCATATGGTGGAATTAATTCTTTTCTGTCTTTTACTGAAATTTAGAGTCTTGATAACAAGATACATGAAACAGTTGAAACCATTAATCAACTCAAAACCAATCGAGAATTTTTCCTGAGCTTTGCTAAAGATCCCCAGCAGTTTATTAACAAATGGATAATATCACAAAGTAGAGATCTTAAGGTAAGCACCAAAATTTTTCATTATTAATGTTGATGTCTATGGATCTATTTCAATTTTTTTATTATTTTAATTTTTTACAGACAATGACAGATGTTGTTGGAAATCCAGAAGAGGAGAGAAGGTCAGAATTTTATTACCAACCTTGGACTCAGGAAGCTGTTTGCCGCTATTTTTACACTAAAGTTCAGCAAAAGAGGGCAGAGCTTGAACAAGCTCTAGGTATTAGGAATTCATAGTTTTGGGATGGTGCTTCGTGCTAAATTTATTATGCCGGTAAAACTATATACAAATTATCAATTCAAGAGTGATACTTGGGATTAACTTCTCTGTGGACCTGACATCCAAATAGCCCCTTATATTGATTTTTAATGTGAAGGTTAGTATACTACAAGGTACCGCAAGAGAGTGACACTTGGTTTCTCAATGAAGTACATGCCATCCAGAAAACAGAGCTTCATATGATACTTGTGTAACAGTGAATATCAAGTTCTCTTTTCTCAGTGTAGATAATTTTTGTTGAAAAGTTTATTGACTTCTCTACAAAGCTTTTTGAAATTGTATCAATTTTCTAGTGCTTCTTGATGTCAATATACGTTCCCTCTTTATGACTTTTTCATTGACATTCTAGAAGTAAAACATTTTGCCTCATATTGTGTGGACTTCATCTGAGCTACCTTAAATTGTACTCCTTACTTTGTGTGAATGTTTATAGGACTAATTTTTCTAAAGCACTGAACAATGGAAAATATTAAATAAATGATTCTTGGATTTGATGTATTTATTTAGAAATTTACCTTACATAAATGATTTAATCTAGTAATGATATAGCATCCTTAGGCTTAGGCTAACATGCTGAGATGGAAAGGAAAGAAAGCTGTAGTTCATAACAGTTCTGCCTCGATGGTTCAATTGTTGAGCAACAGAAGAGCTTATTAGTATTTAGTACTAATAGTTATTTTAGGTATTATATATTTATAGAAAGTAGGTATTTTCATCCTTTGTTGCATCATTTAAACATGTTCATGTCTAATTTAGGTTACCATACATGGCATGACTATCAAACCATCTTCTAATATATCCTACTTTTCATTTGATTATACATATTGAATAGCTAACACCTTGCCAGTATAAGTGCTAAGGTATAACAATCATTCTAGTTCCTTTTTACATAATTTATATTTTCTTTCATTCTTATTATCAAATTATTTCTTTGTATACATTAATGCCAATTATGTGGTTAAGTTTTATGATTTATCATTGGTAAAAAATTCACAATATTTTGCTATGCAAATGTGAAGTTGGCAGTTACAGAAAAGTAAGTAATGATCTTTATTATGTTGGAATGTTTAACAATCTTGCTTTGATCTTGTGTTATCATTGAGCTTACTAAATATATGTTAACAGAATCATATACTACAATTGGTTTTATGTTTAAAAGTAACTTAAATATTCAGTTAAGTATATAATTTGTTTTCCATTTGTGGAAACGTAATATATTTGCCATGATTTTTCTAACCCCTTTTGTTTTTCCATATTCATTCACATTCATTTTAACACTCATTTTTTTCAATCATATAGGAAAAACATTTCTGTTTTATTTCCCTCCATCATTAGTTCATAACAACTCTCTTAAGAATTGTAAGTCAACCACTTTGAACAATAAAATCGATGCATTATTTAAAGGACTAGAAATCGGTAAGACTCGTTACTACTTTAATATTTTCTTTAATTCAAGGATAATATTGCTTTGTTTACTACCTAAAACTTCTTTAGTGGTTGCTTTCCATAGATAATAATGGAAAAGTCAGCCTTTCCTCTGGTCTTGGAGCGTAAGCGCAGAGTGACAAATGTTGCTCCTTTTCCACCATTTGAGATTTCTGCTGTGCTTCCTGAACCACCTGGTAACTAGAAGTAAACAAGAAGACGTTATTCATCTAAACAACCATAAACCACTGAAAAAGAACATTCTTAACGTTCAAATAAAATATTGAGTTTAAGTTGATCATATGACAGAGTTACTACAAAGATTAACAGCTAAAGTATAGCAGAAAAACTGTTGGAAAACAGGAATGCTGCATAATTTTCAATATTTTGGTTTTAATGTTAAGCTATAATACCAGTGTGTGGATTTTGACAAAAATAATTGCATTTACCTTAACTCTAAATGTATAATAAATAACCAATATCATCTCATAGGTGAACTTCATAGCCTAGCTTATTAATAGCTGAGTTACAGTATTCAATAATTTACAAGGAGTTACCCCACCCTCATCTTCCTTTTATTGGCAGATTTCAGATAGGTAAAATAATATTTTGATATAATAATAATTTTATAATAGTTTTTTTTGTTTTTATGTTCACTTACCAAATCTTTTGCTTGCACACACGAAATAATTGCATCTGAATTCACTCCCTTTGGCGGATACGTCACATATAGGTTAACTTCTCCAGCATTATGTCCAGGATCTGATACTTCCATCTGAGCCAAGATGACGTCATCGGTCTATATAAAAGATAAAATTTGAAGTGCTTGTTGAAGTAATGAACGAACTTCAGGGAGTGTGCTATTACTGAAGGTACCCATTAATCCTTGACCTATTAACACTCCATCCGTTTGATTCTTGTCGAGATATACAACTAAGTGATGAAAACACCGCTTACCTCAGCATGGCAGTCGTTTAGAGCTCCCTGATTGACTGCTGATACTAAATTGTAAATGATAAGCGACAAAAATACGCGCAAAATAACGTATGATGCCATCTTGTAATGTTGCGGAAATAATTCACTTAGAATGCCCCCTTGGTCTTTCTTCCACCGTATGCAAGTTCCTACAGGAAGACGAGATATGCGTGTATTTTCTTATATAGCGGGTGACATTTGTGAACGGTGATTTGAAAGGGGGCAAGTCATTTGATGAACAGAAGTGTGCATGTCCAACCATTTTTCGACTCTTAAATTAAAGCTAAGTGGTGACTAAGATGGTGCGTTTTTTTCTTAGCATCATGTTTTTCTTTTCGAAATTATCGTTCGCGATTTAATTTTTGCCGACGTCTCCGCACCAATCCATAATCAAACGAATTGGGTCGAAATATTCAGCGAAACTGTCAACTGGTGGGTAAGAGTACAATAGCGATAAGATTCCTATTTTTACATTATCCTCTTTCCCACTGATTCTTAAACTAGGGTCCGTGATAAAACGTTTGTCCTAATTAACCTAGTGTTCAACCTTGCTATTTTCAGTAATTAATATTTGCAAGTAAATTAAAGTGATGTAAGAATTTTAGAAGTTTTTTCCAGAACTTTTCGTAATTAATTTTTATCGTAATGTATGAAATTTAAATGAATATCAATATGCACATGAAAGCACAAAATTTTGAGGTCCATAGCAAATAAAGAACGAACAGTAAGGGGTTCTCAGCCTACTAAATTTTAAAAACCGCTGCTGTATCGTATCTAATCTTTATTATTGGTTGATTTACACCAGAGAGAGAGAGAGAATCATTCAACGACAATCCCCCATAAATTTTTCTCAACGATGACGTTTTCTTCTTATAATCCTTTGTTCTAGAAAGGACGTAGCTACATAAAACAAATCTGCATTAAAAATTAGCGCACCGGCTAATGCAACCAGCTTCAAATGAATGATGAAGAATAAAGTTTTTACCCTGATATGATTACCGAACATCTAAAAATTACACAACATTATGGTCCTGTGTAAAATGAATTGCATAATTAATGTAATCTCGGCTAAGATAAAAACGTTTTTATTGATTTATAATGATTGAAAGTATTTACACTCTACAGTTTACAACGAGTAGAGTAACGATTTGTTGTTCTTATATTTATAAGTCCTTTTTAAAGCAATCCATTCGAGTATACCGGCAATCAGCACTGAAGCGCGCATATCCTTGCGTATTAGCATTGAAGGCTGGTTTGAATACGGTAATTAATTTCACTTCAAGCGTTTGTTCGCTTCCTTCGATGATCTAATGCCTTGCTATTGTCACACTAACTATAAAAGCTTTTCCTATTAATTTTAACATGATGATTCGTAAGTGTTAGGATAGCGGCACATGAAAGCTAAGTGGTTAATTTAATTAGAGCTAAACAATAATTATAACATATTGCGCCGTAATACACCGTATCCAATGGTACGTGACTATTAGACCTTTTATATTGGTTACACAATCGAACGTTGAAATTTTCATTGTTATCCTTCGACATCCGTGATTCCCAACTCAAGGACAACTGATGGTCCACACGTATTAGCCTGGGATGATCTTAATATACAATATTTACAGCAGTTTATATAAGAAAGAAAAAAATTGATACTCATTCTATAATGCCATAAAAAAATAAATCGCCGTATTTCAATTAATTGCAGTAAAGAGGATTTGCGCCCAAAAAAGAATGCGAAATTAAGTCCGTAAAGATAAAAAGATTGAGAAACTTAGCTATAGCGCGTGAAATAAATGAAGAATTTGGTGAAATTAATAATTTTCGACTACATTTTACGATGCAATCATATATTAGACCAGTAAAAACATCAAAGGAATATTCTTATTATTTTAATAATAAATTAGATGTTTACGTGGCCGTGTGCGTAAAAAAATGTAAGAAAAATATTTTTATTACGTTTTAATTATAAGAGATTTGAAATTGCGGAAAATAAATTTAATACTTTCTAAGAAACTTCCCAACTTTATACTGGACTGGTTGGACAAAAAAAAGTGACTACTTTTTTCAATGACTTTTGCCACAAACTCCAATATATTACTTATGAAAATTTCTATCTGGTGAAGTTAAATTTCTATAGTCTTAATAAAAACAAGTATTTCTTTCTCCTGAAGTAAAATGGTAACTTTGTCATTAATTTCCTAGAGAGATTTTAGTGGTTGAAAATGGTTACAAATCATAGTGCCCTTCTTTTATAAACGATCGGATTTACATATTATTACCATACTTTGAAAGTTTCATACCTTTTATATTATTAGGTATAAAAATGGTCTGGCAGAATTCATAAATACTTATGGGATTAGATTAATACTTAAACATTTAATGAATTTAACCAAAATTACTATGAATTTTGCTTGGAAAAAAACGCAACTCACAGAAAAGATTTTCTAAAAACGAATTTCGGCAACCCTGCCATCTTCAAAAGATGAAAAATATCACATGAATTCAAGGCCAACCTGACATCTTCCTTGAGGGAGGATTGAGTTTTATCATGAAATTTGCATAAATGGGCAAGAAAATAAACGATGAGGCATACAAGAATTTTCATGATTTACGAAGACTCAAAATAAATTGTTTTCGTTGTGACTAAAAAAGTATTTATCTTTTCACAGTTATTATGCACTTGTTTATACAATAAACGATGAAGATAAGATTTAGTCTCGATTTCGGCGGAAATTAAATCTAATATTTGTTCGCTATAAAGTCGCTTATTTAAATATACTGAATGAAATGGTTAAAAAAAATGTTCGGAATAAAGAGAGAGTTAAGAGGGTTCTGAAGAGAAGACAAAAAATTGCAAAAAGGTACAGGTCTGATTATGTCGTCCGGGCTGCCCATGGGCTCCCACTCCCAGACGCGATCCCACTACTGCCCGCCACGGGGACTTTTGGCTGCTGGGTTTCCCCCCTGGCCCGGTTCGCCCCTCCTTAGACAACCTGGCCGCCCCGGACTCCTCCAGGGTGCCCATGTTGATGCCGGGCTTAGTGCGGACGTCCAGTCAACGTGGGACAACCCACAGGCAGGACCCCCGGCCTCAAACCATCCTCTGCACCAAGCCTCCAAGTAGCTGGATTACAGGAGTACGCCATCACTCCCAGCGAGAGAATACGATTCTCCTCGTCAATTTCAGCCGACGGAAATTTATTACCGGAGTATTTTTTCCTTCGCTAACATAAACTCCAACTGAATTACTTTTGATCGAACGCGAGTAACGGTAATTTATCAATCATACGACCCCATAAACACGATCTACAGAAAAATTATCCATGCGACGCCGCGGGACGCTATTGAACACGTACACTCTACAGACGCGCGCTCTCTTCGAACGTAGCAACAGAAAAATATTGAAGGTTTTGCGATTAAAATTGATGTGTGCCTTTTATTTGCTTTTCACTATCATGATTTCAACATAAACACGTTCAATTTCATGGATTTTTGTTCTTTTAAATTGTGTGCGCGCGTTAAAATCTAATTTGTTGAGGCTAGTGTCGTTTTCACAATATAAAGCAAAAAATCAGCTCGAATTTTCACTTTTTAAACACTGATTTGAGAAAATATATCCCGTGGTTAAAATATAATCTACACAGATTCCAAAATACTTCGGAAGCAAATAAAAGGATGTAATTCAAGGAATTAGCTAAAGACTGTCCGATGAAATTCATTCCCTAGTATTGCATGCTCATTTTACCTAGCTCCAAATTTAGAGAAGCCAATAATAGGCAAACGATCACTACTTTATGACTTTAAAGTATTTAACAAGCAATTATTATTTTAAATTTAAAGTTTCATGTAACAAAATATCTTTTATGTTCACTGTTATATAAACAACAAATTCTATCAAAAAATACATTTTTTAAAAACGTAAGTCAATTATTACCTCCATATATTTCTGGTGTCTTTAATTGCTATTTATATTTCGTTGTGTAATTACAGCTACAATATGTAGAGGATACTATTCCTCAACTTTCTGTAACATTCCATAAATAATTCTTAACTAAAACACAAGAAAAAGATAATTCCCGGTCGTGTTATAATGAAGAAAATAGTTTTCTGCAAAAATGACACCTAAGCATCCTGAATTTTTAAACATGACGATAACGCTAGTTTTTTCATTCAATATGTTTACGGATATTGCTCGAGACTTGGCCATGTTTTATTAAAAATAATTTTCTTTTAAAGAGAAAACGACTAAGTAACCTATTTTTTCCCACATGACGAGTCCTCACCAATGTATTTTCTTAAAACGTTTAGAATACTGCTCGAAATCTGACCGTGCTCTATAAAATAAATAGTATGTGCGGAAAAAGGGCGCCTAATTTTAAGCTCATGCAAACTATGGAACAACGAGCTTCCGCCATTCGGATTCCATTCTTTCCCAGAGGGAAACTTTTGCAAGAAGTGTTGAAAGAACACGCGGAGGCAATAAGGGGATCAGGACTTTACCGTCGGCGCCTTCGAGAGCCTTTCTTGAGGAAATAAGGGCCCTCAATTCCTGCGATGCCTTCCGAGAATGACCTCGCGCGCCACGTGTCCTCTCGCTCCTCAAAAGGGATTATACCCATTCCGTTTGTCTTCCGCCCGTAATGCGTTGCTGCCGCTCTCTACAATATCCTAGTTTTATCTTCAGTGAGCCTCCGCATCGGCCAGAGATCGGGATGTCCTCTACGTCGTAGATCCACTGTTGAAATTCACATTAGAAGTATGAAGAACGCCTTAATTGTCATCGTTCACCGAGATTTACGAACGAAAATAAGAGGTGAGACTCTCCTTAACGTTTTCCTATTATAGGTAATTTTAGTATTGTTTCGACAGCTGACATCATTACACACGCGAGACCTCGCCGAGAATCGAACGGAACCGCTTTCACCAAAGTCGAAAGCACTGACCGGTTGACCATCCGGAGACTTCAACTACCGTTTGAATATGTTTACGCATTTCACGGGCGAGCGAAAACGAGGGTGTTATTCGAATTGCTAGAACTGCGTTCGTTTTAGCAGCCGTGCTTGTGAATCTTGCTCTGAAATTTCCCTCGGTTTAATCACTCATCGCCGCGCGAATATGAAGACGTAAGCCGCCACGCGAAGGATAATTTTCTGTCATTTCGGACAACGCTAATTCAAACTTCGACGAATCATGCAAGCTCATTATCTCCATAGGACATCTACTTCAACCGCGGAAAGTTTAAGATAAGAGCGGGCTCTCATTCTCTTTCACCGAAAATGAAACGTAGTGAGGAGCGACCATCAGTAGCGGAAGCGCAAGCAGAGAAGCAAGGATCCTCGTATAGGGCGCGTACTTGGAAATAAATATATATTGCCTTATTTGCGGAACTGCAGTTTGTACTCAATCGTGAGTTGCGGCTAAAGATGTCCATGGAGGGACAATGTCTCTCCGGAAACTTTTTTGTGCATGGAACATTTCATAAACTCTATGGACTTATTGAAATTGAAAGCTGATGTTTACTTTTCCACATATTCTTTTATTTGCAAACTACCGGTTTCGGTGTCAAACCATTGTCAGGTTCGCACAGACTGAATCATCAAAAACGCCGAGGCTTACAAAGTAATTATTGACAGATACATTAATTATAGAGAGATACACAATGTAGAAGAGTCACGGCCGAGACTATTGAGTCTATGGAATTATTTTTTTCTTTGCATCTCATCTACGTTGGGAAGCTACTGTTTCTCTGCATTTCCTACGGAAGTGATCATACGGTTTAAGAAAATCAGTGGCAGTGCATCAAAGGAAAATTGCCAGCCTCGTAAATCGCCAGTGACAGGCGATCATCTGAATGTGAACGGAAAGGGACTGAAGTCCTTGAATGCGTGTGATTACCGAAAGATGCTTGTCAGGATATTGGATTGATTGTAAACCTTTCGGAGCCGAGGTCTGCAGAGCACGTTGCAAGAGCTGTCGAGCGACCGAAACCGAGAATGGGAAGCATTATTACCTTACTTGACGCGATGACAACCTATTTACTAGTTAAAAGATATGAATCGGAAGCGTGAAGCGGGGAGTGGGATAAAATACTTCAAGTGAAGCGGGGAAAGGGATAAAATATTTTGGTGAGCAAGAGGACGCTTTAAAAGGAAGCGCCTTCTCGTCGTGAAGATTCTCTCTCCTGCCACAGGCGGCGGGCGGCGACACATGCGCTCGCTTTGAGAGCAGACGCTCCGAGGGTTTCTCGGCGTTGAAAGTGAAGATTTTACATCTTAAATCGGGAAAATTCGTACGGATAGAGGGCTGAAGGCCTTAAACAAGAAAGTAAGCGTTTTTCAAAGATACCTCGAGTTGCAAGAAGAGGACTGTTCGATTCGCTTAAAAGTGCGGAACAATCAAAACTTGGATGTAGTCATTGTTCACTATGAATACTTTTGGTGAAGTATCAGCCTGACGATTAAAGAATGAAATAAACTGAACGAGAAATCATGAATATGATAGTACTGAAAGTGCAGCTCAGTTTACTCTGAATGTAATTGAAGGTGCAGAACTTGCCGCTTCGTTGTCGTTACGTCTTCTCTCCACTAGATGGCAATATGCGAAATCGGTTAGAAGATGACGTTATATTTAGTAAATGGGATATAATTAAATCATGATAGGCATAAAATAAAAATAAGGCACGCTGTTTTATTATCAGTTGTCCCATAAAAGTAAGTTAGTCTTCTAAATAGTTTGATTCTCAACGAATGTAAACCGTGGCCACCTTACTTTTCGCGGAAGGGATGGATGATGTCCGTAAAGGGGACTTCGCGTTTCGCAGTGGTTCTTCAGTCTTATCTCCCTTCATTCGTATAAATCTTTCGCCTTTTACTAAAGATTTCCGTGGAGGGGGATATTATGACTCTGTAAAATAATTTTTTCTAGAGCCCGACGGTATTCTCCGTTGGGCCGATAAGTGGTCCACAATGTAAAGTTCAAAAGAAACTATTCAACTGCGAACGAAGTTGTCGAAAGTTCTTCAGTAAGTTGTATAACGTAATGTTACGTCAGTCATCACAGATAGGTTCCTTTCCCCATCGTTATTCAAGAATTCTTTGAACACGTCCACAATCCCTTACATCAGATTTCTTATGCAGAATAACATTCCTCTATTTATGAATTATATTAGAACACAGCAAATCTACAACAAGGCTCAATTTACAGAAAAACCCCCCGGTACATTACAGAACATCCCCCTGGTTAACATTAACTACAATACAATCACAAACATTTTCACAACATTGTGTTTAAATAACATTACATTGCTATAATAACTTTATGCATCTCTGTCTTAACTCTATAATCGTTTTAGGTAAGGGCTTGAACGCCTCCTTAGCTAACATGTGAAAGCACTGAAGGATTTTACTCAAGCTTGACGTAGTATGTTTAGAAGAGGTTACACAGGAATTTAATAATTTGCTTGATGGATCTACTAAAGTATGCAATGATCATGATGATGACAAAGAAGAGTATTTGATGGCGGAATAATAAACGTTTAATGATCAATTGGCGGCATTATCTTGCGAATTAAAGTTAAATACATTAATACTAATGATTTCATGTATTGACTTTGATAAAAAATAATTCTCGCGAATAGGATTAACCATTTTAAAAAACGAATACATAAATCACTAGCATATGTATTATTCTTACATTTGTATAATCACTACAACAATGTAGTTTTCAACGACTTAAGGTATTACAAATATCCTTTCATTTACATCTAATCCGTGTGATGAAGAAGTTTATACTTTCTTCGTGCTCATTAGCAATTAACATGTTGACAGGAATTAGTATCACTAATAATAGCTTGCAATTGGTGGAAACGGATAATAAACAGTGAAGAATTCTATCACGGTTTTTTGTTAGCAGTCCCGTGCAATCGCGAAACGGGCCGTGCATTTCGGGTCCGCTGCGAGGGATTGCAAAAAGTCGAATGCATTGATGTGTAGTTACCCCAAGTGTCTCCTAGAGAGCAGCAAAGGAGGAATGTTGGAGATGCGGTGCTAAAATCGGGTGTTTGAGCGAAGGATGGCGATTGCACGGTGTGCGGTTCTGCAGAAGCAATTATTGGGTGGATGGCGGAAGTAGTGGAAGGTGGTTTGCGCGAGTGCTTAAATTTTTAGCGAACGAAAAGAGGGAGCGGCGGACGTAGTCCTCGCGAGAGCAATGAATGATGCCCGCATAGGGCAGGCCAGGGTTTTCAAGGTATCGTCAGTCTTATCTCCCTTCAATCGTATAAATCTTTCGCCTTTTACTAAAGATTTCCGTGGAGGGGGGTATTATGACTCTGTAAAATAATTTTTTCTAGTGCCCGACGGTTTTCCGTTGGGCCGATAAACGGTCCACTAATTCAACTTTAAACTACCCATGCAGCTTCGAATGAACTTTTCCTAACTTATAAAGCCAATTCCCCTTCTACGGACTACACCTTGACGTGGTGAAGGGGCTTGCGTGTTCCTATGAACTAGAGAGCTATACTGGCTGGAACTTTGTCCCTGGTATAGCACTCATGCCAGAAAGGTCAATAGGTAGGGGCCAGACGAAAGGTAGTCCACGCAGCATAAGTGCCATTCTGACCTGCTCCAAAGTTACAATTCTATATCTTATCGGGAAGGTCCTAAATAAAAATTACGCTATCACCCTTTGAAAAACATGGTAGAATAGAAATGACGCTCAGGCATCGAACCAAAAACCGTCAGAGGAACGGCGATCAGCGTATATGAAACACATGAATTGCCTCTATGTAAATTCCATTTTATATCATTCCCGGTTTTCGAATAAGCATCAAAAGTCATTGTCATAATTGCCCGCCATGCATTTTATACTGGAAAATTTACCACCCACTTGGCGTCGAATTCACGGTCATTTGGTAAAATTTCTTCAGTTGGTACAATAGATAACCATCTCATCTCCATACACCGTGATTATGATTGCTCTATCGCAGCTAGAACGGCCCCAAAACAGTTTGCAAAGAATGCGCAAAAGACCGCCTAGCGTCGAACTCAGGACCTATTCGTTCTCGGTGTGATTTCGCGGTTTAGAATTTAATCAATTGAAAATTAATGTAAAAATGGAACGTAGAAGCCCTCAGGGGTAGGAAAGCTAGAGAGTTTCAAGAGTCAGTCAACAGGGCTCTAGAAGATAAGGAAAGGGAACTCACTATAGATGAAGGATGGGAAATGATCAAAACTAGCATTAAAGATAGTGCCCAAAGAACCATCGGGAATGATCAGTTCGGTTTTCAAAGAGGGAAAAGAACGAGGGATGCAATTGGGGTTATGAGGGTTCTCGTAGAACGAAGCTTAGAATTTAAAAGGGACGTTTGTGTATGTTTTGTTGATTTTGAAAAGGCCTTCGATAGAGTTCAATGGACAGTTTTGATGGTGATACTAAAGAAAATTGGTGATCCATCATCCATCTAAACCAGATGGTTTAGAATTTAATCAATTGAAAATTAATGTAAAAATTGCACTCGAAATATTATCTAGTATTTTGCAATGAATCGAGTAAGTAACCAATGCTTTTACAGCTCATTTTAATTTCATTCGTAAAATCAATTAAAGAGTTCCAGCAATAGAAGCAATTTAAACCATGTGTATCCTTAGATTTTAAAGTAAGAATGGTTGAAAAATATTTCCAAGCCTTTCTCGCACAAGGGAAACATTTGAAGGGGTTTAGTCTTATTTGGTCTCTTGTTGGCACATCTTCACGACACTGAGAACTTCGGCAGTAAGGTTCAGTGTGAATAAAACGTATGTGAATCTGGAGAGGAATCAGGTCATCTAATAGTAAGATTCGGTGGTTTTACATCAAGTATTTACCTGAATAACCATTTTCCAAACAAGTCGGTTCCAACGATATTATCAAGGCTGTATTGGTGAGTTATTATTCATTCATCGCATGATATCATTCTTGTTATAGCACTATTATATAATATTTTCTATTATTATTTATGATGGTGAAGTATATCACAAATATAAACGTCCAGTATGTTTTCATGAAATGGTAATATATTTTTCAAAACGAAGACCTTTTCTCTCATACTTCGTATACGATTAAATTTCTTTAGCGGTTGAATATCAATTCAACAACTTCTCGGTTTACTGATCTAAGTTACAGTTTTGCTGTCATTGTAAATTTCCTTGGAGCATAGCTTTTTTCACACAATGGGTAATATTCACACACAAGTATCCAAAAGTTGAATCAAGGTTAAATTCACCGCAACAGTCCCTTGAACTGCCTTTCTTATGAATAAATTTTAGGGAATTGCATGAATTAATATGATTCATAACGACAGAATAGAAGCCAAACAAATATTACCTCACCCTCAACTGACTAGACCAGTATTATAAATTGAATTCGAGAGGAGCTTACTTTGTCTGCCGAGCTGTTTTGTTTCTACATGAAATACGGCAAAAGTGCATCCGGCACAAACTCCCTACTCACCATTTTCAAATTCGCGCTCGCGTGGTTAATGCATTGCATTTGGATATGAAATGTAAAATTTTTATATAAAATATATACTGTATTAATTTTTTACCCAAAGTAAGACTACTACCGTTCCAGAGCAAAATAACGTGTATATAAATCCAGTTCTATAACAGGTATGCATATATTCAGCCTTGCTTATGTATGTTTGAAATTATGCCACAAACACATAAATATATTGTTTTGATGTTTTTCATATGGTTATTAGTAATTTTATTTTAAAAAGAAACTACTTAAAGATCCATGAATCCACGTCTTATCGTCGCCGTCATCATTAACACATACCCGTATTCTATTTTGTTAATTTAATTTAATTTTAACAAAATTTAATATTTAAACCTTTGTTGTAGAAACAGAATGGCAGGAATTAACTCATCAAAGAAGAAATTCAGACAGTGTAATGTGGATTTATAGAGTCACCTTCAAATGAAAAGACTAACATTTTACAATCACTTCGCGAAAGAGTCCAAAATCGTCCAACACTTTCAAGTATGTTGTGTAATGCTTCAAAAATATCCATTAAACATTAAACCGGTCACTGGAAAACTGATATCATATTACCAAGCCCATCCATCCCATTAAAATTTTATTTGATGGAAATATGTGATTAAATTAGGCGATAGAATCTCCTTAAATGACTTCTAGACCATGAAAAACTATGATCAATAGTCACTTAATTGTTTAACTAATTTTAACAAAACATGGTTGGTTATTCTATTTCCGTAAATAGAAAATGTTTATCTTATATAATTGCTTCATTTAAGTAAAAGTGACATGTAAACTTCTAAAGAAAGCTTTCTTAAACTTACTTGTTTTCATAATTTCTTTTTAAGTAAAAATTATATTCTCACCTAAGTTCCTTTTATTGTGTATTATACCTTTTGCATAAATGTTCTATGAAAACTATACATATATTAGATTCTAAATAAACATTTGATTAGTGATTGTTTTTAATTTAATTATTACAATGTTCCTCGTCTGGTTATTTAGCCTATGATTCTGATTATAATTATAAAGTTACCGCTTGGGGGGAGTTGAGTACTGTTTTATGGATCCAAGGGGGCGGTGGCTCGAAAAAGTTTGGGAATCACTGCACTAAACGATAAAGCAAAGGAGCTTGGGATGAATATCAATGTAAGAAAGACTAAGATTATGAGGTTTTCAAAGGGAAAGAAAGCTAAGTTAACAATAAGGGTGGATGGGGAAAAACTAGAGCAAGTAGATCAATTTCCATACTTGGGCAGCCTTCTTTCTAAGGATGGAAGATGTTCGACAGAAATTAGAAAAAGGATAGCATTGGCAAAGGAAGCTTTCATGAAAAGAAGGGAACTGATGACAAAGGGACTTGATGAAGGAATCAGGAAGAGATTGGTAAAATCCTTGGTGTGGAGTGTAATGCTGTACGGGTGTGAAACGTGGACGTTGAGAAAAGAGGATGTCAAAAGATTGGAGGCTTTTGAGATGTGGGTATAGCGTAGAATGGAGAAAGTTAGTTGGGTCGACAGAAAAACGAACGAGGAGGTTCTAGAGATGGTTGGGGAGAAAAGAGTAATGATTGAAGTAATTAAAAATAGACAAAAGAAATGGGTGGGTCAAATATTGAGAGGGGAGGGATTGTTAAAGAAAGCGATCGAGGGAAGAATGCTAGGGAAAAGACAGAGGGGAAGACAAAGACAAAAGTTATTAGACGAATTAAGGGGTGGGATAAGTTACCGGGAATTGAAGGAGAGGGAATTAAATAGGGAATGTGGGGGCACATGAACCTACCGAAAGGTAGAACACTTTATATATATATATATATTAAGCCAACTGGCTAACCTAATGTTGTGTCAATTATCATGGACAGGGTCCTTTCCCCATCGTTGTCCATGAATACTTTGAACCCTCATTCCCTTACATCAGATTTCTTATACAGATAAATATTCCAAAGTAACATCGCTCTATTTATGAATTATATTAGAACACAGCAAACTGCAACAAGGCTCAATTTACAGAGAAACTTCCCGGTACATTACAGAACATCCCCCTGGTAAACATTAAATACAATACAATCACAAACATTCTTACAACATTGTGTTAAAATAACAATATATTGCTAAAATAACTTTATGCATCACTGTCTTGACTCTATAATCGTTTTAGGTAAGGGCTTGAGGGCCTCTTCAGCTAACAGGTAAATTATTTATCCATTTATAATATTTATGCGGAACTATTTAATTGATTTTACGAATGAAATTATAATGAGCTGTAAAAGCATTGGTTACTTACTCGATTCATTGCAAAATACTAGATAATATTTCGAGTGCAATTTTTACATTAATTTTCAATTGATTAAATTCTAAACCATCTGGTTTAGATGGATGATGGATCACCAATTTTCTTTAGTATCACCATCAAAACTGTCCATTGAACTCTATCGAAGGCCTTTTCAAAATCAACAAAACATACACAAACGTCCCTTTTAAATTCTAAGCTTCGTTCTACGAGAACCCTCATAACCCCAATTGCATCCCTCGTTCTTTTCCCTCTTTGAAAACCGAACTGATCATTCCCGATGGTTCTTTGGGCACTATCTTTAATGCTAGTTTTGATCATTTCCCATCCTTCATCTATAGTGAGTTCCCTTTCCTTATCTTCTAGAGCCCTGTTGACTGACTCTTGAAACTCTCTAGCTTTCCTACCCCTGAGGGCTTCTACGTTCCATTTTTACATTAATTTTCAATTGATTAAATTCTAAACCGCGAAATCACACCGAGAACGAATAGGTCCTGAGTTCGACGCTAGGCGGTCTTTTGCGCATTCTTTGCAAACTGTTTTGGGGCCGTTCTAGCTGCGATAGAGCAATCATAATCACGGTGTATGGAGATGAGATGGTTATCTATTGTACCAACTGAAGAAATTTTACCAAATGACCGTGAATTCGACGCCAAGTGGGTGGTAAATTTTCCAGTATAAAATGCATGGCGGGCAATTATGACAATGACTTTTGATGCTTATTCGAAAACCGGGAATGATATAAAATGGAATTTACATAGAGGCAATTCATGTGTTTCATATACGCTGATCGCCGTTCCTCTGACGGTTTTTGGTTCGATGCCTGAGCGTCATTTCTATTCTACCATGTTTTTCAAAGGGTGATAGCGTAATTTTTATTTAGGACCTTCCCGATAAGATATAGAATTGTAACTTTGGAGCAGGTCAGAATGGCACTTATGCTGCGTGGACTACCTTTCGTCTGGCCCCTACCTATTGACCTTTCTGGCATGAGTGCTATACCAGGGACAAAGTTCCAGCCAGTATAGCTCTCTAGTTCATAGGAACACGCAAGCCCCTTCACCACGTCAAGGTGTAGTCCGTAGAAGGGGAATTGGCTTTATAAGTTAGGAAAAGTTCATTCGAAGCTGCATGGGTAGTTTAAAGTTGAATTAGTGGACCGTTTATCGGCCCAACGGAAAACCGTCGGGCACTAGAAAAAATTATTTTACAGAGTCATAATACCCCCCTCCACGGAAATCTTTAGTAAAAGGCGAAAGATTTATACGATTGAAGGGAGATAAGACTGACGATACCTTGAAAACCCTGGCCTGCCCTATGCGGGCATCATTCATTGCTCTCGCGAGGACTACGTCCGCCGCTCCCTCTTTTCGTTCGCTAAAAATTTAAGCACTCGCGCAAACCACCTTCCACTACTTCCGCCATCCACCCAATAATTGCTTCTGCAGAACCGCACACCGTGCAATCGCCATCCTTCGCTCAAACACCCGATTTTAGCACCGCATCTCCAACATTCCTCCTTTGCTGCTCTCTAGGAGACACTTGGGGTAACTACACATCAATGCATTCGACTTTTTGCAATCCCTCGCAGCGGACCCGAAATGCACGGCCCGTTTCGCGATTGCACGGGACTGCTAACAAAAAACCGTGATAGAATTCTTCACTGTTTATTATCCGTTTCCACCAATTGCAAGCTATTATTAGTGATACTAATTCCTGTCAACATGTTAATTGCTAATGAGCACGAAGAAAGTATAAACTTCTTCATCACACGGATTAGATGTAAATGAAAGGATATTTGTAATACCTTAAGTCGTTGAAAACTACATTGTTGTAGTGATTATACAAATGTAAGAATAATACATATGCTAGTGATTTATGTATTCGTTTTTTAAAATGGTTAATCCTATTCGCGAGAATTATTTTTTATCAAAGTCAATACATGAAATCATTAGTATTAATGTATTTAACTTTAATTCGCAAGATAATGCCGCCAATTGATCATTAAACGTTTATTATTCCGCCATCAAATACTCTTCTTTGTCATCATCATGATCATTGCATACTTTAGTAGATCCATCAAGCAAATTATTAAATTCCTGTGTAACCTCTTCTAAACATACTACGTCAAGCTTGAGTAAAATCCTTCAGTGCTTTCACATGTTAGCTAAGGAGGCGTTCAAGCCCTTACCTAAAACGATTATAGAGTTAAGACAGAGATGCATAAAGTTATTATAGCAATGTAATGTTATTTAAACACAATGTTGTGAAAATGTTTGTGATTGTATTGTAGTTAATGTTAACCAGGGGGATGTTCTGTAATGTACCGGGGGGTTTTTCTGTAAATTGAGCCTTGTTGTAGATTTGCTGTGTTCTAATATAATTCATAAATAGAGGAATGTTATTCTGCATAAGAAATCTGATGTAAGGGATTGTGGACGTGTTCAAAGAATTCTTGAATAACGATGGGGAAAGGAACCTATCTGTGATGACTGACGTAACATTACGTTATACAACTTACTGAAGAACTTTCGACAACTTCGTTCGCAGTTGAATAGTTTCTTTTGAACTTTACATTGTGGACCACTTATCGGCCCAACGGAGAATACCGTCGGGCTCTAGAAAAAATTATTTTACAGAGTCATAATATCCCCCTCCACGGAAATCTTTAGTAAAAGGCGAAAGATTTATACGAATGAAGGGAGATAAGACTGAAGAACCACTGCGAAACGCGAAGTCCCCTTTACGGACATCATCCATCCCTTCCGCGAAAAGTAAGGTGGCCACGGTTTACATTCGTTGAGAATCAAACTATTTAGAAGACTAACTTACTTTTATGGGACAACTGATAATAAAACAGCGTGCCTTATTTTTATTTTATGCCTATCATGATTTAATTATATCCCATTTACTAAATATAACGTCATCTTCTAACCGATTTCGCATATTGCCATCTAGTGGAGAGAAGACGTAACGACAACGAAGCGGCAAGTTCTGCACCTTCAATTACATTCAGAGTAAACTGAGCTGCACTTTCAGTACTATCATATTCATGATTTCTCGTTCAGTTTATTTCATTCTTTAATCGTCAGGCTGATACTTCACCAAAAGTATTCATAGTGAACAATGACTACATCCAAGTTTTGATTGTTCCGCACTTTTAAGCGAATCGAACAGTCCTCTTCTTGCAACTCGAGGTATCTTTGAAAAACGCTTACTTTCTTGTTTAAGGCCTTCAGCCCTCTATCCGTACGAATTTTCCCGATTTAAGATGTAAAATCTTCACTTTCAACGCCGAGAAACCCTCGGAGCGTCTGCTCTCAAAGCGAGCGCATGTGTCGCCGCCCGCCGCCTGTGGCAGGAGAGAGAATCTTCACGACGAGAAGGCGCTTCCTTTTAAAGCGTCCTCTTGCTCACCAAAATATTTTATCCCTTTCCCCGCTTCACTTGAAGTTCCGATTCATATCTTTTAACTAGTAAATAGGTTGTCATCGCGTCAAGCAAGGTAATAATGCTTCCCATTCTCGGTTTCGGTCGCTCGACAGCTCTTGCAACGTGCTCTGCAGACCTCGGCTCCGAAAGGTTTACAATCAATCCAATATCCTGACAAGCATCTTTCGGTAATCACACGCATTCAAGGACTTCAGTCCCTTTCCGTTCACATTCAGATGATCGCCTGTCACTGGCGATTTACGAGGCTGGCAATTTTCCTTTGATGCACTGCCACTGATTTTCTTAAACCGTATGATCACTTCCGTAGGAAATGCAGAGAAACAGTAGCTTCCCAACGTAGATGAGATGCAAAGAAAAAAATAATTCCATAGACTCAATAGTCTCGGCCGTGACTCTTCTACATTGTGTATCTCTCTATAATTAATGTATCTGTCAATAATTACTTTGTAAGCCTCGGCGTTTTTGATGATTCAGTCTGTGCGAACCTGACGATGGTTTAATACCGAAACCGGTAGTTTGCAAATAAAAGAATATGTGGAAAAGTAAACATCAGCTTTCAATTTCAATAAGTCCATAAAGTTTATGTTATGTTCCATGCACAAAAAAGTTTCCGGAGCGACATTGTCCCTCCATGGACATCTTTAGCCGCAACTCACGATTGAGTACAAACTGCAGTTCCGCAAATAAGGCAATATATATTTATTTCCAAGTACGCGCCCTATACGAGGATCCTTGCTTCTCTGCTTGCGCTTCCGCTACTGATGGTCGCTCCTCACTACGTTTCATTTTCGGTGAAAGAGAATGAGAGCCCGCTCTTATCTTAAACTTTCCGCGGTTGAAGTAGATGTCCTATGGAGATAATGAGCTTGCATGATTCGTCGAAGTTTGAATTAGCGTTGTCCGAAATGACAGAAAATTATCCTTCGCGTGGCGGCTTACGTCTTCATATTCGCGCGGCGATGAGTGATTAAACCGAGGGAAATTTCAGAGCAAGATTCACAAGCACGGCTGCTAAAACGAACGCAGTTCTAGCAATTCGAATAACACCCTCGTTTTCGCTCGCCCGTGAAATGCGTAAACATATTCAAACGGTAGTTGAAGTCTCCGGATGGTCAACCGGTCAGTGCTTTCGACTTTGGTGAAAGCGGTTCCGTTCGATTCTCGGCGAGGTCTCGCGTGTGTAATGATGTCAGCTGTCGAAACAATACTAAAATTACCTATAATAGGAAAACGTTAAGGAGAGTCTCACCTCTTATTTTCGTTCGTAAATCTCGGTGAACGATGACAATTAAGGCGTTCTTCATACTTCTAATGTGAATTTCAACAGTGGATCTACGACGTAGAGGACATCCCGATCTCTGGCCGATGCGGAGGCTCACTGAAGATAAAACTAGGATATTGTAGAGAGCGGCAGCAACGCATTACGGGCGGAAGACAAACGGAATGGGTATAATCCCTTTTGAGGAGCGAGAGGACACGTGGCGCGCGAGGTCATTCTCGGAAGGCATCGCAGGAATTGAGGGCCCTTATTTCCTCAAGAAAGGCTCTCGAAGGCGCCGACGGTAAAGTCCTGATCCCCTTATTGCCTCCGCGTGTTCTTTCAACACTTCTTGCAAAAGTTTCCCTCTGGGAAAGAATGGAATCCGAATGGCGGAAGCTCGTTGTTCCATAGTTTGCATGAGCTTAAAATTAGGCGCCCTTTTTCCGCACATACTATTTATTTTATAGAGCACGGTCAGATTTCGAGCAGTATTCTAAACGTTTTAAGAAAATACATTGGTGAGGACTCGTCATGTGGGAAAAAATAGGTTACTTAGTCGTTTTCTCTTTAAAAGAAAATTATTTTTAATAAAACATGGCCAAGTCTCGAGCAATATCCGTAAACATATTGAATGAAAAAACTAGCGTTATCGTCATGTTTAAAAATTCAGGATGCTTAGGTGTCATTTTTGCAGAAAACTATTTTCTTCATTATAACACGACCGGGAATTATCTTTTTCTTGTGTTTTAGTTAAGAATTATTTATGGAATGTTACAGAAAGTTGAGGAATAGTATCCTCTACATATTGTAGCTGTAATTACACAACGAAATATAAATAGCAATTAAAGACACCAGAAATATATGGAGGTAATAATTGACTTACGTTTTTAAAAAATGTATTTTTTGATAGAATTTGTTGTTTATATAACAGTGAACATAAAAGATATTTTGTTACATGAAACTTTAAATTTAAAATAATAATTGCTTGTTAAATACTTTAAAGTCATAAAGTAGTGATCGTTTGCCTATTATTGGCTTCTCTAAATTTGGAGCTAGGTAAAATGAGCATGCAATACTAGGGAATGAATTTCATCGGACAGTCTTTAGCTAATTCCTTGAATTACATCCTTTTATTTGCTTCCGAAGTATTTTGGAATCTGTGTAGATTATATTTTAACCACGGGATATATTTTCTCAAATCAGTGTTTAAAAAGTGAAAATTCGAGCTGATTTTTTGCTTTATATTGTGAAAACGACACTAGCCTCAACAAATTAGATTTTAACGCGCGCACACAATTTAAAAGAACAAAAATCCATGAAATTGAACGTGTTTATGTTGAAATCATGATAGTGAAAAGCAAATAAAAGGCACACATCAATTTTAATCGCAAAACCTTCAATATTTTTCTGTTGCTACGTTCGAAGAGAGCGCGCGTCTGTAGAGTGTACGTGATCAATAGCGTCCCGCGGCGTCGCATGGATAATTTTTCGGTAGATCGTGTTTATGGGGTCGTATGATTGATAAATTACCGTTACTCGCGTTCGATCAAAAATAATTCAGTTGGAGTTTATGTTAGTGAAGGAAAAAATACTCCGTTAATAAATTTCCGTCGGCTGAAATTGACGAGGAGAATCGTATTCTCTCGCTGGGAGTGGTGGCGTACTCCTGTAATCCAGCTACTTGGAGGCTTGGTGCAGAGGATGGTTTGAGGCCGGGGGTCCTGCCTGTGGGTTGTCCCACGTTGACTGGACGTCCGCACTAAGCCCGGCATCAACATGGGCACCCTGGAGGAGTCCGGGGCGGCCAGGTTGTCTAAGGAGGGGCGAACCGGGCCAGGGGGGAAACCCAGCAGCCAAAAGTCCCCGTGGCGGGCAGTAGTGGGATCGCGTCTGGGAGTGGGAGCCCATGGGCAGCCCGGACGACATAATCAGACATGTACCTTTTTGCATTTTTTTGTCTTCCTTTCAGAACTCTTTTAACCCTCTCTTTATGCCGAAATTTTTTAAACATTTCATTCAGTATATTAAATAAGTGACTTTATAGCGAAGATACATGAGATTAAATTTCGGCCGAAATTGAAACTAAATTTCATCTCCATATTTTATGGTATAAAAAAGTGCATAGTTGTTTCTACTGCATTGCTGTATTTGTTTTTTTTATTGAAGTAGTTTGGTTGCCTTAATATCTTCATCCTCATTTTATGGAACATGATAAAGTTAACCTTCCGCTTTGAAATTTAATCAAGTCTTCAAGTTCAGCTGGTTTTCTCCTTTGTCATTTACTTTCTGTTTTAATGGGTGTATATTTTGTCAAATTTTGCACAACTCTCATATTTTCAGAGTTATTAATTCTTTTCATTCAGAAAATATTTTATTACATTTGTTAATTTTCCTTCTAGTTTTCGTCACTATCTTCTTTTGCTTCCTGGGCCTCTACTTCTACGTTGAAATGTTGAACTCCCTATGGCAATATCTAACTGGATAAATGGATATTTTTGTTTTCTTCCCATGAATGCCTTGCTTATAGGTCTCCATATTGAAAGTTTAATTTGTTTATTGCCCTACTTCTCTGATTGTTTTTCTTTAACTACTCATTATTAATTGACATTGTTATGTAAAATTAAATGTTGTGGTCATTCTTAAAGAATATAGAGCTCTTATCAGCAAATTGAAGAAGGTTAGCAAAACTTATATAATGTAGTACCAGAACTTTCTGTAAAAATGTATAAAAATCTTTCTAGTACATACATACATTCCAGAAGATCCAGAACTCTTTAACAATGTACGAACTTTTTACCCTTATGCTCCTCTAACCATTAGCTCTTTTGATAAATATACTGCAACCTAAGGTTCACTCATTGGATTAAATACTAACACTTCTTATTTATTTTTCATACAGGGAGTTAAAGAATCAAAGCATGATATAATCCATCTAAGATCTAATTTAATGGTTTCCAAAAGATTTTATTTTCTCCTTTACATTTAGTTTAGTACCTATTTATAACACCCATCCCACCTCAACATTTTTTTTTCAATCTTAATGTAATTAATTACTAGGTGATTCACAGAAAATATCATCTTCTTGGAATTGGATACCCACTACCTGTGGGGAACAATTTCCTTTAAGCATTTTAAATTTATAATATAAATTACTATGCTTATTTATACATTATATGCATGTATTTATGCTGCCTCTCTTTTGATTCTAAAATAAAAATTAGTAATCCGATTTAAGTCTTCAATATTTACCTCCAAAACCCCCTCACTAATCTACATATGGTGTATTCTCAGTGTACTAAAGACTTAAAACTGAATTTAAACTACACTTTTGCAATTTATGACATACAGATAACTATTTCTCTCCCCCACTGCATACTTTGAACCATATTGGGTAGCGCATTTTTGTGTAAAAATTATCAAAATATTTTTAAAATTACTGCTATTTATACTGACATACCAATAACAATTATAACATCTATCTCATCCTTGCCCAATAACCAAATCATCAGGTGCCTATTTTAATAGGGTATTTTTTGAAGAAATTGAAAGGAAATTTATAATGTCATTTAGTAATTTAAAGAATATTTATTAAGCAGCAATTAGTCTGGTATATATACACACATATATACTGTATTTCTATGCTCCATAACCTTAAGTAAATATAATGAATAACTTTGCACATATTTAAATTAAATTTTTACAATGGAGAAGTTAGATTCGAAGTAATTCATAAAATTTTTCCATGATATTTACTCAGTACTTCACACCACAACTAAGTCTTAAGTCTTAGTGAGGAATATAATATATTGGAGACAGCAAATGTAAAAGAAAAAAGTAGTCCAAGAATAAGGCCAGAAACATAAAGCCATGACATACATGAATGTTCAGTTGAGTGAATGCAGTCCATTAACCAACCACCCAAGGTTGACAATGATTTTATGGAGATACTCTTGTGTAAAGAAGAACATAGTGTAATTAAGGAATGAATCAAAATAGCATTGGTGGAGAGAAGGTAGAATAATGATATTCAAAACTTCTCTCAAGAGAACTTAATATAGAAATTAATTAATAATAAGTTAGGGGCTCATGATGTGCTGCCCATGAATACTCCTTGGTCATGAAAACTCATGGAGTGATTGCTGTTTTTAATATTTAAGATTACTAAAGAGTCTCTAATCAAAATTATTATTTTAGACTTTATTTACTTCCTTTCTTTTAAGTTTGATTTATTCTCAAATCTAAGGTTATAGGGAATATACTTAAAAAATTAATATACATCACAAGCAATGAAGAATTCATGATGCATGACAGCATCTAAATTTGAATTCTTCATTGCTTGTCTGATATTTGAGATATAACTAAATAGTAAACTCAGTAAAATATATATACTTAAAAAATTCATTTGCCTAATTGAGAACAAGTGATAATTGTTACATTCTCATTGCATTTATTATCTTTCAAATTCACGTGTATCATATGACCAAATTAATTATAAATAAACACTCAAATAATAGCTCCTTAATATTGCTGTGTTTTATCAGTATATTGAGGCTGTAAAATATTCTTATTCTCTCACTGCAAAACCGTCAAAACTTGTAGTACGCCCTTTGTGTGTGTTTCCAAAAATATTTGGAGGAATTCTTTCCCTATAATAATAGTAATTTTTCCCTATTATAATAATTATTATTATCATAGGAAAAATTATTATAGGGAAAAAATATTATAGGGAAAAAATATTATAGGGAAAAAATATTATAGGGAAAAATTATTATTATAGTGAAAGAATACCTCCAAATAATTTGGAAACACACACAAATGGCATACTATAAGTTTTAACAGTTTTGCAGTGAGTGCATCAGAATATTTTTACAGCCTCAATATACTGATAAAATCCATTTGAGTGTTTATTTATAATTAATTTGGTCATATGGTACACGTGAATATGAAAGTTGATAAATGCAATGCAATTGTAATAATTATCACTTGTACTCAATTAGGCAAATGAATTTTTTAAGTATATATATTTTACTGAGTTTACTATTTAGTTATATCTCAAATATCAGACAAGCAATGAAGATTTCATGAAGAATTCAAATTTAGATGCTGCCTTGCCCTTTTAAGTATAAGTATGAATAGTACAAGGAGTGTTCAAATGCAGGGAAACCTTTGCCTCGTTAGACAGTGGGATAGTTGTGTTGGGCCACTGGCGATTACTTTTGAATAAAGACTTCAATCATATCTATAGTGTTATTTTGTACCTTTTTGTTTAAACACCCCATTATGAACAGCATAATGTGTTTCTTAACTTCAGTAACATTTTCTGACATTCAATTTCCTAAAATCCTTTGATGATTTCTACAAACTAGTTCTATGGAGATATCACCTAAACATTGAATAGTGATGTTGGCATTGGTTTCAGAAAGGACTGTGCTGAATCGAATACTGTTGTTTAATCATATTCTAAACTTTTATGTAAGCAGACCTTAAAATAGCAAGATAGTAAATTCATAGATAGTAAGACAGTAATTAAATTAAAAATGTAGACACAAGAAAAATGGTTCAGGTTAGTTGACACAAATGTATGCTCCTAGGAAAAATTCCCAAGGAGAAACGAATCTAGGATTGAGTCACAGACCTGTCAGACCTTATTTAATGTCAGTTTCTCCTTAAAAACATAGAAATATTAGTTAGATCAAATTAGCTTCTTGATGAACTCAGAGATTCTGTATATCAAAAGTTTCTTGGAAAAATGTCACGCATTCATGGACGAATTAGAAGTAAGTAATTCCTCCATGTTTGCAAAACCAAGTTATAATCTTGTTAATGTAAGCTCTGACAAAATGAAAGTACTTGGATGTGATGGCTATATCCATAAAGTGGAATCGTTGAATTAGACTTCTCTAACCCTCTTATCCCAAAATCTGACCAAATTCTCAAATTGGATGGTTGTATGCTTCCCGACTGTTATGTCGTAATCTGATTGCAAATACCCTTTATTCAATCCCTCTCTGATAAGGAATGAGGAGGCCACCATTGATCTATTCGATGGTAAAGTGTTCGTGTTGGGTGTCAAGAATTCAAAAACAATTTCTCCCACATTCGTCGTCAGATCCCAACCAAGACCTTCATGAACACGTACGTAAGGTTCCCCATCATCCACGAAATAAAAGTTGTATTTCACCTCATTCAAACTTCTCAAAGACTTCCGTCCAAGACTCTTATAAAAGGGAAGGCAATCTATCCGTTTGGTGCAAACCGCGTTTTTCTGCGTAAAATGAATCTTTCCTATAGGAAAGGCTTGAGGTGCTACGTCTTTTTGGCGCACAACATTGCCGGTGTCGATACGAGTTATGATACTGTCATCTCCTCCAGCAGTCTGTAGATTGACCGTAATATTTTCTTTAACGATATGCCTGGCCCATTCCCCCCACTTGGTAATTTTGGCCGAAGCGGTTTGACTCGCAGTAGACGCTACGTTGATCGCGTACGTTTCTGAGATCCAACCCGAGTCCACTCCTTCCCGAAGGTGTAATGTGAATGCAGCAAGCGCTTGTGACCAAGGGACTGATCCGTCGCTCTCCGCCAGGATCTCGAAGTAAACGACTTTATCCTTCCTGGACCAGTTCCAACCAAGTCCCTCGTAAATCCTGCCGTTGCGACCGAAAACAAAGTTCGGATAGATGTCGCTGTGGATAGGCATCTGCTTTAATTGCATTTCTCGGACAAATTGTGCGCAGTCCTCGTGAGTGAGGCATGAAGAGCCAGTGACCTTCACCTCAACCACATCAGCTCCTCCCTTCGCCTTTTCCAATTCCCTCATGGGCCTGATTGCTTTCCACTCCGACCTCGAAATCACTTGCAGATCTTCGTCGATACTGAGCCTTGATAACGAGAAATCCTGGTCGTAGGCAAGTTTGTATTTAGCGGCCCATCCTCTCACTTCCGTGTCCACCGAGCCACTTGTGTGTGGTGGAACATAAACAGCAAAGTCCTTGCGCAGTTTACCCTTACTAACAGCAACTTGCGAGAGGTAGGCAAAAGCCTCCAGAGCAAGACTGGTTGGGAAAACATCCTTGGCTTTCGAGAACAGATTTATTCTAATTTTATCTTGGAAGACCTTGTCCCAGCCGACACCCTCCAATACACTTCCATCGGCCAAGACGTGGAAGTTATCTAGCATGTGTCCGTTCGTTTTCATTTGTTCCTTGTATATTTCCGTTAGCTTACTTCTGCACCCCGATATAGAAGTACAATCCGAAGATGTCTGCCAGTACTGCAATATTTTATCATTTGGGACGTCCGTTATATTCCATGTTGGATATGGAATTACCCCATAGTTCTGTATTATCTTTGGACCTGAAATCATTAGAATTAAATTAGTAGTTTTTTCCTGTTGCAGATCAAAATACAAAATAATAAAGGATATATCGATTTTTATGCAATTAATTATGAGATGAAAAGTAGAAAAAAATGTCTTTTTAATATTTTAGAAAATTAAGGTGTGCTTTAAATGTAGGAAATATAGAGTCCTCTGATACACTTAAAAAGGATATAGAGTACATCCTTATTTCAGATAAAATGTTTCCATATTCTGGCAAGATGAATTTTGATTTTTGACATAAATTATCTGGTGAGCCATATTTTAGCATGCTGTTTGATGAACAATTTAATCTTCTTTGAGGATTATTTTCCAAGGAGGACCAGAGGTGAAAAATATACTTAACTGAGATTCGAACTCATGTCACCCTACCGTAGACTTTTCGGGTAGGTGCTCTAAATTAAAATCCTTTCCCTCGCGAGGGTTTTTTAAATGTATCAGTAGGCTCTATATTTCCTTCATGTTAAAACACACCATAATTTCCTACCTGCATTGCATTGCAACAATTTCTAAATTAATTAGTTTTTATTAAACCTTTGGGCTATTAAATATTTGACGCAATCCTTGGCCATCCATTTGTATAACCTAATCTTGTAGGTATTCTTTCTCAAAGCTTAATCTATAAAATTGATGCATTGACTTCATCCCGGTAAATTGGAAAGTGTCATAAAGTAGCACATTCACTTACTGTTTTCAATGTTTGAATTTCCGTTTTCACAGGTCCACAACCTCCTCATACCATCCGTGGTGACATTAACTTCCCCATCTGCAAAAGTAAGTTCGTTGCATGAGATTTATCAAACTTATTAGTGTGATAAGTAATATTTTTACATTACTTGATGTCTGGCTGTGTAGTCCACAGCCTGGATACAAAAATATCTTATAGCCTGGATATAAAAATATATTTATATTATAAGGAATAGAAGTCATGTTGAGGAGATTATTTCATTTATTACTTAACCTTACTAATTTTATTGTTAAAAATTGAAAAATATAAAATATTTATGAAGGTTACTTTCATAAATATGATTGAATATATATGATATAAAATATTAGTGTAGAAGTAATGATATTCGATATCAATCCGATATTATTAGAGCTTCTACCGGATAATATCTCATTACTTCAGTAATAGTATATACAAGAACATTTATTAAATTATTATAACGTTATAATGTATGCTTTAGGTTTTAAAGGACCCAGTGGCAGACCTAGAAGCTTGTCAAGGGAGGCTGAGGGACGGATTGAGACAATTTTCTTTTAAACTCCTATCCAATTAACCTCTGATGTGATAAATGAAGTAGACGAAGAGTAATCCTAGAAGAACTTAACTGTCAATTTTTAATTCAGGTCCTTCGTAAATTGAATCGGGTATCTTTAGCAAGATGGAGGGTAAATAAGCTGGTGCTCACCTTTTGATAAACTACTCTTTTATTACATGATGAGAATCAGGTAGCAAACTAATTAATTAGCGCAAGAAGGTCTTAAGTAGAAGTTGAGGCTAAATAAGAAAAGGATGTAGACAGCGAAATACTTGTTCTTCAACAGAAGGAGTTGAAATATTAATATCTGAAGAGTTCTTAAAACTCTAAGAAAACAAAAAGGAAGTTAATAGAGGATTAATAGAGGTATATGGATTTCTTACATGCATTTATAAAACTACTATTCTTCTCATGAGGTAATAAGAACAACTTATTTATGTCAAGTTCTTATCTGCAGTACTAATTGGTTTTTAATGAGGTCGAGAAGTAAGGGAAACAGTTGACTATTAAAACTATCTGTAAAAATTCACACACAGAATTGGAGGATTCAGGAGGGGGCGATGCCCCCCTCGATTACTTTGTAGTACCAGCAAATTGCCTGGGATTCGACAAAAGTTTGAATTAAAATTAGATTTTGAAGTTTTTCCGCGATAAATATATGTTTTCTACATTTATCACGACAAATGGCATTTTTATAGTTGATTAAATGTGAGTTCATGAGGATTTTATCTTAAATAGCCACCCGCTTTGGCAAGATCGCTTTCCCCCTTGGCAATTCCCCCTTGGCAACAATAAATCCGATCTTGTTGTATAGTTTATCGCAGATATTACACACTAACTACCAATACTTCAATAGCCATTTTTAATTAATCATAACACCGTCATTTCTGTATCTCTATATCCCAAAGATTCATTTTCTTCTGCGTACCTCACCCCTTTAATAGACTTTCTTCATAAACACCCTTCGGTGACTTTTTTTTTACACCTGAGTCTACTTTCATTTCAATTATAAACAAAACTCACCGTTCGATTCCTTAAATTACCCCCCTTGTATTGTTTTTTATGTTTATTATTCTTTGTTTTCTTTGCGTTTTTATTTACTGTACCATACGTTATGGTATTCAACGTGAGTTGCCAGTCACGGCTGTTGTTGGATCTGTTAATAAACAAATGTTAATAAATAAATGTGTAAACAGTCACTCACAACCTCTGCTATCCAACCCATAATATGGTGATCTACAATAATAGCTTATCAATACAGATCAAGAGCAATGTCTCATATTGAATAGCAGCACATCAAATACATATCACTACTATTAGATCACCTAATAGATAAAAACACATCTTTTTTCAGTCCTATACCCAAATGCATATGAAAATATTCATCAAGACACGGTGGCAGGAACGCTATGTTTAGAGCGAAGCAATATCGAAAACATTACCTGCTAAATAACCTCTCATATAAGTAGTTGCCTTCCCCTCGTCCTCGGTGGCCTTGTGTTGAATAATCAGGGTCCAGTTGTTCGTTGCATTCCATTTTTCTAGGGCAAAAGTCGTGTTCCAGTCGCCTTCAACATTTCTAACTCCGGATAGCGTTAAGGCGTATTTGTGCTTGCACGTTGGAACCTTCACTATATCAGCATTCAGCACTGTGCACAGGACTGTGGCTAAAACTAAATGTATTGCTAATATTTTTTTCATCGTTCTAAAACTCGAATATTAGTATCCGTGGCGGTATTAAGAGCTCGAGTATGCACACTAAGCCGGATTTCCTCGACTGATGATTCTCCTCTATTTGCAGTAGTATCTCCCTCCAATGAAAGGATAACCTCTGTTGACCAAGGTTGACCAGAGGGCGGTTAGGGAGATGATAGCTTGATATGGATTTCTATCGACAGCATCATACTGTCCGTTTATTTACATTTCAAAAATTCATCGTTCGTAGTTACGATCCATTAACTATTAGTCATTCTTGAACAACTCTTTTATTTCCTAAAAAATAATTCAGAATAAATTAGAATATTTCATGATTCTTATATTGTATGCTGGTTTCATTATATCATATTTATTGCAGAATGGTCTGCTTTCCGCGCAAAGAAAACGACTCAGTTTCTATACTAAATTTTGCTCATTTTCACTCTGCTATGAAGCAGTGTTTACCAGAAGGACAATTAAGGAGGAATGACGCTATTTTGAATGGAAAATTCAATGATAACAGATTAAAGCCGAAGAATAGGCAATTGGTGCAAAAATTGATTGTAAATGAAAGAGCGTTAGTTAGGTTAGCTGACTGAGGATTAGAGTGAGCAAATTTAAGTAGAAGAATATTTATATTTAGCACTTTTTAATATGTCTGTAGGGGTGTAAAAACACAAGAAGAAATCAATAAAAGAGTAAAAGTTGACGGAGAAGTAGAAAAATTCATTAGATATGCAGACGACGATTCTATTGTAGGTGATACGAGATCCTAGTTAATGCATTATACAATAAAGCAAAAGAATTTGAGATGAAAATAAACAATAGAAAAAATAAAATTTGTTAGAAGTAAAAGAAAGTTATGATAACAATTACAGTAGTTAAGGAAAAAGTTACAGCCGGTAGGCTAACATTCAGCAGTGTTATATCTTGGGATGGAAATGAAGCTGGTAGGAAAGCAATGGTTTCTTCATTCATTGCATTCATGAAGCCAGGGAAACTGATAAGGAAAGACATGAGAAAGAGAAATAACCAATGTTTTTCCTCATAGAAAATTTTCCTAAAAGTAAGATCTCAAGGATTTTTCCTTGTGTGATGGGGTGTTTTGCTGTGCGGATGAAAACAGTAGAACATTTTGCTAATAGCTTTGAATATTCTGCTGACATTCGCTCACTCCCTACTTCTTGATACTGAAGCATGAATTATATTAATTAAATTCATAGCATTCTCACCTGCAGTTTGAGCGTAACTAAAGAATTTTTCGAGAAACAATTTCAACATAGGATGAATAGTTTTTACCATTCAGAACCTAGCCATCTTATATTATAGTCAATGAACTTCCAAAACAAAAGACATAATAACGACACACAATTTTCAAGTTATCGAATAAATTATATATCTATATGAAAAATAGAAGCTAAGAACGGAAAAGAAGCGGACAAAGTATACAATAATAAATAAATACTAGCCTGGGCCCGTTCAGGCTAATAACTTCAACCTTAAACAAGGAAAAAAGTAGGTTGCTTAGAGCCTCCAAGGCAAGAAATGCCCATATTAAACAGCCACATGCAATAAAATTATTTAATTTATTAATTTATTTATTATTAATATTATTATTTATTTTATTATTAATATTATTATTTATTTTATTATTAATATTGTTATTTATTTTATTATTAATATTATTATTTATTTTATTATTAATATTATTATTTATTTTATTATTAATATTATTATTATTTATTATTAATATTATTATTATTTATTATTAATTAATTTATTTTATTTAATAATTTGCAAGTGAAATACCTTTCAGTCATTTCAACTAAACGTGAAATTTGTTATCCTTAAGAATATAGTGAAATATTATCATAAATTGCGATCAAAAGATGCAAGAAAGTTGTGCGTTTCAAACTCAAAATAGTTTTACTAACACTATAGGAATAATTTTTCTTTTGTTAGTATGACATATATTTTCAATGATTTTTGACTGTGTTCAATACTAACTAAAATATTCATATTACAATTAAAGGAATACAAAAATATTATAACTACGCGATCTCATGCAAAAATGATTTTATAGGGGCCTTATACACTAAAATCCGTTTAAGACACTCCCGCTTAAGACGCTATTCCGCTTGAGACGCGATTTTCTCACGGTCCCGCTCTCTTATACGCGATCTTGAGTAAACATATCGAAAAAAACAAGTTTCGTGGGTTGTTGAGGTAGTCTCGGAGAGATAGTGATGCCCTCTTACCACTGCTGTGGAAAATATTGTTATTTTTCTTTAATTTTATATCTGTCTATGTATCCACAGAGGAGTAAATTATTTTCGAATGAAATGCATGCATTAAATACAATTTTTATAATCTATAAACTCGCTTTTGCATGGCAATGGGAAGTTTCGCAAAACAGCTCATCGCTAACCTCGATAACCTCCTGAAGGCCTTTGCAATAGTCTTATCTTCGCGTCTTTAAATCGGAAGGAGAGGATTGAAAACAATAAAATTTTCATTTGGTTTAAAACTCTCGCTTTATACTGCAACAGCCATGGAACATATTTAGCGCCGTCGAAGTAAAAACCTCGCACTCATGAAAAATATATTTGAGTTGTACATAAACTCCAAAAGCCTTAATAAAAAGTTAGATACAGCGACAAAATCTGTGTATCAATTTGGATATATTTTCAGATAAGTTGGAAGAGAAGGGTTTCATTTAGGTAAAAATTCTTTTTCGTTTTGTTTAAATTCGTCTTCATTAAGAAAAATTAATCATTTTAAAGTAATGTGGTTAGACGTTTCTGATTTCCGGGGACAGTGCCCAATTTCTAGATGTTGTCCGGTCGTAGAGGGTCCTCAATTACATCCCCGAATTTCGTAATTTTTTTCCGATGCCCCTTATTATTTCCATCCGCAAAATCCCCCTAATAATTGACACTCCATCTTTTTTTCTTATCTTAGGTTGGTATCGTTCTTTAGTAGTCTCTACTGAGCAATAATAGTTACTAAGATACGAATAGCTTATTTTAACAGTGTTCATCATTAACTTAAGTATCCTCCCATAGAGATCGGTGTATTACTGAGTACGGATACCGTTGTGCGTGAACACATTAAGCAGTTTCTGTGTTTATCCTACGTTTCTCTGGTGCTTAAAATGGAAAAATGCTGTGTGCGTATTTATTCTCCAGATGAGTTCTGCAATTTCTGAGGACAGTTATTTTTCAAGCCGCGGGTGTCGTTCGATAATAGAACCATTCAAACCTACATATTATTATTATTACTTCGAATTTCATGTCTGAGATCGAGACAAAAGTTGGGCACACATAGCTTGCCTCACCTATTTTAATCCAACTAAGGGACTGTAATGAAAGAACAAGCATATGCAGTTTAGTGCCCCCTCAGCGTCCTTCTCTTTCACAACTGCTAGCAGTAAAAATAACATCAGGGTCACCAATTACTGTCTGGTGGATCTTGGTTAATTTGCCTTGCATTAGAAAATGTATAAAAGTATATTTTTCCCTGACGTGGTTTACGGAGGTAGTTGGTGGAAATTGTTAATAGCAATGTATGTCTTAGCTGACCTCAAGTATTTTGCTTTTGCTACAACGAAAGCTCATAAGAGTTAAAAATCTGTAATTTGATCCTATCGCTATTGAAATGGAAATTATTATCATTGTGGAAGTGAAGATTGTAATAGCAAAAAAGTGAAGGAGGAGTACATCTTATGGAGATCAGTATCATAATGAATTTCTTTTCGTGAATGTGTACTTATATTCGTGAGAACAGTGGGATTTCGTTAGTTGCCTGCATATTCATGAACCAGTTATTCAGAGTTTAATTTTGCCGTAATAATAAACACCACAATTGAGCATTAGCGGATTTCCTGATAGCCAAGGAGGCAGCGCCCATACTGAAAGCGGTCTCAGGATCGATTCTCGGTGGGGGCCCACATGTGCGACCATAGGTGTCGAAGCACTTTTAACAGCACTACTGTTACTAGAATTTGACTGAAATTAAATGTCGACAGGCTTTTGTTTTCTTAAAATCCTTCAGAATGGACTTTTTCCAAACCTCAAACTTGCAAGAACATTGGCTCCCATTTCCGTCGATAAACAAATTTATTATTACTTTTTGCTTCGCATTCTCTTTGGGGGATTAATTAGTATTTTCAATATTAATATTGCTGTAAGGAATAATCAAGTCTAATGATATTAGCGAACGCAACTAAAATGAACTCGTAAAACAGGATGTATTTCCCTTTACGCCTATATTGACGACATCTACAGGAAGGCCTGATATTTCTCTATAATGATACTATGCATTACATTATTGGTTTTCATATCATTCGATTTGCTTTTCATTTTCGCTGCAGTTCATTCACATGAACCGCTTAATGATTAGTTAGCTATAGTCATACTAAAATATAATTTAGACGAGCCAAACAAATTACATAAAATATTTGTAATATATAAAAGGACTATAAGAAAATACGTGAAGTACATACAATTTGCGAACCACGGATAACTTGAAATCGCGTAAACGCGTTATAACATTTTTAATCGTTTTACTTAATGTTTTAAATATTGAAATGGTATTTTTCTCGAAATTCAATTACATCGAAATAAATTTCATTGTCAGTGAATTTCGTTTTTCTTTTTTACCCATGATACCTTCTCCCTGACGCTATATAAGGCAGGTTTTCCAAATAGCTCGTCATTTTCTCGAGCCACTTGCTGACTAATTCACGAAGTTCATGGATCGCCTTGAGACGGAGGAGACTGTCAACGGCGTACCTCCAACTGAATGCCGAAAGAATTCTGCCTGCATCGGAAATGCCTTCAGGTAATGACAAAACATAAGGGTTGTATGAGATATTTTTGTTTGAACTTTCGTGCTTTAATTTGGCTAATGCATCACACCATCGATTTTCTTAAGAATGGAGTTACTTAAGATGTATTGTGGTTTTGCTCTAGAAATCTTCGGCTGACAAGGATTACACGCAAATTTTCTCTCTAATCGCAGACAAGTTTCTTACGCACAACCCACAACATAACTTCCAAGATGCATCGTCCTGCTATTTCTCACTTCACCACCTTGTCAAATGGATTTGGATCGGAATGCACGATGTAAGTTTGCCGTTCCTTTCTCATAATTTCTTGTACTTAAATCATAAATAATTTTCTGTGATAGTGATTTAGTTTGGGATTATATGTCGCGTGGCCAGTTATATACTTAGTGCGGGTTTTACTTAGCGTCCTGCTTTGATTGAATTCAGAATGTTCTCCCGGCTCCCGGATAGCCATGTGTGCAGTTCGTTCGAATGTGGTGGAAGTGATCCCGGGCGTTAGTGCGTGTTATTGCGTGATATGTTCCGTTTGACTCATCACACATTGCTTTAGATTTGAAGTAGAGATGAATACGCACTTTCCCTTCAGTCTCGTTAAGCTGTGGCGATTACTTTCAGCTAGTCACTCTTTCGCAGTGCTACGCATTTTTTCACAGTCTAATTATACTCGTTAAATTTCATATTTTTCAAGAGATTAGTTCGTTATAGCATGAAAAATTTTAGTTCAAAACTTTATCACGTTAAATGAGGAGTGAACTATACTTAAATCTTGCTCCGTAAGTTTGGAGCTAATATATGTTTTAACAAGTTTAGTACAGATAAGGCCGCTGGGAAACTTCTTTAGTGAAAGCTAACCTCCTTACGTTGTTTCTGTTCGAATTGGCTCTTAAAGTTAATTTGTCGAAAACTCTAAAATGAGGGGCAATCACCTGCTTTTTACATGCGTTATAGTTTTAATAAAAAACAATACCTAGTCACTCTCCCATCTCCTGGGCATATCTTGGAAAAGCCTTTAAATGTGAGTAAACATCTGCGATAGTGACGACAAAGCTTAATAAACCGTTCGAACTTTGGTTAAATTTTGCGACTTGATTCGACATTTGATGGGAGACTTTGGAAAGTGCTGCGTAAATCTTTGGCTGATGATATTGACCTGGAGAGATATATTCCGATTTTCTTTTACATCTAAGAATTTTTGTGTATGTATACTTAAAAATAAGCTCTCCAGTAATCTTTTTTAACGAATCTTGTAATGTGGGAGAAATAATTGGACAGCACAATTGTTTATATAAATTTCCATACATTTTCAAAATCATTCTGCTACTATTAGAGTTCCAAATTCAAGAGTTTATTTTTAAGGAAATAGGATTGAATTTAAATGGGGATGTGTGCACAATCCATATCAAATACTTCAGTCTGTCCGGAAATATATCGGATAATTTAGGAAGTACGAATCGAATTCTATTCTTTACAGTTAGTGCTTGACGATCTTGAAATCGTGGAAATTCATTCGTTTTGGCTTGAAATTTGTAAGGATTTTTGTATTCGCATTTTTGTTAAACTTTGCCAAACCTTAGGTATTTTGTTCCAATATCATATATGTTAATCATATATCATAGATATCATAATCATTGATGGGGATATTTTAAAAGTGCGCTAATTACACCTTAAGTTTGAAAATCTTTAAAAACTTAAACTTAAAAGAAGCTATCAAGTTTAAATTATTTTTTTAAGTTTTTCTTGCCAGAATGCGAAATATTAATATAATCTGTTCGGATATATGCTCAAACTTGAAGGTAATAATGGTATTCGTATTATTGCATCAATTTAAGAATATTTCAATGTTAAGGAAGCTATTCCTGAATTGTAATTGTACTGAAGTTTGAATGATTTGCATCTGGGCAAAATAATTTTCTGTAGTATTGTTTTAGTTAAAACGTTCAAAGCTTTTGAAGTAAAACCTATTTTTGCTGCTGCAGTGAGCTAACTTATGAGTTTTTAAATTTCCTCTAATCTTTCCTTAAAGATGGATTATTATCTAGTCATTGGAAAATACCCTAAAATCTGGAAATATAGTTTTCATTGTTTTAAAATTTCTTAAAATTAGAAAAATTACTGTAATTCCTTTTCGTCAAAAATTTAAATGTCTTTTTTCAGTCAAAATTTAACTTGCAGAATACAATTATATGGCTTCCTTTCATTGAATTTTCTCAAGTTTGACAATAATCTTATCCAAAGTAGTTTTTATGGGTATCCATTTCTCAAAGCTTTAATTTTTTTACAATTGCCAGCAGCAGAAGGAGAAATGAAGAATTCAAGCAACTCCTTTTAAGTGTGATTTTATTGCATAATTTCAAAGGGTACATTTTTTACAGGAGTAAATGAAAAAAATTGCAGAGGGCCTTTTCAAACTCCACTCCCGGCCCCAACCCTCAAAAGTTCCTGGTATTGGAAGAGCCGGACTGGCCGAACCTCTCGAAGATTTTGATGTGTCATTTGTTTTCTGCTATTGCAGCATCCGTTTGGACCATTTTTGCCTCCTGTACTTGCACTGTCAGAGGGCAGTGCTACTTCAATGGCTAAATTCAGAATAATTCTAAGTTATTCTGAATACAGCCATTGAAGTAACAATGTCCACTGAGAGTTCAAGTACAGAAGACAGAAATTATCTGAAAAGAGAATGTATTTAGAATGGAATAAATATATGAAAAGAGAGAGTAAAACATCTTATTTTTTAACCAACTGAATGACCTTGGGGACTTTGGACATAAAGGGTTGAACTGGTGGTAGTCCCCTAAGGGAATGGGTCAACTTAAATACTTTCCTTGGCATTGTTTTGGAACTTGCAGTGATATATTCAGTTGTTCCTATGGTAAAGATGACTGATTCCTCTTCAGTGTTCGATGTATCTTTCAATATTTAGTGTTGTGAAAACATGAAACCTTTAAACAAAGGTTACATTTAACAAATATAACAAGCAATTTTGCCAATCAAGGCAATTCTTACCTCTATTTGTTTGATTTTTTAGAAAGTGTTTGTTCGCCAACCATCTAATTCTTTCATAGAAAAGAAATATTTTACAGAAGGCTATTAGATTCATCTCTTTCGTTAGATTGAGGAAAATGATTAATCATTTTTATGAGATAAATAACATATTTAAACAATTTTTGCTCCCTTTTTTTTAGCTGTGTTTCTAGATTTTTAATCGCTGCTATTTATTTTACTGTTATCAAAGATGCGGTTGAGATTTTATTAGTACTTCTCTCGATTTCGTTAGATACTCATTTAAGCAAAGGAAACAGTCTGCAACGAACTATAGATTTTTTTAAATACAAGTGCCCTAGATAGAATAATAGTCTATCCAGTTGAAGACATGTATATCTTATTTTTCATTTCAATTTTCAAGAGTCCAAATTTTTCTGATGCATATTGTTTACTTGCTTACTTAAGAATTTTCCCCCTTGCTTTTTCGTTCATGACGAATCAACGGAAACTTAAAAAGGAGTTCACACCACCCTCAATTCTGAACTATGCGGGCTTATGTAATATGTGCGAAAACTTAGTCACCCTTTTTCATTGTACCAAATTCGAACATATCATGTATTTCCTGCTTTAACAATTTGCGTCGCCGTGAGTTGAATGATTCTTAAAATGTCTGATAACTAACTCCTTTTCTGCGTTTTCCCTTTCAGAATGTTGCACTGCTGGGCTTAAGCCGTGAATGTAATTTTTATAATACATACAACCCACTCTAACTCCATTGTAAATTGATGGGCTTGATTCTAAAATTGTTTCGTTGAACTTTGAGCCCAGCAGTGCAATTTTTTGAAAGTGGTAAACTAAAATAACATGAAATTGAAAATTTTTGTGGCGGAAAAAGTAATCCGAGAAAAATGATGTAAATAAACGATTTGGCCGCCCGCCAAGCGGGTTCGAGGGCTGGAGTGCGGGTCTTATTTTACCCCACGGGGGTTATTGGGTTATTTCGACCCCACGAAACCAATCAAGGGTTAACAAGGATTAATTGCTTCGATGAAGTGGTGCTATGGTCTTACCGTAAAATTTAGGAGATCTCTTAGTTTCTTCTTTCCATGATATTAGATAATTAAAACCCTTGCGAAGAACGAGTAATTTCATAGTTCTAAACGTATTTAAAATGCGTCGGCGGCCGCGAGTTGTCCTAAACCCGTGCCCAAAGGGTTAAAAAAGGGGTATTTGAAGTTTAAGGTATTTTTCTGTAGTTTATAGAACAATCCAGAAGCTACTAGAAGTGAACATTCAATTGCAACATAATGGCTATACCTATTTACCAAAGAAGTAAAATTATGAACCTGATCACTCAATGGTTCAGTGACAATATTTTGGTTGAATAAAGAATGAATTCGAAATAAATTTATGAAAAAAGCGTAATAATGGCAATTATCTTTTGTCTCAGCTAATGAGAAACTGAATGAATATCAAATAAAACAACAGTAGAGCTTACTAAGAAAAATACATTCGTATTAAGGACCATAGGGAAGGAGAATTGTTGATTCTCACTAACTTCGATGTGATGATCACAGATAAGCAAATTGAAAGTACGTTATCATCGAAATAATCATTGTTTTATTTCAGGAAACTTCGTTTTTCATAAACGTCACTTTGCCGTCTCATAAATCTTAACTTGCACGTGTGCAACTTGTGTATGTTGCTTTATCGAGATTGAGGAGGCGAAGGAAAAATTTATTTATCAACAGTCGGAAAGCTTTCGGGTAGCTGGCAGGAAAATAAATCGTGAGCAGCTAAAGGAAAATAACGCGCCGATTCCTTTCTTAGGATAGCCTTAGACGAAGCAGCTTAAAATTCTGCGTCTCTTAAACCGTTCGACAGGCTGGCGTAGTGGGTCGAGGCACCTAGGTGCGACGCTAACTGTCTCGGGTTCGAATCCGGTCGCGACCGCTTCCGGGATTAGAGGGCCGCCAACCCCACCGGAAGTTTTTTCTTCATCCTAACTTCGGAATAAACGGATTCGAGCCCGTACTTTAGTGTTGCGGGTGCCTAAGACCCGCACTCCAGCCCTCGAACCCGCTTGGCGGGCGGCCAAATCGTTTATTTACATCATTTTTCTCGGATTACTTTTTCCGCTACAAAAATTTTCAATTTCATGTTATTTTAGTTTGCCACTTTCAAAAAATTGCACTGCTGGGCTCAAAGTTCAACGAAACAATTTTAGAATCAAGCCCATCAATTTACAATAAAGTTAGAATGGGTTGTATGTATTTTAAAAATTACATTCACGGCTTGAGCCCAGCAGTGCAACATTCTGAAAGGGAAAACGCAGAAAAGGAGTTATCAGACATTTTAAGAATCATTCAACTCACGGCGATGCAAATTGTTAAAGCAGGAAATACATGATATGTTCGAATTTGGAACAATGAAAAAGGGTGACTAAGTTTTCGCACATATTGCATAAGCTCGCATAGTTCAGAATTGAGGGTGGTGTGAACTCCTTTTTAAGTTTTCGTTGATTCGTCATGAACGAAAAAGCAAGGGGGAAAATTCTTAAGTAAGCAAGTAAACAATATGCATCAGAAAAATTTGGACTCTTGAAAATTGAAATGAAAAATAAGGTATACATGTCTTCAACTGGATAGACTATTATTTTATCCTAGAAACTAGGGCACTTGTATTTAAAAAAATCTATAGTTCGTTGCAGACTGTTTCCTTTGCCTAAATGAGTATCTAACGAAATCGAGAGAAGTACTAATAAAATCTCAACCGCATCTTTGATAACAGTAAAATAAATAGCAGCGATTAAAAATCTAGAAACACAGCTAAAAAAAGGGAGCAAAAATTATTGTTTAAATTAAAATAAGTTATTTATCTCATAAAAATGATTAATCATTTTCCTCAATCTAACAAAATGGATGAAGCAAATAACCAACTGCAAAATATTTGTTTTCTATGAAAGAATCAGACTGTTGGCAAACAAAGAATTTCTAAAAAAATGAAAAAAAAAGAATGGAGCTAAGAATCGCCTCGATTGGCAAAGTTGCTTACTACATTTGTTAAATGTATATAATCCTTTGAACAGAGGTTTCACTGTTTTTGCAACACTTAATATTGAAAGATACATCAAAGACTGAAGAGGAATCAGTCACCTGCATAGGAACAACTGAATACATCACTGCAAGTTCCAAAACTATTCCAAGAAAAGTATTTAAAGACTCCAAATAACTGATGAATTGAAATGCTTTAGAGGCTCAATGGAAATAATATCTCCCAAACAAGAACTATGAAAGTTAAAGACGACTTCCAAATTATTTTAAGTTTAAACTGATAATAAAATATATTCACACTTCTACGAAGAATGCATAACTATCCATGAACTGTTTAACATAACTGTGTCCACATGAATGCCTTAAAAAATATTGAAAATGTGAACTTCCAATGAATATTCGACAAAACCCATAACAGTACATTCAAATTTTTGCTGCAATGAGCACTGAGCTAAGTCATATAGAAGGCAAAACATTTCACTGATCATTTTATTGCAAATCAAGCTACCAAATGAAAGTAAGTAAAGTTATTGAGAAAAAAGTGGTAGTCTGACATGTACAACTTCTAGAGAAATACTCAGAATAATTCCTCGTCTTAGTATCTGGTAAAATTCCATGAAATGATGATGAATGATTTTAAAATGAATTGGAGTTATAATTTCCTTGAAACAAATATGAAGAAAAATAAAACTTGGTATATGACATGACCTCAAAGGGAATTTCAATGATGTGGAACAAAGAGATTTTGCAAAAATACTAATTTATCGATAGTTCTGATAGTAGTAGATAGAAATTTAAGAAACATTTAAATCAAAAAGATATTCATTCTCAAAGTCAAATTTAATGTAGGCCATAAATATAAAAGAACAATGACTTAATTTCGATTGAGTGCCTCCCATTTTCCCTAGACAATTTCATTCATCAACCTGCCTTATATTAGAATAGAGTAAAAATAATAACTATCTTTAATGCTTTTCGATCATCCTTCCCACAGTAACAGCAGGGAATCATTAAAATATATCACCCTCACACTGAACTGATCCAAAAATCACCACTGAAGTCTGGGTTTATCCTTCTACGATTAACTATAAACTCAAGTTTTTGAGAGATCGAACTCAGTTTTGGCGCCAAAAAATTTTAAGCTATTGACACTCGATACTAAATGTCTTAAAAATAATCTGCTAAATATGGTAAACCATGGTCGACGAATTATGAATTGTTGAGATGAAATTAACTTTTGTGTTGGCCTATCAATTCCTCCATGAAAGTATTGAAAGAAAGATGCACTCACCCATCAAGAGGGCTCCTTTCCTTCATGGAAACAGTAGACTGGTGAAGCAATCAATCTTGTCTTCATTACCACCTCTTAGAGTCAGGAGTTTCCTTCACATGGAATGAGATGCGTTGGAATTCACTACAATTTTTTTAAATGAATAAGAAATATCTACGTTCAACACTGACTGCTCATACACTTATACAATGTCAATGATGAAACTTACCCTATGCCTTCATTATCTAGGATATCATTATAACTTTAGCAGTAAGTTGAAATATTACAGGATCATACGCTCGAACGGCAAAATATAAAATCCGTAACTTATAAAATGTGTGGATTATTAAGGCTAAATACTATGATGGCAACATAGAACTCCAAATTTTTAAGTAAAAAATTCACAAAGAAAGAATTCGAAATACAATCAAGTAATTAAAAACAATACTTCATTGTGCAAAAAAGTATTCTATTGATAGGTAATGGGTTAAAGTTAAAAGATTTTTCTTTCTAACACCATGGATCGTTCAATTCTCCCTCTGTTTTGTCCATAGAATAGCTAGTATTTACATCTCATTAAATTTCTAATACATATCAGTTTCTAAGGAATTTTACAGAGCGTATTCAAGAAATTTAGAAAGTGTAGCAACCAAAATGTTTTGGGAGAAGTACTCAATTAAAGATATCATCAACAAAAAAGAATATTTACCAACCTGAACCACATTCGAAATACCTTCTGTCCATAAGTAGTCAATGCGCATTCTCCGGACGACAGTTGAGCTTCGATAAGTGAACGGCAGCGGGAAACACAAAGTCAATAATATTATGTGACATTCTTTCATGATGCTGGCAAACTACAGGAAATAAGCTTAGCGCTTATTATAACAAACTAAATCTATACCTATTTTCATCATTATTATGATTACTCGTCAATAAAAATGCATGCCCCCTTGGATTCTAAACGACAGAAATATTTTGAGGAAATAAAGATGTCTGATGGATTTATGAGGCAACATATATTAAGTTATGGCTTAAGTCAGCGGTTATGTCTTTCTTATTGGCTAGAGTTTTTGAGAAAGATTATCAAGCACTACAAACTCTAGATTTGATTTGAAAATATTAATTAATAATTAAAATAATGCACTCGCAACCCAAGTGGCGAACTCGGACTTGGAAGTGGTGGCCCTAGAAAATCACAGTGAAGAAGAGGCGCTGAAAAAGATTGAAGTTGGTATTCCGATGGGTCGGAAGCCTCCAGTGGCTCCGTGCCGCCCCGAGTATTTGCTTTAGAGCTAGCATAGTTTAAATAGATGGCAACTTACCTTTGGTGAAGCGATCCAGGGTTTGGATACCGGATGTACAAATACCCTAGGGAACCCTATCCAACATCGTGACTACGAGTCACACAAGGTGAATGCCGCCTAGCTTATCCCTCAAAGGTATGTCGTGCAACAGACTTCTACAACCTTAAATGCCAACTTATAGTTGGGTACAATATTTTTTTAAATGTGAAAGTTGAACAATTCACAAAAATAAGGGTAAAAAAAGTAATTAAAATAATTGAATCATCCAAAAAAAAGTAAGTTTACTTGTTGAAACCACTGTCTGCTGTACAGATTCTGTCCCAAAGTGATAACCTTTTTTGGACCTACCTGTACCATAAGATTCATTATTTCAAGGTGATTCAAATCTGCTATATTTATTTGTAAACCATTTTCACTGTAATCTATTAAAATTTAATTAAGAAATGAGAAGACAATCATTGTTGTAGTTGAATTTTTTATTGCAACTTCACCATCAAGTTCTTAATACTGTCCCTCTTCACCTTCAGAGGAACATTTCATGGCAGGAAAATATTTCTCTTTTTCATTTAACATCTCCACAAATGTTTCTTTTCCATAATTTCCATCACAAAAAAGCAACTCCTCATTCTTGATACAAATATGGTATCAGAAAGGGAACAAAAGTGAATGCAAAAAATCTATTCTTACAGTATTTACATTAGCCAATCAAACTTCCATTGACCAAAAATTTTGTTTTACCTCCGTACCTAAATCAAAGATTTTCACTTTGTCTTTTGTGTGCTTCTTAAAAGTCCTGATATCACTTTTCTAGATGTTCTATCTTTTCAATAGAATTGGTCCATGTATTTAGTCAATAAAAAATATCCTTGACTATAGGAGGTAGAATATTGTGCTTGTTTTCCTAAAAGTATAAAGCCAGCTCACTTTGTACAGTCCCTTCCAGGTGCTGAGAAGGAACCACCACGTAACTCTTGATTCAGAGTCCTAAGCAGAGGGTGAGGTCCACAACCACATCTGTTCTTGAAATCATCCAAATCCAATGCCCATATCATTCCTCCACCAAGATTCATTTCTCGGGCAAATCTAGCCTGTAAAACATTGCAAAAATAATGAATATGTTGTAGACTTTAATTATATGCATGTTAAATGAAACATTGATGTGTGAGCCAAATTACCTTTCTTGCTATATCTTGAACATCATCGTAGGATACCCACTGGTTACCTCTGTAGGCATAAGGTCCCATACGCCCCTCTGGGTCTCGAACTGTTGTCCAACCACCTCTATTAACCTTATCACATATCTGAAAATTTAAATATGAAGCTTAATCAAAGAAGGGGAGAAATATAATTAAATGAATGCTTATGATTTAGAAAACAGATTCAAGTAGGTATAGTGATTTTATAAACTGTTTTGCTTCCAAAAATTGTAGGACTTGTGTGTACATCTGAACCTCCTAGTTTATTGTTTCATATTGGGTTTTGAGTAAACTTTAATCAAAGAGTCCCTTTTGATGTTAATTCACTAGGTGTCAACATTTATGATCTAACAATGATTGAAAAATTGAGATGATATTTTTTATTGAGGACTAACCTCATAATAAGCCAAGAACCCTCCAGCTCTTGTAAATTCTCCAGCTTCTCCTGGGCCATATGTTTTAGCATTTAGATCATGATCTTTAGTGTCAGCCAAACTGAATGACTGCCCATATAGAGGCATTCCCATCACAATCTTCCTACGATCTGCTCCCTTTTCAATCCAGTAATTGAGTGAGTAATTCTGAAAAATTAAAAAATATGTTCGATAAATTTTAACTTGCAAAAAATCTTTGATTAATTTGGTATTTTAAAAATGAATAATACTCACTGCATTGAAATAATCGTATGTATCTCCTGGGAAGTAATATAAAGGAGCAACATGTCCAGTCTTTTTATCCCAATGGCCATGGAAATCATAAGTCATAACTGCTATCCAATCCATGTGCCTTGATAATGTTGGAACATCATAGCCTGATAAAAAACAGATATGACAGAAAATTCAAATGAAAGGAAACTATTCACAGCATTCATTGGTTACTAGGTAAAAGATCTGAAAATGTCAATTTATCAAATAAGGACATGTCATGTTCTGTTTGCTCTAAACTCCTTCCCATATCCAAGAGAACTTGCTCTCACTATTTCTCATTATGTTTGTTAATAATTATTTAAATACATAATGTAATTTACAATAGTTAAAATGGTAACATACCTGAGTCTATAACAACTTTGCTTGGAGAAACTGCAGCAGACAGTAAAAGTCCACGGGGCTTGAAAGCATTGCTGAGCTCTGTTACTAAGCTAGCAAAGCCTTGTTTATCAGAATCAGGGCCTTGGTTACAGTTGACCTATAAAAGGAGAAATACTTATCAATCTGAAGTTTTTCAATAAGACTTCTTAGTTAATATATAACGGACTATATTAAAATAATTTTATCTTTGAAATCTACCAGTATTTTAATTTTCTACCATAATAATTTAAACCACAATTGTCTGTATTGAAGAGTGTTCTTGTTCTAAACTATTAATATAAACTACCTTGGTGGATTAATAATTTTTAGATGAAAACATTGTGCAGATATATTCTGGAACTTTATATCTTTGGTAACATTATTATTTTATTTTGGGATCATCATCCTTGAAATATTAAATTTCTATAATTTCAGACTAGATTTTCAACCAATAATTTGGGTAGCTTTCCTATCTCCTTCTACTTGCCTCATTCAATAAGATCTTTTTTTCTGGCCTACAATATGGATTGTTACTGAGACAAAAAATATGGAATGAAAATATACTGTTTGTAACAGCAATTAATAAGCATTTTAAGTAGGAAGTAAATTCTTCTAAATAATAAATAAAAAAAATTAATTGGTTGCAAATGATTTTCATGTGGATAAGATTCATTTGTTGAAGTTGATTCCATGAGAAGTATATTATTTTCTTCCGATTTATTAATGCTATCGTTTCATTGAAGACCTCATTCAGAAATATCTCACTGGAGAAAGCTAAGATGGATAAATTTGTAATATTAATATAATTACTGCTTTTTTATTTAGATCTTTTTGAAGGTTCGAGAAAATCAAAAGTTTCATTTACTATCCCCTAAAAATGAATTGTGGTGTGTAAAATATATATATAATTAACTTTAAATACAAATCCAGAAGACCGCAAGTGACCCAAATATCTGAAAAAATTACACACTTCCTCTAACTGTGTGAGCTACTATATTTCTTTTAAAATTATTTTAATTGTCTCTTCAAAGGCTCAAGAAATATTGACAAAAATAAAAGGTGAAGCCAAATCAAACGTAATATGAGGAAATTCTTTGAAAGCAGAGCAGTGCTCTGAGTACCCAACAAAGTGGGTACTCAAAGCACTTATAGTGTAGTTACAGCAAAGAATAGTGTTCTTACTTGCTGTCAAGTAATTTTATAGTGAATAAGAAAAGATGATACCATACCTGCCAACATTTGGGATACTCCCAATCCAAATCAAGTCCATCAAATCCATATTTCTCAATGAATTCCACCACATGTCTCACAAAATTTGCCCTTGCCCCAGGATTATTTACAAGTCTGCTGTATTTATCTCCAAGTGAGTCATTCCACCCACCAATGGCTATGACAACTTTGACTCCCTTTTCTTTTAATCTTGCAACTTTACCATAGAAATCTGAAATCATAAGAGAAATATACTCTATTATCTGTTGAGATAACATAGCATTTAGTATAACCATTGGGTAAAGGAAAAATATAAAGCATAATGTGTAATTAAAACTAAAAGAGACATGATATTTTCTGGTTAATCCACAAGTAAAATTTGCCTTATTATTATATATTATCCTTAAAATAGGAATCAGCAGCCATTGTTAAAACTAATTGGCAAAGAATTTCATTTTATTATGGTGATTAACCTGAAAAATATTTCTTTTCAAGACCTCTATTAGAGGCAGTGTGATTAGTCTATAAGAAATGTTAAAACACTTCTTGCTAAGAATTAATACCATATAGTTGGAAATCTAAAATTTAATCATTATACAAATCATATTTTAAGAATTATTTTATGAAAATGTAACTGATATACTCACCATTGTCCAAATCAGCCCAGGAATCATGGGGTTTGATTGTAAGGGATGTTCCATCAAGAACAGCAAATCCATAAGCAATATGAGTGCAAAGAGAGGTGTCTATATCATCTGGTAAGTATTTTCCAATTCCTTGTCTGTTTGTATCATTTGAAAAATGAAAGATGGTGTAAACATAAAAAAGGTTATGGTAAAAAAACCTTATAAAACAATTTTATTCAAATGGAGATATTATGTACCTGTACCAGGCCCAGTTGGTGAAGTAACAAACAACTTTGTACTGGGAATCCACAGGAACAGGGGATGATGTTGTACTCATCGGAGGTCTTGTTGTTGGTTTGGTCTCAACAGCTGGTGGATATGTAGGAACAAGTTCTGTTGTAGGAGGAGCTGGAGCTGGAGGTGCAACAGGCTGCTGAGGGACTCCACTCATACAATTTCCATTTTCTGGCCAATCACAGCGATCCTATAACATTTAAGGGATGAATACTATTGCCACACATCATTACATCCAAAAGTCTTTTAAACAAAGTTGTGGAAGAAATTTTCCTAGTTATAATAAAGACAAATAATATCATTGATATTAGATTATTTTTATAGTGTATGAAAATATGGAAAAATGACATTAACTAACAAAAGGTTAGAAAATACTCTGCATTTAGTTACTTATTATACTTTTCACAATTTCCTTATAGCAATATAATGATTCTGTAAAATAAAAGTCATGTAATTACACTCAATTATACTGATATATGGATTAAATTTTATAACTGCAATCTACAATTTCTCATTAAAATGAAAAAACTCATCTTTTTACACAAACATCAAAAGTTTATTTAATGACAATAAATGCATTCTCAAAAATGAAGATTGATGAAGGGGAAACGTAAAAGAATTTTATTATCGTGAACACTAGGAGTATATCATATGAAAAATGAGATATCTTACTTTGTTCCAGTTGAGTCCACCAGGACATGACATTTCCAGAAGTTCATTAAATACACAAAGATAGTACTTCCTACAATCTGATTCATGAGCCATGTATGTTTGTCCATCACAGGAAGTTGCAGGAGGTTTTGATGGAGGTGTCTCATCAATCTTTCCAGAATCCACTGGCATTGGTCTTTTATGGGCTGTTTAAATATAGCAATATAATGCATTACATGTATTCAGTTTTAGATTGTCAATTAAATAAATATAGGTGACTTGAAATAGCATGAAATAGTATATTCAGAAATATAGGTACCATCCTTAGAAAATCACTCATTCTCAATTGAGTATCACAATTCAGAATACTGATTAATAAAAATAGTTGTGCAAGCTTTATCCATTCTCAAATAATTTCATATTTTCAAATACAATATTGAATATTAAATTCGTATTTTCTATCTACTTGAATTTTCCTAACATTCACTAGCATTTTCACTCTTTAGTTTCAGATGTTTAAGATATATAGATATCCTTAATTTGATATGTCAATATGTACATACAATCCTTTGTAGGTTACACAAATATGAGGAAATATAGCCTTGGTTGAAATTTATCTCTATTTTTTAGTTCTCATGACAAAATTCAATCATTTTTTGAATAATCTTGAGTTAAAACAATGACTATGTATGACCTAGACCTACTGTAATACTTTGACTTATACATATTAGGATGTATTAAGAAGTTTATGATATAAAAATATCTATATAACTAAATCTTTGATTTCTTTGATAAAAGTATGTGTATATCATATCGTACAGGGGACATTCTATCTGTTAAATGGATTAAGAATGAAATTAAAATGAATTTTCGACCTGTAATCAAATCTGAAATTAAAATCTTCAAAAAATGAACACAAATATGATTCATCTAAATATTGGTCCTTATTCTATTTTATTGAAATAATATATACTGATGAAATCCAAGAGAGAAGTACTCACGCTTTCCTGAGTTATCCATGTCATTGCAATTTGGATCAGGAATTCCATAGTTTCTCAGTTCTCTGTTAATTGTCCTGAGGAGAGGATAAGGTTCACAAGAGCATGATGCACTGAAGTCATCCAAGTCAAGAGCCCAAATCATAGCTCCTCCCAAACCAATTTCCTTAACCATTTGGGACTTCCTTCTGATTGTGCTGACTTCATCGAATGATACCCATTGGTCCCTGAGATATGCATAGGGTCCCATGCTACCTTCTGGATCACGAACAACCTTCCATCCTCTACCTCTGACTCTTTCACAAATCTGCAAACAAAATACATAATGAAAACTGTTCCTGTACAAGCACAAAGTCTGTGCTTTTGACTTCTCTGATATTGCATTAAAAGAAACGATAAAATTTAGAATTTTTCAGAAAAAAACATTCTAGAACCAAGTTTTGGGTAACATTTATGAGATTTTGATGAAATTGAAGAATTTTTTAAATTGATTTATTTACTTTAAATCAATATTTAGAAAATGCTTTAACTTTTTTGAGTAACATTCTCTAAGTATAATTACTTCCTAATTGAATGTGTGTACTATACTATTGACTGAGTTTGATCTTATATGTGATTAACTCCTTGCATACATCAGGGAAAATTAAAAATCATATTTTTCTAGAGGTTTCTAGAGTGGAGAAATACATCAAACAGAGAATTGGAAGTTGAGTATCTGAGAAAACTTTAATAAACATATCTTACTTCATAATAAGATAAAAAGCCTCTTGCTCTTGTTGAATCTCCAGCTTCACCTCCTCCATATGTTGGTGAGTTAAGTCCATTAGCATTATTATCAGCTAAGCTGAAGGATTGTCCATACATTGGCATACCCATGACAATCTTTTTAGGATCAGCTCCTTTCTTTATCCAGTAATTCAGAGAGAAGTTCTATTTTCCATCATGAAAGAAAATTGTAATTAATGTCTTATTAAAATAATATTCTTAAAATATTACCAAATCTACATGTTTTTATATCAGCACCTGTGATTCATGCATAGGTATATTCATTGGTTCAAGATAAATGCTTAAATTTTTTTATTCATTCTCATGGAGTACAAATCAGGTATGAGAGGCTTTAGTTTAGCCATACTAGGATATTAATGGTAGAATTATAAAATTTGATGGCTAGATTAGATTACTAGACTTTTAAGTAGTTCTCCCAGTAACATGAACATTTAACTTTAAAAATTCTATAACTCTGAATTTAAAAGTAAATAAGGTAGAAGATGAAACTTTGATGGTAATTATATTCAATGCTTTATATAGGAACATGATAAAATGATTTCTTACTCATAAATTAAAAGCATATATCCATCACAGAAAGTTATTTTTAGGGCCAAATGAGCAAATATAGTCAACTTACAGCATTAAAGGTAGCATCAATATCTTCTGAGTGTTCAAACATAGGAGCAACATGTCCAGTTATTTTGTCCCATTGACCATGGTAATCATAAGTCATCACAGCAATCCAGTCCAAATTTCTTGATAGAGAAGGTACATCATAACCTGTCATTTAACAATACAAAGTTTTATAAAAATTAAAAGCAGGAATATATAATGGGTTTGTGAATTATTATACTTTATAAATGTACATTTACATGTTTACAAGAATTTTCATTTTATAAGTCATACACTGGAAATATCATCACAAGATATACTATTTGAGTGAAATGCAAATTTAATTTCATAGGCATGATATTCTTAGTATGATACATAATTGTAGTAGAAATAACTTACCTGCATCAATCACCACTTTACTTGGAGAAACAGCTGCTGTCAAAAGTAAACCTTTAGGATTAAATGCATTACGAAGTTCTTGCACAAACATGGAGAAGGCTTCTTTGTCAGAATCAGGACCTCTCTTGCAGTCAACCTGAATAGAAATAGAAAATTTTTAAGAATCACAAATTTTCATGTGTTTAACAACTGTCATTTCATTAGGTATTTCAGTAGTTCACCATTTGAAATGAAATTAATATTTTCTGCATCAATTCTTAGATATAAATATTTCAAAAATATGAAAACTTCAAAGTCAGAACTTTTATCCTGATAATTAAAATCTGTAAATATTCTGAAGATCTTCTGAATTTATATATATAGATATTTTAGTAAACAGAATATTTCTAGAATGCATGTCAGTTTATTCATATGATGCTATCACTCACCTGCCAGCACTTAGGATATTCCCAATCAAGATCAAGTCCATCAAAGTTATTGCTAGTTATGAAGTCAACTACATGTTCAACGAATCTGCTTCTTGCTCCTGGATTATTCACCAGACGGCTGTATTTATCACCAGCTGAATCATTCCAGCCTCCAATGGCAACTAAGACCTTAAGTCCCTTGGCTTTAAATGCTGTTACTTTCTCATAGAATTCTGTGAAATGGATTCATAAATTCAGTATAAATTGTAAAATAGTTTAAAGGTGAGTAAGTTTTATAAGCTTGGAAACATTTCTAGAAAATAATGAAGAATGTTATAAAATAGGCAAATCACTTGAACTCTTAATTACAATATTTTAATAATTCCACACAATGAAATATAAAATGGATATAAGGAAGAGCTTACTAACACATGTTTAATGTTAAAAAGATCTTATTAAGCATTTTTTTAAATAGAGAATATTTTACAATAAAATTCACATATTGCATGACTTTATTGCAATAGCAGAGACAGCAAATTTTCTGCCTCATAAATTCAAGAGACAGAAATTTAAGTTTTTAAAGATCAATAGATAAAAATGTAAATCATAGTGAGGACAAAAATGCAAAAATGATCTATTATCACCCTGAAATAGAGCAAAGAAAAGTTAAAGGAAAATACTGATTTTAAGAGAACTGAAAATTTTGTTGATAACTTTTTAATGAATCATCAAGAAAAATGATTGTAATGAATTCTGATATTAGTGCAATAAATAAATTGTTAGATCTTTTACTTACTGTTGTCAATATCAGCCCAACTGTCATGTGGCTTGATCTGTAATCTATTTCCATCCAATACAGCAAAGCCATAAACTATATGAGTACAAAGCTCTGCATCAATGTCACTGGGAAGGTATTTTCCTATACCTTGCCTGAAAAATATTTTTTTTATTTTATTAAAATCTAATTCAGTAGTTCAAGTAAAATTTAGGAAAATAATTAAATGACCCCATTATCATCAATAGCTTCAGAAAAACATTCTACTTGCTTCTATTTCTTATACTTCCAATTTAAAAAAACAAACAACAAACAAGTTCATACCTTTGAATGTTCCATCAAAATTTTTATTACTTCATAGGATTCATAGTTTAAAATATTCTTAGAGTACTACATGAATTTTATAGATTGGTACTTAAGAAAAATTAATCAAAAATTTTCAGCTATTTTATTTGAAATCAAATAATTTTGTGATAATTTTTATCCTAGGATATTTCACTGTATATAAGTGTTGCATGGGTTTCTAAAAAATGGAATTTTCCTTCTTATTTAACATTTTATTCTTTAGTAAGCAATAGAGAAAAACCCTTAACAGAAGTTTACTAATTTACAGTTCTTTAAAGATGTTAAAATTATGAAAAGTAGCAAAAAAACTATTGTTAAATATAGACTTCTAGATTCTAGACTTCTAAGCTTCAACAATAAAAATTTCATATCTCTCCTCACTAACTCTTGCTTTTGAAGAGAATAGTTCATAATGAATTTCGAATGAAAGGGAGTCTTGGAAATTAGCCATTGAATCATTTTTACCTGTACCACGCCCAGTTGGTGAAGTAGCATACTACTTTATACTCTCCCGTTGTTACTGATGTTCCAGGTGTTGTTGGCTTGGTCATCTCAGTTGGTGAAACAGTAGCTGTTGTACTGAGGTCAACTGATGAAGAAGGAGTAGAGCTAGGCTGTTGACCCATTCCCTCCTCTTGTTCTGCAGATATTTCAGGTTCATGAGGTTGGTCAGGTTCTTCCATTCCTGGCATCTCAGGTGGTTTGGGATCTTAATTATAGATGATCAAGAATCATGTTTCATATTGCATGTATAAGAAATAAAATATATAAAAACATTCATCCATATTACATATTAGAGATATGTGGGCAAACAAAGGGAAGTGTCATTATCATCAAGTTCAAGAGAAGCAGGATAAGCATATGAGGCCAAAACACCTATTTTAGCATTTATTTCATAATATTGAATAGAAAAAAATTACAGCTCTTGCATTCGAGAGCTATATTTCCCTGGAATATTCAGTGATAAAGCAAATTGCATCCCTAATGAGTAAAAATTATTTTTAGGCCAAAATTAGAAAAATTTCAATAAAATAATACCATGAAATCTTCATAGTTAGTTATCTCTAAGATAGTATGAGAAATGGAGAAAAATCATATGGAAAAACTACTTAAAATGAATGATTTCTTGAAATATTTCTCTCTTATCATCTGATTTAATGTCTTCATATAAAAAGAGATTCAGTAGAGTAAGTAATCATGAAAATGTATCATCTATAACTATTAATTTTCTATAATATCAAATATTTAAGAATGCTTTATGTTATTTGAAATTTATACCCTGTTCTTAATTATATAAATATAAACTAATTTTTGATATGGTTATTTTGACTTTTTGCAGAGGATTTGGAGAGTACTGATAGCATTTATATGATATAGCTGACATCTTATCTAGAAGGAGAGATTGAAAGAAAACTTACAAGAAGGAGCAGAAGTACTGATTTCAGTGCCACTAACAGGACCACCTTCTCCAAGTACCAATCTAATAGTTCCCAACAATGGGTGTACTCCATCACCACAGCGGTCGCGGAAATCATCAAGATCCAAGGCCCAGATCATTGCTCCTCCAAGTTGCATTGATTTGACGTACTCAGACTGAAAATTTTACCTTAATAAGTAGGTATATATTCTCTTTCAAAGACAAATCTATATATAAGTTACAGAAAGAGCATTTCCTCCTAATTTTATGGGCTAAGAAATAAATGAGAAATGTCATACCTTCAATCGAATCATCTCAGCATCATCATAACTGACCCACTGGTTACCATGGAAGGCATAAGGACCCATTCGTTTTAGTGGATCTTTAACTACAGTCCAGCCTTGGTTCTTAACTCTGTCACAGATCTAATGGCAAAAGAAATGTGAAACATAAGAATTAGATTTGAAGCCTTAGTACATCAAAAATGATAACAATACAATACAAATAAAAATATTTTATTATAATATTGAATAGCACATCTGAAAAATATTTTGTGATCAGTAATTTAGTATTAACTTGAACTGTACTTAAACCCATTCTTTATTGAAATAATTCAAACAAGTTTCAAAAATGATGAGTTAGTAATTTAGATAATCTGATAAACAAAATTTAGATAATTTGATAAACAAAATGCTATACAAACAGAAATATAGCCAAAGAAAATTATTTTTTAAATGTACAGCATGAAAGAATAGAGGAGCTATTTTAAACCAAGAAGCACAAGGAAGATAGATAAAAATTACATTTCAGAAATATTTTAAGTAAAAGTTGAGATGGTAGCAGATTATGATAAACTCAAAAGCAAAGGAAAGTGATACTTTGGATGATTACCTCATAATATGCAAGGAATCCTGCAGCACGAGTAAATTCACCAGCCTGTCCAGGGCCTGAAGCTCTTGCATTAAGTCCATTTGTGGATGCTTGAGTGAGAGTAAAAGATTGACCATACAAGGGCATACCCATCACTATCTTCTCTCTTGGTACTCCTTCTGAGATCCAATAATTAATGGAGAAGTTCTGAAAAAAAAACAAAATGAAGATTTATAGTAGATTAAACAATAAAAACTCAAAAACAGCCAAATAAACTATACTCACAGAATTAAAGAAATAGAAGTCATCGTCAGGATGGAAATACATGGGAGCCACATGTCCTGTCTTCTTGTCCCACTGACCATGATAATCGTAAGTCATCACAGCAACCCAGTCAAGGTACTTAGCAAGAGTGGGTACTTCATAACCTGTATTCATGAATAAAAGGTGTAATAAACTGAATAACAAGTTGAACATTATTTGTTAAATTGATAAAGGATTAATTATACCAAGCAAGTAGTCTAATGATTCCCTTATTAGAATATATAAAATAATCTTGTATTTTACAATTTAAGATAGACACCTAAATTATGCCAAAAATAGATTTAATGTAAAAATTACTGATAAATCCCAAAAAGATAACTTGAAAGTTATTTTGCATAAGATAATATAAAATATGAAATCTTTAAAATATATTCTCTATTTCAGAGAGTAGTTTTAGAACTATATAGTAACTCATGTAAATAATGACAATGTAAATATACTCTGAGATAAATATAATACACAAATAATATCCTAAACACAGATATTAATACAAATATCTTGAAAAAGATGACTTCTCTAGAGAGCTATTCAGCTCGAAGAATGCCCTTTAGCTACCTGCATCCCTGCCTTGGATGCTTTGTGATATTTTGTGTATCTTTGGCCAAATTGAATCTTTTCATGTATAAAATGTTCAATGAAACTTAGCCATTATCACTTAAATCAGAAAATTTTCTCAGGCTCTTTAATGATGAAGTATACTATTATTTATAGCTCAAATGATATGCTGGAAATAATTCTGTCAAACAACTCAAAATTCCATAAAATTTGCAAGGAATTTATGAAATAATTAATTTTCTTTAATTGATATTAGATCTTTAATCTTTTGATTATTCCTTACCAGCATCAATGACAGTCTTGCTTGGAGACACAGCAGCTGATAGCAACAACCCACGAGGAGCAAATGCTTCCTTTATCTCACGTACAAATGCACCAAAAGCAGGCTTGTCAGATTCTGGTCCTCTATCACAGTTAACCTGACAAAAACAGTGAGAAAAGTTAATAATGCTGAGCTCATAAAAGATTTTTTAACATTTTACTGAAATTATTCTCCCATTTGATCAAATTCTTTCACATCCACAGGCATTCAATGAAGATATGGATTTTCCTTTCTAAAATCTCTAAGAGGTGTTAGTAAGCATCTCTCTCAATTACTGTCTCTGATTTGACTTCAAATTTTGGCCAAAAATATTGCACCTGAAATTTACCCATGATATTTATTTGCCTGCTTTGTTAGAACTTACACTTAACTCTTGGAATTACTTTTGTTATTATAAATAAAAAATTATAGATTAAAAATTAACAATTGAATTCTTCATGAATCAAGAAAACATAGAAGAAATGATTCAATATAAAAATCTTGATATCAGAAAAGTATGGAAAACATTACTTTGGTAGTCAAAGTTCAACTACACCAGTAAAACCCATTCAATTTTAGTATTTATAGTTTCTGTAATTCAATTTTAATGTAATATTCCAAGAAAAAGTGTTAGAAAGCAAACTTTCCACAATGAAATTCTGCTAAAGGAGCATTAAAAAGGTTTTTTATCAAAAACCAAATTAAAATTGACCTTACTAAACAGTATTAATTAAAATTTAAGTGAAATTTGTGAATGATCTTATTGTCTATAAGCATATAAATATAAATAAAGCAGAAGTAATAATGAAAAAGAAATTCAGCTATCACCATAATAAACTCAGTAAAATTATGGCTCAAGAAAACCCAAAATTGTACTTCCAACGAAATCAACTGCTTTTTAATTAAAGAGAAAAACAACTCCAATACCATTAGTAGGAATAATGCCAGAAGAACCAGAAATTAGAAAAGACATGATCGTATTATGTAAATATAAAAAATCTTTTTTCCTCAATATACTGCAGAATTAAGAATTTTTCCTTACTAACCTGCCAGCATTTGGGATATTCCCAATCCAAATCTAAACCATCAAAGTTATGTTTCTCAATGAAGTCAATAACATGTTCAATGAATCTCCTTCTTGCTGATGGACGATTGACCAGTCTGCTATATTTGTCTCCTGCTGAATCATTCCAGCCTCCTAGAGCAATGGTCACTTTCTTGCCCTTCTTTTTATAAGCAGTCACTCTCTCATAGAACTCTGAAAATGTCAATATTACAGAATGATAATCATCCCTTGCCATGTAATGAAGATAATTATATTTCATAAGATAGGTCAGTATTTTTAAGCTTCCATATGCTGATGGCCTTCTTATGTTAATTTTTCACTTGTTATGTTTTTTAAACCCCCAGTATTTTGAACTTGCATGCATATATTTAGCTGCTATTTGGATGTAATGTAATAATAAGGATTTAAAATTATCTGCAAGTATTTCAGTAGCATATTTCTCTCATAGCATAAAAATTATTGAAAATCATACCAATTCACTTATTTGTTTTCATGATTCGAACAAATAGCAATTACTTCTTAAAATGTAACTACTTTACTTACTGTTGTCAAAATCTGCCCATGAGTCATGTGCCTTGATTATTAGGTTCTCATAATCCAATACAGCAAATCCATACACTATATGAGTACATAGATCAGGTTCTATGTTCTCTGGTAGATATTTGCCAGCACCCTGACGGTACCATGCCCAGTTTGTAAAATAGCAAACTATCTTGTATTTTCCTGAAATTCAAAGTAAATACATGAAAAAGAAAAATATAAACATTTAATATTTTCCACTAAAATAATAATCGAACAGTCTTGGGAAATACATTTAGATCTATTAATTTTGGAAATTTAATTTTCTTCAGTATTGAAATTTTTAGTTGTTTTAATTATGAATTAATACTTTCATTATTTAGAATCAGTTAAGTAAAAATGTCATCTAATAGAATAACTTTACAAACCAGTTGCAACAGCATCACCAAGTGTTCCTGGTTTCTGAGTGGGAGCTTGAGTTGTGGTCTGAGCCATAGTAGGTCGCCTAGTTGTGGTAGTAGTGGTAGTTGTTGTTGGTCTGGTAGGTCTGGTTGTTTGCTCTGGCATAGGTTTAGCAGGAGGAGCTGGTTGAGGCTCAATAGTTTCCACAGGGGGAGGAACTCCTCCCTGTTCACAGTGTGCATTGGCTGGCCAATCACAAGTATTCAGCACCTATTCCCATAAAAGCACAAAATAAAATACTTTCTGCTAATTTATAATGAGGAAAGGGGTGTATTCGTCTGACATATTTTAGATATGCTAAATTTTCTTCACCATAAGTATATGTCAAAATTTTCATAATGAACTTGTTTATGTCAATTTTTGGAATAATTATATAAATATAGTTATAAAAATTATCATCATAAAGATATAAATGTCTTTATGAAGATGGAGAAAAAATCGGTATATTTATGAAGGCAATGGATTTTCTCAAAGATTTTGAGAGTACTATAGCAAAGCAAGGAAGAGACAATTTTTACCGGGTTCCAATGAAGACCATTAGCACACTCAAAAGTTTGGAATTTTCCCCACAGGCAGAAGAGATACTTGGAGCAGTCACCTGGGAAGGCACTGTAGGACCCTTCAGCGCATGGATCATATGGCTTTGATGTTTTCAAAGCTGAAAAGGGAACTATGGGTACTTTAGTAAAAGAGCAAAGGATAGTAAGATACTTTATATACTAGTTTTGAAACACAACATATACACTGACAGTTTAGATAGATTATATGATGAAAATTAACCTCAGAGGAGTTTTTCCATCTAATAAAGATGGTGGACATTGAATTTTTTCACTTATTATCTCTTAAATTTTAGCCATTAAATATAAATTTTACATAGATATATACACATTATATGATTATTAGGGCAGATATATTTTTTAACTCTCATATTTATGATAATCATTCATTATAGCCTATCCTTGTATGTATGTTTCACATCAGACATATCTGTATATCTTTTCAATTGTATCCATTCTAGGAGGCAGCACATTCCTCTTCTTTGGCATTTCTTCACCTCATTCAACCATCTTCATGGTCTACCTCAGTCTATATTATCACTTCCATCCTTTTCATACATCACCTTAATAATTTTGCATCCAACCACCTTTTCCATGCAATCAAATGAATTCAAAACACCCCTTTCATACCATTCACATAGCCTTTTTTCTGGATTATTACATACTCATGAGTAATGCCTCTTTTACCTCACATAATTCACATATAATCAAATACAAATGTATTCCTATGCTTATGCTGACACCACCTTACATTAACACCCCTTTTTCTTTACCATACAACAAAATAGGTGTAAGAAAATCACTATATATATACACCCGTTTTTGACACTCTCAGCAGTTCCCTTTGTTGAATCACTGAACACATATTACTCTCCTCTACTTTATCTGCATTCAAACGTCTTTCCATCTCCTCATCCACTAATATGTATTTTTATTATTTAAGCATAGCGTTTAAATACATGAAAGAGAGTAAAACTTTACTGGCTCATCAAATAAGAAATTTTATTTCACTGACTCTAAATACCTATCTCCTCTGTTGTCATGAATTGTGATTATTTCAATGAAATTTTACAGTTAAATATTGACTCATACAGAAGTAAAGGAACCATTTTCATGTATTTTTGACTTAAATGCACTTCAACATCATGCTATGAGCTTTTACCTCAGTACATACATGTTTTAAGTGGAAGCTGAATTGATTACCTTACAAATCTTATAAAAGTTCGCATTCCCTCTCACTATCCTGTTCCACGCAAATATATAAGCCAAATATTGTGATAAACTTTATTTTAATTAATTTTCAACTATATTAATATATTTTTATAGAGTACCCTACTATAACAATTAAAACTTACCAGTGTATTTAGATGAGGTTGGACAATGGACATTGAACATCCAATCACACATCTGCCTATCTTGATTCCAATAAAGTCCTGGAGCACAAGTCTGCTGCATAAGTATTCCATTAACACAAATGCGGAACTTGTTGCATGACCCCTGATGAGGATAGTACTGCCCAGGAATGCAAGGACCAGAAGGTTCTTCTGGTGCTGGAGCAGGTGTTTCTGGGGCTTTGGAAGTTGTTTCCTCTGGTTCTTTTTTGGTTGATGACCACCACTGCTCTGGTTCTTTGGTTGTAGATGGTGTCCACCACTGATTAGATTCAGTTGTTGATGGTGTCCACCAATGGTCAGGAGCAAAGGTTGAAGTTGTAGTAGGAGTTGTTGCCCACCATGGTTTTTTAGTGGTAGTGGTTGTTGTAGTGGCATCTGGCAGTACCACATTAGTTTCTACAAAGAATAAAAATAAACACTTAGTAAAATAATTACAATCTTTTGGCTAAAGCTAAAATTACTTCTCTTTCACCTAACCTCTGAAGTTATTTCATAATAATAAACAAATTACATTAAAACTTTACTACAAATCACTTATACCCTGTAAAACAAGCATATACAAAAAAAAACAAATATTAGACACTTGCCAAGAGATTGAGATATATCTATATATATTTATATACAAAAATTATCAATTTATATATCTCTGTAATCCATTTTTCAGGAACGAAATAGCATATAAATCAAAGCAGAGGGAATATAATTTGATTTTTCATTCAGTTGAAATTTCTTACCCTCTTCACTGGTGCCTGCTTGAGTGCAGTGTGCTTCATTTGGCCAGTCACATACTTTCCGTCTATCATTCCAATGTAACCCACCAGCACAATATTGTCTCCTCATCTCTCCAAGAATACAGCGGAAATATGCATTACAATTTGCAGGATCAGGGAAGTACTCTCCTCCACTGCATGAAGTTCCAGGACCAGGTTCCCCTTCAGATGAAGGAGGTCTGCAAATGAAGATTTTAATTTTAAAATTTCAGCTATTTCACTTCTTTGAAACCAAAGAAAGAAAGATACACTTTGAGCTAAGAATGTAAAAGAAACTGAAACACATTTTTCCTTCTTGTGTTCAGAGCAATAAAATTCACCCAAAACGAAACATAAACATAAAGAGATTATTTTCTCGCTATCTATAAAAAAGCTCTCATTGGGAGATCCAATACATAAACTAATATGCATAGAAACATTAGTATTATCTATTTCATGAAACACATGTATTTGTTTTCTTAGACTACAAGTTTGGAATCACAAGACAGCAACTTTCTCAAGAATCGAGATAGGTTTTAGAAAATTAAGTCTAAAAATTAAAAATATTACCTTGGAGGGCTAGTTGGCGCAGTAGTTGTAGTGGTAGGAGGAGAAAATGTAGTAGTTGTAGTTGTTGGCCTTGGTCTCATGGATGTTGTGGTAGGTGGTGGTGGCCTAGGTGTTGTGGTTGTAGTTGTCATTTCCCACCATGGTTTTGATGTTGTCGTAGTGGTGCTTGGAGCAGTTGGCCACCATGTCATCTGAGTGGTTGTTGTAGGAGTTGTTGTTTGGGTTGGGTGATAATGGTCATGAGGTGTTGTGGTTTCTGAGCCAGTGGATGCACCTAAAGAAATGAAAAGTTGAGTCAAAGTATATAAAAAATGAGATCAATCAGGAAAATAAAATATTTTGTAAAAATTTTGATTACTTACCAGTGTCAACTCCAGTGGTAAGAGTTGGTGGAGTGGGAGTAACTGGAGCAGGAGGTTTAGTACAATCATTTCCTTGACTAGCAATTGTGTTTCTTTGTTCCCAATCTTCTCCAAGACGACCAAGAACTCCATTTATGGTTCTCAAAAGTGGGTAGGCACCTCCACAACATCTGTTTTGGAAGTCATCCAAATCAACTGTCCAGACCATAGCACCTCCAAAGCCTCTATTTTTTATAAATTTAGCCTGTAAATAAATTTAAAAGTTTTAAAATCTTGCAAAAATGATAGTTTACAGAGTAATAAAATTGTAAAACAATGAAAGACTATGTAAATCCAAAGAGTATTTTTGACCTTTTCAAAGGAAAAATTCCTATAGGAAACTAGATTTTGAAAACTGAGAGATAAAATTTGTTGAATGTATTAAAATGGTGTGATATGACTGATCAAAATTCAGAACATGGTAAGAGATTAAGATTTTGTATCTAGATAATGATTTCTCATTCTTTAGATGACACAGCATTAGGAATGCACCATTCAATTTTCTTTTATTAAAAGCGCTGTTTTGTTTGAATCTATGATCTTCCTAATATTATTAGAATTATTATATATTTATTATTATACATATTATTATTATATATTATTAGAATTAGAATGAATTAATCAACTGAATGAATTTACAGATTTAAGGAGGGGCATGATGATGATTACTATCTTAAAGTCAGAGCAAACAAATCAAAGATGAAAACAGGAATTTTTCCAGGATTGATTCAAAGAGTGAATGAGGAAAACTGTGAGTATCTAGGATAGCTTTCTCATCAGATTGAGATTTTCAGATAACTAACAGGTATCTGTTTTACCAAGAGAACAAAAGAATGTCTTTCCCAAAAATGACAGCCTGGATCTGCTCATGATTGACGAGACGAGACGAGAATTCTCACCTTTTCTTTCACGGATGTTGCATCTTCAAATCCAACCCACTGATCCCCTGAATAGGCATGAGGACCAGTTGCTCCTGATGGATCTCTCTCCAATCTCCACTGCTGGCCTCGAACTGTTTTCATAAAGATGAATGATTGAAAAATATTAGAGAAGTTTTGCTGAAAACTCACAGTTATAGCTGGTTATAGATAGAACTAATTCTTGTTTGCTTAGCCCTTTCTTAGATAGATCAATGAAAATTGAGGATAGTTATGAAGTTTCAAAAATGCATTAATGTCTAAGGTTAAAGTGAAAGATATCATTCACAGGCAGATATTTTCACAACTACAAGAATATTGAATTTTCAATAATGTAATTATTGAGTGAAACAAAATTTATTTAGATGTCTTTGAGTATGCATTATAACGTAATTGAAATGTTTTCAGAAAACCATATTGACTTAATTCAGGGCAGATTAATCTTAAACAAAGAAAGACTAAATGTACAAAAAGGATGTTTGTAGTAATCAATATTTACAGAGGTAAAAATCATTGCATTACTATTTTATTAAACTAATATTTAGAGTAGGTTTTCCAAACCTTCTTGGGTGGATGGCCATATTAGAAATTACATCAAACATAAGGGCCAATGATGACCCCTTAAATTAGACCAATTCTCTTGTAAAACTACTCCATATTTTTACATAACTATTTCTATGGATTCTTCTTGCCAAAAAGTAAATAGATATATATATATAAAATATATATAGATATATATCTTACTGTATAATTTAAATATGCACATGATCAGAGTAACAAGCCACTATCATGCAAATGAAGTTGGTTTTTCGTTGAAACAAAGATAATTTTAACTAATGATTGCATATTGTTTTGAATATGCTACCTTATGTTATCTAAGGAATAAGCTTATTAAATTGAAATTTTTTTACTAAAGTTTTAGACGATTGTTGAGCTGGCTTAAACCCTACAGCAAGCCACAATCTGGCCTGAAGGTCATAAGTTTGACAACCCTGACTTAGAATACAGCTTGTCTTTTGTTTCAGCCTACCAATTTTAATTATAGATTAATCACTCTGGGATATGTTTCATAATTTATTTAGAGAAAGAAAACTTATTATAGGTATGAATTGCATAGACTGAAAAATGATGAACATGAATATAAATTCTCATAAATTTCTTTTAGAAAGTAATATAGGTAACACATTAACTCACTTTGATCGCAAATCTCATAGTAAGCCAACATTCCTGGCTGCTGAGTATACTCTCCAGGGAATCCATTTCCTATAGTTTCTGCTCCAGCATTATGCTGATTTGGATCTGCCAAAGTGTATGTTTGGCCATATAGGGGTACTCCTACAATAATTTTCTCTCTTGCTGCTCCCTTAGAAACCAGATGCTCCAGAGTGAAATTCTGCAAGAACATGCAAAACAGTAGATGATGTCAAGTATCCTTTTGATTATTTATTAGATTTCATTACAGTTTTGGAACGAATTTTCTAATTGAAGCTGAAATATATCTTTTGAAGTAAATCCAGTTGAGAAAGACAATAAAAGACACACTTTGAAGGGAATAGTCAATTATAGAGCAGCATGGATGAAGTACTTACTGTATTGTAATGAGGTTGACTGTCTCCCTGTCTGTAGTATAGAGGACTGACATGACCAGTTCGTCCATCCCAGCTTCCGTGATAATCATATGTCATAACAGACATGAAGTCCAGGTATCTTGAAAGAGCTGCAACCTCATATGCATTGTCTATTACATCATCATAGCCTGATATGGCAGCAGCTATTATCAATGGGGGGTTCTGATTGTGGAATTCTTCAGAAATTTCCTGTGATAAAATATTTTAATAATATAAATCTCCATAAAAACAATTTTATGTGTAATAGTAGTATACTGCAGCAAAAAAATTTGGGAAGCAATTTGGACATAATGTTTAAGACAAGATTTAATGTCCAAAAGTGAGGGTGGGTATTTAAATATTTTCTCTGTAGAAAGATATTTGTAGGATAGTTGTAGATTTAGCAATTGAGGATGATTATGAACTCTTGGTAGATTGAACTAAAAGTAGAGAAGAGTTAACAGATACAGATCAAAAGGTTGTTAATTTTGATGAAAGTAGAGATGATGATGGAAGTGGGGGTTCCAACCCTACTAACTGCAATATTTACTTAGGTCTTATGCTGGATTATTATATCATATTCTGTAACATGATTCTGATTTCAAAATACATGATCAATTCCAAAATGATCCAAAGAACTATATGGCTGCAAATTAAGGTAATGTAATACGTTATTAGTAAATTTGACAGAATTTTAAGTAATGTAAGTCATTTACATTGTTATAAAAGACTTTAGCTTTTAAAGCCAAAGATTGGAAAGTTATTCTAAAATCCTAAAATACTTCTGCTTACCTTAATTAATTTTGTGAAGTTTGGTGGATCAGTTGCAGGACCTTTGGAACAATCTGATTGCCAGCAACGAGGATAGTGCCAATCCAAATGCAAGCCTGAGAAACCATGGCGGCGAAGGTATTGTATGGTTGAACTTATGAATCGTTGCCTTGCTCCACTATCACTTACAAGTCTGGAGTATTTATCTCCAGCTGAGTCAGTCCAGCCTCCGAGAGAAAGAAGAACAGAAAGACTTCCACTGTCACTCTCACTTCCTGGCCTTTGTTTAGTTGCTCGAGGAGCTGGCAAAGAGGTGACCCTTTGATAGAAATCTGAAAATAAAAGTTAAATTCACTATATACTTACATATTACTAGGAGGCAACTAAAGAAAACCATTCCATACTTCATATTAATAGATATATTACTAATTTTACTTGTACAAAATTTATAAAATTTGATAAGTTAAACAATTTGATGATTGAAATTTTATATTCACTTTCAAAGATACTGCAACAAATTATAGAATCAATTGATCTGCTGAAAGAGCATGACATTTGCAGATTATGGTAATCTCCACTCAAAATTTCCTTAATGGATATGTATCCAATGATGTATTAAACATATAATTTTGAATGAAAGAATAAAATATTTCTTACTATTATCAAGATCAGCCCATGGATCAAAAGGAACTATCTCCAGTCTATGTGGATCCAAGGATGCAAAAGCATAAACAAGATGTGTGCAAAGACGAGGATCCACATGCTCTGGTACAAACTTGCTCTCTCCCTTACGATACCAGGCCCAGTTGGTAAAGTAACAGACTATCTTATAGTTTTCCTCTGAAAGACAAAAGAATTTCTCATTATAATTAAATGCAGTAAAATAATCAATTTTGATTGAATGACAATATCTTGGAGAAAGTTAACCCTAAATATAAGATAATGATAGTTGTGCATGATAATTAAATTTGTAACGTGATAATGAAAACTAAAGCGGAATTTTTTCATTTGCCATTTCTGTTTGTGTCTCTTGTGATTACAATTCTTCATTTAGCATTCTCTTAAATAATTACAGTTTTGGATAAATAAAAAGAAAACAACTTATTTCTGTCACTGACCATCAAAGTAAAATGTAACTAGCATAGTGTCATTGATATCTTCAAGTAATTTTAACGGGGGAATATGACTGAAAGTACATTTAGCATGCACGCTGATCCTAAACATTTGACTAAAAAAGATACAAATAAGAGCATGATGTTTCTCTGATCCAAAGGTTAACAGCATGAAATTAAAACAAATAAAAATATTTATAAGGCTCCTATTGTCTAATAAAAGCAGTGCAGATTTGAGAAACATATGACATTTTGTCTTGGATATTGTATCAATAGTTTATTATTCCTGAACATTTATTTTTTAATTATACTTATCTTTAATCTGTTGTCAGTCTATTCTAATAAAAATAGGGCAAAACTAAAAACTTACCACCAATGAGTTTCTGATTATGGCTGGGGATGAACTGAACACTGTTTTTATGAGGGAGTGATTCAGCATCAGCATATGGATATGTTCGAGGGTGATAAGGAGAAGGCTGCAGTTTCTGTCTAGCAGATGCTTTCATAGGAGTAGCTGGCATTGGGTGACACCTGGCAAGGCTACTGAAAGTGCAACGGCCACTTGGTACATCAAAACTGTAACCATATGGACATTGAAGGTGTATTGCTTTTCCATTAAAGCACCAAATGTAGCTTCTGCAGTCTGAAGAGCGAGCATCACTAAGTAATATGCTTAAACTTTCCATCCCAGCACACACTTTCTTTGAATCAGCTACTTCTGCTTGAGCTAAACAGAAATTATTTGTCATTAGACAGAGGCTTCTTGGGGTCATGTTTTATTTGAAGGCTGAAAGCAACTAAATTTGACTTGAGATCAAAAAGAGTGGATGGGCATTGAAAATAAAGATATTTTACTATTATTTGATTTTTATAGTAAAATGAAATTAGAAGCATTACTTTCAGAAGAGAATCAAATTAAAATTCAAATACTGATATTATTTGGTGGCATATAAATTTTAATAGATACAGTAAATCCCACCTAAGACACTATCCAATTTAATACTAATAGCTTTCTCCCAGTCTCTAACTCATAAATTACATGACAAAAATACCTTTTAATATGCTCTGCTTCCCAGTTATAGTGAAGATTAAAACATTAACATTAGATTAAAAATTCCCTTGGCAGTGTTTCCTATTATCAAAATTCATATCACAAGTTGTTAACATATCAAAGAAACTAGAAAGGGAGTGCAATGTTTTGCAGGTTTTTGAGCTTAATCTCAAAGAGATTGTGCTTTGTAATAACATTTAACCACTGCTGTTAAAAATTTATCATTCTTTCCCAATTGCTAATCTCCATGGTAAAAATTGGTTCATTGTATGGTGAAGAAGGATCAAAATGAAGTAACAAGTAAGCAATTTGTCCATTAAATTGATCATTCTTCAAAAATATGATGAGAAGGCAACCAGTATTACACACTAATCCTTTATGGGCTTTCTAGATATCCCATGCACCTATGGCAAATATAGCAAACAAGAGTTGTGTGATTCCATTTGAAGTAAAATTTAGACCTCTGTGATTTTCATTTTAATGAGCAAAGCAATTATTTAAATATTAAAGAGTTAAAATACTCTTTCCTCTTGTTTTCAATGCAAGGGAATTACAAAGTTTTCATAACCCAGTTATAACACTATCCTGTTTATAAAACAGTTTTCACTTGGTCCCCTGGCAAACCTCTTAGCTGGGTTTTACTTTACTTGGAATGTCTTCAAACAATTAAATGGTATAAAATCATATGCATAAAAATAAATATTTGATTTAATCTATGAAAACTGAAAGGATTATTAATTATTACTTACACAAGTTTTGGCAGTTAGCAAGATATGGCCAGTTGCAGAGCTTGAGGTTAACATCAAAATGAAGTCCTTCAGGGCAAGTGTAAGTGTGTTTGGTTCCATATTCACAGCTATAATAAGTTCCACAATCTTTTGGATCCCTAACATATCCTCTGCCTGTACATGTGATTCCAGGGCCCAAAACCACAACAGGTTCACCAGGTAAGGGAATGACCATTGCCTCTTCACCACCAGCTGGTTCTGCTCCTTCTATTATACCACCAGTTTCACTTCCTGGTTTCTCACCCATTGGTTTTTCCATCTCACTCATTGGCTTTTCTGGTTCTACCATAGGCTTCTCAGGCTCCCCCATTGGCTTATCTATTATTTGGCTCATTTCCTCATTTTCCATTTCAACTTCTTCAAGTAATACAGGTTCTACTGTAAAATGGAAACAAAATAATTATTACTTCTGAGACCAAATTTTAAATTATAATGCATATTATATATATTTAAGGTGATTGTAAAAAAGAAAGCTCAGTGGCTCCAAATTATATTAGTTCATAATAAAAAAATTTTATTTGCAATTTACAGATGGTAAAAAATCCTACATTACAGATCTAAAGTGATCTTAAATAGTAAATAATATTGTGAAAAACATAAAGTTAAGGCCTTTATTACATAATAATAATAAGGATTTTCAAAAAGCAAAAAGTGACTTGGATGAGAATAATGGAGGAATTCCTTGATGCAATAATTTGAGTAAAATTTTGTACTTTTAAGATTATCACATACTCCATATAAAATATTATAATATGCATATAATAATACAATAATATTATATCATCACAATGCTCATTACAATTAATTACACATTAATATATATTGAAATAAGCATAAATTATTTACTAAAATATATCTTTTTAGCTTTGTGAAATAGTGTCTCTATAATAAGATATATGCTAAGTAATAAGCTATGAATAAACGCTCATACCTGCAGTCATGCTATTTCTCACTGTTGTTAGTAGTGGAAATCTCCCCTTTCCACACAGTCCTTGGAAGTCATCCAAATCTACTGACCATACCATTGCTCCTCCAAGCTGGTTGCTCTTGATGTAAGACATCTGTAGTATTTAGAATAATAAAAAAGTGAGAAATACATCCAACAAAAACAAGTTTATTTCATATTTCAATGAAAGAATTTAAATTCCTTAAAAGTTATGTCCTCTGAATAAACTAAAATATGTAATCATAAGGATAGTCTCTCATTTGTAGCATATAAGTGCCTTTGGAAGCTAGTAAGGCAAGACATTTAATATGTAAGCCTAACAGAGAAGGTAATGTAGCTATACTTCTACTGCCTATTGTCACGTAAAGTTTTAGGTCTGATGCTCATTTTTACATATTAGTTCACTTGTGCCCTCTAATTCCTGAAAAATGGCAGTAGATGAACTGCCATAGCTGGGAATTGAGCCCCAGCCGTATACATGGCTATTCCTTTAACCATGTTGTCGGTGAGACCAAAAAATACATTCAATGGCAACAATCATCATGATAAATATTGAAAATAGGAAGGAATGAAAAATGATACATAATTGACATATGTGTCTGATTTTCTTATTGATGTGGAAGCTTTAGGGTGGTTTAAAAGCAGTCTAATGGAATGAAATCAGAAAATGAGCTAAATTGCAGAAGTATTACATGATTTTAATATATGATCATTTCACATTATGATGTTTAAGATTAATAAATTGCTGACTAAAATAAAATATTTCAAACATCCAAGAATTAATTTTCAGATAAATCCTAAAAATATACAGCATCATTATCATGTAATGATTGAAAATTTCAGTTAATACATTATCAGTTTTCTGATTACCTTACCTATTCTAGTAAAACTACAGAAATATAATTTATGATAAAAAGTTTGGCTAGATTATTGCAGTCATGTATTTAACTGAACTCAAAGCTTGATTAAAATGGTTATGAAGCTATTGCATGAAAAAATTTTACTTTATCATAAATTTTTACTGATAAAGTTTTGTATAATTTAAGACACTATTTCCACTGAAATTTTTAAAATCATTTACTTAGGTAACTATGTGAAATTTATAAAATAACTAAGATTAAATATTGAAGCTACTAACCTTTGAGGAAATACTTTTCTGATTATCATATCCAATCCACTGATCACCTTTCACTAGGTATGGGGATCCTTCATCATCTGTGCCTTGCATCCAGCCACCATTTTCCTCCAACTTCTCACATATTTCAAAGTAGGCCATGTAACCTTCCTCCTGTCATATAATATAAAGCAGAGGTATGAGAGCAGTGAAAAATATAAGATAATTTATAATATTCAATAAATGTGAGTCCAAACTTTACCTGAGTATAAAATCCTGCTTGGCCAAGAGCTTTGATGGGAGCACCGGGGTAATATTTTTTTGGATCAGCAAGGGTGAAAGATCTTCCATAGAAGGGAATTCCAACAATCAGTTTCTCTGCTGGGGCACCCCTCTTTAACCAGTATTTAACTGCATAGTCCTTTAATATAGATTTCACAGAAATTTTTAAATTTTAATATGGAATAAATCTTTGACTTATTGAAGGGTAAATTTTGCAAGCCATCATTTTATGATTCAAATGTAAGAAATTATGTTCATTAATTACTTGGAAACCAAATATTGAAGACATTATCAAAATGTAAGAATAATAAGAAATTACTTATTATGAACAGTTAAGGTTATACATTAATAACAGTTATTATAATTGAATACTGAAAGAAAATCATTTTTATGACAAAATATCTCCTTACTGATCAATGCATTACCATTTACTCTTCCAGTATGTGTAATATGTAATTTGGAAATCGCTAACAATTAAAGACAGTGAGACTCTTTGAGTAATTACTATGCGTTTTACGTTAAGCTAATTGGTTTAAGTTTATTAACATCATATACAGAGCATTGCAATGAGATCACTTTCATTGATAACATAACGAATTCATGAACATAAAATTTAAAGGGGAAAGAATTGCACAAAAATATGCTTTCTCGGTAGAAAAATAAAGAACTCATTAGAAAGAAAGTTTGCTTCACAAATGAATTAAATCTATTAATTTCAAACGACTCATTAAAAAATTCAGGTGAGAAAGTTTCAGATATATCCATGGTTATCTCTCCCACTTACCACGTTGTAGAAGTGGCCAAGTCCCGTATCCATTTTGGTTGGCTTGAGAGGTGAATGGTGCATTGCTCCTGGGTCCCTTTCTGCATGCAGGTCGAAGGTTGTCAAAGAAAGGAATGCCAGATTCTTGGAAAGACGTGGGACGTCGTAGCCATCATCCACTCGGAATTTCGAGGCAGACACAGCTGCAGAAAGAATGGCATCCGGGCCAAGGGCTTCGGAGAGCTCTTCCACCAAAAGAGCAAACCTATCTCTGTCTTCAGCCATACCTCCAGTTTCGACGGCACCTATTTTTAAGGAAGATGAAAGTAATTATTCATCAATAAATACAAAATAAAGTATTTCTCTATATTACATTTGACTGAATATTTTGCAGAGTCGTAGAGAAACGGCTACTTCATCGCAATCAAAAAGAATCGTCCCCTATTTTTATGCCGAAGAATGAAAGAAAAACAAAATGTGGAGCTGATCAAGTCTATGATTATTTTAAATTTATGTATGGAGGTGTTACAGCAAACTAAGTCCACAATTCGTTAATTTTAATTTTAAATATTATTCTTAACATCCATTTGGATTTTTAAAATACATCATTGAAATTTTAATATTCTCAGACTATTATAAAGGTGTGCATAACTGCTAATACGGTAATAACGGCTTTAAATTCCATTCTGGTATAAAATTTCATCAGTAGCAAATGATGACTTAGAAACTTTGCTATTATTTAGGCAAGAGATATTATTCTAGGACCCGCGGACTTATTGTAAATTCCTGAAACGAACACACGCATTTAAAAAATTTTATTTCTTGATCTTACTTATCAACTCAAGTGAAAATAGTACATGGGCATACTTACCGATTGAAATCGGTTGTTTCGTGTACTTTCAATGTTAAACTATTTAAATTTTAGCTGTACGCCATTGAGCCAGATGGTTTCATATGTGATCAAATGGTTTCTTAAATTGTCAAATTTTTCTAGGACAGGGATGAGGAAAATTCTGTGATAGGAGAGCCATTTGATAAATATGATGGAATTGCGTGCCAATCTAAAGCCAGAGTGAGATTATCTTATTTATTACGTTCAATATGGGATTAAGATGCAGGTTATGACGTAAATATTCATCAATTATCATTATAAATGAAGAGAGCCGTCATTTCTGTACTCTAGGGCTTCATTTTTTAAGTGAAGAATGTGTAGCGAAGTGCAGTTTGAATTCCGTTTACCAAAAAAGTTTCTCTCGCGTCCCACTATGAGCACGCGTGACATAGGCACGCCACCCCTTTTTAGGACCTTTTAAAAATCCCCAAATGAGATGAATACCTAAATTTAAGAATCACAGAAAACATGAACTACTCCGTAGCTTCTAGTTATACCTTGAAAGCTGAAGTCAGCGTTGAATAAAAATATATCTCAACGTCATGTGACAAATTCTTCCAATTTCAATACCTCAATAATAATAATTTAAACCTCTTTCTTTCGCACTCTGGAATCACAGAACGAAAAAATCCAGTACGAACTTACCCGGGTATTCCCAATGGAGGTCCAATCCATCAAATTCGTGTTCTTTGAGGAAATGTATCACCGATCTGATAAACTCGCGACGTCTCGAGGCTGACGATACCATCTGAGAGAACTTTCGGCCTCCCTCGCCTGCCCATCCGCCGACAGATATCAGAACCTTCAAATCCGGGTTTGTCCTTTTAAGCCCAAGAGCTGCTCTGTAACCTCCTGAAAATTGAACAGTACATGTTAGCCCCTGGAGCGTATGCGTCATGCAAAACTTAAATGTTAATCCGGTTGCGGAAGTGCAAGGGGCTATGTCCAAGGGGATGATAAGGCCATACCTCGGTAAAAAATATATGGCAATATGCAGCATGCATGAATTGCAGTATTGAACAATTTTCCCCTGTGGCAAAGCCGGAGGCACCTCAGTAAGGAATCTGCGATCTATAAAATCCCTTTCCAATTACTGGAGCCTCTATAGAAATTTACTTAAGAAATTAAAAACTTATTCCCTTATTATATGCTTATTTCAATGACTGAAATTGCATAGGATGCTTAGTATGTCAACTAATTATTCAATTTTCATGTTAAAAATGTTTTTTGGTTGAAAATTTAAACATTACAGAATGAATTCACACAGGGTTAACATCGAACAGAAAATACAAAAATGGATCTATAACTCGAAGTTGGGAAATCGTTGAAATATCGTAGTAAATTAAAAATGAAATTAGATAAGCAGTGAATATAGAACATTTCTTAATTACAGTTAAGTGTAGCAGTAAGCATCAAAGGAATCAGGTTCAAAAGTGAAGCTTTTCTAATCAAAAAATATATAACCTTAAAGATTACAGTTTTTTAATTGTCTAATCTAACACTTAAAAAATAATACAATATGAGTTGATTTGCCAATCGTTGATGAAAATAAAGTTTATAGTTTATTTATACAAATACCGGTGACTCAGAGGATCACCGCCTCTATATTGTTATTTCGATGATAGAAAGCAAATTCTCTTGAGCATTGAAATGATCAGTAATAGTAGTCACAAACTTGGAATGCTAGACTGCTTACCTTTCACTATATCGAAGTCCTCGTTGTGGGGTGTGATTGAAAATGAATGGGGATCAAGGGCGGCAAAAGCGTAGATGAGATGAGTGCATGCGAATGGATCCAAATGTGTGATGGAGAAATCCATAGGCTCTCTTCTGTAAACGGACCAGCTTTCCAAATAGCAAACCAGCTTAGTGGAGCCATTCTTGCCATAGGTTTTTCTGCGGAATCCTGCTACATCATTCATACGCCTTCCATTGCGGCCTGTTAAAATTTGATGGATCGTGTATTTGATGAGACGCTAGAACTTCTAGCCTTACTTTAACTACTACATCAAGAATTCCATCTTAAAGACTATGGTTCTAAATTACAAAATATCCATTCAATAAGTTATTATCTTTTAAAGTAGTGACTAAAATATATGGCTTTGTGATTTATTGATTTTCATGCATTATAAAAGATTAATATTGATTGATTTATTGTTTATTTATTATGAATAAATAATTTACCATCCAGTTTTAGAAAAATAGAGAAACACAACATAATATGACAAAATAAAGATGAATTTTATATGCGTTTTCTTTTTAGATATTTCAAAAGTATAAGAAGAGACAAAGAAACAGCTTTGAATTACACATATGAGTAAGCTATCTTGGAAAAATCGAATTTACCCTTATTTACTGGATTTTAAATTAAAGAGGTGGAGTTATTCTGATAAAGATTCATCTAATAAATTACAGATACTATAGTTTTGAATTAAAAATAGAGGAAAAGTTGTTCAAAATTCAAATTCATACAAAAATTCGAGAGCATAAAAGATTCATTCAAAGAAAGCATCATTTGAGAACATTATTAAGCATGTTGTTCAGTATTGGCTTTTCACAAAGTCACGCCTTCGAATATAAATCTCACACTGGTAACACCCATTCAGAAAAGTTAAACATCCATTCATCCATCGATGATTTACATTATAACAATCCTTTGGACTGACCTCTGACTCTCTTCTTCTTTACACGAACTGACTTTCTAGCTCCACTTTGGGTGAGTAAGGGAGTTCCTATGGGCTGAGCATTCACTCTGGCTACTCGATACCATCCGAAAGAACTGGGGACCATCCACCAGTTCTGTGGGAATACGAATGGAGGAGATGCGAAGGGTTGAGTGTTGAAAATAGGTGGAGATGGAAGGCTTTCCACTGCTGCTCTGTAGGGAATTATCTCCTGAGCCCTGAAATAAAAGAAGGCGTCAGTTACCCATTAAGCAGAGTTAAAAAAGACAGATTTTTGTTCATTTCCATGAAACTTTGAATTGGAAATGTGATACGCTGGCAACAGTAATCCTTGTTGCTATTGAATCGGCTTGAAGTAATGTTTCATGAATTAATAACCGTATTAGGCAATCATAGCTTGTAGGTAGCTATTCTTATTCATGCATCAGCTTGTATTTTTATCGTCATCACACCTTCCTTAAGCCATATACATTATTTCAATACAGAAACTATATTTAGTACTATTATTATAGCCTCGTGAATTTTGTATTAGTATGGAACTTTGCATCAAAATTTCTGTCTTGTATCATTATTAAGTATGTTGCGACAAAATGAATTAATCATAAATTTTATCGAAAAGTGTACACGATCATTATCTAGGTATAATCACTAATCAGTTGATAATATTTTGCGAGGTGTTGGTAAAACTGGATCAATTTACTTACCTTTCTATCGGAGTAGGCACATGCTCCACAGCTTCCCGAAGTGGAAGATAGCGCGTACCAAATACATGTTCAGAAAGCCAGGTTCTGAGAATAATAATGAAGTAATAAGTCAGATATATTGAGAATTGTAATTAATATATATTAATGTAATCGATTCGATTTATCTTAAGAGGTTATTCTACAATTACTTATTTTATCCTATTATTACTTCTTGGATTTATTTAAGATATGATCATAATATTATATAGTTATGGTTAGTCTATATTGATAAGAACCAACACTACAGAACATATACAATGGATATACAATTGGTTGAAATAATTCGAGTTGCATATTTATTCCGAATATAATGATTTGACTGAGTATAAAATTAAGAGATGCTTTGGAATATTACTCAGGTATAGCGTGAAAATTTTATAACGAGCACGTGCGTTGAGGTATGATGTTAAAGAATAATTAGCTGGCAATTTTATATAATAAAGTCATTTTATTTGCGCCAGAGCTGTGAATTAATATTTTATCCTTAAAAATAAAAGAAAAATGACTACTATTGGACACATAAAATTCTAGAATTTTAAGGATTAAAAAATAAAATCGAGGAATATAATTTAAATAAGTGATAAATTATAGTTCAATTTCTGTGAATACCAGAACTGCCTGTGATTTATACCTCGCACGCCATGACCTGATGAGCTTTCATTATAGAAAGTTTTCATTAAATTCTTTTGAATCTTAAAATCATAATTTAGAATGAAATCGAAAAATAAGTTCAACCGAATATGTAAATCAAACCTAAAATATGAATATCCCTTTATTATAAGTAGGTTTATAGGTGGACTAGTCATAACTGTAATAGATTCCGCATTAGACTCACTTGTATGCCGCAGAGGTGCGGGTGGGTGCGTCCGAGTGTTCTGGCACCCTCTCCACAGCACCGCGTTGGAACTGAGGAGTGAATTCTTCTGGCGCGGACCAAAGGGGCGGGATGACCAGCGCCGCCACACAAAGCAGCGAACGCCACGGAAACATGTTCTGAAAGAAAATCAAGGATAGAAATATAAAAGTCAGTCTTCGTGAAGTCTGGAACGTCAATAACCCAGTACTCAAGAAGTACGTTTGCGGAAGACGTAATCGGTATTACGAGACCCATTTGCTTCAACAGCCGATCCGAGAATGAGCGTAAAATAAGATGATAAGTCGTTTAAAGAATTCATTTTTCACGAAAGATGCGCGATGGAAACAAGCTAAAGAGGAAGATCAAATGGTTGTTTACACCCCTAAGGCATGCAGAAAAGCAAGGTGCAGAGGATTAATGTAAATATAGACGTAGATTCAAATCGACAACTTAATAAGTCATTTTCTTCCATGGATGAGGGTCTTACGCTTTACGCAGTCTTAGTATTAATGGTGAAAGATGAATCAGAATAAATTATACGGAAATGAGATTATAGGTAAAAATTTCAGAAAAGAGAAAAGGATATTTTCTAATGGGTTACATATTGACATCTGATCCATGCTTCAAGGGATAAAAATATTTTTGTGTACGAGGCATAAATATTGTCCTACCTCAAAACAAATGTATCTAATCCAAAATTTTCTAGTTTAATATGAGAGGTGTCTGAAACATTTCCTTTTTTTATTTTACAAAAGTTGCAGGAAAATTTCGCATTCTTTCCAATATATATAAGAAAATATTTCTGCTTCTTCTTTAGGAATCATAAATTGCCTAAATTATAAGTCTTTTGAAATCTTTTTCAATAAGATATTCTGTACATTTCAACCGATAATCACTCCTGTTCCACGATGATTCAATTTTCATAATTCAATTATTCATCATAGGAATTATTAGTGGGATAACTTTGAAAAACCAAGTCCATGACCCTCGCAGACTTGGCTACGCTTTGTGTCTCTTGGACAACTTCGTGGCTATCTTAAAATGAAGCTTTCGCTCTCCCACGAACTGACCTCCATCAACATTTGGACCGAGCAGATTTGCTTTTACTGAAATCAAATCCATCCTCTTTCCATTATGAATGTTCCTGTCAACCGTTATCTTAATGTAAGTCCTAAGTGGCGATCGTTTTACAGTCCTCCTCCGCGAAAGGTAAAGAGTTGACCTTGGCAATAGCTGAAAGAGGTATCCCTCGTCCACTTGTCATTGAGCAGATCGTGACGAATGGAAGCTTTAAAGTTGGGGGCGTCTCCAACACGAAACCATCGTTAGTATTCCTCAACGTTATTTCTGCGTGAAACATTCGGACATGTTTGCCACGATCCGTCAGGCTTAACATTGTAAGGCACTCGCTGGTGCTGATTCCTTTGCTATACTTTAAAACAATTTTGGATAAAATCCACGGAGACGGCCGAGATATCGTGGAAATTGGTCTTCATAATGAAGGACAATAGATATATACTTTAAGTATAGTAGTACTTTTCCACGGTAATTTATTCGAAGATAATCAGTTTCGGCTACACACCATCATCAAATCTGAATCTGAAAAGTATATATCTATTGTCCTTCATTATAATTTTGGATAAAATAAAAGTAAATTTTCAGCGGTAACTTAGCTGCTTAAAAATCATCACTTCATCACATCATCATTCCTTTTCACGGCATTTAATCAATTTAGGATTAATTAAAAGTTGATTTTCAGCCATGTTAAAAGAATCACGCTCATCAAGTTTTCTTCAAGAGTTATATGAAAGATAAATCTTAAATGTGAAAGCTACCTATATCAACTTGTTAGAGAGATCGGAGAATTTGCAATTTTATGTTAATTTATTGATGATTGTCTTTCCGTCAGGTGATTATAATGTTCCAGTGGGAGGCGATTATTCTTTGTATCTTTGGACTTAAATTTAAACGAAAGACTTTTGACGGAAATGGTGAACTTATTTGAGTTACGTGGAAGGTCTAGGAGTATGAAATGCATCATAATGATTTCCTACTTTGCCTAATTCAAGAAAAACGATGAAAGAAAACTGAGTTAATGAAGAAAGAAATAAAGGGGAAAAATGGGAGCCTTACATCATAAGAACGGTCATGGAAACAAATTTATCCTCTTCTGAAATGAAATCTCTTCTGAAGGAAAATTTAAGGAGGTTGTAAAAAGATATAACTTTAACCCAAGACTTGGAATGAAAGTAATGTTTCACAATTCAAAAGACTCGTATGAGGATGAGGGTAGATCCGGTTGATGTTAAGTGAGTATTTTCATAGGCGAGCCATATTCAAAAATATTTGTCTGACCAGTAAAATGTATGTAGAAAGACTAAAATCATTAAATTTAATTTGTAATTTTGAATCAATGGTAATTCTTGAAAATTATTTGAGCAAATAAAAAGGATCATTTGGAGAGATAAAATAATTCAGTGATATTGCACGTTTTGTGTCAATTCTTATAGAGAATTGAGACGAATTTTTAATTTGCCCTCATTCACCTCAAACGTTGGATTATATGATGAAATATTATTTAATTAATTTTATTTGCCAACTTTTTATGATATTCTTTCGAATGCTACTTGAATACTCAAAGTTGCCACCATCGAAATTTTAGTGTCAGAATTTCATTCGTAAACACTACTCAATTTTTCTGATTCTATCGTTCTGAGTAGTCACGCGGCTTAAATTGTAACCACTATTCAAGATTAGCATTTCACGTGAAAAGAATGAAGAGATAATGTAATATGTGATGATTCTCGGAGACTTTTGAGGAAAAGAGCCGCCAAAAATTTTGCAATTGGCATGAGCTTTCAACTTTCTTGGCGCATCGTCGCCTTGACACTCATTTTATGGGCATGGATCTTCGCCGACGCCTGTCGGAATGTGACGGAGGGACGAGGTCTCTGGACAACCTCCTGTTGTGAACTGAGTGAATTATTTACTTGGAGCGGAAGAAATGAACTGAAGCAGGAAAACAAAACCGTAACTTACATTCTTCGATTTGGTGTGCTCCATGTATAAATATCCTTAGAAAAAAATTGTCGTCTTCATACAGATTATTAGAGAATTGCGTTGGAAAATTGCGAAAACGCACGCATGCAATAGAATCTCGATGTTTTTAGAGAAATTTCTAAATAAGAAATATTTCCAGGAAAAGTATGATCACTTAGAAAATTCTAAATTATTTTTATACAGAAAGCATTACTAAAAGAATCTTTATCCTAAAAATACCTTATCATTCTTGCGTGAATGCAAGGTAATCAGCTATGCATGGAATGAGCATTTAAATAATTTCCTAATCAAAAATAAACAAAAAATATTAATAAAATAATTTCTTCAATTCTATCAGTTTCGTATAATTTTCGAGATAATCATCTTTGAAGTTTAAAATAATACGTATAGTTTTCTATTTATTCATCTGTTTCTCATGGAAATCTACCTTTACGGGTGACGTTAACTCTGAGAAAAAGAAAGATACCCATTCAGGGTATAAGATTATAGAAAGAGATTCATGTCGTTGATTATCAGTTTTCGTTTCTTATTATAATTTTTATGTTATATTTTAGTAATTTTTGGGAGTTCACATGTTTTTGGTAAATTGAAGAAGATTCAAACGCATGAAGATTAGGAACCTATGATAAAAATATTTGAATGTTGAGATTTGTAACTTCACACAGATTCGATAAAGGCAAATTTTTAGCGTTATATATTCCAAACTTATATATTTTTATAATATATGTGCCCTTAAAATTACGTATTCAATTTCGATTTATATAATATCAGATATGATTCTAAACATCTCAGTTATTTTGTGCAACATAAAGTAATTCGCACTTTCTTAAATCAAGATTAATGTTGATCAGCGACGTATAAAATAATGATGTCATTTTAAAATGTAAATTAAACTTTTGTAATAAAAATATCTGTCCATGCGGTATAGGGGCATATTTCCAGAAAATGGAAGCTGGAAGCATTTCAACAGAACATTCGCTTAAAATATTTTTGAGCTTGCATAATGAAATGATAATTATCATTATATGTGTACCCTTTGCGACGAAATTCTATTCATCGCGATGATGTCACAGCAGAATATGATCTAACAATACTTCGTCATCGAATATTTACAAGATTATTCATCTTGCCATTTAGAGACAGGACAGGCATTCGTCTCATTGTTTCGTCTCTCCCGATCGATTTTCTATAAATATCCGTCATAATTCGAACCAGAGGAGAATGCTAAATCCCGCAAATCCAGGCCACCAACCGCGAAACGCGGTCTCCCGTCCGGCGAAACAAAAGTGAAACCTATTTACGTCGCTAATTCTTCTGTGCGTCATCCAGACCTCATGGAGTGCCCTTGAGTTGAGACAAAAGATGACCAGCCTTTTAAAATCGAAGGGGAGGATCGGGAGTTGTTAAGTCTGAGGAACGTCTCCCTCATTCTCCTTCGCTCCCCTGAATACTTAACGGGATGCGATTCCCATTATTCCGGATCCCTCCTTGCCTTATCAAACCCTTTCATCTCAAGCGGCTGTTCCTTAACACCTTTACCCCTCCCGCAGTCCACATGAGCAGCTAAAAAGGATCGGGAATGACGTCATATCCTCCGAGACTGTGATATCACTCGCCGGAGAGGGAAAATCCTCATAAAGTGCCACTGGATTGCGACGCATGCTTTACTTACTGATCCATTCGTTCGTGAGAGAGATAAAATGGTTCTGACTCATGAAAATTCTGAAAAGAATTGGTCTCTGAAGTTATATTCACGACTGATATATCATTGCGTCATTAATCAGAGCATTAAGCTTTTCCTGAATGAGAACTAACCAAGAATATTTTCGTGGAGAAGGAAAGTAAGGGCAGTGTTGTGAGTTTTGATGTTTAAATAAATCCGATGATATGCCCGATATATGATATATATTCAACCGAGTCAAAACAGCTAGGAAAAGTAAATGAGTATTGAGGATTTCCGAGTCACACTTAATGGTAAAATTGTCTTATTGGCTTCAAAATAGCTTGAACTTTTAACGATATATTTAATAGACAAGAAGGTTTGAAGTTTTCGTTCCGAAGCTTTACATTCGCAACAATGATGTGAAAAGACAGATCTTTTTTAATGCATCGGAATCACTTTGATTAAGGATACTTACCGTTTTTTTCAAGAACGGAAATTGGCAATTGGCATGAACTTCAGTGTTTGTTCTATTTGTATCTAGTTTTGAAGATATGAAAGTAATTAGAAAAAAATTGAATGATTTTATCCATGAAGCTTAAAAGCTGAAAGAAAACGTTTGACTATAATGCTAAAATATATACAGCGATATATACTCTAGCTTTATGGGTCACCAGAAATAAGCTCAATATGACACTAAGGTACGATATGAATTGTTTACTAAATAAATTTATCAAGTCAATTTTCTACTTTGCTGTTGCCATTCGGCAAAATCAAAGGCGATAAAATGAATCTTATGACATAGTGGGTATCAGTAAACTCGAAATATTTCTAAAGTATATCTGAAACTAGTTTTCACTGAACCGTTTAATCTTGGATACTTGCCGACAAAATTTTTCGTTGAGAGTTGAACATCTTTAAATGATTTTTTTCATAAAAGATTATGTTGCAGACTTAAGGGTGAAAGTCGAGGTTCTGGTGGATGATTTATAAAAAGAAATTTAGAAGTAATTAAATGCATTAGCAAAAATTCAAAGGAAACAGTTCGATAACTATGGATAGATTAGGGATTGCAAAACGAGAGCGGAATCATGGACGGAGTCCCAAAGGCTGTAACTCTAACTATTCTTCTCACTGGGGAAGAAACTTCTGGCGAGCAGAAAAAGTATACAAGGAGTAAGAAAAGAAGGTGGTATTTCCGCTGGTTGAAAATCACGAATTCCCGGTTTCTTTTTTCAGGTTTTTTACCGAAGGTATTAAGATAATCCATTTTTAAATGCTGTTTTTGAAAATCAAGTTTCCTTGTGAGAGGCAACAGACTTTTTATTAAGTGCAACCTAAAATGTCTATTTCTCATTTTTATCTATTTTCAGACGCACTTAATCTTCACCTTCACCCATTTTTACTTTTAATACGTTCAAATCTTTTATTTAAACTTTGGATTTTAATTTAATCCATTTAAAGAGCTATGTGTTCTCGTGGACGCTTCTTTCTTTTCCTCTGAATTAAGCAATCAGCCGTTGCCATTTTAATTAAAATCGATATTATATAATTTTGTTATCTTGATGGTCTTTACTGATATTTTTCGAGATAGTAGCTTCGAAGCTTTCGGGAGAATGTTCCACTGCGATTAACGATGAGTATTAGCCCACGTTAGTTAGAATAAAGTGAATTTCATAATTCACTTTGGTCTTGTAGCTCAAGAAATTATAAGACGCTTGATTTATGCGGATGTAATAAGGTGGTTGAAGATATATTTAACTATTTTGTGAATAACGCGGCGTATCTCGTGAGACGGGAACGCCCAGACCTGCCTGAAAGGATTAATTACTCAATTACTGCAGTTAAGACTGAAGAGATAATGAGCCAGAACGAGAAAGGACGCCGATCGCAGACTTACAACAGAGCATGACCGATTGGATTTGTTTCCTCTTTTTTGGAGTGGTTTTCCGTTCGATTGAACATCTGGTCGAGACTGAGTGGGAATTTTATCCGAATCATTAGCGATTAAGCGAATCCTTTAGTTTGCGAGCAATAATCAATCGAGTGTGATCAATGAGTTCTTCCATCGGAAGATAATTGCAGGTAAATGAATCATTTGAAATCAATATATTCATGGCAACCTATTGGCAGAACCGATATTAATTGAATTTAACGGTAATTCGAATGTTAATTACGGCATAATTTAGAGATAAATTAAACACAAGTAGAAATATCATTTTAATGTCAGATTAAATGTCTTATTTCACTATCAAAATACAATATCCCTATTCCTTTTTCAATTACGAACACGAATTGAAAAAGATTGAAATAACAACTTTCCCTATAAATTGAACGATATTTTCCCCATACTTGAATTTCTTTTATTTAATGTAAATTTCTCTTTTTACGCATGAATAACTAATGAAATTATTGATATTTTCGATATATATTAATGAAATTAAAATTAAATAAAAAATTGAATAACGAATTAAATGGTAAAATGCAGCTTCGTTTGTTTCAAATGAAATGAAAAGTTGGATTTAATAAATTTTGTAATGTGATAGGTTAAATAGTTATTCTTGACATGAGAGGGCATTAAGTACTGTAAATTTGACTTTAGGTTAAACTGAAATTATATTGGCCTCATGTAAGGTATAAGTTGTATGTACATATATTTTATTGTTTAAGAGTTGATGCGAATGGAATGAGGTTGCCAACTGATATTTGTCATGCACCAGTAAGATTTTAAATAAATGAATAATAGGCTTCTCTGAAAAGCCGGAAGATCATAAAGTTCGCAGGGAATAAAAATTTTACTTCATTTGGCACTAACATATTATAAAAAACTTCCTCAACGGTATTTCCTGTTTGCAATCTACCGTGTCGAAATTTTTTTTTCTAAAACGAATGAGGAAAGAATACTGGAAGCGTGCTCTGCTTGATATTATAAGTTATTCAAACGCAGCATCGTACTCCTGTCCATCGCGTGATTTGCAATCTATGAATGACCATTTTAGAACGATATTAGTAGGCTTCATTCGAAATTTGTTTGCAGTTCATATTCAGATGATATACTTACAGCCAAAAGTGTCAAAAAATTCACAAGGTATTATTATATATTTTGGCTATTAATCAATAAATAAAAAATATTAACCCCTCATATTTTTATTAACAAGTGGTTGCGATTATTGAAAGAAAAATTGTAAGAATGTCTTAAGAAGTAACTAATGAATAAGTCCTTCGATGAGGGAATGTTTTGAAAATGTTTGTTAAAAAGACGAGGATAACTATCAACTATAATTGATCGGGCACACATTGAGAAATGGAGGAAGAAGTTAGATTATAAGAAGCAAGTAATGGTTAGTATTAACGTTAGTAGGATGATTTTGCTGGGGGTGAGGAAGGTTTTGAGAACTGCGATTTATCCCCGGAAAGTGCACTCATGATGGTTTTCTAGAGAAGCTTCATGTGAGAAGGAAGAAATGCAGAAGTGTTTATTTATTCACGCGGAATGATAGAGATGAATATCACTTTACCGTTACAAAGTGCGCTGCAAAGTAATCAGATATGCATGGGAGATTTTGAGCATTTCTCCGAGGAATTCCAAATGCAAAAGCAAGCGGTTTCTTTACGATTTCCTAAAATCGTGATAAAATTTTACTCATTTTCTCCTTATGGTGAGAACAGGTGACGGAGACTAAGCTTTTCACATATTTCTCCATAAATTCCGTTAGTGCTTAAATGTAACGAAATTTGGCTAAAATCAGAACAAAATATATACTCTCTAATGTTTGTTTTTGTTCAACCATAAGTGTTTCCATGAAAACATTTCATTGTGTACAACTGATTATTTATTTTCGATAGATTTTACCGCCAAAATGTAATCTACAGAAGAGAAACAGCATGACAGAGTTCAATAACAAAACATCAACGTGATAGGTTGTTTACATTCCGACGAATTTGAATGAATTAAGAATCGGCCAGCGACAGGAATATCTCCATTCCATATTTACCATCTAATATGCATGTGAGTCCTTTTCCGTGAGTCTCCGCCCACTATGTCATTGTTCTTCTCAAAGACGAGGAGGAAACGCATCCCTCATCCTTCAGTCCCTACCGTCGACCCTTGTTCCTCTTCGTCACGAGTACAATCATCGGATGCTCCACAAGGCGCATGCGTGACGGCTCCCACTCGTGACTCATGCGCGGGACACTCACTCCGCGTGTGTGGGAAAGGACCGAGGAATATTTTCCTCTAATTTTCGACTTCCTTCCTAATTCCGAACTCCTTATTGGCCATTTCGTATCGCCGATCGTGAACCAGAGTTGGCACATTCGAGGTGTTACCCTCCCAGGAGGTTCGTGAAATATCACATAAGTATTCGATGTCTCACGTTTATTTACCTACACTCCTCAATGGTCATGAGGAGGACAGTTTTGGATTGACGTTCAAATCGTCTCTTATGAACGATACGCTAAAATTTTAATCATTACCATTAATGATCAAATAATATACTGATAGTAAATGCGTACGAATGGATGAGTTTTACTTATGTATCTGTCAGAATTTGTAAAGGTTATTGGATTAATCACATTTTTAGTGTAATTTTCAAGGACTCATTCTTTCACCAAATTTATTTTTCTTCGCTTAATCACCCACTGTCTAATACCCTAGCGAGATCGATCTTTAACAAATTGAAGAAGATATAGATATTTTTCGCTTTCTCTAAACTGAAATATTAAAATTGGAGAATGTTACTTTCTGATATTATTATCGCATGAAAAATACGAGTCCAATAAATAGATGGCATATTGATATAATATCTTGAATTCCCTTCTATTTGATTATATTTTATTTTAACGAGCAGTTATATCATGAAATTTACCTTTTCTTGTTCTTCTTGAGTATTCTAAATAATAAATCGGTTCCTTTACTTGCCTATCACGTTTTGTCGACAAGAATCCACAAATAATAGAGGATCAAAGAAAAGCACGTTTCATCCAACAGTTTTCTTCCTTCTTTTTAGACATTTCTAATTTTAATTATGAACTGAACTGATGCATATCGGTACACGTTCATATTTATCCTCCATTTTCTAATCATATCTTAGCAATTTTGTCTGATTCTTTCGCAATGCATTGAATCAGCAGCCCTGTTAGAAAATATATCCTTGTTTGATTAGGTTTTATTTGGCGTTAGTGCTTGCTTTATTTAGATGAGAGCTGAAGTCAATTTTGAAAAAGAGTTAGGTCCACAATCGATTTTAATTTGAGATTACATATGAAATGAGAGTTGGAATCATTATTTTCTTCTATTGAGGTTCATACAGCGATCGACGACCAAAGTAATAATATTGATATCTCTATATCTAAGTCTAAAATTTATCAGATGTATGTTTACTTATCCAAGAATCATCGTATTTAAGACATGAAAGAGAGTGAACTGATGACAGCAACAAATCTTTATCAAATCAAACTAACTTCAACACGCAATGAAAAGAATGTCACATTTTTTTTAATCGCGGTCATATCATTCGTTTTCTTTGTGAGCGGTGGCAACATAATGACCATGGAGTCATTTGCAGAAATTTCTGCGGGTTCATCGTTCGGAAGAGGAATAAAAAGTCGCTCGTAGTAGTAGCTCCGATGGCCCAATGACAAAAGAAAAAGTCACTCGAGGTTAACGCTCCTCCGTGGCATCACATCTCGGTTTTTCTTGAAGAGCGCCAACGCGGAACAGTCGCCGCTGGAGTTCTCGACAATCTGATGAAGAAAAAAACTGCATTCGCACGGTCGCCGAATGTGTCGGAAAAAAAGGACGAACCACGAAACCCCATCGTCATGCTCACGAAGACGGAAGGGCTGGGCAAGGTTTCAACGGAATCCCAAAAAGAATTCGCATCGGAAATTTGCACATTCAATCTTCGGAAAGAGTTTCGACCACTCACACTGCTTGGGCAGTCCTAAAAGTAAACCGGTGCTATTTTTATTTCCTTCGTTCTCTTCTGTTACTAAAGGTATTCCGATGTTCAACAGTGATGATTTGGTTTTTAACAACACACAATTATATCTATACACAATTATATTTATTTCATAGAACGCTTTGCACGATATAAGTATGAAATGAACAAGAAAAAGTCCAAATCTTTTACACTGCTACTGATCCTCGTACCAAAATATTTCAGTTTATGATCTACCAAAGATATCGAAAAAAATATAAAAAAATATTGTATTCCTATTGAAATGGGAATTAATAGCCGTCTTTTCTGCAATCCTACACCTTGCTGGAGCAATAAAATAAATCAGAAAAATTCTAGAGATGATTGCCAATTATAATTTGCATTAAATCCAATCAGCGTTTATTCATCTTTAAACTCTCCTCGCTCATTTCATATTTCATAAATAGAGCATTCAAATTAATGGATGATTAATCCAAATCATACTTTACATCATGAAACAAGTAAAGTTAAGATATTTTTCGGAGGCATATAACTTGTTTTTGATTTTCTTGGAACCTGATGTATCGAGATAAGTTTCTATGAAAGACCCCTGGTAAAAAATTTTTAGTATCAGTGTTGGAGAGGATGTCGCAAATTACTATTGTTTTTCCTTAAGAGCTAACAGACTACTTAGCAGATCTACTTCCTGGTAACATATGTACCGTTACGGTTGAACAGACTCCCACGCCTAAAAATATCGTCCACTCCCTTGAAACTCTTCATATTCCCGCCACTATACTTGCCCTCTGTTATCTCGTCTCCCATCATATCTTTCCGACCTCACGTTCTACGGATAACTGACACCACAACAGATCTTGGTGATAAGCCGTCGCGGATGATCGCATTACTTTTAACAGTGGTACGTACTTTTCAAACCCTTCCTCATACTTTAGTTTGAATTCATGGGTACAGACAAATACGGTCCATATTCTGATTCTAAAAGTGTTTCCTTTTCAATTTTTCTCTTATATTAGAACAAATGTTAAAAGAACTAATTGAAATCAAGGTTTATCTCTTGTACCTGGAGTAGAAATTATGCTTAATCAACCGGAGTTTTTCATCTACTATTCTTTAAGTCCTCCGTCCTCGAGTACTCCACGTATAATTTTTCATTTGTTGATCTCGAAAAATTCTCCGCCTTGCTTCATATCAATGATAAAGCCATTTGTCTCACAACAAATACAAAGGATTTCGTACTTCTTCTACAGGAAATATTATTTAAATGACTGGCTCTCTGATGATAGCGATCAGTCACCGAAATTGATTGTTGGAATAAAATGTTCCTGTAGATGTAGTGCAATGTTCTTTTTATTTTTTGTGACGATGAACCTCTGGAACATCAAGGCCCAACAGATTGTATTCACCTGTCTTATTTGTGTCACATTTTAGTTCCATGAAACGATTCCATGACTCGCCTGATTGTGTTTTATAACAATATTGTTTCAGTGTTTTCTGAGTAAGAATTATCTGAATTTGGACGAATGCTAAATATATTTGCCTGAATGCTAAATATTTTATATTTTCTCAACTGCGGCCTTTTGATTTAGATGCCGAAGATTTCTAAACTGAGCAGGACAGATAATAATAGGCATGTGTTAGAAAAATAGTGTGTGTAAGAATGAAGGAGAAATAGGAGAAAAACTTTAGAGAGGTTATCGATAGTTAAAAATCAATCGAAGTATGATAATATTATCAAAGGCAAATAACGTAAAAGAGTTATGTAATTACGAGAGACGTGGATTACAAAAGCTTTGAGAGGAGATTGAGAAAATCAACGAAGTTTTATAGATAACTTGAGATGTGTATTATAATTTATTCAACTCAGCTCAACACTTCACTAAAATAAAATAAGCTCATGAGACACCTTCTAAAAAAATCGCAGCTAAAGATAGGACAAAGGTCCACTCATTCTAAAACCATCGACGGGAATAGCCCATTGAATTTTTTCCGCATTCTCACGAATTCGAAGGGATCCGAAAGAATCGCCACGATTTGCATGCTTTCCCTTTCCCTCGATGTTCCAATAAAAAAATTCGTCGACGTGTGACGCTATTCGCGACAGTCCCTCCATTATTTACGATCCCCTCTCCTCTTATTTGCCGGCAGAGACGCCTTGCGCGTGGAAATCGCTACAATAGTCGATGGAGCGTGACCGCAATCCATCCTGAGATTGACCCCAACCTTGGGAGAGATGTCACGCAAACTAAAGGGGAGATCTCTAGGTCCTCTCATCGGAATTCTTAGCTTCTTTCTCCGGCGAACGCACGACGACATACCCGGCAATCGTGTCCGCAGTCATGGACAACAGCAGTGGTCAGGAAGGTGCGCACCGCTCGATTCCGAGTATCCTCTGTTCATTTTCGTTCTGATATCGCTTTCTCTCCTCGTACGTCTCCGAGAATGGCGATTAGATAATCGCCGAGATACCCATTCACCAGAGAAATATTGGTGCCAAACTTGGGTGAATTCGCACGCCTGCCATGGAAAACGAAAGAAGACATCTTTGATACGTCTGCGAGAGGACATGGACAATCGCTCCATCGGATGTCCTTGTAAAACTTAAAATCATTTATGTTTCAGGGTGTCGGTGATATTTATCGACATTGTCGTCTTTGCCTAATTTTGTGAAAATAATATTTGAAATAAAAAGTGAAAGTCCTTAGTGAAAGAGGTGTAGAGTAATGCAGTGATGATTCTGACCATTATTTAACAAAAATGTAGCTTAAATCCCAAAACGCCAAAATTCACCACTCAGATTTATCTTGGAAACGTATGCATCAGTATTTGATTTAACCTAAGGACATATACCATCATCTTTTGTTTGGAAATTATGAGCGGTTTTCCTTCACAACTATACTATAGTCAACAGAGAAACACCAGTCCATAGATATGTTTTTTGTTTCAGAGGTAGAGATCGACCTTCCCCACACTAATGATAACCTACCTTGGAAGTTGGAACCAAATATTTTGGTATTTCTGTGAACCAAGTAGGTATCAAAATGCATTTCTTAATAGCTCAAAATATACACCGGTCTTGCGTTTAAAACTATATAGCTAACACATAAGTTGCAATTTCTTATTTCAGTATTTCGATCCTGAGGAACATATCATGAAGCTTAATTTTAAAATGTGCAAATAAATTGTATTATGAATAAGAAAAAATCTCTGTAGATTATAATTAATTTTCGCAAGTTTTATATTTACTGATTATGAATATTTTCCGAGGGGATGGAAAGGATAACGAGAAAGACATAAAATAGATCACAGAAGGATTTAAGGGTTTTCAGATACGAAAGCTTTCGAATTAATTTAAAAAATCGAGCACCATAACCTCTTTTGCATGTAGTTGTTCGTGAAGTAAGCTAGACTTTAAGTAATGAAACGACTTTTTCAAAAATGCTAAATAGTATGCAAATCATAAATGGATACACAATTCCTCATTTAGATCGAAGGAATTATTTCAATTCTAGAAATGCAGCATTCTAATTGTAATTTTTTTCTAAATTTTACAAATAGGGCTAAGGCCTTCCTTGTGTCTTTGCTTACTCAGTATCACTTTTTGATCATCATGAATAGTGATTTCTGCAAATATTGATTATTTATCCATTATTAGGATTTGCGACTTCGTTACTTTGCCCCTTCGATTTTCCAAAAATATTTAGAAACTCTGTCCATTGTCTCATGCATTTTTCAATAAAATCACATTAAATTTCCAGATACTTATCGTGTCCCCACCAGAAATCGAACCCGGGAGGTCTTTCAGTCGAACGCCCTCCCACTTGGCTATCGGAGGCCCCTAGTAACCTTTGATACCACGTAAATAACGCTTCAATCACTTTAACCTTCATTTGCGTCAATACTTGTGAAAATATCGATATTTCAAATCACCGATTTGATCTCAAGAGCATTCATTTCTCGCCGTTGTACTGCTGTTAAAGAAAATACTTATTCGTGCCTTTTAAAATATTTTATTTCCCGTCATCCATTTAGCAATTATTTACGTCCTATGAGCCCGTTCGATTAGTTTCACCACAAAGAAGAATTTATTGGCCATAGTTTATTATTTTTATCCTATCTAAATATTTTCCTTTATTTCAGTATCCTTGGTTACATGAGAAATAGCTCATAAAATCTTGGGGAGTAACAAGGTTAAGTCCAAGGCCGCCACGCCCATGTTGAATGACATATCTTTTACGTTTCAGATTTACTACTAATTCAATTGCATCGATTTAATATCATCGATAAAAGGATTTCCATCATAAAATTCCTACTCATGGATTTCTGTTAATGAAATTTCAATCATTCAAGCATTTCTCTAATACGACTCAGACCAGCAGAGGGAAGAAAAAATCAGACGTAATGTACGCCGACAAGCAGAAAACAAAAATTGCAAAAGTGTTTCCTCTAGCGGTAAAAAGAAGTTCAAAAAATTTTTAAAACCGCTTTTAAAGAGAAAAAGAAACGGGAGGGAGGTAAAGCATCCGTGGAAATCGAGTGTTGGGCACCTGCTGAAGGATGGTGGGATGACGAGTGGGCTGAGCGGGTACTAAGATCTGCTGGAAAGGGGGTGGTTAGTCTCTTGAGAGGAGCTTTTATTTGCTCCGTATATCTCGTGGAGAGATGTTTCCCCAACCCTTTCTCTCCCAGCAACCTCCCCTTCCAGTCCGGCAGGGGACCGGTTCTATCCCCGCTTCCGAGGGCGTCTTCGCCGTGGTGTGAGGCAAGGGTCGGCGAGATGATGAGACTCGGAAGATAGAGAGGGATGATGGCAGAGAGGACGGCTATTATGGAAGGGGATAGGAGGAAAAAAATACGTGCAGGATGGATGGAGTTTTAAGAGGGTTGTTGGATAACGACCGTGAAAGAGATAACTTCGGTGGGAGTGGCATCGATGTCAATAGGAACTACATAACTATCAAAAAGGGATGCTCGGATCACCTGAGATATAAAAACGGTCTTTTTGAGCCTAATTAATACGGGAGTTGTGTAGGAGGGCGAAGGAAGACGAGCAGGAGTCAGGAGAGGTTGAAGCGGAAAGAATTCCTTCGTCTCACTCAGTGCATCACCCTTCGGGAAAGAAGTGGTAGCATCGGAAGAATGACGTCGAAGCACGTATCCCCTAGAAAGGATGCCGACCGATAAGGACAGGAGTAGGAGCCGTGTTTACGGGAGCCACTCGAAGACATGTGGCTCTTCGGTCACGAGCCTATAGACACTCGGTACAATGGACGCTGAAGTATTTTCCAAGAAAGTCCGCTACATAAATTTTTATTGCTCGTATATAAGGCACTATCGGTCAATTTGACCATCTGATTGAAATTTTGCAAGCATTTAGGTAATCTCGTAAACTAAACCAAAGGAAATTTACCACCGACATCTGTTGCCTTAGCTCATGGGAGCCGAATAAGAATTTTAATTCTGATGTGTTTAAAATTAATACTGCAACTTTATATGTTTAATTAAGTAATTAAGGATTCTAAATGTGTGATTAGCTAGATTCAAAGTGAATAGCAACAGATATGACAACTTAATTTATGATCAACTTTCATATAATAATTACTTGTAGATTATTCCAAAATAAAATACATTTGTTTAAAAATTATATAAAATTCTTCAATTACATTATTAGGTATTAATTTATCCTAAATTTAAGATCAAAAAGCGATGATCCTGAGATTATGGATTAGATATTTTCTTGCTTCGGAATAATAAAATTAAATACTAGTCCACAATCTATACTCTAGATATTTCAGTGATTCGTAAATATTGTGATTTCAATATCAGAATCGTTATGCACGAAGAGTTAACGGCACTTTAAGGAGTAAAGAGGAAGCTCGAATAATATTGTGTTGGTGTCGGAAATATTCGTCACAAAAACTCAGGATAATGATTCTCACTTCCGCAAATCATTTCCAAGGCGAGGTGTCAGTCTGTCACGTTGAAGTTCCCGACCTCCAGGATACCTTTCAATCATAGACAGCGATTACCCGGGGACTTGTGAACAATCACACAAGCAACTACATTCGTGTAACATGCAGCGATTTTTTAAATTATATACAACATGTAACTGGTTCCCGGCTAAAATATCTACGCTAACTCCCATCTCGGAGTAAATCGCTCATAAAATCATGTTAAAGGATCTGTTAACAGATAAGAGAACAATGGAGGATTCTCCAACGCTTGGATATGGTAAGATTGAAAATTGGGGGTAATTCACGTAACTCGTTCAAAAGGAACGACTGAGGAAACGTTGGAGACTTCAACGCCCGAGATTGCTCCGAGTATGTTAGCGTCGCTTGGAAAATTTACCGTGGCCACGATCGTTGACAGGCACCATTAAGCTCAGAGTATACGAGGGCACGGACGTCCTCGCAGCAATCGGAACGAAAAGCAGACTGCTAAACGCCTTTGTTTATCTACTTGACGACGCCCTAACATGCATCCGCGCACTACGAAATTTTCTCCTCGGACATAAAAGTCACTCACCTTTATTAAAAGGGGTCTTTCCACCGATAGCTTTGTTGTTCTCCCTCCTCGAAAGACACTAAATCCAGGCCTTCCTCACGGAAAGCGATTCGTGGCCACCCACTCACAGATCAACCATGGCAGTGTGGAAGAAGGAAGGAAGACCGGCAGGAGAGGACGTCGCGTTAACGGTTCAAAAGTCACTTCCCCCGCGCTCACACCCTACGAACAAAGCACGCACACCACTGAGAACTCTTAGGCACGCGATAGTCTTCCTCTCTTCGGAGGAAGGGACTGTGCAATTCGACTGAGCCCCTCCGCGGCACCACCTCTCCCTTTTTATAAGAGATGGAGTCCAAGAGGGGTTCGCGTGGTGGGGGTGGAAGGATAAAAAGGGGTATGGGTGCGACAATTGACACTCGAAAATCTTCTTCTCTCCTCCCGGTACCCCTCGTGGTGGCGTTGCTGCTGCCTGACCTTGAACTCTTACTGGAGGCTGCTACCGACGGCACCGCCCAGCCAATGAGAGCGGCCGCTGGAGAGACGTTGCGGCCTCATTCGAAATCGGCGGTCAAGAAGGTTGGAGAATCGCGGAGCAAAAAAAGGGAACGTGAAGATGATGGAGTGAGGGAGAGAGGAGAGCTTGGAACCAGCGGTGGAATCCGAAAGCGAATTCGCGTTGGTGTTGGATCTATTCCCTGAGAGGAACTAACGAATTGGGCGAAACGGAGCGATTTATTCTACTCGCCTACGATTTTGCCTCGAGAATAATCGTGATCTGGGGAATTTACTTTCATTTACAATTTAATGACCCGAAAGGAAGATTTTTCTTGGAACAAAAAAAAAGTGCCTTCCCAGCAAGTTCTGCTGGTCAAGTGGGTTTTCTTGGAAGTGTTTTCGCGGCGATTCAAGATAGAAAAGAAGAAAAGAGAAGAAGATACTAAATTTGTTTTTATACTTTTGAATGATAATATAGCTAGTCTCAGGTAAAATGTACATTCTGGTGTCCAGGTTATTGAAGTTTAAATTTCAAAGTTAGAGATAAACAAATTAATGGATATTTTTACAAAGAAATAACTTAAGAATAAACTTGGCACTCAGAATGAAAATTCGAAGAGTTACCACATGCTTCTCTTCAGATTGTGTATGCAATATACATCCAAAGGGGCATGTAACAAAAGAAGTCAATTCAGATTTTAATATAAAAGCATTCTTTTGGAAAAATCTAAGTTAATATGAATTATGATGTAAATTATTGTTGTTTGATACTAATATTTTAATAGAAAAAATTCTTTGAAAATTGCTTCAAATTTGTTCTAATATCATTCTGATTATCTTCACTTTTGTAAAAATCATCTCATATGCTAATTGTTGCAGAGTTTTATATTGACACTAGCTTGTTTACAATTTATTAGTTCTCATATAATGCAATGAAATTACACCTCAAGAATCATTTCGAATCGATTCGCTAACTGATTAAGTTATTTATGATACAAGTAAAAGTTCTACTAATTATAGTTGAAGGTATTATTCTTTTTGATGTTGAAGATGGAGAGTGAGAATTTAATAATTTTACATACAACTTCTTAAAACTATACCAAATGAATAGTTATATACAAATAAAATAATTTTCCTAATAAATCTTTGAGATTGAATGATGTTAAACTGAAGACATATATCAGTATCATGTAATATGTCATCTGATGAGTGGTAGAAGCGTCCATCTGTATTATGCTCATAATACAGATTGTATTATGAGCATAATACAATCTGTATTATGCTCATAATCAGTATAATATATTTAAAAAATATTCATCCGTTTGAACAGAATATCCATTTTTTTCAGTCCTCCAAAAATCTCCTAAAGTATCATGTTGATCGTCATTTTCGATTATTTTGAAGATGACTTCCTGAACTTATTTCTAGTAACAATATTTTTTAAGTCTCAAAGTTTACAAAAATTTTACTTTGGAAAAATTTAGAAAAATTTTTTTAGGTTGCTAAAATTTCTTGATTATGACTCAAAACCAATTTTACAGCTCATAAAAATTTCCCAAGTAGTTTTAGTACTGATTGAGACTGGGTAGCGGAGCTCTTTTTAATTAATTTAAAATATTTTTGAGACGTGAACCCAGAAAATTGACCTAAAATTGGCTTTCCGTAAGCAAAGAAGACTATATACAAGTAAATCATACATTATGGAAGCTACATATATTCCTTTCAAAGTTCTTACATTTATATTTAATAGATGGTATTACTCAACGAATTTATTTGCTCTTGTCAAAACTCTGATATAAAAGGTTAACCGGAAAGTAGAGGCAAGTTAGTTCAAAGCGTATTAGATATGACTGCATTCATATAAAGAGTCGTAATACTTATTTAGAAATCGCAACGAATAATAGGGAAAAATTTATGAAGATGTTGCTAAGTTGATCAAACAGGGTAATTAATTAAGTACTATTGAGACTGGCTAGAAGATTAGCTTTTATAGTTACGTTCTTAATTGCTATTTGATTGTCGTTTGATAATCCAGCATGGGTTTTCAACATCTAGCGAGCGATCAGAAAGATACACTAAATATATTTTCGTGTAATTAGTTAATGAATAAATCATGATAAGAAAGTACGGAGTGTTTAATGAAAAGAAAAACAGAAATAGGAAAAACTAAATTTACTAAAGGGTAAACAAAATGTTCAAAATAAATAGAAGAGTAACTTTCTTATATTCCACTCAGAGGAACTTAAACATAAACAATAATAATGTATCCAAATAGCACAGGTCTCATCATGAGGTGAGTTTTAAATAATGGTGTTCAGGGGTAGCATAAAAAATTTCAATGGGCGGGTGTTACTGTAGGGTCGTAGCATTGGCACCTCTTATTAATTTGAAATTAACAAAGCTTAATGGCTTATGATGAGCATAGAGAAATGTACGCTTAAATTTATTCACACTTATCTTTTACTTTAGCAAGGAGCATGCGCTATCTATTTAATAGTATTAATCACACAAGAATAGATTCCATTGAAAGAATACAGAGATCAATCAGCTATCGCATAAATGGCTAGGAATCACGAATCCAAAATATGGTTTACGTATACATCGAATTCTTTTAGCACTATTACCTCTGAATCTAGTTGGAAATAATATTTTTGAACTGCCTGTTTCTACGAGCATTGAGATCACCCCATTCCAAATTAATTCTCACATACGACTCTATCATCTTCAATGGTAGGTGACTTCACCGTCAAAACGAGACATTTCCTGTGAATCAGGTACCAATACAATGCTGGAGGAGCAGCTCACTATGAGTGGACCTCGGTCAACGACACCTGTCAAACTTCCCGTTCTAAATCCTCCTTGGTTACAGTTCCTAATCTAACACCTCATCTGCCCTTTCGCTGAATTCCCTCTACCTGAGGCCTCCCGCAATCTCTCCCCGCCTCACTCCGCGGAGGGACAGCCAAAAAGACGTCTTCTGCCGCGCGACCTTGAGCAGCGATGCAACCACGCCCAGCCGCTCCCTCAATCCCCCACCTAACATCTCATCTCCATCCTCACCTACCAAACGCTAATCCCATATCCTTCCAATTCGCTCCTAACGACGCAGCGGCACTTCATTTCAATTTCGCATTGTTTTGAGAGAGTCGGAAGAAGCGTTAGCGCGGAAAACGTGCGGAAAAAACGTCGGAGACTGTTACTCGCTTCGATCATCTCTAATGCGCGAAATGGTTCTCTTGACGCATCACCGAAGACGGGTGGCGTAATTTTGTTTGTCTCGATTCCGGTACGAAGGTGCGGTAAATCTCAGCTGAAGGAATAACACGTCAAAATGGCAACAAAAATGTTGTGTTTATACTTGTTTGGGAGTTATTTCCAAATTTTGCTTCCAGCAGATGTAGAATTGATATAACTGGTCTGACGGAAGGAAAAATATCCTGCGTGAATCCAGAAATCACGGAAAATTTTAGTATATTTGCAAATTATGAGGAATTCTATGCGAATACATTTTGTGATGTTGCAGTAAAATGTCCATGTTTACTCATCCTCTATCCATCGGCGATTTTTTAATTATCAGAACTTATAATTTGTGATAGGCATTTCTTAATGAAAATCATTTCGAAACGTCATTATAAACATCATTAAATAATACTTATAAGAGTAATAAGTATAGTATAAATAATACGTATAAGAGTATAATCTTTATCCTAATGTTTGACTGGATTCAAAATCCCTGAGGATTGGAGGAATATTCTTACAATAATTAAATCGGCAAAGAAGATGCGTGAGTAATAGGAGGACGCTATGAATCCAAATTTTATTGCGATACCATAAACATATCCACGGCGTAAAAGCTGAGTAATGCTCAAACAATGTTGACACCATTGCGTAGTATAAAGATGACTATATAATTCATGTTCTAATCTTCTTCATTTTAAAATATTTTATCTACATTAATGTACGTAACTTCACTAAGAGGCGAATCATTTTGCATGATATGCGGTAGTTTGCACATTACCTTCTTATCGTTGCATGACATAATAATGAATTTGGGACTGAAATATTTACATTAACGTTGAAATACAGATAAAAATTGTGGATTAGGGGCTCAAAGAGGTGTTTAAATCATTTTAGCTATTACTCAATTTATTTCCAGAAGTGATTCATTTTGGAATTCATTCTACAACCCTTTACTTTTAAGTGAGTAGTTCTATTTTGAAACATGAAATATTGTAGTTCTTTTTTTATATTATCTGAAGGAATTAAAATCCCGATAAGGTTTCCCCTTAGAAGTATATTAAGATTCACGTATGATATTTTTATCACAGTTATATTTATTTTTAACAGCAAAGCAAATAAATTTTCCTTGTTAGTTACTAGTTAAAAGTGAAGCTAAAAACCTGACAAAAACAGAATGCTTATAAAAGTTCGGAAAAATCACGCTTATTAGTGCCGAAATCAGTGGCAGCCTACTAAATAATCGTACGCCGAAATTTAACACATAGTCGACATATAGTCGACGTTAAAACTGATGAAGTTTTCGTTTATGTTTGTCAACGTATTTGGGAACTCACGTTGGTTAAATGAAGTAATTACATGTAAGGCAGACTTGGAAAATCGTCCGTCAATAATTTTGCACCAAGAGCATTCGTTAAAGGAATAGACTGAAGACTGAAGTTCACAAGATATCTTCATTGATAAACTTCGAAGTAAAAACTGAAGATACTGATCTAAGATAGAGGAATTTCCATTACCAACAAAGGGATGAATTTGAAGATACAATAGGGAGATACAATTCTTCTCGGCCATCTCATTTCCCGTCATAGCTTTCCACGACTGAACTGGAGCAACCGGTAACTGTTGTAACTCAGAGATAATTGCAAAGGATGGAAATTGCAGCCAAGGGCGTGTGGGATGATTTCGCGGGTCTCCGTAGTTATCGAAGGATCGGTGAGATGGATCGGAGGGAGGAAAAGGTCGCCTCCGTCGATGGTCCTGCAACCGCGAAATCAGACGTAGGCGGCACAACAAAAAGATTCCGAGAGCAGGGCGTAGCAGACACTCCCTGCGCTGGTGCTGAAGAGAAGTCGTTCGGGGCATGCAAAGTATGAAGTGAGGCGGATTAAATTGAGAGGTGGATCGAGTAGAAAAGCAGTAAATTCAGGAGTTACGCGGCGTTTAAGCGAAGGGTAAATAATTCATTATGATTTTTCCCCTCTGAATCAATTTTGATTCGACGTATGCGTAGGCGCCTGCGGCAACGAATGCCTCCATAAAAACAGGACAAAGAGTAGTAGTTATGGAATCAGCTTCCTCTGACAATGAGATGGAAATGACTCTGTGACACTTTACTTGCGAGGGTTGAGATTCTCACCGAATTACTCGCATGCGTGGAAATCTGGTGAATATATCTGTGCATATTTCAATAAACCTAGGAAAAATGGTGTCTCGAGTAATATGACATTTATAAGATTTGCTATTAAATCATGCAGTTTGAGACCGTGTCAGAGAAGTCTTATGTATAATATGACCTTATATATGAAATCCTTGAAAACTGTGGCATTTATCAAAACCTATTTTTGTATACTTACGTTTTATTACTGTAACTGAAGTAAAAATCAACTTTCGAAGAAGTGAGATCAGTCCTCTTAGGAAATGGTTTGCTTTTGAAATATGATGAAGTTTGAGAAAAATGTATTACAACCAACGCCAGAGAAGAAGAAATTTAAATGACAAATATTTCTGAGTAAATACTTCTGTAAACTATTCTATAGCATATGTAAATAAACTTTTCATGACATTATCGACTCTTGCTTTTAACCCACGAATAGGTTGTGGGGAGATTCGGAGGATTTTCTGGAAACTATATATTACTAAACATATCTGATGCACTATTTCACAAATCGCGACACAACCGACTCTTTAGTGTATCACTATTTTCTAAATAACGTTATTTAAACTTCAATGAAATAAATTATGTGGGTCAAAGAAACTATTACGACAGGAAAATCATTTTTAAAGGATATACCGTAGAAATTTCTTGAAAGTGATACATAGGAAAATGTGAAGAAACAAATATACCTTTAAAAGGAATAAGCAAAATTTTCTTGTTTGTATATCACTGGAATTATCTGAGCTATTAAATTCTGTAGCTAACACTAACAATTAAGATAGTTTTTTGAGGTATGAAGTTGAATGATGATGGACTCGTCAAGAAAGCGCTTAAATTTTGATCTTATCCCTATAAACATATGTCGTAATTCTTGGGATATTCAAATAACCTAATACAAAACAGCGCTAGGTCGCCGAATGATAAATCGCATTTTTCTTTCGTGGCGTAACGATCTCGAATCGATAGCTGAGAGACCTTCTGTCTCTCCATCACTCATTTAGGACACGCGACGACTTCCTCAGGGTCTACGCTTTAACGGAGGCTGACAGCTCTCGGGAAGAGTTACCTAACGACGGAAAGTATGACCAGATTGACAATGGAATAATGAGAGTATTATATCGTCAGCGGAGACTCAAATAGGATCCTTGGACTGAGCCTTAAACTCGAAACATGGAGCGGAGAGTAAAATAGGCCGCCATTCATAAGCACGCGTCCAACTCTGACCCCTTTAACTTCCCCTCTACTTTCATCTCATCCCATTCTCCTCACCTATTCTCCGTACCCATTTCCCCATCCCCATCTTTCGCTTCCCCTTAAACAGTATTTCTCTTGCGACACCTTCCGATTCCCCTCCCACGCGACCCTTACGCATCCTCTGCGACTTACGGTTTGGGAGTGCGCGTGAGCGGAATGCCGATGGCCACGAAGCCGTTGGAACTTCACTCTTTCCCACTGATAACCGTGACTCAGAGGTTGGTCAGGAAAGTATGAACCCTACGAGTGACTCAAGACAGAGTTGACCGAGTGGTGATATTGGGAGGTTGGAATGATTGGCTTGGATTCGCTGGAAAATGCACTTGTTCCTCCCATTGTTTTCTCACTTTGACGTTTATTGAATGTCAATGAGGAAATTCTTTGATGAGTGCCCTTGGATGATGTCCAAATATTTAATGTAATCAACGGTAACGAAATTTTCCGGAATAAATCTGCTGAATCATTAGGAAATATGTGAAATTTTTAACTAAATCGCCTAAGATATATAAGAAGGGGGCACGTAACTACGAGAATAAACAGAAATCGGTTCCATAAAGAAATCGAGCGATAAAATGAACTCCATAAAAATCTTATGCTAGGAGAGACTCTCGATATTATTATTAATCGGTGGAAATTAATTAATACGAGTTAAATACATGAGAGAACAAAATAATCTGAGGCTACTGCATTGCCAAAATGGGTAGTATAATCGCCTTTAGCGAAAGTGGTCCCGGGTTCGATATCCGATTGTACGAGATGCATCTTTCCATGTTAGTGCGAAATAAACCTGTAGCTGAACTTTTAAAAATGATGTTTACGATATTATAGAAAGAATAGTTTTATGTAAGCCTCCGTTTTACCAACTGAATATTTTCAACTGAAAATTATTATATATTAAATTCTATTAACAATTTCATTCAAATTTCCCCTTATTACAAATATGAAAGTGGAGATGTATTTCCTATTTTATTTTCTAAAATTTCTCATCAGTTTTTTCGTAGTCTCATCTCTTAAGGTAGTCAACAAAAGATGCAGTTTTATTTAAGTTATCAGAAGAAAACTCCTAGTTAACTACTACCAAAGGAAAGGTGAGAGGCACTTTCAAATCGATTCATACACTTTCGATGCATAAAAATAATACGGGATTACATAGACTTCGTCGGATTTATTTTGACCATTTCTATCGTAGACTTTATTCAGAATTTAACACTACGTCAAGTTTTAAGATGCTAATACATACTCATATTTTATAGCTGGGATCCTTTATTTGAAGATACATGATTTTCTGTAGCCAGAAATAACATCGTGATTCTAACTGTTTATATGAATTATGAGCTTGTTTAATAACTATAATTAATTATCTTTCGATATAGCATGGCCAATGAAAACAACACGAAAGAATTTAACCATTAAGATTCATAATCCACGCTAAACTATCATTTCCTCTAAATTAGTTACACTGTAAATACTGGAGATAAATAATGTTGTGCCGCCTAAGTGATTACCAGTTAATTATGACCCCCCCTTCTTTGCCTCAGCAAGGACCAGTGATGTATAGTTAATTAAAGTTGTTTGCTGTTGAACTCCGGAAATTTTTCTATAAACTCATATCGAAGTGCTAACACGAAACATTCGAATGCACCGGAAACTAAAAAAACATCAGTGTAAACAAAGAAGTGGACGATTTTAAAACCAAATCATACATAAATGAATGTGATAAATGGAAAGTTAACTAACGGCAAGGAAGCGTGAATGTGCGAAGATTTAGCAAGTTCTGCTTAAGGAGCGGTTCGCACGCAAAACCTTCCTTCTTTGCGATTCCGGTTCTCTCATAAGTCAGAGATACCGCTGGAGGCACCGCGTGACGCCGCCTTCACTGGCAAGCCAATAAACCACATCACATTTCCCATTCATTTCCGTTCGACACCTCATTAACGATCCCTTGAGACGGGAGTGGATACATTTTATGTCAATCTGACTGCGTCTCCCACTTCCTGCAGTGAAAACCGTAAGTGATTCGATTTTCAAAAACTACCGTTCGACTCTTGAATGAAATTTTAGAAACTACTCCTCAGTTCTGGCGAATAAAATCAAATATGAGTTATGATTATTTCTGGAGGCTGAAAATTTTTCATTTTCTTGAGAGTCTGTTTTGTATCGCAAATCTTGGAGTATCGTTACTGAAATGCTTGGAATTCTTTTTCACCACAATTTCAATACTGTAATTTTAAATTTTGATTGAAACTCATCCAGTTATGGATTTACTACTACTAACTTTCCACGTCAATATTTATTAGTTCTAACTCTTTCAAGGTTAAGAGCTCTTATTCCACAAATAAGATGGAAATATAGTAAGAGTTCCTATGAATTTCTTCCTTCTAGATTTGTGATAGAATAAGTTTCCTTAGAGTTCTGATTTCATTCGATATCGTTAAATTCGAAGATGTTGAATGAAATCAGAACTTTGCCTTTGCAGTTTATAAGTAATCAATATCAAATAATAATAGAACCTTTTGGTGGCAAAAATGTTCATTTTTTCGGTGTTTATATTGTATTATGTAGAATTATCTTCACTATGATTCTCTAATTTAAGAGTTAAATTCATAGAAAGTTGTTACAATAATTAATGAATTCAAATGAAGAAGAAATAGATCACAACTTAGAAACAAGAATTTATTCCAAATAACGGGATAAATATTTAAGAAAATAAGTTATTGATTTTTATATTTTATACATACATTATAGTATATGAATTGTATAAAAAATTATTTAAAAATTAATTATGTCTGAATGCTAATATTAATGCTAATAATGTAAAATAATTAATATATTATGAACGAGACAACAGTAATGAGATTATACATTCAAATAGATTAGAAAATGGATTGCAACTACAAATTATCATAGTTTTCAATTGTAAACTAAGTAAAACATTTTATAAGGGAACTTGGAAGTCGTATGCTTACTGGATTCAGTAAATAATACTTTCTAGAAAAGCCACTGAGTTATGGTTTCAATTATTTCGTTAATTATCCCTTACATTCATCATCAGCGCTGCGAACAACACTCAACACCTGTGCAATTCCTCTACCTTCTTCAACCTCCGTAGATAAATTGAGAGTTACTCTTCTTCATAAAAAGGCATTCTTCATTTTTATTAATAGATTTCATTTTATCCGCTAATTACTTATTAAATAAAAACTAAATAATGGAAAAAAATTTAATAAATTATCTTTTTTCGTACAACGGCAACCATATTTCTCCAAAGAAAAACTCGGTTAGGGTAAAACCGATGAAAGTCTCACTTGATCAATCAGATGAATTTAATTTTTCATCATAAATATTTAACAAATTTTAATTCATAAATTTATGATACCTAATGAATTCGAAGACAGTTCCATCCTATTAATACGAACGTTCTTAACGTGAGATGAAAAGATTTTCATAAATCTTTCGCATTCTCAACAAAGAGTGTGATGGCTTTGTTTGTGCATTCATGTCTTGCAATATAAAAATAAAAGAGAAAAGACTAAAAACGAGATTGCATTCGCTCACTTAAAAAAAACATAATTTCCAATAATTTGATGTTGTCGCCTGGCAGCCGCAACTTGTAATGCATTTTAGATGTTAATGGAGGTTAAAAATAAAAGGTGCAATTTCTATTCGAGAAGCGCCTCGGTCCACAATGAAGAGGAGGGTAGTACAAGATGTTGAGGGTTCATCGACGGATACCATGACAACCTTGAAAGAGAGCGACATCCTCCAACCCCTTTTTGTATTCACTCTGAATACATTTCAGCCTTCAAAGCGGTGGAAATTGCCACTGCGAGGCGTGGTATCTAATCTCATAAATACAAGTTTACTAAATATTACGCTTATGTAGATCAGAGGAGGATGATTTCCTATTTCAGATGAGCGAATTCACGTTAAGATAAGAAATTTTGAATGATTTCTGATTCAATGACTTGATTAGATTGTCATCAACTATCCTGACAGATTTATTAACTGAGTTCGAGGCTCAATGTCTTTTGGTTCAAAATAATAAAAGTAGCAGAAGTTTTCCATTTTCCGACATCATGGATAATTGATACGTTTCATGGATTTGTTCACTGGGAAGGGATTTCGCTGATGATAATATAGTTCGCCAATAATACTTTGAGTCGTACAGATATTGAATGTCCTTAAATACGATTTGTTACAGACATCTTAGAGAAATATGTGATATTTCGTTATATTTTTATAAGTTTCATATAAGGACTTGTTTATCTTTAGTATGTAATGAATATGATACATGAGTTTTATTTTGGCATGTTACAAAATGATTTGATCAATTTCCATTGATGATTTTACAAAAGTCTTCATATCCAAAAATCATAATAACTCAAATTAAATGCAGTTCACAATGAATTTCCTTTTTCCTTTACCATATCAAATTACTGAGGCCATCCAACCCCATTTTGGCCCAATTCAAACAACTATTCTATTTAGGATCTCCTTTATACGAATTATTACGTAATTAATGCAAAAGTTCTAGAAATATTTTTTTACTCTCAGTTCTACAAGCACCCCCTAAAATTAGAATGAATTAGCGCGATACGCTTCAAGGACGAGAGGTAAGGAATCCTTACCAAAATTTTTCTGTTATTTTCTGCTATAAAAAATAGTCAATACTTTCTTGGACGAAGAATATCTTTGTGAAAGATAGGAATAAATAACTTAAATTTATATAAATTATTATTCGTCACTTTCTCTTTTGAATCTGAATTACAGCTACATTTTCAAATCATTTCTATGATTCTTATGTATAGCACCTCGTTCTGTACAGCTCGCTTTCCACTTTGGAGGGTATTCCGATCTGAAGAATTGCCGATGTATCCTAAGGTAGCCTTCATTTTAGAATCGAAGCATCGCTAACTACTTTGCTTTCCCAGTTTAGTCTCAGTGCCACACAGTAGTAAATTAACAAAATGACCAAATTAGAATCCTCTTCATTCGAATACTTACATTTAATGCTATCATTAAATGCCACTGTTTCAGTGGGGCATGACATTTTTCACATACGCTGGTCATTCCCTAGCAATCATCGTCATATTTTACCTATATTAAATTTCCATTAGCGTCTAAATCGCTTTGTTGCATACATAATTTCACTGCAAGTTAAACCCTTATTGAAGCTATTGAATAGCGCATTTATCGTGAACATCGCCACCGATTCTTTCCGCGTCTCACCGCACGATATAAAAACTGCAGACAATCGTTAGGAGGAGACAGTTGAACGTCGGCGACCTCCGGCCATTCCATCAAACACACGCACGCGTCTATGTTCACGTGCATAGGTCACGACGTGCAGGGAATCCGCTGTGCACGCGTACACCGCGCATCTCCCTATGCAATTAATTCAATTCCCGAGCGCCCACGTGCTCCCATTCCAAGTTATTCTTTTTCCTTCTCCGGACTCACCGCTGATGACTTTTCTCTGTCGCGAGATTTTTTTGTCTTTTACCTTCTCGATATCGCCTCATCTTCTTCTTTTTCGGGAAATCGAACTTATTTTTCAGAAGAGCTGGACTATAGGGGACAAGATGAAAGAATTTACGGAAATAAGTACTTAAACTTCATATCTTAAGCTTAGAATTGGATTACTCGTGCTACATGCATAATGTTAAAACTTTTCTAAATTATGCTCTTGTATTTACATATAAATTATGCTCTTGTATCTACCCTTGACTGCTGTTGGCATCTGTAATACTTCGCGGAAAAAATGACCAGGAACATTGTAATACAGAACTGAACGATAATTTTGAATATAGCAAAATTTAGAATAGACAGTACACAGCATGCACGGCCAGTTTCCTTGTACGATCATTTTCAGTAATTTTTTTTCGATTGTCTTCGTTAAGTAAAATGGTAGCCAAACAAATTCATTATTCCTTCTCTCGTTGTGTTAATCATGTAATTATTGGAATCAAGCTCACCAGAAATGTGACGGATATTACAAGCACAGTTACAGAAGTGATGTAAAGCATTTGATGTCGTGAAAGATCTGTGGGTAAGTACATCAAAAGGTCGACTGAAGTAGATGTATTCGCAAAAGATGGGGCGTCCACAAGATTGCTACTTTATCCAAATTCCAGAAATAAGAGAGTCCTTATGGTCCAACATATTTGGTTGGTAAAAGCATGTCCTATTAGGATAAGATTCGATCATCTGCTTATACGAGGGTGGTCTGAAAAGTTTCCGAGACCAGATTTTTCAGAAATCTTCAGAAAATATGTCGAGAAATGGCGAAATGTCGGAAACTTTTCAGACCACCCATGTACGTAGAAAAATTACAAAGGTTACAAGATCAAGATTCTAAAATATTGAAAATTAGGACGAATGAATCTATAATTCTTTAAATCCTACAAATATCAACGAAACATCAAAAGCATATATTGACAACGAATCATCCACCTGAGAAACTGAGAGAAAATATTGAAAGTTAATAGATGATTCAGAGATTTCCATTGTTACAATAAAGGATTATTTCAATGGAATAGGATCGGAAATAGATCGAAGAATCAGAAATAGATCAACGGATCAGAAATATAATCACGAAAATAACATTCGCATTGACTGATTAAAGTAAAAATGGTATCGAGCACCTGGGGAGCCTAAAAGGATATCTCATGTTCAGATAATTGTACCATCCGCTTTCGTTAAAGACGATCGAGCGTGATGTGGAATGTCTTAATCTTCCTGATATATCTTGAACCTCCCGCTGTTTATCAAGTTCAACTCTCATGTCGCATACGCTATTCCTTCCTATAATGGTTCAATCGGGCCAAGGGTATCCGATAAAGATTCCTTGACATGCTATAAAAACCTACTCTCTCACGCTCACCACAAGCAGTTTTATTTAATTCCCTTTGAAGATGCTTTTCGATAGCAATTAATTGGGACGCACTGACTGGCATTAATTGATCTGTCAATGATTTCTTCTCTTTTTTACAAGATGAGGTAATTCGGCGAATTCTAACCAGGACTGCAGCCTTGATTTTTCAACGAAGCACAAACACTCTGCTTTCAAATCACAGAAAAGGGATTTCGTAATAAATGTTATCGATCTCTGATGTAATTGGATAAAAATCTCTTCGCATGATGAAAACCTGATATATACTGCATTCTCAATTTCTAGTGCCTCGGTTATTAATGCACGTGATTATTGAAATTAAGATTACACTATTGCAAGAATAAAATGAACAAGCGTATCTTTCAACCACCAGACTTTCCTCTTGTAGTAGTAATATTGCTAAAGCTGCTTCGACGGCTATGGTCATTTCACACGTGGGCTCACACCCGGAATTGAACCCGGGACCACTTTCATAAAAATTGAACGCGTTGGTCACAAGGTTATTTGGGAGCCCGTTTCCGCATGTAACATCTATGGAATTTAAACAAACGATCTGCAGTAAAAATCTCAGATTAGCAAAAATCAGAATTAATCCCTTGGTAAGCTGACTTGATGAAAAATTAAACAAATTAAAAGAAATTCTTTAACGAATGTCAAATTCTTTCATCGATGTCATAGCCTATCCATTGCCAAATCGTTATGATTCGATAATACTCATCTTATTTTGTATATTGACTTTAAACTGTCTTTTCATGACTATCTTTATTTCGTATATATTTTTTTATGAATCTTCTTTTAACAGCCACAATTAAGAGAATGAGGATCTTCCTATGATAAAACAATAGCTAAAATTTTCTTACATCTAAATAGTATGTACATAAATATTTACTTCGTTAGAGATTTTAATTAATGCAAAACGCACAGAAAAATAAGTGAAAATCTCGGTAATTTTTTTTAATCGGGAACTTTCCTCCTTGGGCATACATACATATTAAATTTTCTTTTCAAATTCCAGAGACTTCTGCATGGCATACTCTAAAGTATTATTGATAGAGATTCTAATCGATTTATCTCACGCTCATTAAAATCAGTTTTGTTTCTGAGAATGCTCAGCTGTGTATTCTCATTGCATGAGAAAATGTTTTCTGACTCTCACGGATTGCAGATTATTCCCTTCAGGCTTATGTTTAAGCTTCGATTCTCCCTCCACGTCAACCACAGACCCATTCATGCGGAATGGTCCAGAGAGAAATATTCCACGGACATCTCGGAAGAACCATTAGCAACCCATCCGTTCCCGTGTGCCTTTTCTATGCGCTTCCAAGCTGTGAGTTGGCGCCGCATCCGACCATTCCTCACGCAGACCCTCATCATGTGCCTTATCCCTTTGTCACGCTATGGACGATTGCCTCCATGTCCTCCGGAAAGAGACCTCCGCGCACATACAAGGAGTTGGACGGTGCGGGAGGAGACGTAGGCGATCCTCCCACACCCAAACCCTCGGCCTCTGGATTGCAGACGCCGCCCTAGACGCCGATGCATTATCGAATCGGTGCCTCACCTTCTAACTCCCTCCTGCGGAAAGGACGAATCAAGCACTCTACCTATTCCATCTTAAATCCCGAGATATATCACCCGATAAATTGAAGCGTGCCTCCATTTCTCAGGTGTCATTTTCTTTATCGACCTCAATCTCATTTCGATCATCGCGAGGACTGAAGACAAATGGGAATCCGCGCGTGATTACTGCAAGGGCGATCGGAGCGTTATTCATTTATGCTGGAAATCTGTGCTTGCTTGGAAAAGGCTTTCTGTTAAAAAGACTGCGGTGTGATCCGTGAGTGATCAATATCTCAGAAAGATCATAAGAAAAACGTTTTAAAATCCAATTTAAAAAGTTAGATTGATTCTCAACTGTAATTAAATATTTATGAGCTTTTTTGCACCGGGTGAATAAATTTTATTCAAATGCCAGTTGCAGTTTTGAAGCGTTTTAAGTGGTATCTCACGCAGAGTAAAATCAATATATAAGAAATGATGTCCTAATTTTCAACTCTTAGAAAGAGAGGAAATATCATTTCTGAAACAATATTACCAGAAAGTGAATATTTTAGACGTAGAGAGAATACCTCCTGGAGACAATAAGCGTAAAACTTCATGTGTAAGTCAATTTTCACTAATGAAACTAACTGAAACGTTACCTTTTATGTAAAACTAAACGGGAAAGTCATGAAAATTTAAATCGATGTATTCCAAATAATGAAAACGTCAACGTTTGCGAGAGGGTTAATAATTTACATAAAATAAAATGAACGTAAATGAATTTTGGTCTCAATGAATGTTGGTTATCTCCAATGGACATAGGATTTCGTTCATGTCTCAGACGGTCAAAAATGGAATTCCTGAGGAAGCCTCTTAATAAATGAAATAATGAAATGATATGATAAATTAATGACTGCTTAGTTTATTAATTTATAAGCAATCTAAATTCATAAGATGCACATAAGGATCGCAACTCTCCAGATTTTCTTAGATCTTTGAGGGAGGACTAAGAAAAATATTTGGAATTGTTTTGAGTCATATTTCAAGCGATAGAAGTTATTTCATATATCTTTCAATAAAGCTTTTATATTAGTGTTGTTTGTTGCATTACAAATAACATCCCTAAGTCTTAGATTCACCAAAATTACTTGTAGATTATTTTCAGAATATTTCAATCGAAATAATTTCCTTTATATTTGACAATATTGTTCAAAACATGAAAACCAAGAAAATTATTCAAATGATTCTTTTCAATCCATGAAAAAGATCAAAGTTACTGTGTTCAAGGATGTAAGCATCGATCAATTCGGATGCCTCTGCATCACAATTGCTATTGTAATAACGCATTCAAAATATAAAATGACTTCAGCGTCCTCGTTGTACTTCTAAGAGCAAAAAGCACGCTTTTATTCGAGTTGACAACCTTGAAGCGGCTTTGGTATGCATATCGAACGGTATAAAGACAATCGTTTCTTCGACTTGGTCCTATATACTGCCCAAATATAATAGGCGCCGCCGATTGATGAAAAAACTCTTACTGTCATTAGACCCAATTTCCCCTCCGGTTAGCTCTTAACTTTTCCTTTCGTGCTTTTACTTTTTACCTTCCATTTTTTCCGTTTCCTCACAGCCCTATAATTCCTTCGAGAACTGGTTCAAGCAACTGGTCCCCGAAGTTGAAGGAGAAGCCGATGCCTAGAGGAAGAAATGAGCTCCGAAGACACGCTTTGCTACCTTCAACTGCTCTGAGAGACGATTCCTATTAAAAGAGGAGACTCATTTGCATCACAGAAACGGAATTTCACCGCAAGGACAGTTACATGTGCTGCTACCTGTAATACACTCACCCACTTTCACTAGAGAACTCAAAAGATAAAGTAGGTGAAAGAATGGCTCGATCTTTGATGCGATACTAAATTCTCTTACTCAAATTGCAGGTCAAACAAAGAAACACACATTGAAAAAGTATTCTAGGAAAACATACATTTATGTTACATTATTTTACGACTTGAATATTTTTCTTTTCACGAACACTAATAGATACTTAACGAATGGATGAATCATGATAAGACTAATTTAGAGGAATCAAGGAAATATCACTCGATATGTAACGGATAACTTATTAAATTGAACCAGGTTATGCATCGGGTCATGAGACAAGATACGTTAGTATAAAAAAAGCTATAAAGGGGAATTCAAATTTGAGTTCTTTCAGAAAGTACCCGTATTTTAAATGTTTATTGGTTAAATGTAAGATGGGTCTGTCCAGTCCCAATTTCGCCAATAAAGACGTTTGTATGTATGTATGTATTTTCATATGACACTGATAATCATCTCACCTTGCTTTATATATCGCACGTATGTTAACATAGTAATGCGTTCTAATAAACCTTCTAAATTCTCGCCCTCTAATAAAGACGTTTATTATTATTATTATTATTATTATAAATCAGCATTTTGTTAACCTCGTAAAACATGATTCCTCCTTAAAGATAGTTAAAATCACCGACGTTTATCCAAGCCCATATTTTACGTAAAACTGATAAACACCTTAAGTAGTCCCTTAAATTCACCACCCACACACATGCTGTCAACTAATGCTTAAATGTCACAGGAAGGGTGGACGGAAAAAAAGACCCAGACAATTTAAGACATATGTAAATGTTATCTTTTCGGGAAGTGAACTCGGTATCGGGCGAAAGGAAACGGGGAGACAGAATAAAACTTCACCCAGCAGAAAACAATACTTGAAATACTGCATTGAGTGGGAAGAAGTGAGGAAAACACCTCCATTTGCAGCATGCGACGACCGGAGTAAAAGCTAAGTATCCCATCCCAATCCAGTTTCAGTCTTTTAAGAGACCCTTTCTGTGGTATAAAACGAGTAAAAGGATCGTAAAAATCCGGTCGGGACACATGAGCGACAAAACTCCCACGTGGTTCCTCGGTCCCCCATTTGCGGTTTCGAACTCCGAAAAGATGTTCAACACAAGTGGATGAGGGCCTCGACCTTTCTCGGGCCACGCCAACAGACAACGCCCTGCAAATTTGCATGCGTGAGTCGAAACGAATTTACTTAGAGGACTGCCGCAGATGCAAGCGAATCAGTTAGCGAATTGAATCTATAATGGGATTTATATTTATGGCGGAAGCAAAGAAATCTATTTTGGAGCGTGCATACTTGAAAGTAGTGATTTGAATAGGGGGATCTCGATTGAGAAAATTTCACCCGCCATAATTTACTACCAGGAATTTTATTCAAGCTCATCATTTAAATGGACTGATTTATTTAATTATTTATCCATAAAGAGATGGAAAGCAAGAGATATTTAGCACTTCTAATGCAGTTGTGTATAAAAAGAGGGTTGATTTCCCGGAATACTTCACAGAAATTGGCCGTCAAATTGAGGGTTGAAAATTGATAGCGTAGGATTTTTACGACTACTGTGTTATCACATCTGTATTGAAGAAACGGTGTTTTTAATTTTCCATAGTAGAAAACGTATGCCCCAACTTTACTGTTACGTCAAAGTTAGTATGGGAGGCTATTATCTCAAACCTTCCAATTTTCTAGATCCACCCCTTTACTTAATGGGTGGATCTAGAATAATAATGGTGCCCTGGAGAATACTTCAGAGAAAAAGAATACTGGACAGTATGAAAAATTCGCATCAATATTGCTGCTACCCTAGGGTAATAGCGCTACGTTCAATCGCAGATTTCATTACTTTTTAGCTAGAATCAAACAAATCACCGAAATATTAATTTTTCATAGAAGTAATGGTAAGAGCCTAATTTATAATATTTCATTTTTACTTTATAGCTAGAATCAAACAAATCACCGAAATATAATTTTTTATGGAAGTAATGGTAAGAGCCTAAATTATAATATTTCATTTTTACTTAAACATTATCCCAATAGAATTATCAATAAAATCATATGAATTAATATTTAATTCTTCATATTTGGGAACATATTTCAGTATTATCTTTCCATTGTAATTAACTGCATCTTTACCTGCCAAACTGATTTTCCAGTGTATTTTGGAAATCCTGGAAATTTTCTAAAAATTTATTCAAAAAAATATGTTTTAGAAAGTCTAAATTCAATGCTCCCCGCTAGCCAAGCGGGCAACGCGCTCAAAATCGGTCTCGGGTTCGATTCCCGGGGTTGTCTACGCGTGTGAAATGATCTTAACTGCCGAAGCATTTTAAAATAATGCTACTACCACTTCGATTTCAACGTTTAAAAATAACTCGAGACAAAAATAACACCATATACTTCAATAATGTCATCAGTCATTCAGTGAGTGCATCCGAATGACAACTTCATCGGCATTTTCTGCCATTTTCTGCGAATGTTAAGCCGCTTAGATAGGATAAACACCTGACTAAGCCATTTCCCTCAGCATTGCTTAGCTGCGTTGTGAAAATATTCGACTTCCTCATTCCAAAGAAACGCATTCGTATTAAGAAGCGACGAAATGGAAGCAAAAAGAAACATTTTGATACGCGGTGAACTACGTGACTGCGGATGGACTTCGCCAATGTCACGGCCACGGACAAGTATCGCGGCCTTGGCGTATGATAGAGAGAGCGGTTCGATGAACTCTCCCTCCTTCTCACACCCTCTTTCTGCTCTCCAACTGAAGATAAAAACTCCTCTACATTTTCCCTTTAGTCCTATGTACACGTGTTTGCACTTGCACCCGTTTAGCGTCGGTAAACAAAACGAGAGACATGGAAAGTGTGGCTTATGTTGAAGTTCCTAAGCGAACGACTACCTTTGCCTTGTTGGCAAGGATTCATTTGAGAGAGGGTAAATAGAGCCTATGAAATGAACTCGGGAGCCAGCGTGACAGGAGAGGAGGAATTCCAAGATACCATGCCGGGGATTCGGTGGCGATTTTACCCGAAATTAAAATCTACGGGGGTGGCCAAGATGTTGTGGTAATCTTTATTGAGCTAATCTGATTAAAAGAGAGGAATGCTATTTCCACGTAAACTACAATAAATTCCACATAAATGTGGAAATCACTTTTCGCCCAAAATTATAATTTTTCTTCGTTAGTTTTTACTTCACTCGTGAATATTCGGAATCAGGATCGTTACATAGGATTTTACATAAAAGAATATTTTTCCATAGTTACAGAAGCTTCATTCATTCCAAATCAATATATACAAACCATATACAATTACCTACAACCCAACTTACGCCTACTTCAATGAAATATGCACTATTACTTCATCCAACATAATTGTTTAATGGAAAATTTAACATGACAGTTCCAAAAGATTACCGAATATATTTCGAAATTTCGTTTAAATTCTTATGTATGCGTCTAATTAAATGAAAATAAAATATCTTTAATAGTTTTTCATAATGAAATTGTCAGTATACCGTGGAAGTTGGGATATTGAGGAATCGCAAAGGATTATCAGCGAATTGGTGTTTAATCGCTTTCTGTTTTCCGTTAAGTAGTTCCAAGTGTATTTATTTGACTAAAGTAGGATGAAATCGGTCCTGAGTTCGATTTCCGGTAAAGGCTCGAGGGTGGAATGATCTCAGCTGTCGGGGCAGTTTTAAAATTAGTATAATTTCTACTTTGTAAAAATGACTAAAGAATGGATAAGTGACCTAAGGTAAGATAAAATTACCAAAGATGTGCGAAAAATGCTTCTGTGAAGTAGAACCGAATATCTTTTTCTCGACTATTCTTTTAAGAAACATCAATCTATTTTTTAGTTGATTTATATTTTGAGTTTAGCTTGAAGTATTCCTCACAGTGTACCATTAATCTTATGACTCGACAATCATTGCATTTGAAAAATACATAGGTTAATTATTTTATTCGGAATTGTATCCTTATCCACTAAGCATTCGAAAGTCAGCCTCAAAATCCGACGGAGAAGCAATTTTTATGCATAATAACTGTGAATTTGTTCGCAAAGTAATCAGAGATAAATATGTTGACTTTATCTTCATCATCATCATTCCGACTCGATCGCTTTTCAACCGCATAAGACTTCTTTCTCTTCCACCTCTGCTTCGTTACCGTCCCGTACACGGCCTTCTAAGAGATGGATTGCGCGACAACTTGATACCGCACTGTGACAAAACACAGCGGCCAATGCAAGGAACTTGATGCAAATTGAACAAAAAGACGATGGAATGAGCGATGAATGCATCTTCAAAGTGAATGTCAGTGCTTGCTCGCTGTAATTGCAATGGATGTTCTAATTGCGGGGAATCTCGTTCGCGGCTCCTGTTTCGCCGCGAATGTCTTCTGGTAGCTCCAGACATGTACTGATCTCTCATACGCTTTGTTAAGGAAAGTAAGGAAAATAATTCTGTCGTCCATCCACAAAGGAATGACAATCGAAAGCCGAAGTGTTCTTGGAATATGCAAACCGCCATTCTCGTAAACGATTACAAAATTAGACTCGGGGTAATTTGCGGCTTGTGAGAGCTATCTAAAACATTCTTTTGCTATTCTTTGTAAGTTTTTATTGATGACGAAATTAATATAAAAAATTTGAAGGATGTAAAACATCATCACTGAAGTTTTTAGGAATAGCTTAAAATGTATGACAACATTGAAGAACCGAACCCGAAATTTAAAAGAAGAAAATAAGCGAGACACACGTAAAATGAAATAGTAATAATGTATTGAATAGTGCCTACAGGATTGCACCGCCTTCTCGGAAACAGGATATTACGATTGCCTGTATTAGAATAAGAAAATTCCGAGTTTCAAGTGCACAGCGAACTTGTAAAAATATTAAAGTAAAAGCAGACCAAGGAAGTACATTAATATTTAATAGGATGTACCTCTGAATGAGATATTCAGTAAAAGTTGAGAAGCCGGACGAACCAAAGTCGTTGATTAAGCATATGATAATAAGAAACTGTAAAACGGGACCAGCTATATTCGGAAATTCGGAGGAAGTCGAAAGCAAGACACTTTTCTCAAAATTATTTAGAACTTTAAAATGTTGTAAAAATATCGTGAATTTAAGATTGAGGTAAATTCATGAAGTCTTAATTCTGACTTTAATGAAATCTCTGATAAATGTGACATCGAGGGATAACTTGATTTTGAATTAATTTAGTAGTTAAAGAAATGAAATGTTTCACTCCTACGTCGTTTCAGTGAGTTGAGAGTTCAAATTACACTCAAAAACCTTAAAAACCCTTAACTCTGTCACATATGATCGCGTTAGCAAAAAATACGTAGAAATAGATCGCGCTTGATAAACCGGCAAAATTCTTACAGGTTTAAGAGGGTGGTTTTTAAGTAGAATATTTGTTTTCACTGTTGCATATTTTCATATGATGAACCATATGATATTTTACTATGAAATTAGAGCAATAGTAATTTTTTCGAGAAGATTACTTTAATTATATAATTTATGTTTTAATCTTTGGATGATCCATATTATGTTATATATCATTATAAATAACATTCCTTCAGATTTCAGATTATTCTTAAAATTATTACTTCCTCCTCTTCATTATTTTTATTTATTCAAACATCGAGTGAGTTTAACTAAAGCATTTAGTTAGTTTATATGTTTTCTCCTTAACGGTTTTCAAGTCCCTTTAAAAGAAATTTATCATTTTAAGAGAAAGGTTATTCGGCGTGCGAGGAAGAATAAATTTGTAAATCGATATTTAATGTCTGACGAACTGACTTGCTCATCAGAGCAGACGTTTAAAACTCTTATGTTACGAATGGTATCTCTCGGCTAGACATCATCGCCTCAGCCGACACTCTATTTAGCTTCGTGTCGACACTTTCACTTCGCTAAGTCGCTGCATGAGACTTAGTGCGCATTACATGTTCCGGCATCAATCTCCACTCCAACCTTTTACGATGTGCTACGTCATCCCGCCTCTCGCTATTCACACACAGCATACCTCATGTCCACCCATTTCATATTTTAGCAAATAGCGCACACATTACCTCTACTTTTAGTAAGCTATAACTCTTGGACAAAGATTTTCGTGCTTGATCATAATATAACTCAAAGCAACTTATCGAACTCATGTACAGGCTGAGTCAAGCTCTTTAGCAGGTATTAATTTAACATCGATTTAATACTGAGCGGAAACGAAATAAAAAATTACAAAATGAGTTTCTTTTATATTGACCTCTCAGGCAGCATGGAAAGCGATAATCTGAATATTTATATAGCCTTACTTCCAGAAACACGGTCTAAAACTGACGAAATAAAGTCCTTCGCATTTTCCATTCAGCTGTTTTTTCGTTTTCGTGTTTTTACGAGGATTTGTTGTAAACTCCTTTAATTTGAGATCCCCATAAAAATATAGTCCATTGGATGAAGTTTCTTGAAATATTCCGTAAAATCAGTTTAGTGCTATTTATTTCTAAAGTGCGGAAACAGCGGTCTTGAAGTTCATTTTAAATGTAAACTTGTACTACTATAATTTTACTTATTTTATCTTGTTTCTCAATTTTTCCAATTACGTTAAGTGAGTATAAAACGAACAACGCTATGTCTCAGTTTACGTAGAAAATTGAATCGTTTTCTGAAGAACAAATTTAATACCGAATTATTTGAATAAATGTATTATACCGCCAAATTGTGGCCTGACGGTCCCATATGAGATATAATGTTTTCATGTTGACAAAATTGCTCATGGGCCCTTCCTGTGAGAAAAGGTTCTTCCGTATACTTTTGCGTGGGGGTTCCGAGAAAAGGTCTTTCTCCATCAATGGTATTTTGTTATAACACTTTTCTTGTTAAAAATATAACATTTAAATATACTTATTCGGCCTCTACTTTGTGGTAGGTTTCCATTATGAAGAAAAAGTAACTAAAAAGCACTTATATCTTTTCAATCAGTATTTTATTCTGCGACCATGGTTTCGACCCATTAGGTCATCATAGCACCATGATGATAAGATACTGATGGTAAAGGTATAAGTGCTTTTTAGTCATTTTTCTTCATAATACAATGCTTTTTAAAAGAATCTGGAGGAAAATGTCTACCGCAAGAGTTCCAAAGAAATAATTATCATAAAAAATAAGCAGCACAAAGGCGGAAAAAAACAACTGGCCACATGGGGCAAGGGGGAGAGCTCTCAGTGCTCAATACTCAATCATGCTTAGAAAAAGTTTTGGAGGCGCCGGGTATCGATCCCGGTACCTCTCGCATGCTAAGCGAGCGCTCTACCATCTGAGCTACGCCCCCGTTGATCTATTACACCTTGCTCCGAAAAACAAATAAATGGGAAGTGCTGAAGGTGTCCTTCATTGGCCTTGGAAGAAAACGTTTTTGCGCCGATCTTGATGCTGTTCAAAACGTTTCCACCATTTACGGTCTGTAGTCGCGTTTTAAAATTCGTTAATATTATTATCTAATATTTTGTATCTATTATCGTATCTATTTTGAACAGCAAATTTTGATGACGAATCGCTTGTAGTGCATAAGAGATTATCCAAACCGTTATTTCGGAAAAAGAGAAGAAACACATAAGACAAAAATTACGCTGCATGAATAATATATCTACTCTGATCACTAATACATACTAATGATTAATGACAATAAACCTGCCAACAAGAAACTTTTTATATTAGAGAATGTATTAGCAAATTTATTTTAATTAATAAAAACTGCGAATTAAATAATACTTGAGAAATCAATACCGAAATACTAATACTTTCATAATCTTTGCAATGCTTTGTAATGCTATAGTACGGGCCATTCCACGGGAAATCGGACAGAAATTGACCTCTACTCTTTTAAGGTTTTGAAAATTTTTATACTTGCGCACTTCAATGAAAAATCTTTGTGGCAAAGTCTCAGCTTAGTAAAAATTGTTTTTTTAAGCCATCAAATTTGGAATTTTTTGCGAAAATCGGTGAACAAGGGTCCTTTTAAAGTAACATAACTTGGTGGGGAATCTTTATTATTGGCATCAACGTCATTGGGCCGCACACGAAACTATAAGGTCGTATATAAAACCTTCACACTGCCTTTGAGTGACTCATTGCAACGAAAAAAGTTGTTAAATATCGAGATTTTAGTAAGAAAACGGATTTATGTTCTAATAAACTAAAAGAAACTATTTTCTACACTATTTTTACTTGACGTAATAAATGACAATGAGTAATAAAAAATATGAATAAAACACAAGGAGGCAGGATTATAACTGTTTTAAAAATAAAGACGCTTGGTATCCATATTATCTTTAACTTTATCATAATAGGTAGGATCCACTGTTATAAAGTTCAAGGATAAATTAATTATTGACTCCAAGTGGCAGTAAAGAATTAAATAGCTCAGTTTGCTACAAGAAAACTGCGAAAGGTCTCATTGAACACAAGAAAAGGCTGCGTGAGGCCTTAAGACCGTGGGTTCTATAGTAAGCTTCTCCTATAGAAATCTCTACCGTTAGTTCACGGCTCTGACATTATGGCACATAAATTAAAAACAGAGGTTATTCAAGAAGAAAAATACCGTCAAACGTTGAAGATGAGAAACTAAATCGTAAAAAGTAAACTTAAATTGTTTATCAATTCATAAGTGAATTGAGAATAGTGAAACCATGTCTCTTTAGTGTAAATCTCTTGAATCCTTTCTATGCTATTCATCGATCATTCATGAATCCTGCATTTGATCGATCTAATAACGTTTAATTAAACTTTATACCTACTGCACATGTTTAAAGTTGTCTCTGTCCGTACGTAATTCCTACAACTAGCTTAGTTCCGGTATACATTCGGTAAATTTTCCATAAATTTTACTTCACGAATCCCTCTGAGGCATCCATTACATTCAAGCAATTCGGACTCAGAAGTTCGAGCACAACTGATCTCAGAACAGATGAACTCTGATAACTCAACAACTCGCACGTCCTGAGAGACCACTTTACGTTATCCCACCCGGCAGAGAATAGCTTTTCATCGGCATGTGCTATCGGTCCTCTTTTCGGCGCCATCCCATTCTGTTCCCACCCCACAGACGAGAACTATTTCACGCCCCTCGCCAGTGAACCCCGGTGCTCTGCATCACCGCAAGAGGTTCTCCTGTGCCACCCTCGTTGACTCGGCAGGAAGATCAAGGTCACACACTGGAGAAGCCACTGACCGGGGAAAATCGCAATTCGGTCCCGGCGAAAGGAGAACGGGACAGTGCGAACAAAAGAGTTGGGATGAGGGGTGCAAAAGGAGCAAAAGATGAAGAGGAAACGTACGATTTGTAGCATAGAGAAAGTTTAGGACTATAATCGGCATGATTAGGCGTGAATTTGCGGCAAACCGTTGCTAAGTTAATCAGCAAATCATCGTCTCCGCTGAGCTTTATATAGTTGTGCGGTGGTTGTAGATTCTTCGTTGGCATCAACGTGCACTTTAAAATTTTGCATTAAAGCAAAGTCAACTTTTGATGGTGACTTATGATAGTAAGCTGCCAGATCGAAACTCAAAAGTAGAGTTTACTTATTCACCTGAGGAAATTGGTCGCGCGAAATTAAATATACAGAGTAAATAATAAATAACGAGCATGATTTTTTTTCGTCTGAGGCTCCACATAAGCTTCTGTAAAAACTTGAAAAAATGTATCAATTATTCTCAAAGAAACTGTGATAAAATAACATGAGCGGTAAAATATAACAGCCGTTACTTTACAAATCTCGTAGGACGTTCTTTTACAGTTTAATGGTACACTATTACTTGATTTCAAATGTTATTGAGTTTTATTAATTGCAGACCTTATTAACGAGTCTTCTTATGCTGTCTCTATAGTTATGGCATCCGTTGATTAATTTAAAATTTAAAAAATGAGAGTATTCAACTGAATTTATTCATATATCAATGCCGATTGGGTTAACGGTACTCTATTTACATTATTATGTCCGCACTTCCAAAATCTATGGACTCGCGACCGTATTTTCAACTTAACGAAGTAATTGAATAATAATCTAATTTTCATCGGCAGCGCTCCATAATTTCATATTTCATAAAGTCATTAATCGAGAAAGCGAAAAATAAAATGAATCAGTTGTACACAGAAGAAAAAAGATTAAGAGGAATCTCATAATGTTACGGGAAATAATGAAAAAATGAGGCGTTTGAGGCAACTTCCCCATCTTTTTGTGGTTTCAAAAATGAAGAAAGAAAAAAAGATAGGGAAACCGCCGGATGGAAAAGAAATACGAAAGAAAGAAAAAGAAGAAAACTGGAAAGCATGCAAAGAGAGAGAAAGAGAAAGGAGGTGATGGAGTGCTGTGAGAGAGTCGAAGAGCTTAAGAAAAGATGCGAGGGAGAAGATTCCTACGGTGTACAGAGATAAAAATCGCAATACATTCGACATATTATCTCTCCGATATTCGACATATTATCTCTCCGCTAGCGGAGAGATAATATGTCGAATAGGAGATATGCGCAAGAAACGACCAACACGATTTGGTGACTTTGCTCTAGCTATAATTCCAATGAAGCTGTAAAGCAGCGGGGTAGAGAAGATGAGTTTATTACCTAACCATTCCCATCAGGAGGTAGTCAATACAAGCGAAATTTCATCAGGAATGCAATAAAGTCTAAGCAGAGGTATCAAAACTTTTTGAAAGAGTCTGACTATGTACTGCATGGGAAGTACCTTGTGATCTTTTGTTTCGTTCTCCTTAATTAATTACTGACCCTTTAAGAAATGAATAAAAGGAGGAGTTCTTATACGTGAGATGATTGTGGAATGTAAACATTTGCGGTAAATAATGATACAGGAAAGGTGAAGGTCTAATTATCAGGAAGGTCTGCGTGTACTAACCAGTTTTCGTGGATCTCAGAAATCTTCCGTGAGCCATACTTTGGGTACTCCTCGATTTTGAGGAACGATTCAAGTCGTAGAATGTATTCAAGACTACTGCGTTGTATATTTTTTGCTGGATATTCTTTATCAGTGTAAGGAATTTATAACTATATGAAATATCGTACTAAATTATCCTATAATAATAATTAATTTGATTATTTCATGTAAAATAAATTATTATATTATATAATAAAGACACCATTTATTTATATTTCTCTAATAATGTGTTTGGTAAGATAAAATCTCTCCGAGAAATAATTGGAGTGTCATTTGGGAACTCCTTTCGTCATCAAAATGCATTGAAAATGATAGGCATTACGATTTGTTTTCAAACCAAGAACGAAAAAGACATTTTTCATTCCTGCCGTAAATCATTCGTTGCTGAAGTGTCTTTCGAGCAGAAATGATGAAAATAGCACGTAAAAGTTAACGATGTATGTCCTATAGCATTCCTGAGCAATAAACTCGCGTCGTGAGAGATGGGAAATGAGAAGAGAGGAGATTGGATGGCGTCCATTCTTTTCTTGCTTCAACAGAGATACAAGTTTCGCACTTATTGTTCTCGATTTGAATGGTTTGGCGTGGAGCCATCTACTGAGAAAATCAACCTTGCAGTTAAAGGGCACAGCTTATATTAAGCTACTCCATGCCACATATTATGTCGGATTCTCTGGCTTCTTTGTATTACGTCGAGAAGAGGACTATATTGATCGCTCATACATATAGGTTTGGAGTTTTTCAGGCGAAGCAAGAGAACAGCTACGATAACCGGTTGAAACTTCAAACGCATACCGGTTCTGCAGAATTCCACGTATAACTGCGAAACAGGATTCTGCACTAGCTTTGTATACCTCAAAAGCACTATTTTAAGGAAAGTTTCTCTGTAAATTAAAATTGATAATTAAATCTGTGAGGTATCTCCGTATAGAACGGAGGAAGTTAATATCCAGTTCGTTAATGATACCTTTGAAATTTGGAAAAGAAATTAAGCAAAAAAAAATCAAGGTTCAATTGGGCTTAAATGATGTAAGAAATAGAAAATATGAAATCTTCAAAGTCGGTTCCGGTTAACCGTAACGATGAATCAATTTTTCTTGAAAAAATTCTCTAATTCTCTTTACAAGAGGAATACTTTTCTAAAAATAAATAAATTATGTTATAAAAATCCTTAGTAATCATCTAACTGCATCCAAAAACAGAAAATGATGAAATTATTTTCTTTCACTAATAGATAGATAATAATATTCAAAGCCGCTCCATGAGTCAGATAAGGATTCTTCCGAAAATTTTCTTTCACTCCATTACGAGGTTCTATGCCAGTGTCGCATATAAAATAAATTATTTATATCCTTTTTATCCTTAAAAATATGAAAATTCAGGTTTTATCAATTCCTAAGTAATTGTAAAAGCTCACAGAAGATATGAACAATGCAACAGTAAATTTTAATTACACAGTAAAAAATTACAGAATTAAAAGAATTTTCAGTCTTCAGTTAAAAGTTTACAACTATTTTTAATTTTCAAAGAAATTGTTATCCAAAAATAGATTTGAAAGTAATCATGATCAGGCATTAGTGTTCATTCATGATACTTGTTTGTGAATAGCTTTCTATTTCTCTACATTGTTAGAAAATTCAATTTTTTGCAGAACTTTTCCATTTGCAAACATACTTTCAGATGTTCAAACTTAAACAAATCTCAACCGTTAAAAGTCTGCAATTCACCATATTAAATTATCTACATTTTCTTGAAATATGATTAATATGATTAACGTTTTCTTCTCTCATTAAAGAAGGGTAGACACTAATAATTTTCGGTAAAATAATTTTAAAAGGTATGCAGTGAAAGTGGATTACTTCCAGTCCAGATGATGCGCCGGGAAGCTTACTCAATTACTTCAGCGCAGAAATCGCATTCGATACAAACCGAACTTAATTGCCATGACTTAATTCGATTCTGACCGGTTAAAATGGAATTTTCCCGTCGTTGGTGAAGCATAACAAATGGGATTCGCAGAAAATATGGGAAATCCTCGAGGCTGAAAGGAGTTGGCTGCTGTGTAACCGATCTTCCATCATAGAGCAAGCCAACTTCTACAAACTAATTCCATAATCCTACGTATGTTTCGAAGTGGGTCAATAGGTGAGCCATAAATATATATAGGAAGATATTTCATTCCCATCGACTGCAATTTCTTTTCAGTATGAAGACGTTTCCATTCAAGAAATGTTAATTAGTTCCCTCTGCCGAAAGACGGCGTGCAGGGTATTTACTATGTAGATGTAGTTCCTCGCGTGAAATAGTTATCCATTAATTAATATATTATCGATAGATTTCTCCGTAAATACTTTCTATTTGACTCGATATATTATAGGGATTAATCAATGAAAGATATTTTAACTGCCGTTAAGTTCTCCTCATAAATAAATAATTAAAAATGCAAATCCAAAGACCGCTTTACGAGATCATTAATATAATTAAGCGGACACTGATAGTAAGAAGTCTAAAAATTATTAACATTATTCGAATAGCATTATATTGAAACGAAAATTAGTATCTTGCAGCATATAAGCATCATTATTTCTATCAACCCTTAATTAATTAAGCTGTATAAAATAATAATTTTTCTTGAGTTTTATAATTTTTCTTTTATAATTATAAGTTAAAAATAAACTATATATTAGCTTATTCTTGTTTGTTGTAGTTAAATTAAGAACCTGATAAACTTACAATAAGAAAGTGATTATTGTAAGGATTACCGTTAAAATAATTTAATTATCACAGAATATTCGTGTAAAAACGAAAATTGCATATATTTACGGAATCGCTACATAAGTATGGTTTTAACGACGTCCGAAACCTGTTTGCATTTGTGAATTATTTTTAACAGCACAGTTAAAGCATTTTAAATCGGTACCTCACTCTTAAAAAAACTCGCATATGCGCTTCCATGCTTAACAGTGGCCGTTATTTAATTAAATTCTCATCTTTCAACTTTTTCTATGTATTTCTTTGTAATATTGAGGATCACGCATTAACATTATCGAATATACAAAAATTCTTCGTATATCTCATATCAATACAATAAATCTCTGATACTTAAGCTCTGAGCTCATGGATTAAAAATAAGAAATAAAGGCATGAATTGCCAAATCGTAATGATAGCTGGATGTGTTGGGAATGGAGCGGGTACTTTTGAGAAAAGAAGTGAAGCTCAAGAAATTTAAGCTCTCTATTGATCGCCAAGACATTAAATAGCAGTAGGAATCTGAATGGGGTCCCTAGAAAATTATGTAAGAATTGCTTATATTGTAAATAATGCGAAGTCATCGCCATCTGCAGAAGCCCGTGCGTCCTTTTTGTAATCCTTTATGACGGATGATGGTCTTCTTATGAAAATTTCTTTTGCTCATTTTGTGCCAGTCTGGTTCTCCACTAAAACTTCTCGGTGTTTTCCCGGCAGCAGTCGAAACCAGATTCATTTGAAACATAAAGTGAAGTAGAGCTTAGCCTGTTTCATTAATTATTTTTAACACGCAGTAATGCATAGTAGGGCTTAATGGAAGATCTAGAAGAGTTTAGAAGAGAATTGCTTAGAGTAGAAAATAATCCTTAGCTACATGGATGTAAAAGATATTGAGCTTTAAGTGTGGATGAATGTTGTGGGCTCCAACATACACCTGTAGAAGAATTATTTCAAGAAGGCATTGAACCCGGTAGATTTTTTTTAGTACGGAACCAATCTCTACTAAAAATAACCACTCACTTAGGAAGTCCTATTAAGATCTACGAGAGTCAATCACTTCCCGTGCCTGCTAATAGAAAGAGACAGGTATGGATTGGGAATCGCCAGGGATAATTTGCGGACATTTTATGACACCAGATGAACTTTGGGAACGTCCTTTGCTGAAAAAAAATCTCAAAGGTCGCTCGTATTCCAGATACCTCGCCCTTCCTGCACCCTCCGAACACCCTACCTGGCTGGCAGAGGTGGATGACCAGTTGGTATGGCATTAGCCCCAACCGCACAATCCTGCTGGCCTCGAAACTCTTTCCTCCTCCCATTAACCAATCCTGGCCCCACCTCCCAACATTTCCACCTGCTCTTCCCCCGCGCTCCTTATTCCACCCAACACCTCCTGATCTCATCGCTGAAACCCTCTGGAACATCGACACATGCGTTCAAGTCTCCGACTGTGAATTTTCCATAGCCAAATGTAACAGCTATCGATTTCCCGAGATGCAAGTTCCAAGAATTACGGCTGGTGCATATCATAGATCTAGTGAGGACTTTGGATCGGGGAAAGATTGATTAAAGCTGAAATCCAAGATATGATGATAATGTACACCAGGGTTATTTCTAGCTGGGAGAATGTCGACCAGTTGAAATTTTTACTCGATGAAAAAGTCAATTTCATAGATTCTCTCACTGAAATTTCCCGATCTTCATGGAGCGATGACCAATTCGATAGGGAAAATATTTACTTCGTCCTAAGTCCCACTTCAGTCTCAACTTTTACAGATAAATACGGAAAACCTCAGAGGAAGATTTGGTAATCACTTTTCAAGAGATATATGTACGCTAAAAAGAATTTCAAGAATGCCCTAAAACAAATCGTCCAACTCTTGAATTAAACCTTAATTTTTACATACATAAAGAACTCAACCAAATCCAAAGAATCAGAGAATCGCCGAACCCAAAATCAATCCAATATTTACGGGAATGGAGTAAATATTTTTCGCATTATTTTTTATAAATGAGCTCTTGAATTAACCGAGTAGACCGAATGAATAGACCAAAGAGGTTATCTTCGGAGGTTTCATAAAATTTAGCATCCAAGTGATTAACTTTATCCGTAAGTCAAAACTCTTCCATGATTCACTCCTGGCTGAGAAAAATTCCGCAAGTAATAGAACAGAAATTTTTGGCAATTTCCTTCCCTGAAGTTTTTAGCAAGATGAGGTAATGATATATTAAACATTGAACACTGTAAAAGCCAAAGTACTCCATAAGATAGTAAAGTAAATATGCGTTAAAATTTCACTGTAAAGTAGTATCGTATGGCAGAGTAAGTCACCTTTTGAAATATCGATTTGAAAAATGAAAAATTTAAATAGTAACAGAACTGAAGCACTGAATTCACTCGAATTCTGGTTTAATTTTTACAAAAATCAAGAAGAAAAACTTCGGCTGATATTTCGCATGAATGAAAAAGTCGACTTCAAATCTGATATTGACGATTACGAATCACCAAATGCTATCTTTTTAACTTAAGTATACCCTTCTTCCTTTGAAATCGGCGGTCGCGATTCAAGATGATGCGGCATTACGGAGCGTGAGTTGCAAAATTAAATCAGCGCCGTACGAGGATGAGTACATATTTTTGCCGTGATATTTTAACAATGAAATTTAAGAATGATTTGGTTGGAAGTGATCAAAAGTTAGATTCCATCATCATGATGGATCAATCATTAGATTCCACTAACTATAGGAAATACCACGTTTTGTTGGAGTCAATTCCCAGACTTATCTATCCTATTCTATCTATCCTTATTTCCTTCAAAAAATACCACTGAAAATAGAATGGTCGCTTCGCTATGAATGAGCAAAGATTATGGAAGATTTACTCACTGAGTCAGAAGTACTCTGCAGCCGTAGATTCTTGCTGATTCTTGTCCTTCACTGTCACATTAAGTGAGACTCCATCAGCTTTAGCAAATTTTATATGCAGTGCGATGACCTGCTTTGATAACTGGCCTTTCCATCTCTGAAACCGAGCTATGTTTCCCTATTGCCACAATCTTTGACGACAATTACCTTATTTCTGAGACATAATGAGTCATTCGCAAATTCAGAAGTCTCGCCTGTTTATTAGAATACGCTAAATGTGACGTCACCGCCCGAAATATGTGACATTTCCTGTTAAATATTTTGGAAAAGATACAATGGCGTGAAGCTAAAGGAACGAATTTTCGACACCATAAGGTTATTTATATATTGATATGAGATGATATTTAACTTCCTATGGTGAAATATTTTTATTAATAAGTAATGTCAATTACTTTAATTCCTCTATTTTCCAAAATTGTCAAGATATATTTCATATCCTTCGAAAATAAATAGCATATTTATTTTGTTTTCTTTGAATACACAAATAGAAAATATATACAAAAATAGTTCGCTTATAATAAAAATACCCATTGTAAACAGAAACTAAATCAAACGTCATTTCGCGGATAGCCAAGTGGGTAGCGCGTTCGGAATAGGCGAGAATGGCCTCGATTTCGATTCCCGGTGGGAATACACGTGAAAAATTATCCCAGCTGTCAAAGTACTTTACAATACTACTACAAATGACATTTTTGTTGCTGTCGCAAGAAATAGATCCATATCCACCTATTTTAACTGATTTTACCAGAGAATATTACTATCCTTTTATAAAACAGATGAAATGCAAATAAATTTAAATTGGTTGTGCTAAGTATAAATGTACTTTTAAAATTGATACTCTCGACGAAAATTGAATATTAACGTGATATGATAATTGATCTTGGGCATACATCTGGACATCTTGAACACTGCCCAAGAAACAGATGTTGGCGGAATGCTAACGATTGCTTCAACCCACGACTTCAAGTTCAGTCCTTAATAAGAGACTTGGCTAGTCTTGCGAAGTCGAAGGTAGCCTTTACGTCTAAATCGTACAGAAAATGTGTGAATAGAAAACTCATATAAGCATTGTATTTCATTTTAGGTTGTTTGATCCGCCCAATCAGACCATTAAGTAAAACTTACTAATCAGCTGTAACTATTCATTACCTGCTCCATTTCTAAAAATTCTAAAAAGCCATTCAATTAGAAATCGGACTGAAATCGACCTCTATATTTTTTAAGTTTTGAAAACTTTTATACTTGCGCACTTCTATCAGATTATCTTGTGAAAATGTTTCAACTTCGGAAAAGATTTCTTTCGATAAGTTATTATTTTTGTAATTTCGAAATTTTTGCAAAAATCGGCGAAAAATCATGAAGTCATCGCGAATCCGCAATAGCAAAAAATATGAAGGAAGATAATTAAGTTTTTGATGAGAAACTAAGTCAGTAAGAGGTATTCGCAGAGAGAATAATTCCATTTCTACGAAAATGCTGCGCTTTTCCGCGTAGCAGGAAGGAAGAGGAAATTTTAAGAAAACAGGAAATTCCACTCCTGGGAGCGGTGCAATTCATTTTGAATATGTGGACCTTATACCCGAAAGTGATGAGGTCATAATCTACTCCGTAGGCTAAATGTAGACTACAACAACTGAAGCTTAATATTCTGTTAATTTTCTTTAAATCAGTTCTTTGAATACTCAGCTTCATCGTTTTCCTCTAGTCATTATTTCTATCGAGCAAGACTAAATGGTAAAACGTTCCTTCGGCACAGTATTTGGCAAATCTACTTCACTTCTTTCTTCTAGATTCACTTCTTTATCGTACTTTTTCGTCACTCCGTTATCCTTAATAATACTTAATAACGTATTCACATACTAAAATTTAATAAAAATTCGGCGAAACTTCATCTGCCTTATTAAATTTTTAACGGATTAAATGTATAATTTATAGAGAAAAAGAAAAGTTAAAATCTTTTAACGAGGCTAAACACGAAAGCAACAGGTTGTACATATTTTTATTTTGAGTTTATTGTAAGGACTTAAATAAATTTAAATAATAGCTATGTAATTAGGTGTGTTTTTCGTAGATGCCGTTTGTTAAGACCAAGTTTGTAAAGACTTATTGCTGGGAAAATACGTCAATTTAGATACAATTTATGAGATTTATAATCTAATTTTAACTCCCCAAATGTACTTTATATGAAATTCCTTCCTACTAAAAACTCTTCATTGCCTTTATTCGCATATAACACGTGCATAATCCTATTTTGACCATTCTATTCAATGTCCTACATTTACGAACGTATTCTGGTCAACACAGCACCATACTTACTAGTTTGTCTGTTAAATAATTAACCAAAAGGCTTGTTTAAACTTCAATCACTCTACCAAAAGTGCTGGAGGAGGCTCACAAGGCAAGATTAGGAAATTAATTACGTTGTCCTTGCTTTCCTCACTGGGTATCTCACAATCAATAAAATGTATAAATAAAATAGTAGTAATATAATGACCATACAAATAACACTTAACAATACTTTCAATGCGAAGAGACCAAAATGAATACAATTATTCAGTATTATTCATACACTATAGCTTTCATTTCAGCACATACATAAGCAAGAGTTGAGTAAATGTAAATGAAAGATAAATAAATGCCAAAAGGCAACTGAAAAATATTTCATATATTAAGTGTGGGGGAAGAAACAAATATTAATGAGTAATGGATTACAATCTATATAAATTCCATGAAAGGAAGGTTGTTAATATGCTCAAAGGTCTCATAATGGAACAGTAATCTTTTGCTTATATTTTAAAACCATCACTCTGTTTTTCTTATCATTAACGCGCGATGAATTCCGGGTAACTGAGTCTTCCGATTTTCATAGTCAAAGATTAATACTTCCATAATTACAGCTATCTTCTTGGGGTTCTGAAGATTTTTTCTCAGAAAAATGTAAATTAACTTGTGATTCAGTAAATTTACCATGCGTATTCGCGAAGGTAAAAAATTTCCTTTACAGTGACCTTGGGTTTTCTTGCTCGAGAAGATTGAGATTACGATTTTTATGAAGCTCCTCAATAATAATGTGGCTAACAATCCCTTAGCAAGAAATTTCTGCCATTAAATTACATTAAAATAGATTTTCATTTAACGTCAATAAGACAGAGCACGCAAAATATTAAAGCATAAATTTCGAAGAAGTCTTTATCGATTAGTCATTTGCTAGTAAGGAAGACTACGAGTAAAGAATAGATTAAACTTTATTTTAAAAAGTTTCCTATATCGTTTTGAGGGAAACAACTTTTTTTAATGTTTCAAGTTGACTGTTTCGATTGAGCGTTTATCTCCACTTCAGAATTCATCCATTCAAGGCGCAAAAATTGAACTCAATTTTTATGCTCTTAGGTTTTGTCATAGTCTCGAGATATTTTGATTTCGATAGTAAGTTTTTCTCATAATAAAAATTCGTAAAAAGGAACTAAGAATCAAAATCGAACTCTTAATACCTTCATGCTCTTAAGATTTTTAGTACAATTCAATAGATTAATCATGAAATAAAAACGGAACTAAATATATTTATATTTTAGCTTAACCTAGTAAATTAAGGAGAGCTTTGGTAATATAGATTAGTGTACTCGTTTGTGAGGATTCTCCATAAATTAGCTGAACCGTTTTTTGAGATAGCTTAATTTTTAATTATTTCCATTTTTAATTTGAAATATCGTAAAGGAGAGGTATATGCGGTAGATAAATGATCTTACTTTGACAATTTTTATTTTAGGGGAATAAAGGTCTGAAAAAATATATCGCACTTCATAAAAGAAGGATCTTAAACATTGAGGTGCTAACATAAGGTGTTTTTGGCTAGGCAGAAAAGAATTGCCCTCATAGGCATGAAAGATCTACTCGTAATACAGGTCTTTATATAATTAAGACCATATATTTCTTACTAAGGATATAAAAATGAACTCCGGAAGCAATAACGTTGCCTAGAAACCTCCCAGTTTTCACAAATTCAACAGATTTGACGTTCCACATGCCTCTTGGCTTCCTTATGTCACACGCCGATTCGCAGATTACAGAGTATAATGCAGATTAAGATTGCCGAAAGGTAGGATTTTTTCATTGAGTCCTTAAATATTCATGGTCCAGGAAAGTGAATCCCGTAAGACGAGGGGGATCTCGCCGGAAGCGCATTCGAAACACTCGAAAGAAGATGACCTCATTCGGCACATCAAGGAAATTGCAGGTTTCGTAACTCGGCGTCGAATTGGGTGGGCGTGCCTCCCAGTAAAATCCATTGTATTTGGATGGTCTATGGCCCAACGGCGGAACTAATTTGAAAGGGCCCTTCGCACTTTGGCGTTGAAACTCCCTGGGGTTGGAAGGACGAGTCTTCCCAACTGCGATTTTACTTAAAAGGTCAAATCAGTCCCTCCGATATTTAACCTGTAATCATACGGCGCGGCCGGCAGGTTGTTATTTCGTCGACCTTCGGTAGTCGTCATAGTTAAATATATCGTACGCACGAACGATGCCTCAAATTGGCAAATTGAGGATCTTCCCAGGTCTTTATTCGGCTATCGCGAAATGCCAGGAGTGAAACGAATTGTTCCTGCGGATAAGAAAAGAATAAAAAAACCATGGGGGGTCAAGAGTTTGAAAATTTCAATTTCAAACTTCCAAGTTTCGAGATTTTGATGGGAGAAGTTCGTGTTTCAGGGAAATTCAGTTTCTCGGCAAATGCAATTTAAGAAGAATTTCAGGATCTAAGAAGAAACCTTTCTAGAACTAGGAAGATAGTCTCGCAGAAAAATTAGTATGTTAACAAAACTAGGAAAATGAAAAGATGGATATTTAATAAACGGTAAAATGGAAAAATAAATCCGAAATCCGGGTCAATTCGAAACATTATTGCTATAATCAACATACCTCATTCTGGTTTTCATAAATAAAAGCATATGATTAATATCCATGAATAATGCTAAGTGAAATTCACTACCAAATGTATAGCTTATAACTTTAGCGAGTAGAAAATCTTTAGTCTATTCCCAGGTAAAAGGCCTAAAAAATAGATTTCTATTTGCTTCATATGAAAACGAATCAGTTAATACAAGAAATCTAAAGCACATCAATTAATTAATTTCTTAAAAACTTCTTATGTTTCGACTTTAGTAAATATTTTTCCCACTTTAGTTAGAAACCGTACCATTTTTAATTATAGAAATCAGTTGTACTTTCTTATCAACAGTTATCAATGAAGAGTTGACTTTTTAATGAGATGCTCATTGTGTAGAGAGATAAGGATTTAAAAATAAAAAGAAGAAAAATAATGGAATTTTTAATATTAGATCGTACGAATAAATTCCAAGATTTCCAAATTCATCGCAGTTGAAGGTTGTCTCTCGTAGAGAAAATATTCGTGACTTTTCGGTTCATAGCAAGAGTGGTTTATAACGAGCAAGGTTCAACGTACATTTAAATGCCAGATTTTTCTCCCCTTATGGTTTAAGTGTGAATGACCGCTCTTTTGATTACATATGACATCATGAAACCACAGGATAGTCTTGGGAAAAAAACGGAAGGGAGTAAACGAGAACTCAAGTATCTCCTGATTTTCCGGTTCGTTTTGAGAGGCAGCGAAGGGTCAAAGTTGCTTGCAATAGGCGGATCTCAAGGGCTTGCTTTTTATTAACGTCCAAGCTCACCTTTATATTGCATCGTCACTCTTCGCTCTCTCAACTCGCTGATCTCAAAGAATGCAATTTATGGCACTGTTTTATCACTGAGATTAGGAAAAATCGTTCATATAAAATTTACGTAAACGCATATACTTTTAGTACATTGACGTACCATGAATGTATGTACAGTAAAATTGATACTAAAATGCTATATCCAAGCAAATAAGCGTTGTTCTGCGGTGGAGTAACTGATTTGCCACTCTGGGTCCTAAAAAGAGTCGGAAATATACACGCCTTTCAAGATGCTATCTCGAGTTACTCAGCATCCTTCGCTATAGAAGCGAATTTTCCTTTTTAAATGGACAAATATAAGTGACAAAATCTATCAACTCGGAATTTTATCACATTCTGCACGCTTTTCACCATCGCCCGAGAAAACTTCAAAGCTTTTAATATATTCTAGTTTAGTTAATTTTTCTATGGCCTTTAAATCCATAGAGTGACATAAATGCAAAACCTTTACTTTTTCTATTAAATATTATTTGGTTCTTTAAAATTTCTCTTGAGCATCAATTGATATATTACAAAATAATATACTTATACATATGAATACTGGAGATCTTTTGAAGATTTTTCATGATTATTCTCGTAGAACAAAGGTCATGTAGAAATTTATAAACAATATTCACGAAATTTCATACTGGTTAAGGCTTCAAGAAGAAAAGTCTCTTCGTTAAATATTTAGGATTTTAGCATGCTTTTTATACTTTTGGCTGAATATTATTAATTAAACGATTTTAATAAGTAAAAGATGTATATTGTAAGAAACTATGTTTTCTGGGTGTTATACGCTGGTCGTGTTGCTGAAAGACTAAAGTCAAAATAATTTAAAGACTTTGTGCATTCTGCGATTAATTTTCCGATAGTACTAGTTAAATTTATGTTAGAATCCTTCTCTCAACTTGGATTTTTGCAATTTTCATGTGATTGAATTTGTTACAAAACATTTGAAAGTATACAGAATTAATACACATCACTCAAGTTAATGATCACAAATCTCAAATTACGGTTGAAATATCGCGCTCTTCATTCGCGTCTGTGGAATGAATTGCTATTAGCATCCTTTCAATTATTTAATTTTTCTCCGCTTCCTAAACGTCATAAGAGGAAATTGCTTTCGCATTCTTTCTGCTACATTATGTTTCCAAGTTACCAATGTATTCGATGTTACATTGCGCGTGACCAATACCTCCTGTCATTATCTGCCCACCTCGTTTTTCTCCATGACAACGAGCGAGTCCGTGACCAAAGACTCTTCCATGATGAGCCTCTCATTGACCAAGGTTACAATTACATTGGATGCGAGAGAGGAATCTGAAGGTAATCAATCTAATGACGATGCTCTCACTAGGGATCACCACGTTGCTCTATTTAAAACATACGTCTCACAAAAAATGGAATGTCTTCATTAGAAAGTAATCAACCTCCGAATATTCAACGAAAGGACAGGATGAATATTTAATAGAAATGCATCAAAGATTCACAATTAATTTGGTTAATACAATTGATAGTTTCGCTTGAGGATATACAATGTTTAAATTTTTGGTTACTTCCATTGCGCTAAAAGTTGTCAAGCACATACATATTCAGGTGTCATCAAGGAACACTTCCTATACTGTGATTTGAGGGGAGATAGGTTGCGAAGTAAGCAGAGGACGGCTCTTAAATAACGACGGGAAGAAAGCAAATATCAAAGAAATATGTAAATGAATTGAGCAAACAATAGTGACTTGAGTAAATTATGTTTGTAATAATATTCTAGTAAAAAAAATAAGTAATAAAAAGAGGCGTAAATAATTAAATGACGATTCGGAGATAATTTGCTTGTTACATAAAAAGAGACGAGAGGGTGTGAAGCATAAAAGTATGTAAGGCGAGAAAGGGAAAGCCACTGAAAATATTTGGGAAAGATACGTTGAGGATGTTGTTTGCATTACAATAAAAGTTACACGAGAAGAGAAAGGGAGAGCAATGCGATACCTTCGGCTAAACAAGAAATGAACCTCCCAAACGATGTGGATATAGAGAAGAAAAGTTGAGGACCGGTGTGAAAGAGATAAATAAGAGAAAGAGAACACCGTTCGAAGAACGTGGGGTTCGCGCGACTGAAGTTGATACACGGAGGAGAAATAAAAGATTTATTGCAATCACAGATGTAAGTACAAAGAAAATAAAGTTTTCTGGAATACCTAGTCTTCCTAAGGCGATACATTTACGAGGTTAAAAATATGTAAAATGATTTAAGGCAGAGAGACCAGAGATTATCATCAAAAGAGAATTTGCACAGTGATAATGATAAGTAAAAAGTAAATCCTAATATAAATCACCAATACTAATATATGAAGAAAATTTGGATCATCGGTAGAAATAATTGAAAACATTTTATTTATTTTCATTTTACTTGTAAACAAAAATTATCTTGATGTTTAAAAATGAGATTTCACATACTAAAGCCTGAAATTATTGAGTATAATTCCGTTTCCAATATTGCGTTGAAAAATAAATCTTCCTTTCTTTCTCGAAGCTTAATTTAAGAGACTGTTTGTGCATAACTGTTATTTTTTCTGTAGTCGGTACACGTCAGCCATCACCAAAATACACACAAGAATTTGCAAGACGTCTTCCGAATCCTTCGTATTTACCACGACAGTCAATGACGTTAAGCTGAGTCAAAAGGCCACTGAACTCGAATAACTTGAAGAGTATCAAAACTTATCTCAATTGCATTGATAATTGAGTCGAAAATTTCTATGTAAGAATATGAAAATAACCGAGAATTAGATCCCTACATTACAGGGTCTTTTAAAATGAGTATCGAAATATTACATAAAATTCATATAGAAATCGGTTCATTCTTTTTTGAAGACCCTGTATTTATCACACCTGCACCTCTATAGATAACATGTCCACATAATGGGATAGTATATTCTGCAAAACTTCTCCGATAGAAGCATCGTATGTATAGTCTCAATGACAAAAAATTAAAGGAAAGGAGAATGCTGAACTTGAAATTTTTCGCAAACAAGCATCCTTGCATTGCCATAAACGTTGAAGAAACAAACTTCAGCATACGTTAAAACCAATATTTATACATTACATCATATGAAGGCGGGGGCGGATCCGTTCCTGAAATTGACAAAGCTACCGCATTTCCCAAGAGTCCTACCCGACCCACGCACCGATAAACAGATGAGCAGCGTCTTACGCAAACCGAAGTCGACGGAGCTCTCAAGAAGATGAGGTGTACGTCATTGGCACTCCATCCTCAGGTACCCGGATCCACCCTCGCATCTAATGAGCACCAGACCGAGGTCTGATTTGCGTGGGAGATATCTCAAGAGTGTATCGCTGCGATTTAAGAGAACATTTGCATAAGACGATTTCCACGTGGATGGAGACGTCTTTCTGTTTTCCACCTGTCTTCGCTTCTTTCGAAGCGAAAAGTATCTCGGGGGAAATTTAGCGCTCACTGAGAATTTTTTGGAGTTTCTGACAGAATCCTTTCTAATTCACGATCATTTTTCTGTATATTGAAAAATTCTTATGGCTGCCGAGAATCCCCATGAAAAACAAATGAAAAATATTTTATTGCTTGAAATATTTTACCTAGAAAGAAAATGGTGCTTCGTAGTATTATTAGAAATATAATATATAAAATAGAAGCCTATGAGAGTTAAAAAGCAGATAGATACGCACATCCAAATCCCTGAAGATTTTATTGCAAGTAGCGAGAAATGAAAAAAAAATCGTCTATAGTTCTTTAAAAATTCTCAAGTAGCAAAAGTTAAGATAATGAATTCTTAATTTATTTCTGTCTATATTTAATTTTCAATTTTGAGAGGGATTCACAAAGTTCTCGTAAAAAGCATAATTTCCGTCGATGGGATGATCTGTTAACTTTTGTTGCTCTATATAAATTTTACGATAGTTCCATTAAAATGTAACTGAATAGTAAGCTTAATCATCAGCTTGATGCGACATTGTGCCACGATAACGGCCTAAGTAATAATTCCTTCAGCATAAGAATTATTCTCCCATCGTTCAGCTTGCGCTCAGTTTTGATAATTTAATACCTTACCAAGAGAATATTTTATCCTGACATTGTCATTGTGGAATTCAAAGTTTTAATTCCTTAATTAATGCTCCATTTCAGTTATTCCACCGCAATATCGCTAAGTTTTCGCATCATCGTTAAGTTACTTCTTCTCCCGATTGACCCTTTTTGCCCTGTCCCTCCCACATTTCAAATTCCCTCATCTCCCTTTCTTCTTTCGTGTTTACTCCTCATTCCTGGGAAGGCGACTTCATAATTACTTGTTTTCCTTGCCATCATTTACGATCCCTTCGCGCAAACATGACATAAGATCCTGACCTCAAGCATAGTATTTTGAAGGTCGTAAATTTCTCTTGGCAAGGTGCATCAGCAGTGACGTAGTGATATGGAAGGGAGATGAGGTAAGTGTGGGGCCAACGACACATCTGTACCCACGCCCATCGCCTCCTCGAGAGGACAAATTCTTCCTCCTACACAACTCTCCCACCGACACTATCCAAATGTTACCGAACGACTGGCAACTTTTTGAAGTGGCCAACGCCTGACCGCTTCAGAGACATTCAATATTATCATAGCGATGAATTCAGGCGAACTGCGAACACCGAGGCGGTGAACGTTGAGGTTAGGGACTTCTGGGTTTGCCAGCATGGCGAAGTTCGGAAACGTCAAAGGTGGTAAAGAGTTATTCTTCTCCGCAATGAGAAAGAAAATGGATGACAGAAAAGGCTATTGGGAGCTTTGACTTCAGCTACTATAGGTTTTTCTTAATATATTTTATACGATATTATAGTACACTTTATAATTTTTTATTTTTGGTACTTTTGGTGAGATTTTGTCTGCACAACTGTTTTACCCCACGGAAAACTAGGGAACTTGTTTTGAAACACATCTACAAAATTTGATTTTAGATTTGCTCTTAAACATAAAGTAATGCGTACGTCGAATGGAAAAATTGGAATCATAATCATAGTAACATGTTCATTCTCAAAATTTCAATATTCGCGATTTTGGGAACGTGTACCTTATAGGGTCACGGTGTAGTTATTCAAAAATCTAGGTAAACGGAAATCAGCAGATTCCCGAAAAAGTTTTACTCAAACTATGAGTAATTATTTATTCAATCATTCTATTAAAACAGCTGACTGGCCAATTATTCAATATTGGTACAAAATGAATGAAATTTGCAAGCATCAATAGTTCTATGGGTAATATTTTCGCATTTGCGTGTACTTTTAACTTGTAACGCAGAAAAATTTTCAGAAACTTCGCATTCGTTAATATTTTCGTATCGGTGATTTATCATTAATTACTAATTAATTCTTTGACAGATAATTGCTCCTTCTCCGCTGTGCACCAATTTTCGACTCAGTCGAAAAATGGACGATTTCCACTTCATTTCAAAGTAGAATATAATTACTCCAATAATTCTATAATATATCCTAATATTAAGTCTAACACTATGTAGCTACATAAAATTCTTATTTTTCTATGAATATTTTTTGATTTCGTCAAGGATTATAGGTGATAGTGGCATTTATTTCCGCACGTTTGTGTTCTAGACTTCCTTGCCCAGTAGAGTAAAGCGAAAGTGATTTGATCCATCAGCAGCCAGAGAAAGATGAAAGGGAAGTTGAATGAGGCCTTAGAGAATCTGAAGGGACATCGGCTGTTAGTCTCTGAAACAGGAGAAGGTCATGGACCGCAATATGCACCCGGTCCACAGAAACGGAACAGAAAGAAAAAAAAGTTGAGAGAGCCTCCAGAAAAGGTGTTGACCTTGCCAAAGAAGAATACTTTGGCCAAATCCTTTAGAGCGGCGATTTCCGGCTACGTTCTCTCTTTAAACCATTTATTGTTATAAAGGAATGTTTATTCGATCTATGGGGAAGAAGGAGAGCCTATGGAAGTTAAGAACCTCTTACCAGCAATGAATCGAAAGCGCTGGCTCATCACCCCTATCCCAACTGGTTTTCACGAAGATTCAAAGTTGGGGCTCGGATTTATTTTTGGAGTGCGACCTCTCCGTGAATGATGATGTTTCGCTCGAAGTTTTTAAAACAAAATTTTTCGTGATTTTTCATGCAGATAATAGAAATTAAGCGCGGTCACTTTATAAGAGTGATGAATTGCATGTTAAAATTCCTTTCCGATCCTTCGTACCCTATAAGAGTATGTGGACGTAAGAATTTTCATCTTTCATACAAATAATTTAAGAATTGCTTCGAAATAAGGTGTGTGGATTATTGAATATGCACATCAACTTTAGCAAATTCTCGTACAAATTTTGTTAACCTCAGTTAGCTTCCAACGTAAGTCTGCGAGAAAGGTTCAATTATTCAAGATTATCAATCTTGATCATTTTTTACAATTTACAAAGTTTCTTACCATTATCCGATCCTAAATTTTATTGAAAAGATTTGTCATTTAAAAACCATACATTCTCCGCAGACATAAACCATAATCATTATTAGCAGAGTAGTAATATTAACGAAATGAAACAATTTTATGAAAATTGCAGCTGATCCATTCTTTCATTGTCGGATGATTCCATCCATCTCATTTGTGAGATCTTCACAGCCAACTTCAACCATTTCTTTGAGATTCCGAAAATATATATCTGGAATAAGTAAATGCACTGAATTATAAATAAAGCATTAAGAAATTTAATATGAATAAAATAGTACAAAAATGTACATATAGTATAGATAATTTCAAAAATTTGTGAAATCTGTTATTTTCACCGAAAATATGGAAGCGGGACAGAAAAAGAAGATGAGAGAGGAAGAGTCACCGGAAAAGATGTTGGCCTTGCAAAAGCAAACTTTAAGCATGGAAGACAACCAAACAAGGTATTCATTATCTATCAAGTTCTATGCCTCTCGCTATTCTGGGAATGGTAAGTACTGATTGCAAAATTCTCTCATATCAGTAAATGTACTCATATGGATTTACTTAAATGACTTGTTTCAATTCTATTTCAATGCAATTTCGTGAATGATAGAATAGTGGAAGCAGTCCTCTTGGATAATCTAACATTAATTAACTGAAATATAATACGAAATAAAACAGCAAGGAAATCCTCATAAGATAAGAGTATTATTATAGGATAAGAGTAAATAAAGTAGAAATTGCGAACACAGGAAAGTTCGTTAGAGGTAGATAACTGACATATTTAGCATCCTCGGATAACTCTAAAATTAACTTTTTCGGGACCCATGATGATGAGCATGAGAAAAAATTCCATAAGTAATTTAGTAACCTCGAAAAATATAAGGGGTTTAATACGTTAGAGAAGACGCAAAATTCAATCCGCGGCCTTCTCACTAATGCAAGGCGAATATTCATTTCCAGCGGTCTCCTACATGTTAGACGAATCGCGGATTTCACGCGGAGATAATTCTTTCCGGTTGTCCCCAGAGGTGTTTGGTTTATATGAAATAGCTCTCCAGGCCGTGTTCACGCTGTGCTTTCTCTGTTTCTTTCTCTCCATCTACTTTCTTTTTCTCTCTCCTCCTTCTCGGTGTGTGCCATAGCTTCGGAGAGACCGTTGACCGTTCCAGCCGACGACCCTGAAGCCCCTGACCGCAGAAGCGCCAACCGCCAAGTTCATCCCACCTCCTTAACCTTTGACATTTGCCCAAGTGGTCAACGCAAAAACGTTCGTGTGTTTACGGAAAAAAACTGCCGTCGAATCGGAAACCGCAAGGACTATAGGCAGGGAAGAGCTATTTCCTGGTTCACAAAATCAGTCTTCGGTGGAAACCTTAAAAGAGACTGCATAACATCTTCTAAGTACCGCGAACAGTTCATGCATGCAAAACATTTATAACTAGTTAACTAGGAGACTCCAGGATTACCGATTATGAGATCATAAAAAGCCAAAAGTTTCAGAGAAGTGTTTTTCTATTTAGTGATGGATGATATAAAAAATATTTTTTATTTTTTGGGAGTATTTTTGAAATTAAATGATATATTAAGTATTTTACTATAAGTAGTAAAATATCGCCAGTCAAACCCAATGATAAACAAGTATCAGATTTAGATTTTAAAATGATAGTTTCTATGGGGTAGACACGTGGGTCGTTGAGAAAACGGGGAAATGAAATTACAAATAATTTTAAATCTCATAAATAATTCAGGAAAGAAAATATATATTCCTATTGACCGCAGTAAACATGAAACAATTTCATACAATTATACTATGGCTCCGATATTTTTAAGCTGAAGAATTTTGTTCCGATAATTTTGTAAGTATTTCATTCCGTCATAGTGACTTCATAATTCAATATTGATCCGTAATAGAAAATACGTGCTCCATAAACACAACTCTGAAAAGAATGCTAATTATTTCCGAAGCAATTGCTTTCGATTCCAAGAGAGAAAAAATATCTTTTTGTTTAAAGTTTCCGCCTATAAAGTTCTCACTTGTGGAATTTCAAACTTTTCTGAATTCTACTTATGTTTTTGTTACTATCTTTATTTCTTTTTATGACCGGTCTTTATATTTCGTCATTCTACCATTCTGGTCAATCAATCGTATCTAGTTTTATAAGTTAAAATAGAATTAACATAAACAAGACGATAGAGAAAGCTAATCAACTTCAATCGGAAGCGGTTTCACTTAAACGATGGTCAAGTTAATGATTTTACTATATGCGAATATGGAGATAGGTTCTATCTAGTTGTCAGTAGATGGAATTAGCAACTTCTTTCTACTGGTTGAAAGAAAAAAGTGCTGTTTTTCGAGAGTATCTCCTAACGTGTCACACGACTTTAGAGAATGAGCTTGCTCCTTTCTTCTATACTATATTCTATTTATATATTCTGCAAGAAATTCTACAAGAATTTTTGGACCTGGATGTTGTACCAATATCAAGGAAAAAAGCAAATATCACTTCGGTTCTTTAGTATCTTGAAAGCAAATTAGTACAGGCCAATTTCACTTACTTCGATTATTATGTAAAAAAATATAGCACGTTATATGAATACATAATGAAATTTCTTTCTGGAAAGAAAGCAATCAATTGATACGTTGGTAATTTACTCTAAAACATCTAGCTGTAGCAAAGATAAACCATATGAGACTGTCAGTTGTTTTACCAGTAATCATTACATTTGGGTATTAGAATTACATTTGTGTATTTCTAGATTTCATGGAGAGCAATTCACTCGATTTCCCATGTAAAACATATTTAAGTGTTGATCTCCTACGCAATTCATGAAAAAACTGTCGAATGGACAGGATTGTCGAACTGGGAACTGTCGAATCTTTCTCGAAAAAAAGACCTCAGCGAGTTGCGCTGGCCGGAATTTCATCGAATTAAGTTCACCACAGTTAAGTGTGGTATGGCCACTTTTGTTCCTCTACATCAACGACCTCGCAGATTATGTAAAGAGCAAGGTTAGCGTATTTTCCGATAATTCGATCATATACAGAGGGATACGTTAGAGGATGATGACGGTTAAGTACAGAACAACCTAAGCGTCATCAGTTGTTACCAAGATTGACATTTTGATAAGAGTATTTAGAAGTGAGTAATTATGAATTTCACACGTTCACCAACTTGATGCGCATACCATACCGAATTTTAGCATATCCTTTATAATCCGTGCGTCCTTATATCTTATATACCTTATATCTAGGAGCAAGATTCAGCAGATATATACCCTTCTAAGATCACATTCACTATGCAATAGGAAAGGCGAATAGAATGCAAAGATTAACAAGTAGAACTCTGAGGGGATGCTCATCGAGAGTCAAAAAAATAAATATTTTATCATTTTAGACCTCTCGATTCTGAAACTGCAGCTCGCACAAGGAGTGGGGTTAATTTCAAATTTGGAAACAGTCCAACGTACTCGCATCGTTAGCGTATACTTCAGGGTTGACAGCAATGTTACAGCAACAAACCTCAGGTGGGATTTGTTCCCGGACTACTGATGGAAACTTAATGAAAAATTCATCAGTAAAGAACATTTTATGACATCTCAATTTCAGCAACAACTGGAGAAACAGAAAAATCCTTACAAGGAAATTACCGCTAAAACAGATTGGCAGAGTTATTTTAGTTTATTATCGCTAAAACAGAGATCAGAGTTAAGCCTGGTCACTTTTTCTCAAGGTAATAGAGAAATTCACAGATTAGAGTTATATGTGAATCTGGTGTTAACACGTCCCTTGCCATACGTCGCTGGCGGCTTGCGGACAATGCCTTCATATAAATATGATTGAAAGAAACAAAGGAAAGGCAAGTAAACCAAGAAAACCAAAATTATAGCGAGAAAACTCAGAATAAGAATGAATCAAATACAGAAGGAATCACAGAATCCAACTCGCCAAGAAACCTAACACAAACTGTGAATATTGAGGCAGAGAGTACTAACGGTAACACGTAGAGATAACAATAATACTCGGATGGTTTACATTGGACACTGAAGAAATCGTTTTGTGTTTTTCAAGCTATTCTTCTGTGTCTGACTGTGCCTTTATCTTCGCTTTTAAGCCTTTGAGTCTGTTACGAATAGAACGTATGACGTAATCTCCATTTGGGAACGGCTGACCCGCGATATTTATTTCATGAAATCGTATTTCCGGCCTTCCCACTCGTTTCACACAGGAGTCAGCCATTTGGAAGCGAAGAGAAAAATTAATGACAAGATAGTAGTGAATAAATGCAAATTTCAAATAATTAAAAAGTCTTAATAATAATAGCTTACCGCTGATGGTTACAGTAGATTAAGAGTCACAGTTCCAAAACCATCAAACAGAGATATAAAATACCCAATGAGCATTTCGATGCTGAAGTAGCATCATCTTCAGGAGATACTTCGGGAGTCACAAAATGCGCATTGGGTATTTTATCTCTCTGTTTGATGGTTTTGGAACTGTGACTCTTAATCTCTCCAATTAGAAAGTCTGTCTTCCTAAAAAATTCTTATATTGTTTACATATGGCACACACCCAAGTCGAACTGATGCTAGTTCGTGGGTCAAGACCCAATTTAGGGTACAAAAGAATGGTTGTTTTGGTGTCAACAAAGGAACATTGTAACGAATTTTTGAGATGCAATTTAATATCTCCACAATACTGTACCTACGTCGAATGGTAAAGTCGGAGTATTGTGAAGGTCCCAGACAGCTCTCCCATGACAACTCAACTGACAAATACTTTAATATTATGTAATGAATCCCACAAATCCGAAAAAAAATTTAAAAATCTTCCACAGGAGAAAAAAAGAAAATTCCGGAAAGGTCTACAAAGACGTGCACGCACGTCATAGGTATATGACGAGACATAGATATAAATATATACCATACAATGTGGTGCTTGAAATTCAGATCGATGACAACGCATGAGTTTTTAATACATATGACGTATGCCGGTAGTCGTCGCCGACACTTAGATCAATTCTTTTTCATAGGATATTTCATTGGAATAGGCCTTTCGACAGATAGTTATTGGCAGAGTGCTAATAATGTCACAGGCCGGGCGATATTAAGACATGAGATTGAGCTCTCAATCTAATTTTCCCCCTTAGAATAAAATTATATCCATCTCAGACACTTCGTTTCGTATTCCGACTTGGTTCAAATCAAAATGTAGGGAAATGCTAGAACTCGGAGTAAACGAGGCAATCGATTACCTGTCCAGAAAACGTGGAGGACCGAGAGCGTGAGATACACACCTTCGTAGTCCTGTTCCCCAGTAAAAACCCCTTCTACCGTTTTCCCCTTTCCTTGTCAGCGTCTCCGTCTCTCAGGACATCGCCCACGCCAGAGGCTTCCTCGTCTGCATCTGAAAGGTGCTCACCACCCACAGCACCTCCCAACGAATCTTCCCAATCTGCACCCTATCCCTTATAAGCAGGCATCCCCTGCAATGGAGCATCATTCGCTCTTCTCCAGCCCTCAAGTGAAGTATCACTCAAGTATCTCTTTCTCCAGAACCACAGGTAAGAGGATCTACATCTACGAGAGAGAAGGAAGCTGAGGATATCATAGCTGCCTCCAAGTTCCCTATCAATTTCTTTCTATCTCCAACAGGAGTGCACATCTAACCAACAAAGATGAAGAACCTCGCCTCCGTCATCCTCGTTCTATACCTTCTCCGTATGCCATTCGCCTTGTGCATGGATTCAGAAGATGAGAAGTATCTGGACAAAGAGGTAAGTCGTGGCTAGCGATGGGATGTTGGCGTAAAACGTTACAATAGAAACAAGTCGCAGACGGAGACTTGGTAATATAAACATTCACATAGGTATACTCAGAGAACCAGTGACGCACCAATCCGATGGCATCGAACGCACCTTACGGTTTAAGTTTGTAATTAATACATTAATTATTAATCATTATTTAAATAGATGCATCAATCGAAACATAATGATACCAGAAGCTGATATGAATTTTCTGAGGATAAAGTAGTTGTATTGTTTAAAAGTGCTTCGACAATGATGAGGATGAAATGATGCTTTCAATTCCGGTGGATTTTATTAACTCGTTTTCACTAGTGTATCTTAGTAACTAATCTTTCTCCTTATATCGGCTTTGGTACTTTGATTTCAAAGATACAAATGCATATGGCTTATTTTACTTAAACTTTTTTATCTTCGTGGTTCATCATGATATTTCAAATAAGTTTTATGGTTCAAAAATCCTGAAAATCAATATATTTTAAATATTAACTTCGCGGAGTATATTCGATAATGTGCCATGTAATAATTTGTACCTATTGCATCCTAAACATAAAATTGTTCTTCCTAAATTTAATTTAATTACATTCCTAAAGTTAAGATTAAAGCTTTGTATTTTTCTGACAAAATGGAATTGTAGCTTAAAATTTGTCTATGTTCAACTTTCGATTCAAGCAATAATAGTCAACCCATATGTATAAATAGGAAAATATTAGCAATTGCGCAATGAAAAAAGGGAACGATATTATAAACTATTCAATAAAATCTCAATAGAACTCCTTTCACTGAGATGCAATTTTCATATATACCATACCTTGGTACCATAACTTTCGTATGGATGATTATTCCGCAATTCTCATGTATTATATCACTATCCACTAATCGCTTGGTCTTGCTTCCAGTATGCTCGTGAGATCGCATCCTGGCTGACACAATTAGCTGCAAGGGGTGCAGAACATCCCCTGCCAGCTCACAAGAGGAACTCCGAGCTCATCAACTCCTTACTGGGACTACCAAAGGTCATGAATGACGCAGGAAAGAAGTAACGACCATCACACCATTGAACCTTCCGACACCATCACCTTTGTTCACTGATGCTGTCGGTCACCTCCAGAAATGTGTCTCAGTCTATCCTCAATCTATCGGGGAAGTTTAGATTTCCTCGAAATTGTGTATGTGGTATGGATTCCCTTATTTTCTTCATCCAAAATACGTTCTCCGATACGCGAGATATCGAAGAGAGACATACCGATATAGGTGCGTCTCCTTTGAGCTCGATACTGTAAAATAACACATTCATGTCAATATGATTTAAGCAAATAAAATTATTTCTTCAATTACACAGTTTTTCATTTAGAAGTTAGTTGTCAATCAGGAAAAGTGAGTTATTTTTCAGAGAAAAGCAAATGAAACTAATCAAAAGGTGATGTGGCTCAGTTTGCTTTGGAGAGAAAGATGGATGGTTTATAGTACTATCAATCATTAATAAAAGCCGATTGCAATAGCGGCAAATATCAATGGCACTGTTTTCTTCCGGTAAATTAACATAATGCATCTGAGGATTATTAACGATTTAAATAAATAAATTTTATGTAAGAATATAAGGAAGGTTTCGCTGTGACGTCAGATAACCTCAGATGTAAATTTTGGTCAATTTCCTTATTTTCAGATGATAGAATGAAATCGAAAAATAAATAGGAGTTTCCTTTCTTTACCAAAAAATATGTAAACATATTTAAATATCATACACTCCCTCATCCGACAAAAAGAATGTCAGAAAACTTTCTTTAAGTCCGCAAGCATGAAGGAAAATATTAAGCCATGAGTTGCAAAGATTAGTCACAAGTTAAAAGATCACAATCTGGGTTCATTCAGATTGACGAGCTAAAAACTCCATTGAAATTACAACAATCTAGACTTGAGAATAAGATCAAGGAAACACGATGGAATGTAGTCCTAGAAAAAAATGTTTGATAAATGCTCTGTAGAAAAATATAATTTGGCATAAACACCTCTACCTTTCCTTAAAGAAATTCTCGCATCAAATGTTTATATTAAAGTGTAGGACATTCACTTTTAAGCCGGATATCTCGCCTTTCCTATTTCTCTGAGAGAAATCTGCTTTATTCCTTCCTAAATCTTATTCACGCGAAATCAAAATTCTTTTCAGAAGAATAGCTGTAGTGGAATTTGGAGGTCAGTAGTATGGTCAACGGCAAAATTTAAGTGATATGAGACCCAAAAGCTGCTCATATTGCCAATTCATACGTGCAATCAAATGTTGCTGGAAAAATAGCAGACAAAATAACTACGCGTATAACTTAATTCACCTCCTTCTGATATCTCTTAGTTTTACACAATGTCTCATGGTAATATTAAAGATCAACTATCAAGATGATAAATTCGCCACCACAAAAAGGCTAGAGTTCATAGAGAAGATAAACCAAAAGAAAAAAATCTACGCAGGATCTCCATTTATCAATAGTCTTCATTTTTAAATTTTACATTTTAATGCGATTTAACCATGAAAACGTAACAGACTTCGGCTACAGTTGACTTTCAATTAAAAAACTAATAAACGTTTCATAACAGAAGCCCGTATCTCGGGCATTTGAACATCCAACCTTGAAGTATACATTAATTTTTGAAAGATACTCTTGACACGAAAAGATTAGTTCCGGATCAAATCCTCCCCGATTGTTTCCGAATAATCATAAGCGGAAATCAACCATAACACCCTTCTTTGATTCCCTATTCCTTCTTGATCCTGCAAATAAAGGAATCAAAACACTACGGTTGAAATTAAGTATCATTATTAAAGGGATATCTAAGTATTTGAAGTGTCAGACTAGCAGCCTCGGGAGATGTAACTCCCACGGCATAATTTGAGCCCATAGCGTGTTGCTTTAGAGGCCACACGAATTTTGTTCAGACACTCTTTTGGTTAATTACATGTTCGCGCGCTATTTTCACCGGAATCTGCCAATTGAAGTTGGCAAAAAAATTGAAAACAGAGACGATCGAGCACGAAACTTCGTGATCATTCATGTAAAACAAAACATTGGATTGAAAATAGGAAAACAAAGGATTGAAACGAACTGAAATTTTTTTGAGATTTGGTATGCTTATTAGGTACAAATTAAATAATCTTGTCCTGACATTTTATCCCTCATAAATTTCAAAATTCTCTGCATACACGTAGTTCCAACATGTTTGCAGTATCATAACTTCAAAAAATTACCTCTACTTCCTAAATAGTAATGTAATATAGTAATACTAATAATTCTGTTTTTTTTAGTTCATGTATAGCGTGTACTTGTATTTAAGTAATATTAAGAAAAGACAATTCTGCCGGGATATAAAATATTCTTACTATTATAGAAAAATAAAATGACGTATTATTCTTTTTAATTGTATGGAGGGCCGTGCCGATGGGCGAGGCAATCGCCTCGGGAACCTCTCGCAGGGGGCGCCAAGTTGAATGTTAAGGTCTTCATTTTCCTGATATACGGCGTTTTATTTGGAAACTAATAAGAATTTCATCAAAGGGGTGACTATTAATCTCCTTTTTCCCGATAATTACGACGAAAATAAAGCTAAATGAATTGGAAATTAAATCAAAGGTAAAATGGTATGTCATACACCTTTCATTAGAAAAAAATGTCTGCTTTATTGCAATCACCATCTGTAAACCTCTCCATTTCAAGTTAGACTTTGGTTCATTTTGAAGGAAACCTCGCACATAATTCGCTGGACCCTAATTTTCCACAGGAATCATTTGGGAAAAATTGATATGTTGGATCATAAATTCTTGCTAACTTAAAAGGATAAAAGGAAAACAGCTTTCTCCTAAAAACTTTCTTAGAAATAAGAAAAAATTATCTTTAATTTGATAATCTTTTTCAATGCAGGAAAATTTCTTTAGATTTATATATCATTGAATCTACGTCCTAGCAACTAGCTACTGCAATGTTGGCATAACATTTTCCAGATTGGTACCAAGAAATTGTTACAGCAATTCATGAAAATATTTAGTACATGAAAAATAAAAAATTGTCACAGCTTCTAAGTTTTCATCAAAAGTAGAAGTTAGAATTGAGAACACTAACAGGAGCATAATTCTTACAAAATATTGAATCATATGAGAGGAAAATGCTTCTTCACTGCATATACCTCCTTGAAATTTCAGCTAATTTTAATAGAACCATACTACTTTAGTATGGATGAAATATAGTGGTAGAGATAGAGGTGCAACTCAACACTGGAAGTGATACCACAGCAATTTAATTACTTTGCAATTTCCACTATGATCAATAGACTTGAATCAGAATAGCCACAGATGAAGCAGGAAAAAGCTACTGAATTCGAATTCACCTCTATTTTTGAATATTTCAAATAAAAATCTCTAAATAGAACATGGATCTCATTTCTGATGTAGTTGGGTGAAACAAAAAAATTTTCCAAAAACTGCATTATGAAAAAAAGAATGTTTTCTTAACCTTTGCTCATATCCTAATCAAAGACGTTACTTTCAAAATAAATTTGATAATCCAAGAAGCTGATTGGGTCTTTAACGCCTCTAACAAAAGAATAGGTTGTATGCAATTCAACTCCTGAAAGTACAACATATAATCAAAGGATGGTGTAATAAATACCACAAGCATTCTTCACAGAAATATATTCATTAATGTAAAGTTACTTCCACATAATTTGAGGGATATTGATGACATGCTGGCATTCATGCAGATTCAGGTATTTTTTACCAAAGTATTCCAAGCCATTTAGGCAACACTGAACTCCATAAAAACTCTCAAAACGTATACCTGAATTTGCACCACTGATGGACATTAAAACGTTATTCAGTGAAATTAGGGTAATAAACCTCTTCGTCATCATAGCCATTGTGAGACTATGTTAAAGGGAGGAAGGGGACGGTGGTGCCAAATTCCTTTACTTGGCACCTTTAGCTCACCACTTTAAGTGTCCAAATATTGGATTATGAAGGGCAGAGAAGGAAATAACACATTTTCACACACACTCATACACTCAGAATCGCTACTTAAATGTGATCCCTGATATTCTGCAGCACTTTTTCACAGTTGTCCATCATATAGAGCGGGGACACAAATGTACTCAGCTCTGACCCTGTATTTGCTCATTATATGATCTCATTTGCCACCTTCACATACAGCACATGGATCAGCTCTTAGGCCAACATACAGCAACTGATGTTTCATGACATTCCCAGGAGCACAAAATGAACATCAACTCCCTTACATACTACCGAACTTATCACAGGTTAAATTTTGTGCACTGTTCTATACCAATTAAGACATAAAGCTTAAACTACACATTTAGGCAGAAAGAATTTATAGAAATGCAGCACACAAAATTGCAAGGTTATTGGTGGCTATGAACAAATTGTAGGTATGAAATATCATTAATAATTTTGACAGAAATAAATAAGAATCATCAAAATTATAGATATCAATATATTAAAATCATATTTATAAAGGAGGTTTCCTTAATTCTTTAAAACTGATCTATAAATATCAATATTATGAATGAAAAAAGAATAGCAGAATCCTTTTCTGAGAGTTTTGACAAAAGATAAACTTTACAAATTCCCTACAATTTGTTGATAACTGATAATAACCACATAAAAGTTGACAGGGGTTTAGAAGCACCATCTTCAAAACATACTAGGAAAGTTTTATGACATCCCAAATGCAAAATAGCTTGGAATGAGAAGAAGAAAATGCAAACAAAGAGTACATTTGATGAGAATACAGTGGAATGTAAGATAAGACAATAAAATTATTTCCAAATCAAACAAAAAGCAAACAAAGTCCTAACTTGTGCGCCTATCAATGTAAAGATTCAGACAAATTTCACATTGAATTAAAGAATGCTCGCAAATGCAGGAATAGACAAAAGGTTTCTCCTTGAAGGAGAAAAAAGTGGATAAATTTATCCCTTGGCTTTTTTCTGCTTTGAATAAATAAAAAGGAAGCCACTCTGCCATTAGAGAGGTGACCAAACATCAAAACTTTCAAAGACTTCTAACATTCTGGTAAGTTTACACAGAGATAAAGAGGTAAATAAAAGGTTCTGCAATATCGATTTTCAGAACTGTGACTTACAATTATATACAGACAAATCAACAATTGAGCTTTTTATGTAAAGATGCTCATCGAGATGTCTTTCTTATGTAAAGAATACAATTATTCAATGTACTTAGTACATAAACTCATTCTATGACATTTTATACCATACATGAACAAAGATATATCATAAGGTTCTCTCACCCATTCACTGGAATGCAATAAATAGACCGTTTTTCGTAATCTTTTACACACCTGTTTATACATGCCACTCTCACCAAATATTATCCAAGCAATAAAATGAACAGGTATAAAGGTAAGCCCACTCTATGCTGCGGAAAAAGCATACACTTAATATATTTTGTGAGTGATATTTAAAGAGCACCCTTGTTTGGAGGTTTCACTCTGATAATAAAAAGAATCAATTTAATTTTTTAAATCACACTTGATGACTTATTTCCATGAACAAATTAAGACCTGAAAATGACAAAACAAAGGTTTGAATCACATTCAGCATGACTTTGTGCATATAGAATTACATGTGCAGCTGTCAAAATTTGTACAGCAAATGCAATAAAGAGGAAATGCAAATACTCTATCACAACTTCGATATAATATTTTTCACCTTCCTAATATATTATTTATTTTTCTTCCAGCTAAACAGTATATTCATCAATTTCCTCAACATTTGTTAGTAATTAAGACAAAATATATTGCATAACGGGTACGAATGTTCCATAATATTCAATAATTTTTATCTCATATGTTTTAATGATAAATGCTGAAATCCAATTAATGGACTTTTTAGGATTCAATAATATGACAAATATTACTTATAATAAAGGTTATTAGATTCAATTCCCTTGCCATTCCCATAGCATCTTCTTTCTGGAAACAAATAAAGGATTAATTTCCATCACCCTTCAAACATCTTTGGTATTAATTTCATCCTTAAAATGAGTTATGGTTGCAAAGTATGCATTTACAATCACAAGGTTACATGTGACCGGCACATGAACACTATCCCATTATTTACATCACATTAGAATTATTTTGACTGATAATGATAAAGATAATCAATGTTTTAGTAATTCCAAAGTCAGTAATTTCATTCTGTAACCCAAAACCAATTGCAGTAGCATAACATATATCTCTCATGGTTAACTACAAAATCCTTGCAACTTTTCAGAGTTGCATATTGATTTTGAGAATCATTTTGGATCAGGAGGTGGAAAATTTATCAAGTTCTTTGGTAACATGACATGAATAATATTTTTAATGCCAGCATATAAATATGAAATAGAAATTCCATATAACTGACATAATTCTTCTGGCTTTAGCAATCGATACATCATACAAGATCCAGCATCATTTCTTCCCATGTCAAAATTTTTGTCCAAGATGCTAATGGTAACTGGTTTTCTGACCAGCCAAAGAAGCATATTTTGTTTCCATTGGATAGAGCATTACCTCATACTCACAAGCCCGAGAATTATAAGCTTACCAAATACTGCCACTCTTGCCTAGCAACAAAACTTAACTATTTTGATTATCCCAAATGACAGTATGACATTGACTTCTGCGTAGAATTCCATACTAATTAGAAGGCTTTTTAGTTTCAGTCTTGACAAATCTTGCAATATATCTGACTATTCTTCTATAATCAAAGAGGGAGTAAACAAATGCGATATCCAAAAATCTACCATGGAAAACTAATTTTGTAAGACAAGATTATGTAAAAATTTTGTTACAAAATTTGACTCTCACCTGGCAGCTATAATTCTGCCAATGGCAGCCAGTAGAAATGCAACCATCCAAACCCATCATGAGTCAGCCACACCCACGCATTTCACAAAATGTTTCTCAAAAAGTGCAAAATTGAGTTTCCCCTAACACTAAAGGTCACTGAGGAGACAGTTTCTGTACTTGACTTCCACAAAATGTATCAAGTCCATGTTAAAACCAAAAGATACCTCAATCAAAGTATCCATCACCATGGAATTCATACCAATCGTTGCCTTATATGCTAGGCTCTTTAGATTACAAATATTTCATCCTGATGAGACAGCATGAAGTCTGTGAAGGCATTTATTGGGCCTATGGCTGATAAAGACAGTTGACCAGATTGAGACCATACTAAATTAGGTCCAAACACGACTGCCAAATTTGAAGAGGTCATTTTATTGAGGTCACACCGGTCCATAACCTGTGAAAGAAAATGCAAATAATTGTAATCTTCTAATGACTATGAACCATCATAATTTGATCATATGTCATTTGAAAGTCGTATTATGTTGACTGATATAAACAGAATTGCTAAATTTTCATTTAAATCACTGTCATTGACTTTCATTAATATATCATGAATTTAAGGTCAAGATTACAAAGAAGTTCTTAAAATAACAGCTAAGCACCAATCAACTTATTCAAGTAAGATTACTTACTTTCTTCCATAGGTACGGTTATAAGCAAACAATTTAAAAGCAAAAATACCATATACGTACAGTAAAACACAACTAAGACCTTTTTCAGGGAACAGAATAAAAACCACATTATGAAAGAGATAGTGCTATGACATGGATACTATTATAATACAATAAGGAAGAGCTTTTTGATAATTTAAATAAGTGCTTTGTACTAAATTAAAATTAATACTTGTTAGTTTTCTTTACTTGTCACTGATGAATACCAGAAGTGTCCATGATTCATTGTTGTGTAATACTGGTTGCCATCATATTTTTTTAAGAATGGTCAGCTATTCAAACAATGAGAGCATCTTCCTTTGTTAATTAATTTTGGTTATTTTTCACTCAACAATGAAGCAATAATTATCAAGTAGACAATTTGGGAAGAATAATAAATTTCTTAACAACAGTGATGCCATAAAAGAGCACCATCTCTCCAAAACTATAATTTAGATTCCACCAAAAATCATTTCACATCTCTCAATAATGTAAAGCAAAAAGAAAAGAAAAGTTTTCCATAAACATACAATGCAAAATTCTTACCTTTGAGAGGAACTGCATAATGTACTTTAGAACAATATAATTGTCTTCTGGCAGCTTTTCTAAGATTATCACCTTCAGCATTTGAGATCTTTCCTCTTTGGACAAGCCTTGAATAAAGCGATAGAAGTTACTACTTCCACATATATTAAGATTCACATAAAACCCTAAAGAAGTCATTCTCGAAGTGGTCCATAAATATGTAGATGTCCCAAGAATTAATTGCAACGTCATGATATTTTCCAAGCATTTAAGAGGGAAACTGACTATAATTTGATTAAAACTTATGAGTTCTTATGTTACTGTAAGTCATTTGGTCTGCATAAAATATCAATAGCACTATAAACTTGAAGAACTTAAATACAAATGCACATAGATGTTTCGGCATCTATATTGAATGTGCAGATTCTGTCTTCATTTAAAATAAGTGTAAAATCATTAAAAAAGGAGTGCAGATATCATCAGTGCAGAGAGCATCATGCTAACTGCTGTTTCATCATCAACAGCATTAATAAAATTGTTTTCTTAACCTATATAGATTCCAATCAAGTCTTTTAGGATTGCAGTAATGCAACTAGAATTGGATTTTCCACTAATTAATTAACAAAAAATATACCAAAATGCACTCACTCTGAAACTGGGTGATTTCATCATAAAGATCAAAGGTCATGATAGGTTCCTCAAGTTCTCTGAGGAAAGTTTTGAGAAGCACAGCTGCTAGATGTACTACATCCCCACCTCCATGGGGACCAGCAGATATTCTTGCAGCTTCTGTCTCAAAGTTAATCATTTCACCCCTGTTGACTCTTCCTTGAACCTCCTTCACCAGAGATACATTTGCAGAGCGACGGAAAAGACCTTCTGTCTCCAAAGCTACATGGAAAATTTCATTATCAAACACTGCTTGAGGTTATAGCAGCAGAAAATAACTAAAAACTTTGCTCAATCTAAATTTAAATACTTGCTCATATTTATAAATATAGAAAATATCTAATTTTTGGAGGTTTAATCAATACCAATTGTCATTGGTTGTAAATGTGATTACATCTGTTCAAATTTCTCCAATAAGTTTCACTGAGGATCACATCCCATATAATAGGATAATGCATCTTGTTATAGATGCATTATTAATGGGTAAGGTCTCAAGGTAATATGAAGGTCAAATTAATTTCCTATAATTTGTCAATTTCTCTACTTTACATGAGTACCTTTACTTCGACGGCTAAAATTTTACATAAATCAGGAGATTAAATTCAAAATAAGATGCTTAATAGATAATATAAAAAAATTGCAACGCAATCACTGTGGTAAACACTAAATGCTTGTGATCATATACATAAATCAGTCATAATGCCTAAGACAAGACTGATAATGAATCTAATACATTTATTTGCAATTCTCATACAATTGTCTTACTAAAAACACCTAAATAGGAAAGTCTTGCTTGGTGTTGCATAAATATGTGTAGCATAGTGTATAAGGCCCTGAAGTATAATTTGGAGAGGAGAACCAATATGAGAGAATCAATATGAAACATTCCACTCAACAGAGAAAGCTTAGGAGAAAATAATTTAATTTAGATATATTGTTTCTTATAAAGTATTCAAACTCTTAGTACTGAATTTATGCACATTTTTAAAAATATTATATTAAATGTACTAGTTTCTGCACATTGCCACCAAGAGTAATTATGCAAGACACTGCTCTTGAAAGCTGAACTGAAATTTCTTTTTAAAGAAGTCTGTCACTTCCTGATACACTACATGCTGACTGAAATAATTCACAGCAAATATATGACTTTATTCATTATAACAAATATAACTTGGTGGCTTGTAAGGTTTCACCCTAATGAAAAATTTTATACAGCTTATGAATTAATATGAGAAATATATTCAACATGAATACTATTTATACAATAGGAAATAATTTAATCCATGTTTATGTATTCAGTAAGCATAAGATATATTATATAAGATTAGAAATCTGACGTGATGTAATATCATTATGTATTCATAGAAGGTAGAAATCTAATAATTAAAAAAATTAGTAAAAATTATTTAAAAATAGTGCCATTTATAATTATATTCATTTAAATATTTAGTTTTAAATATAAATTATTATTTATTTATAAATTGATAGCAACTCATTTGCCATCCCATAATTATAAATACATCAACTTAAAATAACAAAATAAAAATTTCCCAATCAAAACATTTAATATGGTATATTCTATAGGGATCTAAGTTTTACACAACAAAAATTGAACTAAAGAGCTGATCTCTTTAACTGCTTTTATTATTGACAAGGTTTGTAATTTACATACTCAAAGAAAATCTTTTACATGATCTTACTACTGATACAGAAAAAAACAAATATCATTCAGGGTTATCCCTGATGGAGAAAACAGCTTAATTAAACTATTAATCACAGAATTCTCAAGCAAAAAATAACAATTTTTAACCATTTAAAAATAACTACAGACAAACTTTTTTAAATGAAATAAGTAAATATAAATCTTTCATAGATTATAACTATCTATCCATAACTCTAATGATACAAAACAAGAAGAAATAATAATAACAACAACAGCCCAAAAACTGACATATTTCATGCTAATGAAACCTATTTGTAATCAGAAACAGCCCATGAAACTGCTCTATTAAGGCAGAAGAAAAGCTACAAATGTTTTACATAAAAATCATTTCATTAAAATAAACAATTTGCATAGCATCGATCTACAACAAATATTATATATGCTAAAATTTGTCTTTTATTAGACAAATTTTGTGCTAAATGATATTCACCAACTATCAACAGTTATGACTTACCATCTGGTTGACTGAGATATTCCACACACTGCCGTACTACAGGAGGAATCACTTCTCCTCCATTATGATCTTTGATAAACTGAAGGGAAACTCCAAACTGCTGTGTTTCCAAAGGTGGTGTTTTTGGAGGACCCTTTGTAACAGATGGTAACTCATTGGGAACATTAGCTCCTTTTTTGGCATCTCGATCATTACTGAGATTTGGAGCATTTTTACCCAATTTAGAAAGCAAGAATTCATCATGCCTGAAATAAGAGTTCAAATTTTAAGTCAATAGGAATTAAATATTTAAAATTTTCAAACAAAGATAAATTATACTTGATGAATTTCCTTTCCTGAGAAAGGAATTCAAAAAATTATTTGGTTTATTACTGAAACAGAAAAAAAATAAACACAAACTAATAGAAGAACTTTAAAGCAATGTTAGTATTTGAGAAAATTTAAAATACTTATCAACTGTAATGGGAAATAAGGAATGAAATCTCACTTTTATCTGGGATAATATGAAAAAAATCAATCCCATTGGACATTGAGACCATTTAAAGATATAAACAATACTATTTCATTTATTATTGTCAAGCTTTTTTGCCATAGACAAATAGGCAGTAAATCATAGAGCTGCTTTCATTCAATAATGACCAAACAATAGATAAGGTATATCATTTAGTAAAAAATTGAAAACTTTAAAATTCTTCAGCAAAGTCATTTAGAGGATAATGATTGAGTTAGTTCTAAAATCCTCAACAAGTTAATGAAAGTATAAATAAAATATTAACATCAATAATTTTAGCCATTTATTATTTTGTTGAGGAATACCAAAACATTCTTCGAAATCATACAAAAAGGATTATGAAAAGAAATTTCAGCCAACTCTGATATTCTTCTAAAAAGCATGATAAATACTCACTCGAGGACTGGCTGAGGAATGCAGATCTGATCTAAATGCAGATGTTGCCTCAGCTCATGGAGATAGTTAACATACATAACCTTCCGGCCAAATTTAGCACTATAAAAATAAAAAAACACATACTTTGAGAACAAATATATAAAATTCATAAGATTTTGAATGATTTATTCAAATTAAATTAAAATCTTGATGCGATTCAATTTAATAAAATTAACATGATCTTATTGCATAATGATTGCATAGTGTTAGTTAGCCTTAACTTCAACTCAACTGTAGCTCCACCTACCTTATGACAGCCCTAAATATCTGCCAAACAACTCGAATGAAGTTGGTAGGATGCACAAGGTACAGAGCTTTCAAATTCTTCTTGTATTTCCTGTCAAAACATCGATATGCTTGCCAAAGCCATGACAATGGCGGCTTATTTTTACTAGTGAGGCCATAGTGAAAATAAACAAGGCTGTAGTCTTCTTCTACATACTTATCCAATGTATACATCAGGTACCTTTAATGAAAAATATAAAAATTATCAGGCATAAAAATAAGAACAAGCATGATGAAGCCTTAGAAACTATTTTGAGTAATATTAAGTGACCAATGAATATTCAAACACTTTAACTGGGCAATGAGTTACTAATGGTGATTATAATACTGATTGTATCTTTCTCAATTCTGTTTAATCTTCAGTGAATGCTTGTAATTTATAGTATCTCTATGTGCAATTATATACCATAATTTGGGAAGACAATACAATTCTAGACTCTTTTCAATGGAAAAAAGAATCTGGTGTAGCTTAGCTCAACTTTTAAAGGGAGCAATACCTAAGAATTTAAAAAAATATTTTTAATTTCCATAGACAATGAATTTTGTTGTTATGATTAGTTTCATTTACAATTAGACATCTTCATGTCTAAAGATTGTCTTCTTTATATAATTTTACATATGTCTCTCTTACATGAGAAGAAAAATTCTTACACTGAATAAATTGAAAGAGAACATTCCTCACTACATTTTTACTTGGAAATATTAGAAAACTAAACTATTTAATAGAAGTATTCATCCCACAAAATGACTATAAGGAAAGCCAAAAAAGGCCAAAGGTTCCCACCTCTGTTTAGAACCAGCAAATGTCAATTAAAAAATAAAACTCAAATGTAAATGTCATCTCACCTTAAAAATCTAGCATGATCCAATTCTTTGTTGCTTGGTAAGCGACATGCTGATACAACTATCACTTTCCTACCATAGGTATCATCACCAACCACTTCGACCATCTCATGCTTGGCCAGATCCTCAAAATTTTCTTCCTCTTCACCAACGCCTGCTGCACAATATTTCCTGCCAAACCCAGCACCCATACCCTTTCCACCAATCCCTCCGATCTCACCACTTCCATCTAGGGAAGAATTCAGCCCCTGTATCCCTCCACTGCCTGGAACCACCACTGGTGGTGCATTTCCAAGTTCTTCCTCAAAATTTTCTTCAATAGTACCATCTGATACTGGAGACTCCAAATAATCCAGGGATTCTTCTTGTGGAACCAGATCTAATGATTCAGTGACAGATGAGATAGTTTCATTATTGACTGACAGAAAACAATGCCTCATCTTTTCTACTGGATTATTTGAAAGAAGACTGAAACATTTAATGATTCAGATGTTGAAAAGAAAGCACTTGTTGACAAGTGCCTAGTAAGAGAATTTTAGAAATCTCTTGAACAAGATTTAATAAACAGGATATTTAAGTTGGACAGAAACAAACAGACGCAAAGTGTAATTAATCACTGATCCTCCTGCTATATTTTAAAAACCTCTTTTAGAAATTCTCATTTCATAAAATTAAACTTTGAAAATCAAAGAAAACAAAACACTAATCCACACTAGCTTTTTTTAAACAGCAAATTTGGCAAATATATTTTTCTATTTATAGGTTGGTTGAGTTGAAAAAGCATTGTTTGAAATTATCTACAATGTTGTAATATCTGATTATAAGAAGAAACAACTACATATTTACAGTTTAAAATTAGAATGAACAGATATTAATGTTAAAATAAATAATTATGAGAGTATAGTAAAACTAACTGTTTTAGTAAGCAGGTTAGCAAGCAAGATGCAAATTTTATTTAAAATTCCTTAAAAAGACTTTAAAATAGCTATATTCCTTTGCAACTGACAAATATCTGAACTTATATATGTTAAGAAGATCTTATTTTGTTAGTCCTCTGTACTACAACTTTTTCCCTCATGATACAACTCTAATCCTGAGGTTTGAATAACAACATGCAATGAAGCAAAAAATCATTTGTGTTCAGTATAAATGTTATTTTTTAATATTTTACAATTATAAATGTTAAATATTTGTTACACAATTATCAAGAAATCAAAATATAAATAAAATGCCATAAATCAGTGATCAATCACAAATTCACAATTAAAGTAATATATATGTAAATGAAATATGACAAGACCCAAAGACTGTAACTTTAGGAAATATAATTTTTAGTTTAAACTTCTAACATTAAATTTAAATGTTAACGTTTATTTCAAATTTTCAACAATATAAATTTCCTATAAATCTCCTAATTCAACTCCAAGTCAGCAACCAACACCAGCTAATGCTCATGCAAAATACCATGTCTAGTAAAAATAGTTGCTATAAAATAGATCAACACTAGCATAAATAAAAAGGTAATACATGAGAATAGGTTGATCTGTAATAACTAAGATCATTCATAAAATCTTTTCTAGTATATACAACAAAAATGTGAGTGATTTCAAGCAGTATCAAGATATTGGAATGGGTAAATATTTACTTACCTAAATGAAAGGTGCAATTCATATTTTACAGTATTACGGTTTCAAAATATTACTGAACACTGCATACTATCACTAAGAAAATAGTATAGCTAAGAGCTTGTATCAAGCAGCTCAATGTCAAATTTGAATTCTAAAATCTATTGATAGATTCAAGGCAATTCAATTACAAATATATACAAGAGAGCCATGAGAGAGTCATGCTGCAATAAAAAGCAGAATCAATGTTTTAGCTTGTATTCAACAGCCTCTATGATCCACAAGATAAGATGAAGCATGCAGTCCAAGTCATGATGTCCTTTCATGTAAAACATGCTTTACGAGGCATATAAGTATGGGATATTCACTTTTCCCTCTCCAATACAAACATAATCAGCATAAAGAATGCAACCACTGAAACCTAAATAGAATTCTCAGTACTTATGAATAGGAAGATCTATCAGTAAACAATGTAGCCACCATTAAAAATATTTCAACCTAGCAAAGCTATTGATGATTAACAGCACCAATGGGCATCAGATTATATTTGTTACACTAGAAATGACTAAAAATACTTGGCTCGTTAACTGAAAGAATATAAGCCACCATATAAGAGACAAAAGTCTTCAGGAAGTCAAAGCAGCCTCCTTCCTTTGGGTCATATTCATTCATTCAATGATAGAAGGAAGGATAAGTATACACTGTCCCATCCCAATAATAATAATGGCAAGAATATGGTGAGGAAAGTACATGTGAAGACTTTGTAAGGTGAACTGAACCAAGTGACATGCCATTCCCTAATGCTTCTGTACTAACAATATTACTCTGAGTTGGGATATTCATCTAATTTAAATACGCAAACTTAGATAAAAAATTCTCTGAATCAGCGTTAGCACTTGACGAATTAACGTTAACGAATAATAAATAATTATTATGGTGGGTTTAACAAGTATACTATGTACTACCATCAAAACTGTGAATTTAAAAATATAATGCTGTCAATCACTTCGTAAGAAATTCTACTCAAACTAACGAATGCCTTTAAATGAATGTGTCAAAATGTTTTTATTAATACAAAATTGTATCCAAGCAAATAGTTAGCAACACCAAAAAACAGAAAATCATGCCATTCCTGAAGAAAGTTAAATACCAACATTAGGTAAAAGCAGCAGCAAAATGATAGGGAAAAGTTCGTAGGATAAAATTGCAGGCACCCTACACCCATTTGGAACAGGAGTGGAACTTAGCCACTCTTACCCGTGTTTACTGTAGCATGTTGTAGCTCTGTATCATCAAATTCCAAATTGGGTTCGTAATCGTGGTAGTCGGATAGACTGGGATATGGATCTTCATGATCAATGTGTGATGCTAAGCGATAAATACAAAAAGGATATTTTAATGAGCTTCATGAAAAATGGCACATAACGAGTACTGTCTTCAATGATAAAATTGTAGTTCGTACAGGTAGTTACTTAAGTTATTTATAGATATAACTGATGTATAGAAAAATTAAAACAGTAAATTTTGTTCTGAAATTTACCATATGATACTAAAATGAATAATTCACTAGATGTTATGGTTGCTAAAGTAACTATTATGATGCTATGCCATCATAACAATAAGATACAGTGTGCTGATTTAAAGAAAAATCAACAAAAAACAACGTATTTTATCCGAGCCTATAACATTTCTGCATTGAACAAAATTATCATTAAGTATAAAATTAACAAACGCGACTCAAACGCTTCACAAAGGTTACATTCAATGCCAGAAGTTTACCTGTCATTGTCCGATTAGGGCTAAATTTGGTATGGTAATCTGCTTCCATGGTAGCTAATCACGAGTCAGATGCGTCAAAATGCCATGATCGCAATAAAAGACGTTTTTCATTTTAAACATATCACACAAAGAGTGTAATACAAAACAGTAATCCTCCTTCAAAGACTAGCAAAAATATAACTGACCCATATCTGATTGGGAAATGACGTACTACTCACGAACAAAAGAACGGCGTTAAAAGGGAATAAGCGATCATTTGAATCCTTTTCATTTTGAATTCGTACCCTTAATTCAAAATTGAGAAGCAAATATATTTTTCAAATGCCAACTTTAATGTAAATTTATCGATTAGAGTTTTCGAGATGTAAGTGAAATCGGTAAGAACTTTTATCTCCGAAATAAAGGTTATAATTCATTCTGTTGTATAGATGGTGGTAGGCTTGGGTTTATAGATATTCTCTTTGTGAGTCACCCATTGAAAGAAATCATGATTTCAGTGAAGTGTGAAAACGAATTTTCGTAGACTCAAATACATATTGATAAGCTTACGGGGAAAAATAATATTTTTATGATCCATTTGTAATTTTTTAATGTCTATTATTAAATCACAATATTTATATTTAATAAAATAAGTTCGGTTTGGTGTCCAGATTTTAAGATTAGTCATAGAAATTTTAAGGAAATATAAAAAAGAGGTAGTGAAATATGTTCTTATATAGGTTTAACTATAAGCATAAAATTCTTTTAAACCTTTACAACTGTCTTCTACAGCTGTAAGAAGTGATCATAGGATTTGTTGCTAATAGGTTCCCTCTCATTGCAAATATAATTGGTCTCACATCAGACCAATATTGTAATTTATATATTCATAAGGAGACCAGGGGTATAAAGCCAGAATAGGGGACATTGAAATGGCAGTCAAGTGTCGAGGGTCACATTCAATAATTATAATTAGCATAATTAGTGTATAGAAAGGTGAGGGACGCTTTCAGGTACTTGGCTAAAATTTCATCTCAGTGAGGAATCAGCTTTGAAAAAATTGCTACATAAAATTCATTAGTTTTCGATTAAATTAGTTATAAAATTTGTTTTTGAATGCTGAAGCTTGTTACCTATAATTATGGTTACTGTATACTCATGGTTAGAAACCAAGACTTTTCAAGTAAAGTGGAAAAAACTAGGACAAAACCAGAATATTTGCTTAAAACTGCGTCTGAATTAATTTCATGCACTTCTGATTCACTATAAGATTCTGCAAAATCACTACTTTATGAAAATGTGCATTCATATTAAATAAAACATCAAATCTTCATAACTTACATTATATTCCTCCTCTGAGTCTTTTCATCAAACCAGTGCATGAAAAAAAATGACCAGGACACTCCCATTCAAACAGGACATACGGTAAGCCTACCTAGAGATATTATTTAATGTCAATTGAACTCTTGAATACACAAATTCTTTGGGTTCCCTTGAATTAATGTATTATATAATTTTGACCATAGCAGGACATTTAAATTGAGAATATAGCAATAACAAATTTTTAATATATGTACATATGTTATTTTCATTTTAACTTGCCTGTCCCTTATTTCTGTAAATTTAACATTTAGAAGCATTTAAAATTTAATAATTATGAGATGAAATTTTTGTATTAAAAATTGGAAATCTTATTTAATTGGCAACAGCTGCTATTCACACCCAAAGCAATGGAACTCATAAATAAACCTAGAAATATTGCTGGTTTAGATATGGCACTTTGAAAACCAATTTTCTAAATCATTCAATATTAATATATAATTACATGCAGTAAACATGCAAATTTCATTCTGGATAAGGAGTTCAGTAACAAACACAAGACTTGTAAACAATCTTCACTGACCAATGTGATTTAATTTAAAGAAGGGATGTGACATAATGTGATATAAACATGGAAGCTTCAGGAAGAAGGTCATAAAATATTCAAATCAACTCACAGCTCATAAATCATCATCAATCATATTGCTCATCATCAGCTTAATCACTTTATTAACCTTTTTACAATTGGCTTTACCCTCTACACCTGGTTAGGTGTGGAGGTTAAAAAGAAAGGAGAGGGGTACTATAAGAGAAATATTCAGGCAATTAATGAATTAAGCCAGTAATTCCTAAAAATCTAACCGACTGAAATTTGAATTTTACAGTAAGTTACTTTTCTGTCAACCAAGTTGATCCTAACCTTGATCCTTTAGTGTTTTCAATTGATCTGTAAATGAAACTTCAATGTTCCTTGAAAAACTTCTGGATGCTCCTTTTAAAGATCATTAAGATCCTTTACTGTTTTCTATATGTATCTCATCTTTATTTACATTTCATTGTATAATTTCTGTCAGAAATAATATTCACTTCTTTTCTTCAAATTCAAATATTTTCAGTAATTATACAAGACTGTTATTGATTAAATCCATTTGTCTGAATGATCTTTTTACTCTTCCTCTTAGAGTCCTCCACTAAGCAGTTTCTTAAACCCATGATTAACTTTCTCTAGCATTCAAATTATGTACCATCTCTAAAATTTTCCAAATATAGGTGAAATTATTAGAAAAACGTATTTTTAAAACCAATGAATTAAACTATGCCAACCTGCTCACTTCATTCCTAATGTGCACCACATTCGCGGTACACATCCCACTGGTAGGGAAACTACGGTCTGGAGCAGAGGTTCCTTAACTTTTTTGTGACTTCAATCCCTTGGTTCCATAAATATTACACCCAACACCCCCCCCCCCCCCCACTACTGAATTGGCCTGAAATACGGTTAGGGCCTGGCCTCCACCACCATCTACATCCACCTTCTTTCCATCCCCCATGGAACAACTTATTGCCCCTTGGGGGTGGCATTACTCACTTTGGGAACCTTTGGTTCAGAGCATACTGATTTTTTCTATTGATTTAATTTCAGTATTATTATCAGTGCTCCAGAACATCAAGTCTTGATCAATAATTTCAAATTTTAATGAATCATATTTAAGATGAATCTCCCAAAATCTACATATCCTATCAATTTAAATTCCAAGAATGATTGAGTGAGCTACAGGAAATAATAAAAAGTACATCAAAAAGGTTCACAGAAAATGATAAGGTCATATAAAAATACCATCAGTTCTATCTTATATATTGATCAATAATATTTTTTCTCTCTCTCTTTTTTATGTTTATACATCAGTTGTTTAATGCATAATTAAGTAGGAAAATAAGTACAGAAAAGCTAATACTTTCATACTAAAATGTATCAAAAACCAATGTACTCAATGGGCTCAATGAACTTTTCTCTTGTCTTCTCTGGAATGAACATTATTAGCTTAGTTCTAGGGTTTGCATACCACCAGCATCACTTACAAAAAAAAATAAAAATACTATAATTTCTGTGATAGACTGGAGATTAAAAGATTAACTTCTTCTGTAAAACAGTATAAAAGCTTTTAATTCATTTAGGCAAAGTGTACATCAAGTAGATAAGACATTGTCTTAAGCATATGAATTATACACATTCTATATTAGTGATCAAAATTTCACTGTAAAAAGGCAGGGGCATCTGAAGGCATTTCTATTTTGTTAATGCTGCACATCATAATCTCACCTTCATATCAAAATGCATATGGAGAGATAGTTGAATGTAATAATAACTTTTTTTAGCAGTCAAAATATTTGCCCCAAGATTTGAAAAAGAATTTACAAACACTCACAACACAACTATACAAAATATATTCACAACTTTTTCAACAAATTTGAAACCTTTTACACCTATATTCAAGTATACTTGCATCCAAAAGGAAAAAAATAATCTTACACACAACATCAGAAACTGGTTCTGAGAATTAGTAATAAATAGAAATCGGAGTATCAAACAAATTCAACTCCATGAAGTATACCACATTATTTCAAATTATAAGCCTCTATTACCAAAAGGATTAGGAAATACCAAGTCATTTTAGAAAATTAACCACAGTGCAAAACCTAATTTTGGTAAGGTATAAATTCAATAGTAATAAATCAATTTTTAAAATAAAAATACAAAATGTACAAAGAAGCACCCACATTACATCATTCATTACACATGACTTTTCCATGAAACTATGGCAGTTTTTAAATTGTGCCCTAAAATAAATATAGTTCAAAAATGAATAAAGCATTTTACATAAAATTTTTGCAAACATAGCAGTAAAATACTTTTATACCCTTTATAATGATTGAACATGAAGAGCATTTAATTGGAAACTTCCTTCTGCACTACGATAATTTGCTGCATACTTCATATATGAAAACTAATATTTCTCATTCAGCAGACTTCTTTTAATCCCATAGAAAGCAATTAAGTAATGCAGACTACATTATTCTGAAATGGATGCATTCAAGGCACACTATTTGTAGCCCTTCTAGGTTAATCAGTCTGAGCCATCACCTGGTATTTATTTTTCATGAATCGAAATTATAAAAACTGTTTTAGTAATAAACCAAATGATGAAACCTAGGTAACTTCTTGTAAGTTACTGAAAGGATGTTACCCTGCTGAATTCATTCATTTTTAAATCTATACCAAGTTTATCACTACTTATAAGTAATTTCTTATGTAAAAAGGACTAATGATGCAATAAGGAGAATATTTCATCATTAGTGGCTTTGACTACATCATACATACCAAGTTCATGAAGATTTTTGACTATTAATGGTCTTTCTGTAATCACTCTTTGAATTTATAAAGGCTATTTTAAAAAAATAAATCATGCAAAATCATCAGCAAAAACATATTGATCAAATGTAATCAAACAGATAAACAATTCTCGGCTAAAACAGAAAATCTAATAGAGTGAACATAAATTACATTGGAGAATATCTGGGATTTAATTTTGAGACAGAATAAAATAATTCATTCAATAGATAGGAACAAACCTCTACATCTTGTTGCTTTCATTTATCCATTATATTGATGGCTTTTACCCTAAAAGAAATTAAACTTCTAGTGGTGAATTTTTTATTCCCTAATCACAATTATGAGTAATAATAAATTTCTTTCCAAATTTATCGTAACACAGTTAAGAAATAAAATAATCCAACAAAAAGTGTTAAAATAACAGACATATCTCGGTAATTTATTCTTAAAATTTATTTTGTCAATAATTTATAAACCAATGAATCGAAATTATGTATTTCTTATTTGAATCAGTAAACAGTTTATTTAGATTGATACTTCTATAAGAGTGTTCATAATTATTGTTAGCTTCTTGATGAGTCTGTTTTCATCCGTAGGAATATAAAACAACAAACTCTTCATACAAATATCTCATTTCTGTCACTTCCTAAATTTCACCATCAAAATAAATATCCATCTAAAAAATCTTTTACACCCACCCTGGCACAGCCAATTAAAAATAATTTTCGCAGTTAGTAAACAGACTGCTCAAGGGCATCCACAGTGATTTGAATAGCTTTATGGGAAATAAGTTAGACAATGGCTTCTTGTGTTGAGATCCTCCACTACTATCAGATGGATGAATAGATGAGAACCGTCAAGGAAATTACTTAGTCCAAAAGAAGCCACTTTTACTCTCAAACATGTGATTCTTTCCTAACTGGACTAAGACTTAAGCCTTTGGCCAGCATCTGAGATTCCAAGTCCTGATCTTCCTCACGGTATCTGGAATAAAAGCCAGAAAAGTTGAAATAATTTTACTGAAAAAAAATGTCATACAAATGGTATAAGGATGACCATTATGAATATTAAACCCTGTTTGTATTTAAATGAGTAATTATTTAGACAGTTAACCTTTCTCGAAAAATTAGGATTAGTTAATTTGCAACTGTATTAGTTTTCACTATAGGAGAGAAATAAATTTTGTCTCTTTAAGGAGAACTATTGTGATGCTATGAAAGATGCATTGTAGGAACAAAGCACAGATAAAGAGACTAACAGATGATAGGAGAAATTAAGAGGTTCAACAAAAACAGAATGCAGTACAATAGAAATCATGGATCAAATAGCATTCACTATCTACTACATAGGAGCAAGAGCAAACAAAGAAGGTGCAAGGTCCTAGACAATTGGATTTTGTGAGGTCCTACGACAAATAGTATGATGAAAAAATGTAGTTGAGTGAATAAAGCATACCATAATGATCTTTATTACTCAAAAATAGTAAGGCGCTAAAGGGAAAGATAAATTTCTAAGGTCAATTCTGGCCTGGTCTATAAATTATTCAGGACAGGATTTACACTTTATTTCAGAAAATTCACCTGTCATAATTCTTTTTATTGTTCTTGTGTTAAATATTGTATTTCTAGAGTTTCAACAATTTTTAAGGCCTGAGACCCCTAAAAACTGGGGGTACCTAGCTTGCTTGGCCCTATATTACTCAGTGTATACAAGTAAGCATATTAAATATTACTTTCAAATACATATATAAGGAAGAGAAATGAAAATATTCCAACCATTCTGAAGGGAGTCTAGGTCCTTAGATCTTAGAAAGTAATATTCCATTTAAAGCAGCCAATGCTTCTCAGAGCTACTGAGTAGTACTTTATGAGATGGGTGTAATGCACTTGGAAAGATTGTTGCATTACAGGTGATGAAAATAATAAAAAGAATGTAGAGGAACATGAAATATCCCACATCATCCTCTTTGTCAATACAGATGTCCATAATGTGTCAATGTATTGCAAGGAAAAACATGAAAGATAGAAGTAAGAAGAAAAACTGCAAAACTATCCCAAGATTTTATAAATTAAATATTCATACAATATAAGTACCCTAAGTTACATCAACATTTCAAAGAACTAGAAGAATAAAACATGCAAATCAAAAGATGAACATGTATCACTAAGTGTAAATAATACATGGCCATGTGATTTATTTAACTATGAAAATATACTGTAACTAAATCAAGGAATAAAATAATTATCATATATAAAAAAATAAAGGACGGCATTATAATCATGGTTGTCAAATAACACTAAATATTACAATCGGACAACTAAAATTAGCTATAATATGAAGGATTGGTGGAATAAACATGAAGTATTTAATAAAAATATAGTCTTATTTAGAAAAATGAAGGTTTTTTTATTAAAATTTCATGTCTGATGAGAATTTAGCCATAAATCCGAACTTTAGTGATGACAGCATATATGTATAAAAGAACAAATTTCTAGCGCCTCTAATTTCATGGCATTATTATTTTATAATATTAGGCCTTATTAAATGATTGATAACACATACTAAAAATGATCCCTTTCCTTTGATATTATTATATATAATTATTGTAAGTAATTGTAAATAATTAACAAAGCTAAAAAGGCAACTTCATACTTAAATATCCACTAAAGATTATCCCACACATTGGAATACTACTTGAGTCACCAATAAAAAATTTTGATTAACGATCTAGCAAACATTGAGAGTAGGAAGGAAAATTAGAAGATGAATCAGATATGAATTTTCAGACTGAGATAAAGTGCAATAAACTCTAAAGCAACTAAAGGTATGTGTGCTTACCTATTCTACCATGAAAAAATGCTTGCTTTCATCCAGGTAGCATGCAATGTTTGTAGAGTAATGTCACAGGATAAGGGTAGATGGGTCAAAGGGTAGGCTAAGTATGAGCACTAGACACCAACTACACTAGAAAAGCTAACATGCAAATGAACAGTGACATGATGAAATGAAACTACATATAGAGATACCCAACTTTATAATTGACAGGCTATTTTATCAGACTATACAAATTAGGATGTAATGACCATCATTGACTGTTTCTTGCATGTAAACAAGAAACCCAAGAGGCTATTATGTTAATTACAAAAGATTGTGTTAATAATACTACTGTTTCTCACATTTTGTATCCACTATCAGTGTTATAGAATAAAATTCACCAATTCAAAACATCATTAACAAATGGTTAAGTTAAAAGATACACTGTTAATTTTTAGAAGAGTAAGATTAATCATTGCAATGTCTCTTTTAGTTTCATCAGAAAGGATAACGGCTTAAATATAACAAGAATTTATTACACCTTTTTAACAAAACAATGCCGTGTCTTTAGAAAGAAACTTGAATGAGTTATTAGTTGGTCACAAAGAAAATAGAAAATGTTTGATTTTAAATGTACTGTATTAAGGGGTGTGCTGTGTAATATCTCAAATGCACAGGAAAATGAAAATCAAATAAATTGTACAAAGCAGGCACAAATGGAAATTTAAACATTTTGATTTATGAGTTACTCATCAAGAATAACTCAATATTTAAATTTTTTTAAGACAACCACAATGCAATAATATTACAACCAATTACCTTGACACATATTTCATTGTGGTTATACAATCAACATGAAAATTAAAATGGGCTCAACAAATCTCAAAGAAAAGGAATGTAGCACAAACCAGTGCATTATGATGATTTGTTTCAAGGTCTATTCACTTCAATCATTTAAAGTGAAGCAATCCAAAAGATGAATTGTTACTGTATCAATCAAAATAAAATTTCTTGAGTTAAATATAAATATTATTTATACACCAACTTTGATAAATGTAGGAGATTAAAAGAGAAAATCATCCAATATTGAGTGTTATCAAATGAACAAGAAAATGAAAAGTAGAAAAATAAGAAAAGGTTTCAGTTTAGAGCAAAACAGAAAGGCATAAATTTTATGAAATAATTGGTTAATAAAAGAGATAACCATGTTTATCAACAAATGAGAAAATATCTTCTCAAAAATAAATAAAATTCTATTTGTGGGTAATTAACTCCAATTAGAAAAATGAAGAAAAATAAACAGTATAAACGTATCAAACAATAAAATAGATTATGTAATGATCACTTGGAAAAATAATTAATCAGGCATATTATCTGCTTCTATGTACAGATTAGTATAAGCTATGTACTAGTCAACAATTTCTAAGGAAAATACTGAATCGCTATAAAAACAAAACATTGAAATTCTCAATGTGTTAGGAGAAGGCAAATCACAGTTCAAAATTTATCAAATAGTTATAAAAATATAAATTCATCAAATTTATCTGATATGACAACATAAACAAAGAAAACAAACACCCAAAATGATACGACATCATTAACTTCTCAACAAGTTATACAAAAAATATATAACATGATATATTCAACAGTAATATCTTCAAACATCTTAAGAGTTAAATCATGCAAGAGAGAGGGAATGGGTGTATTAGTCATCATGAATAGAAAGACCAGACAGCAATGTATGAGAATAACCAAAGGATGATAAGGAGGGCAAGGATGGTAGAAAATGAGGAAGCAAGGGAAAGTTCAAAAGTGGATGCTGCAGTCCTTCTTAAAGTCCACGGTCTGCGGCTGCTATAGTCAAGTGTCTGCTTTCTCCTCGTTTCTTTCTGCTTTTTCAGTCCCATAGTCGCTAGGCAGCTTCTGAGTTGTTTAAGGTCAGCTCTTATAGCTAGAGATGTCCCTTCCCAGCGCTGTTCTCCAAATGCTTCATATATTGAAAGAAGCTTGAGTAGTAAGTGGGAGGACAGAGTGGGCAACGTCGATTTTTCTAAAGTCAGTAAGTTTTTGGACTGTTTAGGTCTGATGTTTTCCAGGGATGTAACATGTATGGGGGAAGAATGTAGTGAAGTCTCCATGTACTTTTGGGAGAGTTCTGTCGCAAGGCGTTTAGATCTGGATTCAAGAAGATACAGTTTGAACTGCAAGAGAACTGAGCACAGAGATGTGATACTCGTGCCATGATTCCCAGCATTTATTTGCATGGATTCAGTGTCTTGAAGAGTCTCTGAACCACACAGTGAAAGGAGCCAGGAAAGGGAACTGTTAAGAGCCTCATTATCGAGGAGTTCGTATGGAATGTGCTGATCTTGTGAGGATGGATGCAGTAGGAGTAGGAGGTACAGGAAAGAATGGGAAGCTTTTGGGGCATCGACGTCACACCTTTGCCTGTCCTCTTCAAGTAGGGCCATCAGAGAATCTCGACGTTCCACTATCTCCAACATCTCACCCAAAATTTCACCCTCCCTCGCAACATCAGACTTGGTTTTAGTTGAATCTGTGAGACAAAATAAATTTGAATCACTCAATGAGTAATACATACATCACTGTCATTAAATATACAAAATAAGATACAGTAATTCTATGAGAATAGAATTACAGAGCTAATAATAAACTTAACTAAACATAATTAAGTATGATTAGCAATGAACTCTTAGATATCCTTCTTGAGAAGAAGATAAAAATTACTCATCTCTAACAAATAAAAAACAATAACGTAATCTATCATATCAAACATAGTATAATAAACAAAGAGTGAACTACATTAAAAAAGTGTCTCCTAATTCATGCTAAGTAGAAAGATCCTACACCTATGGAAAGAATGGCAGTTCTCAGAATACAGAGTAAAAACTGCAATATTGTAATGCATAACTTTTATGGATTACACAGAATAAAGTGATGCCTTCTTTATAAGCTTGTTTAACAAATGATCTTCAAGAAATATTCTAAGATTCTGACGTCATTTTCTTTTCAGTATTTGAGCCTTTTCATGATGAAATTCTATTCCACTAGAACAGAATAGAACTGGTCAACTTCTACCCGTAAATACTGATACAAGTAGGAATTGACAATATTCATATTTATACACTTACTTGACACTCTGATTATTGATCTTTTCTGAGACCCAATACATATGTGACATAAAAATCTTTCAAAGTTTCTTTACATCATTACATTAACCATTTTTTCATAGCTATAAAAAATTACATGCAAGTTATACCCACCATCTTGAGCAAGCCGGTCCCTAAGGTCGGCCTGCAACCTGGAATGCCTGTCTTCCAGAGACAGTTCCTCTGCTCTCACTAATAATTCCCTCTCACACCGACGTAGTTCACTTCTCTCCCTCATTAGCTCAAACCACTCCTGCAGCAATTTTGCCTCCTCCTCCCCATCATCATCATCATCGTCGTCATCTTCATCATCGTCACCAAGGCACTCTGATCCCATACGCAACTTGGCTCCTGATAGAGATAATGTACATTAAGTCTCTCTTATAGTAGCATCAAGCAATCTAATGTGAATAAAAGAATACCGGTAAGCCCTGATTCTAGAAACATACAAATAATGCAGCTCATTTCTTTTCTACTTTGTGCATAAGAGGGTGAAACATATATAATGATTCAGTAATACCTTTGTAAGAGGTTCTATAAACTGTAACGTATTCACAAATAAATTATTGTAGATGTAGATTAAATTATTGGAAAATACCACAACTTAACCATTACTGTCTTTAACTGGATCAGCCATGTTATAAAGTTTAGAATTTGAGAATTTTTCATCACAATAATTTTGCCAAAACAGAACATTTTTATTCAAAATTACCTAAGGAGAGAGAGTTACATAAATTATTAATGCAAAACATAATTCAGAAACATCAAATAGTTAAAAGCTAAGTATCTGAAAATTCTGGATTGTTTAAAAGTATAGTATATAATAACTATTGAAAATATTCCATCCTAACTTGAATAAAATATTAAAAATGTTCAAAGGTTTCATAAGAATCTTCATTTTGAACATAATCAGAGAGTAATATAATAGTATGGTAGGAAATAACAATACAGAGAGGAATTCTATATTTTTAAGAAAACTTATACAAGAAATTAATGGTCAAATCTTAAAAGCTGCCATTGAAAACTGCTTCTCAGAAGTATACCTATGTTATTCAACAATTGAATTAAATATAACAGATACTGAAACTACTTTAGTGTGATAATGATCATACTGATACTGTAAATCAATGCTTATTTACCCAGAGCTGAGTCCTTTTCTTCGCCTCTCAAGGCCTTCTCTACGCTAACACCTCTCTTTTCCAAGAGCCTCTGCTTGACTTCAAGCTCCTCTAATTGTCTCTGAATCTCCTGGGCCATTCGAAGTCTAGAATGAAGAGAATGCATTTAAAATGGTTTTATTTTCAAAATATCTCACCAGAGCATTAAAATCAGAAAAGAAACAATTCTAGACAAAAACTCCCTTTTCGTTATATCATTATTTTGTGATTACCTCTGCAGCTGTGCTTGTCTAGCCTTTCTCCTGGCCTGACGAGATTGCTTTCCTCCAAGAAGAGGTAATGCTGAGGCACTACTATCCATTGAAGAAGTACCAGAAGGAGTTTCATGACTTGGAGTTGACACAGCAGTACCAGTAGAGGATAAGGGATCTCTTCTGCCGACCTCTCCTTCAGAGAAACTCTCTTCTGTAAATTGTGTTTCCATAGAACAAATTAAAAGATAACATTAAAATTTATAAAAATGATTAAGTGAAAAGATATTAAAATTAACAAGGATTTACAGTTAAATAGAAATGAGGAAAAATTCACAAAGGTAATGGAGAGAAAATGGAATAATTTTCATCAGGAACAACATTCCTTGCTTCTACTGAATAATAAAATGATGATTGCAATGAAAGTTATTAATTTAATTTTGGAAAATATTTTTTTAAATACTTTGAGATAAATAACACACATACATTAATCAAATCTGCACAGTAAAGGATGACCAATAATAACTATGATCCAAGAAGTTCATCACAAATATATTGTTTTAAAAGTAAGAGAGACATCAGATTATTACAGATTCTAGAAGAATGGATCACATATCTAATTTAAAATATGGATGTATAAATTGTGGAAACTACAATATTGTGGAAATAAAAACCAACCAGTAGCTTTTGGAGCAATCCTATTAACTACATTTTCTGGAAGGTTGAGAGGAGAAAGTGGTGGAAGGGTGAGAGGAGGAGGAGTATGCTCTGCCGTTGATGTTTGCGGAAAGATCGTCTTGCTACCCTCCGTATGACTTCCAAGATAGGCCAAATCCTTTTCACTGCCACTAGTTAAGCCTTTATCACTTGAAGATGCTTTCTTATCTTTGTCCTGAAAGTAGTATTAATTTCAATTAACTGGAAAATTAAGATATTAATGGAATGTAACTCAAATAAAATTTTAAGTGAAAGAAAAAGTACAGGTATATCTTTTTATGAACAGCAACTTGATACTTTAACTTCTTAGTTAATTATTGATTCCAAATTGCAGAAGATTCATGGAGATATGAAGTTAGATTAATCTCATTAATGTTTCAGTAAATCTTTAGAGGAACTTATATTTTGAATGAGTAATTTATAGAATTATTCACTGAAATTGTTCTTTTGGTGACATAGGTTTAAAATCATTGGTAGTCATGAAAAAGTGCAGACCCTAAAAATGTTTATCAATCATGACTAATATATTTTTCAACATATAACTACCCTAAGTTGCAAATTTAACAATCACAACATAACTAGAATACTAAAAGCTACAGATGCAAATTTACCAATACATCTGTGACTCTTGTTAATAAAAAATGCCAAAAATTTTAATTTAAAAAATTCAAAATGAAAGAAAAACTTTTAATATGCATTGTTAATAAAGGAATAGTAAAATTTACAGTTACAAGATAACAGTATAAATACAATCAAAGTTTTACAGCTTGCTTTAGAAGAAATTAGTGTTAAATACCAGCAAAAATTACACCTTAAGATTAAGAGATACAGGGGTTTGAGAGCTACCTAATAGTTTTCCCAACTTTTCCAGCTACCAGAATATTTACATTTCAAAACACTTGAATTAATGAATGAAAGTATCTATAGAATACGTTTCATTTAAAAAAATCATATATGACTATGAAAGTAGCTTGGAAAAGTTACGAGTGAATGAAAAATAAATAAAAATCCATATTAATATTTCAGGCAATGTGAAAGAATAAGGAGCTCATAACATGCTTTCTTAAATGGTTAAAATTAGTTAGGATTTAGTTAAATATTATATTTATCAAACCATTAAACATAAAACATTCTCAGGAAAACAAGAACAAAAGACAGAATTATATAACAGATCATGTACAAAATACATAACTTTCAATACTACATTCAAGCCACACATAACAAAATAATATTCCCTGCTTTAAAAAAAATTAAGATGGAGAATGGGATACTATATTCTTGAACTCCATTAAAAAGAGATCACTAAGATTTGTAGACTTTCACAGGAAATCAAGATGAAGAATTTGAAATTCACTTATATTGAACTTTATAAAAGATAAATTTCATGCCACTCTCACTCCCTGAAGTGAATTTAAAAATTGACATTTTTTTACGATTGACCAAATATTACTAAATTAACATCATGCTTTAAGCAAAAAATAGGAATCCTAAAATCACCAATAATTTAAGGTTTAAAAATATTTTTAAGCTATTTCCTTCCATTACTTTGCAGTATCAGATATAGGAAATTTCCATTTTTTGAGAAATATAGTCTTTTCCTGAAAAATATATTAATTTCAAATGGATCTAAAAACAAGGCATGAAAAAAAATGCAAAATCTTAGGACTTACTATAAAACTCATCAGACTTGTGAAATTTAGGATGCAGGGAAAGTTGTGAATAATATAAACAATTTATTCTCCACAGACAATACAGATAATTAGGAAGGAATTGGATTCAATAGAGAAAAACGTAAGGAATGTACAATTCATAAAATTCATACACAGTTAATGTAAAAACAAAGTTAACACTATTTATACATTGAACATAAATATCTAGTGAAATAGCACATTTTATCCAGCTGTTTATGATCGAATTATTCTTCCAGAGTGTAATAATATATCTTCAATAGTGTATTATTGATTTTTTCTTGAACATAAGTATTGACTGGATGGAAGTAACTGAATGTGTTAGAGAATTATAAATTTTAGATCCCATGGTCATTGGACTCTTAAATGAGATGCTTTATTTGTGATGATTTACATAAATATGACTATGATTTCTAATATAGTGAGAATGCATATTTTGATTATTTTGAAATGGATTAAAATTATTCTTTATGGTAAAAGATGTACAGTATATTTACAAAACTGATTGAGAAAATTATTAGAAATAGCTAAAGAAAGATTTTCTAAAAAACTGTGATTAAAATATTTAATGGTTTGAATAAATAAAATATTATAAATACACTAAAATATGAGTAAATAGAGTAAAATATTTACATCTCAAACATGAGCTGGAAGAATTGGTGATCGGTGATGAGCTTACTGTGAAATTTCCATGCAATCTTTTAATGAATAAATTAAGGATAATTCTTATACACCCAGTAAATAAATAACCAATAGATAAAAATAAGGCAACAGTTCCCAGACTATAAAACCGAGCATTCAATTTGTGCAAAGACTGTATCCTAAGGAGGAGATCAATTAAGCTGTAAATAATAACCTAGTACATACATTACCCTTATTTTATCAATTAATGCATTGTTTCACTTTCATTTTATAGAAAGGAAGTTGCGTTTTAAAGTCTTTCAAATATAAACCATGGAATATGGAAAGAATCAAACTCATCCTGAATATCCTCAGTAATTGGAATGTTATATAACAGACTAAAAAGTGGTCGAAGAATTTGAAGAAATAATTTGAAAAATTATTTTTCTCCTAACCCAGATTTGTTTCAATAAATAGTTAGGTATGACAAAAGACTAGCACAACCAGATAGAGCAAAAGAATCATTACTGGATATATATCAACGTCACAAAAGACAGGATTCAACAGACATGAGTCTAAAATTTCAATGGAATATGGCATTAGATACGGGAAGGGAAGATTGATGCAACTAGCAACAGAACCAACGAGCCTAAAATGGAATTAGTAACAACCAATGCAAAAAATACAAAATTAATACTTGAGGACAGCAATCCAGGGATGGAAAAAATAAAAAAAAATTTAGTTGCTTACATCATAACCGTCACTGTCAGACTCGAACTCTGAGCTGGAGGAATTACCCAACTGGAATAAAAAATTTTAGCAAGGGTTTTGAAGGTCTGGCTGGAAAACTATCTTTCAATAATTTAACAATTTCTCCTTTGTAAAAGATATGAACATTCATAAATTACTCCAAAAAATAATTTATGAATATTAATAAATAGATATTTGGCCACATTATGATTTGAAGCGTGCAGTGCAAATATTTCACAATAAATGTGATGTTAGAATACTTAATTTTGTTGAAAGAGATTTTAAAGTTGAAAATATGTAGTAAAGTAATTAATTTCATATCCATTCCCACTTTTTCTGATATCAAAATAATGAAGAAATTAACACATATTAAAAAATAATAGCAAATACAATTATAGTAAGCTAAAGTCATTTAAAAATCATATGAAATAGTCGGATAATAAGTTGATTAAATGAATACTACTATTGGGAGTAAGCTAAAGTATATACACAAGATTAGAAGCATTATAGATTAATTACATACTATATATACACTGACACATTTAAAATAAAATATATGAACAATATACCAGAAAATCACTGGTTATAGTATTACTACTATTTGTATAAAATAATATATCAGGATATATCATTTACCTAATGACAAATAATGAACTCAAGAGGGAAATTATCTATATTCACTAAAATTAGGATTTCAAATAGAACTATTGAAAATGAAATTTAAGAAGAACGGCAATAAAATATTGATGATGATGTTCATAAAAAATTTAGAATTAAACCCAAAATAAATTTCCCAGCTATAATCTTTTGAACAGAAAACACAAATATGGTGTTAGAAGGAGAAAAAAGGAACTCAGCGGTCGATGAACTAAGAGATAAAGGTTCTCCAAGCGCCGAAATAGCGGCGACCGTCTAAGGGCGATTACCGGGAAACGGATAATCATTTAGCGGTCCCAGTTCTTCAGAATCCCGATGTACATTTCAGGGTATAGGGGGTCCAATTCATTGGACCCCCTATGAAGATGGAAGCATTGTTTCCGAAATGTACATCGGGATTCTGAAGAACTGGGACCGCTAAACGATTATCCGTTTCCCGGTAATCGCCCTTAGACGGTCGCCGCTATTTCGGCGCTTGGAGAACCTTTATCTCTTAGTAACAAATATGGTGTGGCAACTTGCAGAACAAAAACTGAAAATAGCTTTTATTAGGGGAGAAAAAATTTATTCCTCATCTCTCTCTATTCTGACTCCTAACACATACTATTCTTGAAAACATGGTAACCATCTCAAATGAAAATCATTATTCTTGAGCCACAAACTTCTCATCATTTCCTTCCCTAAGCTCCCAACCTATTCTTTATAATATGTAATAAATTTTAGATTCATTTACACTGTACAGTAATTCCTTTACATTTATATTAAGCTATATATAATAGATACATTAATTACAGTAAGAAAAACCAATCAACAAGATCTGTGGGAAGTCAAAATTATGATATGAGTAAAGTAGAACTTGAGCTTTAAATGTTTAAGTCAACAACATTTTAAGTATGAACATTCTGCTATTTGATAAACTGTCTTTGTCTTTAAATTTATATCTTCTAATAATATCAGTTTTTCTAGACCAACTCATTAAGAAATAAAGTGGATATAAAATGAACTCTAGTATAATACTATATATATGTGATAACTAATAGGAAAACATAATAAACCCTTTGGGCACAATGAAATATTTTGAAGAAATTATCTTGGTTAGTAAAATATTATAGAAACATGACGATGAAAAGTAAATTTATTAATACAATAATTATGTTAGAAATATTTCTGTACATGAAATCCCATCCCAATAGATGTATGTATTCTCACAGAGCTGAAACAACTATTCTAAAACCTCAAAAGCTTTAAAGGAGATAAAAAATCAGTAACTCACCTTGTAACCTTTTGAGCGAGGATGAAGACGGGGAAATCGTGGAAACTTATCACAACCTTTATCCTTTCCTTCTTTGCCCACAGAGTGAGTAGGACTTGCAACAGAAGACGTAGGAGAGGGTGAAGTAAGAAGAGCAGCTGGAGGAGGAGAAGAAGGAGTTGAAGAAGAAGCTGTGGTGGAGGCAGAAGATGTTGATCCTTTCTTTCCACCAAAGAAGTCAGAAACCGCTTGAATAATACTCTTCCTCCTCTCCCTGTCTTTGTTTCCTTTCTTTCCATCTTTTCTCAAAACTACTTTCTCCCCTTCTTTACCATCAGATTCTAACTTGGGAGACTCTACACCACCTTGAGGAGTTCCTTCCCTTTGCAAGGAAGTGGATGACTCTCCCACAGCTGCTTCTGTAGTTGCCCTCACAATCGTTGGCATGATCACATCTACAGCCCTTTCTTCACCTAGTGTTACACCCGTATTTACAAAGTCTGACTCAGTTTCATAAGCTTTTATTTCTTTCGTTTCCTTACTGCTGGTGGCATATTCACCTGGCTTATCTGAACCTGTTGATTCTTTTTTCCTCACAGGACGAACCGGAACATCTACTGATTCTTCTGTAGATCCTCGAGTTGGAGCAGAGGGAGTTTTGAAAAGTGCTCTCCTAATATCTGGCATAGAGAAGGCATCTGGATTTGTGAGGGGAGTGTCTGGTAGGATACCACCAAGACCAACAGTCGAAGAAGAAAGACCTCGGGAAGTAGAATGGACTGAAAATGGACGAACTTTCCCAGTGGTTTGATTTGATGGAGGACTTCCCATTACAGCTGCTGGGGTCGAGAATACTTCATCCATGCTGCTCTCAGACTCTGCAGGAAGAGGTTCCTGAGAATGCAAGCTGTGACGTCGTTGCATCATTCTTGCCCTCAAGTTGGACAATGATGGAGGAGTGAAGTGAGTACTCATGGATAGGGAGCGTGTTGGAGTCAGGATAGAGATGCGCTTCGACTCAGTAACTTCAGAGGGGCGAGAGGGTTCTTCTGCAGCCAATGGTGACTTAGTTACCTCCTTTGCACATGCAGCAGGTAAAGAAGTGGAGCTGTCTGGACTGCAAATACTAGAACTACTAGCACGAGGACTCTTTCCTCTACGTCTATCGAGACCACTAGCACTGGAACTTCTACGACTCCCCCCTTCACTAGCAATGCGAGCTATCACCATTTCCCTTATAATGTCCTTCTGCTTGCTGCGTTCCCTGGATATTTCCTCGAGCTTTCGAGATGTGGATGGAGAATTTAGATAGGGCCGAATTATGGTTGGGGTGCTTATCGATTTAGCAGGAGAAGTGGATGACACAGGAGGAGAGGAGGGGGGAGTGGAAAGGAGGGAAGATTCTTCTACGTTTTCCGAAGATGTGTTACGAGGAGATAATGATTCACTGGGAGAGGAAGACTCAACTGCAGAAATATTCACAATGGACAATTTTGATTCACTGTTCAGTTTACTGTCAGTAACTGGCAGACTTTCTTTAGGCACCGATATTGATTCACCTTCCTTTTCTGCAAATGGCTCAATTCTGGTAATTTCCTTACCTTTTTGCTGTTTGCGAGATTTCCTAATGTCAATAGAATCTCTGGCATTACTGAAAGGAGAAACTCTACCCTTGAGACGTCTAACGTGACCTTCATATTCCTCATCACGTTCATCTTCTTTAGGAGATGATTTGAGGGCAAGGCCTCCTAAACGGTCTTCTTCTTCCCGTTCCTCAGCATCTGCTGAAGCAAATGTCTGACTCTCTATCACAGTAGTAACTGCATCACTTGGAGTCGTGGTATCATCTTGTGCAGGACTAAAACCATCTTCCTCCTCTTCTGCCAAACCAATAGCAATGCAATTCACAGCCTCAACGGTTCTACTTCTTTTCACTCCACTCACGGTATCACTGCTGCTGTCCTCTTCATCATCTTCATCTTCAGCCACAGGGGTCACCTCACCTTCATCATCATCAGCTGCCATAGGATCCATTCCATCTGTTAACTGTGAGTATCCTTTCCTACGCCGGCGTCTCTTTTGACATTCTTCACGCTCATCATCTGGACTGCTTCCCTCAGTCCCGACATCCATAAACTCAATGTCTTCAGGACAGTAAGGGGTGGCTGTGACATGGGTGAGGGATGGGGGTGGAACAGATGGAAGGGGAGGAGGCAAAGTTGCAGATGGCTCCAGGGCAAAGTCTTCCTCCAGTTCTGCTTTCCTAGCTGCTGTAGTGGGAGTCCATTGCTGACTGGCAGCATTCTTTTTGTGAGCTTTACTAGCCTTTTTCCGTAATTTATCCCTTCTCTTGCGGTCACATGTGTTTACATAAACTGGATTCAAACAGAGTTCCAAATCAAGATCTTCACCAACACTATTAGCGGCATCTGTATCCCGTGCCCAATCAGAGGATAACTCTTCAGTTTCTGTTGGAGTAGGTACTTCATCTTCCACAGCTAGAGATGTTTCATCATCCTTCCTAAGAGGCAATAGAGCGAATTCTCGTTTGGCTTCAACTTTGGCTTTGTCAGATTTTTGTCCTTGCTCCACATTCACATCAGTCTCCAACACAACCAAAACATCAGCACCATCATTACTTGTATCCATTACAGTTTTCACTACATTCTCTTTTTCTTCTGCTTTGAAATCAGAGTTTTCCAACACAATTATCACCTCATTATCCACCTCAGATATTGAACTTTCTTTTGGTTTTTCAACTTTTTCCTTCATGTTTTCCTCAACATCTTCTGATAATAGAACTTCTTTCTTTTCTTCTTCAAATTCACTCTTTACCATTACAGTTTCTGTAGGAATGATTTCTAAATCCACAGTTTCAACTTCTTCTATGGTTTCCTCAACCACTACCATAGGAGGCACAGGTCTGACCTTCTCAACAACCTCAGCTTCATCAATATCTTTCTCTTCGTCATAATCATCTTGCAAACTACCTTCTGATAAACTGTCCTCATCTTCCTCCTCGATATCGTCATCATCTCTTCTATGTACTTTATTCCAATTGACCTTTGGAACTTCAATGGATGTTTCATGTACAGGACTTCTAGGTCTGCAATCTATCCACTCGCCTTTAGTGTCATACTGCTCCTCTTGCACTTCTGATATACTTGGTTGTATCTCCTCTTTGTGAATTTCACTTGATGTCTGCACATTGGGTGAAATCTCTACCTTTGAAGGAGCGATTTCAGTGTCTACCATGACCACAGCTTTGCTTTCCTCTGTGATTTGCTGAGAATCTTTCTCTAGTACAGATATAACTTTAACCTCAGTTTCTTTAGCCTTGTCCATTACAGATGGGACACTTGATTCACTAATTTTCTCAAGATCATTCTTGATCTCAAGAGGAGATTTTACAGTTTCCTTATTGTTAGCAACACCACCATTCAATGGATAATCAAGGATAGATTTGTGACATATCCCATTAACAAGTTTTTCAACAGTTGGAGATACCACATTTGAATCACTTTTGTTGATAATCACTATATCCTCTGGTTTGCGTTCAGTAAGGATAGGAGGTTTTTTAGGTTCATCAGACCCTTGCTTCTGTATCACAGTTTCTTTAGAATCAATTTTATTATGACTAAGAGAACTAATTGGAGGAGTTTTGGCAGCATAATCAGCGAGTAATCTCTTACGAATGCTCTCTATGTCCTTATGAAGAATTGCTGAAGAACTCTGAGTGAGAGGATGATGTTGTGCATCAGAGGTTGAACTAGACTTTTGCAAGAAAGTTTGCATGGCAGCAGATGGCTCAGGAGCTGGATTGAGCAGCTTTTGATGCTCAGAGATGGCATCAGCAAGGCAGCGTAGTTTTGAATCAAGAGCAGGTGCTGGAGGAACAGCTGGAGTACCTAGGATGGTCCTTCGAGTAGTTGAAATGGGTGGAGGTGAAGGCCCTGCCCCTGCTCCCAGTAGGTAACGCTTCTTGAGCTCCAGAGAAACTTTTGATGCTATTCCTTCTGTGGAATGGGTACGGCTCAAAGGAACAAAACGAGGAGTTGGTCTAGGTGGGTGAACAAGTGGAGAGGAATCTTTAGTTTTGCCTTCTTCAGTGTTGATCTTCGCATCACCATTTATGCCACTGGATAGGAGGCTTTCATCAATCACGATTGTTGGAATCTCATGTTGGTGATAATTTCCTTTGCGATCGTCATCAAATTCGGAATCAGTGGATATCTCTGTGGCAGAGTTCTCCTCTTCTTCTTCATCATCATCCTCATCATCCTCATCATCATCATCAGAGTCAGAATCTGATGTAGAGTAATCCTCTGAATTGACCTGAAATGGGTAATTTTTTGTTTTAGTCTAGCAGAAAAAATAAAAGTGAGATTTCTTAAAAGTACATTCAAATGATCAGATTAGCAAGTCAAGCATCTCTCAGCAAATCCTCATCTAATACTTGAAATGATGTAGGATAATGCTGCATACGGTAAAGAATTTCAATAACAGACAGCAGATACAGAATTTAATTCTTTGTGGCAGCAGAAACAGAATAATTCCATTGAAAAGAAGAGTATTTTCAAATGAAAGAATTAAGATATCATAACTGAGGACATAAAAACAAAATAGTGAAAAAAGCAGCTAAAGGAGATGCTTATATTTATGTATTAGATCCAAAATAACCCAGTGATAGATTTTTACTAAAAATTAGATGGCATTATAAATAACAGCAAATCAGCTTTTAAAGAGCATGCTAGGTTATCATTAAACTTCCATGTATGATGAACATATAGTAAGAGCAAATTCATGCATTCTAAATAAAATAACTGCACACTTGAGAAAATATCAAACAGTGTAAAATTTTAGATAAAATACATCAATATAATTACACACATGTTATGGACATTTTTAAAACTGTTCCATAGATAACTATGGAAACAAATACATAGAGCATGTCTGTAGGCTATTTCTAGAGCTATTCCACATTCTGCAGGTCTTACACATATGGTTAAGAAGGACAGAAGCCATTTACTTCATGTTAGCTGGTGGTACAGCATTAACTTTTAAAAAGCAGCTTCAAATAAAATATTTATACATATTTCTTGTTTTTTAAGGAACATAAAAAAAACACAGGTTAACCCATAAAGGAGAATGAAGACACATATTGGAAGTTAATTTTGACAAAATTTTGGACATCATGTATAAGATGCATTCTATCATTTTAGTCATAAGTTACACAGCTTACTCCACACAAAATATTTAACTTTTTACCTTGAAAACTGGTAATTCAATGTGGTAGATAATACTTCAAAGCTTCACTCTCCAGAAAGTCCAGCTTAACTTATGAGCATCAATGGACAGGATTTACAGAATTTACCCAAGAATGTATTTGAGAACCAAACCTTACCAACATCGCCACCAGTATGCTAACAAGAAGTACTGACATCTCAGCAAGTAATATATTAATTGGAAGATGAGTTAATAATGATAAAGAATGAAGAAATAATGTCACTATTTAAAGTAAAAATGTTTATAAAATGACTAATTTTGCTTGTTTGAACACTAAATTGGAACCTCTTTTTCATTAAGTATTGATGTATAAAATAGATTAAAATTTCAAAATATAAAATACATATTTGCCTAATCAGTATACTGCTACTAATGTAATACAGTATTCAAATTATTGAAATCACACCCAGATCCAAGAATATTAAGGACTTGAATTTTCAATAAAACAAGCAGAATAAGATTAATCATCTAAGTTAAAGATAGCCCTCAGAAATCAACCACTTGGTTGTTAGCAACTTTGGTCAGAGATGAAGAAATGACTATATAAATGTACGAATTAAATGCCTATAATAAATGCATGTATTTAAACCTTTTCAAGGTAGCATAAGAAAAATTACTAGCATAACTTAAATTATATGATGAAAAATAACTTTTACACAAAATATCAAATTAAATGAGTTTTTTTTATAGCTTACTGAAATGATATTTTATCAATATAAATGTGTATCTATGGCAGGTGGATTAATGTATAACTGGATTCAAAAACAAGTAAGCACATACATAGTTATCAAAATCAAGTTATTCGTAAGGAAGACATATTATGCTCTCAAGGTGACTATCCACACCATTAATCTGTCCGAAGATTTAAAATTTAACATGTTACAAAGTAACATACCATATTAAAAATTGATGATTGGAAAACAAGAGGTTTGAATGTGAATACAGAAATAATAAATGAATTCATAACATTTCTAAATTTGATTTGAAAGAAAAATGTTACAACCTGAATAATTTATGAAAGACTTCAGATGTATCCTCCTAAAATGTATTCATAAACTTTTACTGTGACTATCTTTCAAGCCCAAAACTTTCAATTCAAGATGAAGGATCATGGTTTTCTCTACATAATCTATATAAGGTACAAAGATGCTTCATTCGTCTAAAAATGTATACAATTTATTAAAATTACAGTTATATTTTCATCTATAACAGCTCTGTTTTTTTCAAATTTTCAAACTTATCAACAGATTAACAACAATGCTATGAACCATTTTTCAAGTTTTATAATATTTGTTATAATAAATTATCTTACAAAACAAAACAGTATTGGAGTAATTCCAATATTTTAAGAGGACCTTTTCAAAATTAATACAAAATGTAACTGAATCAAAGTCGTCCATCTTTACGTAAGGTGTACAGAAATTATTCAATGACACACATTGTACAAATTTGCTATGAGATTGTACATCTCTCTTTATCAGTGGACTTAGAATGATAAGAAGATGAAGTGCCTCTAATTCTTGAAGTTAATGAGGAGTTCCTAGAGCTCGAGGGGATGTATGAACTCCTGCTAGTGGAAGTAGTAGGTATATATGAACTAGAGGTGGATGATGGTACATAAGAACTTCTAGTACTTGTGGGTACATAGGAGCTTCTTATAGAACTTGATACATAACTACTTCTAGTGCTAGGGATTGAAGAAACATATGATGATCTTCGTTTATCATACGTATCTATTGAAGATTTCCTTCTCTCTGGTGGAATAGGGTATTTCAAACCATCAGTAACTGAATATCGCTTTTCTCTTAAATATGACCTTTCTGACGGTTTGGAAATGGTCGATTCACTCTCACCATTTTCTTTGCCTTTAGAAGGAATGTGAGCTTCTATAGGTTCCACTTCCTTTAACAAGTCACCCTCACTCTTCTCATTATTCCCAACTACATTAGAACTAGCTGTTCCTGAATCTAAAGATGCAAGGCTGTTTGAATCCTTTTCTTTCAAATCTGACATGACCTCAGATGGATGTTTATCTATTGAATTAGTAGGAACATTCAACTCCATCTTTTCTTTCATATATGGCACAGATTCAGATGAATGACATTTTGCTGAGAGAGATGGGCTGCTTAACAGTTCATTCTTTTCTTGGGTATCTGATGCTACATCAGATGACACACTTTTTAATGAAGGTGAGGGACTGTGTAATAATTTGCTCTTTCCCTTAGAATCAAGAAGACCTTTCACCAAGAGTAGAGGACTCTTTAGCAACTTATTCTTTTCCTTTGAATCTGGGGCATTATCAGATGAAAGACTTTTCAAAGATGGTGTCAGACTACGTAATAATTTATTCTTTTCTTTGGAATCAGATGAAACATCAGATGAATGACTCTTTACTGAAAGAGTTGGGCTATCTAACCATTTCTTTTTCTTCATGATATCTGGAGAGCCTTCAGGTAGATTATTCTTTAATTTACTATCAAGCTTTTCTGACAATTTAGTGTTTTCTGTAGAATCATGTTTTACTTTAGAAGGCTGGCTCTCTAGAGAAGGGGCCAAGATGTCTGGCACTTTATTGTTACTTTTAGATTTTAAAGCAGTTTCAGGGTAACCACTAGTTACTGATGATACTGATTCATTTCCTTTCTCTTCAGGTTCTGGCGCAATGTCTGAGCAACAGCTTTTAAGTGAAGGTGAGCGACTGCTCATAAACTTACTTTTTTCATCCGAATTGAGTAAATTCTCTGAGGATAGACTTTTAACTGAGGGAGAGGAGCTATTCAGAAATTCACTCTTTAAGATGGCAACTGTCTTTTTAGATTTAATTTTGGAGTCACTTTTACTGCTAGAAGAATTATCGTTAGCTGATACAACTGAATCTACCTTTGACCTGCTTTTGTCATTTAGGTCACCCAAAGAAGGTTCTTTGCTATTTGTATTAGAAGTAACTTCAGTGGAGTTGGGAGGGTCTATGTGGCTAACATTTGGCAACTTCACCTCAGTATCTGATCCTTGATCACCACCACTGCCAGGTGCTTTCTTTTGCCTCTCTGGGACTTTGAGATGAAATTCTTGCTTACGCAATTCCCTAGCTTTGGCCAATTCTTCACCTTCTTCATCATCACCTTCTGTTGCAGTATCACTATCCTCTTCATCCTCATCTGTAAGAATGATCAAAATGTTTAGATAAATTTTGTGAGCTGGTATACAAACTGAAAAATACATTGAAAGTATAAGTGACAAATTAATAACCTCCTATTATGACAAGCTAATATGTTAGCAGGGTTTAAATGATGTATGGTTCATATGGTGATTTCCATTTTATGATGTCTGGATGTATACTGAATCATTGAAAGCTATTGATAGAGCTATGAGCAGATATATATTAGTCTGCTGCAGTAAGAGGGTATAATAAAGTAACCTTTAAGTTATAGAGCTCATTATACCTCAAACAAAAGTGCAATATTACTCAAGTATCACACATACAACATCAAAATGGATGCAGGTATTTCAAAATTTAGAAAGAAATGAAAGTAATAAATATAAATAAAGGAAAAAAGCAGTAATAAAACATTAAGAAATACTATTATGAAACCACACATGGTAAAGAAATGTTTTAATTTTATAAGTCATACAAACCTTCATCTTCATAGTCGTCAGACTCTCCAGATCCATAGCTGTCACTGGATTCTTCATCCTCATCCCCTCCTTCCTTCCCATTTTGTCCGTCATCACCAGCAGCACCGCCATCTTCCACAACATCCTTAGAATATCTTCGTTTCCACTTCTCAGCAAAGAGTCGAGTCTGCTCAGCAGTCATAAGGGGCTCTGCCATTGCCTCCTCAAACACCTCATCTTCATCTTCATCAACATCTTTCTCACCCTTACCTTTCCAGGTCTTCTTCCTCCTCTCTGCCAAATCTTCCCCAAGGTTTGCAATTCCACCAACTTCAACATTCACTTCAGCTTCATCATTACTGTATAATTTAAAAGATAATACATTTTTGTGTTTTATAGGTTAATGAAAAAAATTAATAAAATAAAACAGATATGACATCACTTAACAAGTACTTCTGATTATTTTAATTTCAACCAAATTTTCATTTTCATAAATTTTTTTAAAAATTTAATCAGCTTAATCATTTCATAAGGTTATAGGCAATAGAATCAAATTTCAAAGCTCATTTTCAGAATATTTATAGGAGGGTTGATTGCAACTACGATACACGTATTCAGTAAAACAATATAATTAGGCAATTTTCTAAATATTTTTTTCTAGTTTCCTTTAGTTTCACCTAATAATGATTATTCTCAAAATTTTTGGAAAAACATATATTTTCTCCATAAAAAATACCAATTTCAGCCAATATTTGAAATTAGCTTCAGATTTTCAGGCAGCTGACATCACTTCAAATAACACATCAAATTATGATGAGAGACTTCTATCTAAGACTTTGCAACAATGAAAAAAAATTAAGAGAGTATATCTGACCAACTTTTCTATACTAAAAGCAAAGAGATAAGACGATGTGCTCCCTTTCAAACAAAAATTAATCAAGGAAAGAATGGAATTTGGTCAAATTCTCAATTTTTTCCAGAGGTCAAAAGTAAAAATAACCTGAAGTCCGAGGAGTCATCATCATCATCATCATCAGAGGCATCCTCAGCAGCTGAAGCACCAAAGTTGCGATTGATCCATTCCTCTTCATCCATCTGGGGTAATTCCTCCACTGATGCCACCCTCTTAGAAGGTTCCCCTTCTCCCAATGATTTCAGATTGCCCTCAACTCCTTTATCTGTCTTACATATCTCAGTGATTGGAATACTTGTATTCTCAAACTCAATCCTTTCAGGAGTTGTGCCTCTGTCACCTAAGTCAACCTCCTCTTCGGCTATATAAGGAGGTGTAAGGAAGGGCACAGGTTCCACTACAGTTGCAGGGGTGATTCTTGGAGTTCCAAACTTGCTTCCACTGCCCTTGCTTCGCCTCTTTCCCTGTTTAAAAGAGAATTGAGAAGATTATACTAATAGCAACCCCTGAGATTTCTTTGCAAGAATTTTCCAGAATCCAAGGGAAATCACTTGTGGAACCAGAAAAATTGATCTTTAAATCCAGGAAGACCCAAACAATATTTTACTTTTGAGGATTCTGGATTGAGATTTAAGGTCAATTGGCTTTTCCTCAACATCTATATGAACATGATGATAGTAGTCTTTTCATTGATGTATGGACATTCATGATTTGTACCATTTATAAGTTGATGAAACACAATCAACAGCCAAAATAAAAATTTAATTCATGAGAACCCACCTCTCCAGATTTGCGACCTGTTGTACCAGGAGTGGAGGACTTTCCTTTAGTGTGAGGGTGGGCTTGAATTGCATTTTCCTTCTCCTCAATAGCAGGTGTTTCTTCTGCCCCTTTCTCTCTAGCTCCAGATTTACGATTCCTTGAGTGGCGTTCTTTTGTCCCGGTAGCAGAAACACCAGAACCTTTATTTCTACCTTTGGAGCCTATCCTTACTGCCCCATTCAGGAGACCTTGCAAACCAAAATGTTGCACACAGAAGAAATGACTTCCATACTTTCCATCCCGATCAAATGCATAATTACCTATAAATGGAATTTTTTATTTTATGAGGATTAAACATGTTTTTATACTTTGTCAGAAGTATTTCATTGTATAAAATGTATAAAGTATTAGATATTCATGAAAACATTCCTCACCAAAGTGAGATTGATTCACATGCATATGATTTATTTCACAAATCATAAATTAGATATTGTAATAAAATAAAAAATAACAGAAACCAAATCATAAAAGCAGCATATCTATTGTATTTTATACTATAACTGGTAAAAATATTCCTATTTTTGTTCTGAAATCTTCCTCATGAAAATTTACAGAATTGTTGGGTTATGTTACAATGGATTTAAAATAGTTTAAAATCAGGGTATATATTAAACTAGATATCTTTCAAAATGAAAACACAATTATGCATTGTTTAAAAGAAAATTGAAGGAAACTTAATGTAAGAGATAATGTAGCCTAACATAGGACTTAAGAAATATAATGATAAATGACCATACCAAGGCGTAATGTAGTAGAGCAGTATTCGCAGCGGAAGCAACCTCTATGGAAAAAGCACCCTTCTGCACTAAGCCTCTCCATTAAATATACACGCTTTCCACAGAAATGGCATATTTCAGAGCCACCTTGCGGAACAATCACAAGAGCACCACGGGAATTCTGTTGGAAAATTAAGCATCCAAGATTATTCAATTTAACATGTTGATGTAAAAACACCACTAACTAGTAGAGTTTCTAATTTAAATTCTACTTGTTCAATATACTAGATAAAACTTGTGAAGAATACACATTTTTCACTCACTGATCTTGGAATGGATGGTTCTGGAGCTTCTTCTTTTGCCTCAGTCTCTTCTTTTGGTTTGGTAGAGAACTGTTCTGCCATGGCTGATACTTTGTTTGCACCACGGGGACCTGCTGTTTCTATTGCTATTCCTTCTTTTATTTTCCTATCAAAGTGTTTGAGGGAGCGATCGATCTCAGCATATTTATCTGAAGTCTCATTGTCCTTCCCACAAAGCTTCCGCTCCACAGCCATAAACTATAAAAAATGAACAAATTTTTAAAAAATATAAAATACTCTCTAAATCAATGGTATTAAGTGCTTCAGTAAAAAATATGAACATGTATAAATATCTGCATATTAAATTTTAATGAATTACACATATTCAGTTCTTTTTAGCTAAATGCTGTACAAATTACTGGACCATCATTTTATTGAAAAGTCACTATTATTTAGAAAAAGGTATAAGGGTTAAAAGGTTAGATCTCCAATTACTCACTAAAAATTAGAAATGAAATATTGGAAGAAAAAGATAAAAATATAACGAGAATCTGATTTATGAAACAAAGAAATCTATCTACCTTGTCCTGAAACTTTTCTTGATTCCACTTAGGCACCCTTTCAGCTTTATTTTGTCGATTAAGTTTCCCCATTTTATTTTCTTCCATCTTCTTCTCTATCTCCCTCACATTCCAATCACTCTTTTCAATTTTTCCTGCAAAAGATATAATTTGAAAAAATTTTACAAATCAATCAGAAATCCATACAAATATAAAATGCCTTCAGAATTAAATAGCTCTTCTAACAATTAATAAATTAATTAAGATAAGTAACGTTAACTTGTGATAAATTTCTTTCGATCATTGACAATAAAAATTCATTTTTTTATTTGGTTAACATTAACCATAGGCTTTGAAAGCATTAAATGTCTATACTAATTAATAATAAAAATCATTCAAAAAAGCATGTAAGTGCAAAAGACCCAAAATATTGACAGATCCTTCAAATATACTTTGATAGATTTTTAAGCAACTCAAATAAGATTTTAATATCAACTATTCAATCTATAAACCATTCAGATACTTAATTTTCCATAATTAACTTTTAATAACTAACCAATAGCACGCAGTAAATCCTTTGGCCTCTTTTCAACTGGGGCATTTCCCTTCAATTTGTCTTCAATATTCTTGACTCTGCCACTGAAATCAGCGTCTGGAACAGGAGTTCCCCCTTTGCTGCCCCTTCCCTTGCGAATTTCAGCCTGAATTCTTGCATCTCTATCCTGGTTGAGAGAAGGAAAATGTCAGTCAATAGTTCTATATTGTAGGCAAAATAAATCTATGAATTGTATAATCCCTAAATTTATAAAATATTGCACTTCGTAAAGTAATAAAATTAATCATATAAGCAATTGCTTCATAACACTTCTCTACCAAGAAAAAATGGTAAGTATCTTAACGTGGAAATTTCAGTTACTGTGAAGTATTAATATTTTCATTAGGTCCATCTTCCTTTCATTGATTCACAAAGAATGTGATTGGCATTAAATGCAAGAGTTATCATTTTAGGCACTTATCCAATAAGACTGCATATTTAAAGTCAAATCAATTATTTTCAGCCTTACATAAAAATTTCAAGTGACATAATTCTAAACAATTAAAACTCAATTTTAAATTTCATTCAACAATTAACTAAACTTATCTTTTCACAGTATATTTTAATAGGATTTAAAAACATCTTTCAATAAACAATAATAAGTCACAAAAAATCAAAACAGTAATAGGACATCACATAAGCAGATACATATTGTTAGCTACTAGCTCTATGGAAAAAAATTTATTAGACACATAATTTCATATACTTATGAGTAAACAATTAAGCATATATGGTCATGCAACAGAAATGATAAATGAACATTATCTTGAGAAATGAGTTCCTGTATTAAATAAAGACTCATAAAAATAGATAATAACCACATTCATAGGATAGTGATGAATGTAGGTGGTATCATCAAAGAGATTCAGCAGAAACTGGAAGAGTCCAGTAGAAATGACATGAATCTGCCATTCTGAAAGCCTATATATACATTCATCATTATGCTCTTATTATTACCTTAGGCTGACTCAAACACAAATATTATTAGGTATCTGATTGAGCTCTTATCAAGGATGTTAAAATTATCAGTTATTGCGATTTAATTTAAGATCTTACTGAAGCCTGCTATTATTCCACACCATTATTTAAATATAAAATGAACATTCATAGTATTTTCATCAATTTAAGGTTAAATATGTTTACATTAAAAGAGTTTATACAGAAATAATTTCAATTTATGTCATATTAGTAACATATGTGACAGAACTTTTTACATTTTTTAAAATTCTGCTTTTAGAATTTTAAAAATTCTTGCAGAATATTTATTAAGCCTATTCCAACATTACAAATGTCTCAACAAATGTAATTCCCAACCATTAGTGATTATAGAACAAGCTAGGGCCCTGCATCAGACTTATTTTGTTTTCTCTTAGGTTATTTATAATTCATTGAGTATTGACACTGATTAAGTATAAGTGATAATTAATATTTTAAATATTTGATTCACTCCCATTTGTGCAATGAACCTCCAAATATTATTAATCACTAAATTTTCATTTACCAAGGCCCCCATGTATATTTCTGCCAAGAGTCTCAATATATATTAGGTCTCCTTTCTCCCACACTTTAACATTGCTGATAAGGAAGATTAATAAGTTTGAAAATAGGCAAATTAGTTTAGGAAATAAAGCTTAACAATATAATTTCCAATATTTAAAAAGTATGAAAGACATATATGATAATTATTGACTTAGTTTCATAATGTATAGAGGAAGGAAAAATTTCCACTTTTCCTGAAAAAAGAATATTATCTTCAGCTAGTTTGGGAAGAAAAACAAAAAAAAAAACTTGTTATTTGCATTTGATTCTCAACAGAGATTAACTACTTTTCACACAAAATGTTAATTTTCATTTAACATTACACACAGGACAGCACAATTTAAAAACATACTCAGAACTTTATATTGATACTCTAGCATCTCTCATAACCTTTGGTTAGCAATTGTTCACATATGAGGGAGCTCATAAAAAACCATGCATAAATCTGGCCTATGGCCCATCTTACAGGATACAATATCTTGCTTTCTAAGTCCCGCACACGGTCCTCAAAACTGGGAGCCGTCATGCGGTAGAATAAGATATTATAATCCATAAAAGGTGAATTTTCTTCATCATCACTTCCACCAGTGCGACGGGCATTAGCTTGTAGCATAGCTAATGATTTATGAAAGCGCTGTGTGGCCAGCTGACGTTGATACTGACGACGCCGTTGACGCTCCAATCTATTCCGCATTATCTCTTCTTGTATCTCACGCCTCTCGGCACTCTTTTAGGTTAACAATAGAAATCATTAAGAAAAGGGGTTCCTGTCACTCATTTACCAGTGCAAATCACTTGAAAACAACGCTAAATATTGAAAAATACTTTGCATGACTAAAATCTGAGTAATGTAATGTATGTATGAATGTAAGAGTTTGAATTTTTAACAAGCAAAAATGGAAAGAAATTGTAGTCTTGAGAATTCCATCAAAGTGGATCTATTTCCAGATTACAACTCCACGCAAAATAATACCCCATTAAATATTTGAAATCCCTGGTTTATGGCAAAAATATTGTGATTTTGAATCAATGGCACCAAGCACCACATCGACCCTCACTGGGGAAACAAATATAGGAAAAGGTATCACATTTATCCCCTTATGTTTACTCATAAGATAAGGAAAGAAAGATGATTTAGTATTTTAGGTTGAACAAGTATTGCTACACATACTCAGCATATAAATCTGAAAAGAATCTAGAATCTGGAATACCTCCTCAATATTTTTCCTTTTGATTGTGTGATTCCTGAATATTGTTTAAATAGTATACAATGTTAGATAAAATTAAATTAAAAGTTTAATGTCAAATTAATCAACCAAAATATTAAAGTATTAAAGCAAACCGATATCATAAACAAGCCCACTGGATAAACTATAAAATTTAAAATACAAGATATTCAAAATTAAAAATGAAACCAAAAATTTATAGTCACATGCCAGCAGTTTCAAGATTCGATAAAATATTTACTATATTTAGATACCATACAATAAAATCTGACATCTTCTCAAGTTTGAAAATTAAAGAAACTAAATACATAAATATGATATAGGCAAAATAAAGTGCTGTTAAGAGAAACAGTAATTTAATTAGTTAGTGTTGTCAACTAAATTAAATTAACTAATTTAAGTATTCCTAAACTTATTTTGCTTAACCTCTGAACACCTAGCATGCCCATAGAGGCATGTAAGAAGCTCCACTTTGTGCATAATGTTTCAATTAGGGAATCATAAGTTTGATCTTCTACACAAACGTAGTTTTCATCAAGGAATGTGAAATTCTCTAGAATGTTTGTAGAGATTAAGGAAAATAAGACAATAATTTCAAAACTACAAAATAATATACCTCCATTCTGATTATTTCAATTTGGTGTTTAAAGGTTAATTCAACTAATCCCAAGGAATAAACAGGTATTCCAAATATTACCTTTACTTAATACTTAGGTGAGGCCAAAAACCATTGGATTCATTTCAAATGAAAAAATATCAAAAGCAGGCATTTTTACCAATATATATTACAACTAGTATGACAAAGGAACAAGAAATAGTTGTATTAAAATATTAGGCTTTGTGCATTAAAATCAGTCTAGATTAACAAGACAAGATTAACTTGTCAAATATATTCCAGTAACTCCTGTAAAAAAAAGTAGTGATAGTGGTAGTAGTAGCACCCTTAATTTCACAAAAAATAGTTTTTCGTACAAATATAAATAAAATTTCTTTTGCCATAAATGAATGATCAAGAACACATTTCCTAAAGAAAAAATCTACTTCAATGACTAATTAAGCTGAAAAAAACAATAAACAACTAATATAATTCTAAACAAGTATATAGACTTTTAATACCACAGGCAATATTTTAATAATACAAAAAAGAAAGATTCAAAAAATTTGGAAGTGAGATTTTCTCAACAAGAAAAAGAGACAATAATAATGAAAAAAAGAATATTACTTAAGTACACAAGTACAAGTATTACACATACCGTAAATGCCTTGTCACTACTTCTACGTTTCCTTGTTCGCCTCAAGGAAGCAGAAGAGGGCTCTGCAATGGATGAGCCACCAGCAGGCGCTGGAGAGATCACAGAAGTGGGAGTGGATGAAACTCCACTGCGCTTAGCATAGGCCACAAGAGGGTGAGGAATAGGTTTGTGAGTTGCTGAGGAAACAATGCGTGTGATGAAGGAAGCCTTTTGTGAATGAGTGAGGGCACCCAGCTTCCGAAGGCGGGCTTGCTGCAATGCTGCGGCTTCAGCTGCAGCAGCAGCTTCTTCCGCAAGGAAATCAACATCATCTTGCTGAAAATATAAAAATATGAATGGTAGAAGCTACTTAAAATACACAGGTATTCAATCAACCTCACTGAAAGTTATTTGAGAAAGTACGAGTAATCACACTCACCAATTTAGGATGTTTGATGTGAGGTATTTCACCTCTGAATGTGTCATATACCTGAGAGAGGTATGTAAGCATGGTTAGTTTGTCAGGTACATCACACTGTTCCATTTCCAGACCAGTCATCACCTGAAATTCAAATATTTTCAAATGAATCAAGGTAACCAAAAACTTAATATTGGTCTGCATACTTTAATTCACATGGGACAAATAAAATATAAGAAAGTTAACTTAAAGTTTAAACACATTGATTAAAACATTACTGAAAAAATAAGTATTTATAAGGCATTATAGATGACAATTTTAAATAAAAATAACCAAAGTTGAATTTTTAGAGAATAATTACTTAGAGTATATTATAAATTTTTAATTCCCATAAGATATCTAAGTTGAAATCATTTCATGTGCTTAAAATCACTAATTTTCATATATACCATTAAAGCAGTGCATTCAAAAATATGAACAAAGTATAAATTACTCTGCCTCATATACAAATACTCATCATAAAAGTATGCAAATAAGATAAGTTTTAAATTTAATATAAAGGTTGTTTCTTTAAAATTTAAAAAATTAATCTCCAAACTGTCATCTGAGTAATGCTGTTTTTCAAGAAATACTTAACAAAGATTTCAGCAAAACAAACTATTTCTTTACATAAATAAGTCTATATCACTAGCTCATTTAAAAGTATGCTATTAGTAAATAGCAGTAGTAATTAGTAGTATTTAGTAGCAGTAAGTATTTACTTACAGGTGGTATCCCCAATTCTCTCTCCAGAGTATCGAATGCTAACTGGTTATTGTGAGCAACTTGACTAGGATCAAGAGAATGAAAGTCCAGGAGATCAGGGCGATACCGATGGATAACAGCACACAAGGCTAAACCATCTTTAAATGATTTTGTCATGTCTTCCACGGTTACTCCATCATACAGAGCTACTTGTCGCTTCAACCACTGAAGAAGCATGTCAGGATGAACTTGAGTATCTGCAATAAGATATGGAAGATTAAAATATTGGAAAATACTTCTAAAATTTTAACTGAGAAATAGCCTCTCAAGCATGCAAATAAATGAAAGATTTTTTACTGGTTTATCATTCATGATTAGTGGTCAATCTTAAATTTGATTTCAGAGTTGATATTTTCCTACTTTTCCTTCAAAACTGCAATTGTCTCAAAGAAGAGTAGCAACTAAACGCTTGGAAATTGCTCTTTTATTCCTTTGTTTATCACGTTAAACTTAACAACCATTAAATATCACCCAAATTTTTACAACATTTATTTGAGTTTAACTGTGAAGAAAAAATCATATAAAGGTCAGCCGTACCTAAAAACAAAATGAATATTAATTTTCAACAGGTTGTTAGATATTTTACAAATCTTTACATAATATCATTTTTCATTGTCAATTTATTACATCCATTTGAATAGCTAGATAGATATGTCTTTGCCACAATTATGGTCCAACATCCTGTATAAACAGTTTTAAAGTGAATGATACATTTACTGTTAATGGCATTTTTAAAATAACACCCACCTAATTGATGATATTAATAATGGGTATATATTCCTTAAAAATAATAATAATTTCTTTATTGGGCAGATAATAATCTGAAGAGACCACTCTGACAATTAATCCTTAGGAAAAATCCCCCCACAACTATGTCTTGACAATAATTTAAAATCAGAACTTAAATGCTTCTAATCCAGCATGGTAATTCCTAAACCACTATAGCCAGGTCAGTGGTATGCTAAGTAAAACAATTTTATAACTTTTATCCATGAGACTGTTCACTACAGTAGTGTATTTTTATTTTCCAAAGTAATTAATAACACTGAATATGAATACATTAGTAGAACAAACCATTACTTAAAAACTTATAAATAATAAAATTAGAAGAGCAATTTGTGTTACTTTGTTTAAAACATTTGCTTGAAGTTGAAAAATCTCATATACTGAGAGGTAACATATCCACTCTTTCATCTTAGTCACCACTTTTCATTGACATAGTTTCTCAGGCATGGCATTTTAAATATTCGAATGTCATTAAATCATGCACAATACAATCGACAGTTTCATTCAACATTCAGATGCATATATGGAATCAATAGTATCTAAAAAGTTGCAGCTCATCCTTGGTTAAGCAAGTTTTATTTATCACAACCATTTCACATATTTCCTTAAGAAATAGGAATTAAAGAGGAAAATTTTATAAATAATAAAGAAGAGGAAATAAGAAATATTGTGTTAGTGAAAGACTCAGAAATGTTCCATGACAAGTAATTCACCATGCAATGGTTAGTTTCAAATCACATGTTTGCAGCAGGACCATAGCTCACTGACATAATACTCAAGTATTTCTTTTCTACAAGAATGAATTATTGGTATCTTCCAACTAACCCTTGACTGCAATGAAAGAATCCATTTTTGTTACATAGACACTGCAGACATAGACTGGTTTCCGTAGCTCAAAGGCATAGAAAAATAAAGAAAATATGTATTGATGATAAAAATGTTAGAAAAGAAATTTAACTTATCACTGAAGAAAAATATTATCAAATCAACCATGGTATAATTAGGTGTCCATCATTCCACAACAGTGGTTTCAAAGGTTTTCTTTTTGGAAATGAGTTCACTTGGAAGTATATATTCATAAAATGTGCACCTTATGATACATAAAATATATACTTTATGCTGATTTTATAATTGAAAACTAAAAAAACAGAAATGCAACAATTTAAATCTTTAAAAAGATGTGATTAAAATATTTATCACATTATTCAACTTTCTTTATATATCTCTAAACCATAGATGTTAACCACAAGTTGGAAACCACTGTTTTAATGACAGATCAAGTAGAGATTATCATAAGTATTTGTGTACAGGCTGACCCTCAAATTTTCACTTAGAATTTCAATTTTTTATGATAGTTAATTTTCTGCTTTTCATCCAGGTAGTTTTTTATAACAATATTTAATTCATACATGAATATTTAAATCCAATGTATTGATTGTTATCATTATTCAAATATTTCACATAACTTTTAGCCATACCACAAACAACATCTTTTCTAAGTAATTAATAATGAAAAACTCCATCACATATACCTCTATTCAGGATATTTTTCATTAAAAATGTACATTTAAAGGTCAACTTGCAGACAGGTATACATGGCAATTTTAAAGGAAAGTATTTACAGTTGTTGATGACACAATCTGGAATCTACTTCAAACTGGTAGCTTTAATTTCTTGAATCAAGAAAACTTAAGAATAAGGTGAATATTTTTCAGTGATTTCTTTATTTACTTCATGTAAAATATGTTAATAGCTCTAATTAGAGTCACACTGAAGCAATTCAAAAACAGGATGTTAAAGTCTCCAACACTGATACTTAAGAATTACATTTTATTATAACTACAACACCTTTATGTATGTTATTAAGCAACATCAAATCTATATTTATATTTACATGAGGGACCATATAGCCCACAAAGCGATAAGAAAATTGAATAGATTGAGAAAGGTTAAAGCCAATTCCTCTAAACCATTTCCAAGCCAAAAAAATTAAAAATGATAACTTGCCTCTTTTCCTTCTCCTCTTTGGATGATCTGATATTCCTGGTACTGGACCAACAGGAGGATCAAATGAAAGGGCTGAGCGGTCATCTGTGTCATATAAGGGTCTTACCTGTTGAAAATTAATTTGGAATTAATTTTTTAAAGTTTAATAACTAAGATATATAGTATAATACGCCGATTTTCATAGATATTACATCTAAGTTTACCCAATCTTTAAGTTCAAGAAATAAGACATCCACAATAGTTTAATTAAAATTGATAGATTCTACACAGTACATGGTCCAGTTATTCAATAACTAGATGATAATGAACTTCATGATCATATGTGATCGTAAATAAGATTTTTTCCACATTTATGACAGACTCACCTGGTAAGGAAGGACTGACTGTGTGTTGAGGCTGAGGTAGCGTGTGTGAGGGTCAAGCGTGTAGCTATCAAAATCTCTAGACATGTTATCAGGTGAAACCTGACCAAGTAGCCGATAAAGTGATTCTCTTTCAGCAAGAACCTCCAAAATTGCATACACTGACCTAATTACAGAAAATAGCATGTTTTAAGAAATGGAGAAAGAAGTTTAACCAATATAACATATAATATAAAAAAATAAACACATTAAAAAAATTAGAACTTTTTCAAAAATTTCAGTGAGATAATGAAGTGGATGTAGCCATAAAATTCACTATATATTTACTCAAATTTTTATCATAATACAGGATAGATTTATAGATAATAAAGGATAAATATACCAAATTTGTAAAAAATGATAGAATGTAAGAATTTTTAGATGGCACAGGAAGATAATTCAAAGAAAAATTACTGTAGAAGCTCTATTTATATTTTTTTATCTCTATCTTCTAACATAATTAATACTTCCTTATGGCAAAGGGTAAGAATGCCTTTAAAGTATTCCATTGGCTACTAAAATAATTTAATAATGTAAACTGTAACTACTACTTAATTTAAACAATTTTTATTAAATTCTCCTGATTTTTCTATAATGGCACAGTTAAATCTATAAAATTATATACCTCTTGGGGGCTGGGCTATGAGGTGTTGTAGGAGTTTTTGGAGTTCCCTTTTGGCCTCCAGAATCCATCTCATTCTCTTTATTACCATCACCATTTTTGACATGAGCGTCATCGATGATCATTGATGTTGGTGGTGTAGGAGTGTCTGGAACTGGAATAGATGGAGGACCAAGCTGTCCCCATGATCTAATGGCCCAGCAACCATTCATAGAGCTTAGGAACCCACGAGCACAACCAGATCCAGTTGGCCAAAACGGCTGTGAGAAAAAAAGAAATTGTATAAGTTGAATGATCTATTAAATTCCATAAAAGTTAATCTACCACCTCAAGGTGAAAAATTCTATTAAAAATGATTATCAGTAGTGTTGTCAAGAGAGAAAAATATCTTTGAAATCAGCAAAGCAGCAGAAGATAGAAGGCTTGTAAACCTTGTTAACCTACTTCCTAGCAATCATAATGCTATAAATGGGTTGAAGTTTACAATGGCAAGTAGTGAGAAGCACTGAAAAATAGTTTTAATTGGAGAAAGATCCAAGAAAATTGTATGCTACATAGTAAACCTTACCAAATAATTTTCATATTATCTGATTGCATTTTCTACTTAAATATATAAAAAAATGATAAAAAGATGGAGTACAAGACACAATGACACATTATCTGAATCATGAAATTTCTTTCTCTTCCTCCGTTCTTTCCTTTATAATGAAATGAGTAAATGTACTATTTAGCACACATTAATCATAAGTAAAGTATCCCTAAGAAGACAGAAGGTTGGAAATCACTAACCTTGGCAATAATCATCATAATGAAATTTAAAATAAGTCCACTAAGTGCACATAATTTACCAGAAAGTATGGAGAATGCTTTTAATTATTGATTTTAATTGCAAATTTATAACTTTAGGAAATATTTCACCATAGAGCTGAGAAAAATACCTCAGATAATGAAACCTTCAGAGTTGTAAGAATGAAGTTGATATTGAGACTTTTCTCTGCTTAAAAGGAAGAAAAATTCCCGACAGAAAATGATGAAATACCTCAGTCAAGGAGTCTCCGACTAGAAGCATCAGCAGTCTATGCCCTCGCCTCTCAACTACACGACTTGCATTTTCTGCTGCATATAGAGATGTGAAATCAAACATGGCCACATCTGGTTGATTGTGATGGTTCACAGCTGGCTCCAGGTGAGGGAGTTTCCCTTCAGTTGCAAAGTTTGCAGCCTCTCGAGCATAATTCAATAAGGCTTCTCGATCCACATTTTCAGGAGATAATAACTTAGCTGTGTTGGCAGAGTCCTAAATAACAACAGACCATAAGTAAATTCAATAGAAATTATATACATTAAAGATGGAAGAAAGAAATTATCAATTTTATCATGTTATATGGTCAGGAAAATGGCACAATTACAAATGAATTATAAGATATCAACAAGAATATAGAATGTGAACTAATACAAGTGCTAACAGGATTTAAAATTCTGGGAAACATGGCAACATACATTCTGTAATAATCTCCAACCATATGCTTAAAGGTGGCTAGTAGGCTATATATGTAGGAGGAGAAGTATAGAAGGGGCTCTTCTGTAGAACCAAACCAATATGCAAACCAAAAGAGTTTGGGTACCATTTTCACGATTTAAATAATAATATAACCCTCTACTAACCTGAAGAATGACACCTTTGGCTAGGAGAGACTGTTTTTTTGCTGTCATAACAAAATAGTGCGTTTCATCTTTATAGTAAACAATGTTCTCAAGATCTATGCCTGTAGAAGCTCTCATTTCTTGGAAGAACTTCTGTCGGAAGATAAATGCTATCCCTGATATCTCTGGCACACGTGCTTCTGCTTCTGTGTGTTTGTTGATGAAATTCACTGTGATGGCTATGGCTAGCTTCCCTCTGAATTCCTTCCTTTTGAAGCCTGATCAATCATAAAATCAAAAATGATATTTCAATGATACATAAAAATTTGTCAAAGCAAAACTATCACAGTTAAATTTCTTTTGTATACATGAATTATAACTTGGCTTTCAATAGGAGAAGAAAATATCAAAAATTTTTTTAAAAATTAAGGCTTAAGTATGATTTAACCTCATTTTACCATCAAGGTGGTTACTATTATTAAATTGCTAATATATCCTTATTATTTCATTAACAATGATTTATCCAACATTTCTTACCTTCAAGAGTGTTTCTCTTTCCATCTGCACCAATAAGCACATCAAACTCATATTGAGAAACAGGATGATCCTCAGGGCTTATTCGCGCTCTCCATCCTATTCCTACAAAGATATAAAATACAAATATTAATTAAAATCAAACTGGAATTCATAAGAAATGCTTTGTTGAAGCTTAAAAAAGCTCTTTTAAATTTAATAACTAAAGTTCAACAACAATGACCAAGATTTCCCAGCAGATTCTTCCTTGTATCACCCTGAACAATATTACAATATTTCTCATAATAATTATGTCAAAACAAATTCCATGTGAGTATTGAATTTCTATATTTTTATATTTCGGTCTTTTGTATGCAAAAGATGATTGTGAGAGTGATGGAAGTTTATTGAATTTTAATTAGAAAAGAGTAGAATAGTAAGATGTTTAAAATTACGTTATAAAGGGAGATGACTACATTGTATCTCATCCCTGGGAATTTTTAGTGGAGTAATTGGTTGAACTTTTGCTGTAAATACAACTCACTTTCAGTCTGATCCTCAGGGGGTGGTATGAGACCTTCAAAACTGACACCTTCATGTATTTCTACACCCAAAAGCAGAGCAACTTTCAATAAAATGCACTGGAGTTGACGAATACCTAAACAAAGACAAATAAATTTAGGATTATAACCTTATAAATCTTGATTTATACAAACAAGTAAAAGAAAGAAAATTTAAATAAGAAAGGAAAACATTTTAAGAGAGTTTGTTCAATTTAAAAATCCAAAATATTAATTAAGTCAATACCAGTGAAATGGACATCAAACATAAAATGAGAAATCAATATCCATCATCAGCAGATTAATATTTTTGGAATGCCATCAATTTCCAGACAAAATTATTTTTTTTTAAAACTGGTATTCAGAAATTTATTGCAACTATCAAAGAGAGAATCTTATCAAAAAAGTAAGGAAGATCAGTGTTATATTTAGAAAGTACATATTCAGGGTTGAATTAAAATGTTTTACTCTAAGAATATTATATACATTTACTAAAAGTAATCTGTGAAATCAATGCTAATAGACTACTACTAAACAATAACTGAATCAAGAAATAAAATTAGAAAAAGCAGCTCACTTATATGATCGATGGACCCAGCACAGAATTTTCCGAAGAACTTCTTGGCTCCTAAAGCACGGAGATCATGAATAACAAAGGGCCATAAATGTAGCACATTATTTCGAGAGATTCGATCACGTTTTTCTACAACCACTACTTTGGCACCAAGTAATTGGGCCTCAATGGCTGTTCGGAGTCCACAAGGCCCAGCACCTATAACAAACACTTTTGTATTTGGACATGCTCTTCCACGGGAGTAGCACTTGTGTGAGGCTCGTTTGTCGTATTTTGCCCATATTGCTTCTGCCTTCCATGACCTTAGCCGTCCCTGAAGAATTTAAGAAGAATTATTTCAGCAAATAAATTCATAATATTTTTCTATAATCAAGTAAATAAGTTAAATCGATAAAAGTGATAAATGTATAACTATATTCATAATAAATCATTAATAATTAGTTATCGAGAAGTTTATAAGGAAAAGTGACCACAACCATCACTGGCTAGGAAAAGTACAACATTTATTATAAAATTTTCATTAATCTATGCTAAAAATAATAATTCATGCTACAAAGATATCTACAGAGATGGGGAATTCATCATTATCAAAAATTATCATCGTTTATCAAAAATTACATTGTCTATGAAGTAGAATTCATCAAATCTCAATTCAAGGTAAACTGAGGGTACATGATAATTGCTTAAAAGCATTTCATAGAAATTTGTAGCATTACTTTTTAAGATGAAGAATTATAAATTTTTACAAATAGAAGAGCACTGGACGTATTCACATCAGCAGATATATCTGTGAGCAAGAGTTACTGCACATTATTCATTTAGTTGAATTTTAAAAAGGTAACCAAGAGTAACTCACCCTTATTTTCGGGTAAAACTGTGGAAAGTTGGTGGGCTTTATTCGCAAGAGATCACAGAGATGACGATGCAGAGAGAGAATCGATCTCAAAGTATTTGCAGCACAAAATCGGTCGAAAACCTCCGAGGCTAAGGCCAGTGTTTCCTTTGAAGGCCCTCCCCCATCTGCTGCCACAACCCTTTGGTCTGCCATGTTTCTGTCACCAGAGCTTCTTCACAGAAGGACAGCTCTCCTTATCCACACAAAAAAGCACCTCTGTAATACCTGAAATAAAAGGTGAAATTAATTCTCCGGAATTCGATTTTACACGTTTTAAATATTATCACATGAAAAGAAATAACGATCCGACAAAAACTAATTCAATGAGAAGCAACAAGTGGCTTCGAGGATGAAAGTTACGTTTAAAAATGTTCATAAAAGGAATTTCATTATAAGCGTAATTACGTATGCATTTTAAATAGAAATTCAGCACAAAAATCGACGGAGTAAAATTTTAAGGATTGAATTCCTATTGCTAAGAAAAAAACAATACCCAAAACAGTGAATAGTAGAGACGAAAAATCTTAATTTCCAATATTCCAATTCCAACAGGAAAGAAATTTAAAATTTAATTTCATATAACTAAGTACACATCTTTTCTAACCCCTTTAGTCTAGATCAGGTGGTTGTAATGTTAGCAAAAACTTCAATTCCAGTTTCAGCAATTAACTCAAAAGGTAATATTCTAACCACTATTTCCTATCGAAGAAGATCATCAATCTAAAAGGATACAATTCAAATTATACACGACTACTTGCGGTGATGAATTAATTTCGACGACTTTGCGGCAACATAATTCTCACCAAGTACATCTCTTCGACGATGAACGCTTAATTTGTTCCGCAAAAAACTCAGCGAGCAAATTAATCTCGATACCGAGCCATCTGCAATAAACTTCCTGATTGACAAAACCGCAATCCAATCAGAAAATATCCTGCGGTCTGCAAGGCGATACGCCGACACCTTGGGAGGAAAAAAGTTGAGCAGTGGTCTAGTTAGCACCACTGTCACATATCTTGCGCATCCCTCTCTCGCGGGATAACGCAAAGATCTATTTGTGAAACGGAGTGATTCACAGTCCTTCCAGGGAATGATGGTGACGGGCGTTAAATCAAGCCCATGCGGGACGAGGGTGTATGGGACAGAGTATTCGGAACTGTCCGGAACCAAGGAATCGTGGGAAGGACGTGGGAGGCGGGACGCGAGGTCAGACAAATCACTGAATTGGCAACGGGCGAGAAGGGCGCCAGAACTGGGGGATTCAACAGCTCTATTTCTAATTCCCAATGTCAAAATTTTAGGAATACAAAGACGGGGGAAAACATCTATATAGTGATTGTTTCTCGAAAAATTTAGTTATTACTTGGACATCCTTAAATATTAATCGTCACATATAACGCATGCGATGCAATTTTAAAATTGCTTAAAAGCTACTAATTAACTAGAAAATTACTTAAATGAATTAATTCGTGCATCGATCTCGGGAAAAGATTCGTAAATTTTTATATGGATTTTGATAGCGAAGAGCTTCTTCGATTTTTTGCACTATTTAAGTGAAAATTACGATACACGAGAACAAATTAGATCATAAATACTTCTAAGGGACGAATATTTAGAAAAATATTTAGAAAAATAAACGAAATTAAAAACATCCAAACGTTTGTCATAACATAGAGTCGATCATTAATATCCGTTCTACCTATAAACTTTCCTTAAATGAGAACATGGGTACTATTTATGAAGCATCGCAATGTATACAAATACAGTACTTTAAAACAGAATTTTCAGATCTCTAAATGTAACTCTCGATGCTAAATGCGAAACATTCAAATGTAAAAGATCTGCTACGGTGCGAGTGAACAATATTTGATAATATTTCCGTAACATAACTGGGATCGTAGTAACTAAAATAAATTTCAAGTTTTCGTCTCCCGCAATCACAAAAATTAAGTGGTATTTTATCAAAAATCACAATTACCAACAATACGAAGGGATTTGATAGCACATGAAAAGATGGCAAAATTACATTTGAACTAGTAACAAACATTTCACAAAGAATGATCTGGGAGCGAAATTACTTTATGACAACAAAATAAATCGAGTACATAAGTATGATTAATGCATCATAAAGTAAATAAAAAGTGAAAAGGAAAACATCTTCACCTGATAATAATAGAAGGAGCGAGCCGATTCATGCGTTTCACCATCGCAGTTTTCCGTAAAGTAAACAACACGGATATAAAAACCACTTCGGTGTCCAATAAAAGAACAGAATAATAGCCGCAACCAACAACGAAGCGACTACAGTCGCCAGCCAATTTCTTCAGAAAAAACACGAACACAGACGCGTCAAAACAAACAGCTTCCAGTGTTTATTCACGACTCAAAAACTCAGGCATGTAAACGTTCACTTCCGGAGGAAACAAGACACAATCCACAGGAGCCCTGATATCTCAACGCCGAGTCTTCCCTAAGAAAAGTAATCCAAAAAATCTCAGCTGTACTCTGGAGGATTCCGGGATCTCCAGTCCTTCCCGATGCATACTTTCGGAAGACCCCCTCACACTTCGGCCACCTCGCACGCGACCACCACACGCATGAAAGACTTCGCTTTGTCCACGCACGGCGAGGACGATCTTCCCGCTCCGTCTGCGCGAGCTACGAAAGAGCGTCGCGAGGGGGCAGTGGGGCGAGTGGGGGGGACAGAAGGGAGGTGCGGAAGCCACAGTAACGCACCGCCGCAAGTGTGTTGGCGTGTGAGTTTGCCTCCTGGATGGATGCGGAGGGGTGGAGAGAGAAAGAGAGGATGCGGGAAGAATAGAAGGAGACGAATGGCCGCGGAGGTTAAATTAACTTTATCAAAATTCCGCTTCATTTAGTGGCCGATGATGGCTCCTTCAGTACGCTTCCGGATTGACGATTCGTGGCTCCCCTCGCGAGCGTTCATTAAACGGCCGAACGACTTCCGTGAAAAGAAAAACAGCTGCCGAACATTGACTGGATCGACGTTCCCGATGCTAATGACCTTCTTTCGTCAAAGTAATAGAAATTGATTTGACGACGTTTGTGAAGCTTCGAAAGGGAAATCGACCGTAGCTGACGCTTCGGTATAAATATCCGGAACTATAATCTGGATCTGTGACTAATCATTGGCGATGGATATTCAAGGGTTGAAGTGCCCATCTGGTTTCTCAAACAAATCGATTTAGAATGGAACGAGTGGTCAATTACACCAAAGACAGCTCACTCACTCGGAATACCGTCTTGCCACCTTAAAATAGCTGTTTACTCACTACGGTGTATCCCATTTATCTTACATCTAGAGGAGGCATCGGATTCGGTATTATGCAGAGAAAGTTCTGGGCACTATGTTTACAAATATGAGAGTAATCATGGTATCTTGTGCGTTTTGAAATGCAAATAATCTTTTCAATTTTAGTACCTCACGATCGAACGAATGAAGTCTTGTAGATATAAAAAAAAGTACAGATGAGCTAAAAATTAGGAAGAAACCTATCGTAGATTATCTAAAATAGAATAATATCCATGTTAGGTTTACATCAAGTTTCGGAAAAGGTTTCATTTTCAGAATAATACGGCTTCAACAGTAAAATATGTGAAGAACAAAGAAATGGGGGAAATATAACCTATATAAACCTATAAGAGAACGCAAACGAGTAAGAAGCAAAAAATGGAGGCATCCACCATTATGCTATCCACCAACTTAGGGGGATAGGCACCTGCTCTTTTACTATGTAAGGAAGCATGCAGCATAAGAAAGTAACATTATGGAACTGCAACTACTTTCCCTTACAACGGATATTTCTTGCTGTAAAAGAACTAGTGAAACCAGACGACAGCAGTTTCCATTGACAGAACAAATCTATGGAGGAAATAAAAGATCGAAACAATGTCTTCCCACTTGTCCGTCCATCCCTCGGCTTAGAGACACCTTTTTTTATTCGGTCGGCAGCTCTGGGCGAGGAGAGCTACCTCTCTTACCTACTCGGGGAGAATGCCAAAATGCCTCTCTCCTCCTCTCTGCCCCCGTGCCCTATTCTCCCCACCAGAGACGCCTGGAAGGGTGCCCAAGAGATGGCGGACGCCGGAATGGCAGTCCTCCTTAGAAACAATTCCTTGGGATACGTCCAGTTTGGGCTCAGGTATGACCACATTTCACAGAGATTAACAACGTCAGAAGCTAGACAGCCCTCGTCGCGGAGATGAATAGAGTCGATGTTTCAGCGAAATTTGAAAACGATTACGATGTTGCTAACGAACAAGAAATATTCTCTTGCGTTGGAAGATTGCGCTAGCTTCTATAATTTATGGAAACTCATCCGTTGAATTCTGGTTGACGTCGCTCGTAAATATTGCAATATTTTATCTTTGAATTGATGAAACGTAAAAATTTGAGAAGAAAAAGCGATGAAACTTAAAGAGAAATGTTTTGAAATCGAAAACTGATGCGCATATGAAACGATGTCTAAACGAGCACAATTGCAGAAACGTTGCACGATTTGAAATTGGAAAAAGAAATTGAGGCTAAATGAAATATCAAGGATTGTTAGCTCAATATTTTAGGCGAATTCTTGAAATGAGAGCACTGAGTTTAGCTGCGTTTCAATACATCGCAGATGAAATTTTTCCCTTAGGAGGTAGGGAAAATTTGCCCATCACTTCCAAAAAGAAACTATGTGCAATCGTTTTTGAAGCAAGACTCATTCCCTTCACCACTAAATATGTGCAACATAAACACTTCCTACCTATCGGGCATACGATCATTATAAAATTTTAGATTTATGAAAAACTTTGAGATAAGGCTATATTACATTTCTAGTTATTTTTTAAGGTATCTTCAGCTATTTTTATTTATAACTTATTTATCAATGATTTTCAACAGGAGTATTACATAGGAATGCTTACTCAATAACTTTTGAGATTTCGTTTCCAAAGGGCGATTGACTTAATTATATTCAATTCTTTTTATTTCGGGATGAAAGACCAGAATTATGGTCGAAATTTTATTAAAATGGAAGCAGTGGTAAATATATTCTTCTCATCGAGAAATACATTCATTTACAGGAAAAAATTAAGCCTTTCAATCATTGAAAAAGCTGGAAAAATTAATTAAACCCAATACACCAACTAGATATAGATATTTCAGCCAAAAATGTATGGATAATCCAAAAGGAAGAAATTTCAGTCAAGTGTTCCGCTAACTCCCAAAAGATATGTCATAGACGAAAATTAATGAAGGAATACAAATGCATTCGACAGCGAAGAGGAAGCGGGTATCTTCCAAGAAATACGACAAAAGAAAGCAAACCTTGCACCCAAAAACAATAAGCTCTCACTCAGTATCCTCTCACGGAAGCACGGCGATGGAAAGGAATCGAGAAATATCCCTCCATTAAAAGGATATGAAGCTAGATCCTCTAGGGCGCACGCAATCCCTACTTAGGCGGAGACCTGCTTGTTCATCGATGTAATGGAATAATGCCCGTGACTGTATGCAAGTGGGCGTGTGGGGGATCTCATGAGCGTGGGAGGCGGTGAACTCAAAGGGGAAACGGCGATGGAGTGAAGAGGGCGGGGCAGGATATGCAAATGAACGCAAGTGCGGGGTGATAATGAGTCTGCCTTAGACAACCAGACTTGAGGTAAACGGAGAAAACGGCGATGCAGGACTTTCTCACCGCCGCATGGATGTACTTCGTTTTCGGCGAATATTTCATCCATCGACAAACACGATGAAGGAACGAGGGAAAGGCGCAAGGACGGATCCCTCTCTGGGGAAAGTAAACACGTAAACGTTCAAGAAAATTGTTCATTTAAATGCATATGGATAACCGTAAAGTCTGGCGCGTGCTTCAAAGCTCGCTCCTTCGATAAACGTCGGATTTTACATGATTCACGAGAGAAGGGATACCGTTAATGACTATACTGATAAAATTACGGTGAGCGTAAATTCACCCGTAATGGCCCAACTTGCGGCATGTACGGGTAGATCCGGAAAGATTTAAATGCAAAATATGTTTTACATTAACACATATATTTCACGCACACTTCATATTAACCTTCATTAACATACATATTTCAAGCCATACATGAACGAGGTATAGCTTGACCATCGGTCAAGTTATAAATCACATTCTCATCATTTTCAGCTGTATAATTTTGTAAACACATACGAATTCATTCCTATGTCCCGTTTTAATGCATCCTATATACTTCCAAAATCTTGCAAGATGTCAATCAAACCTTGTCTTGACACACTGAAAGCATTACCTGATTTGGGTCGTGACCCGGACTCAGGTGGGGACAGAAGTGATATATGCCCCCTTTAGAATCTCAAAAAGGAATCCTCTGACTCTTTGATATATAAATCTCTTTTATTTTTACTGTGCCACGACACAAGTTAAGCAATTATCAATCAATGAATTTCTCAATTTCGTGACCAAAAATACGCAGTCTAACGTATTTATTTATACAGTGGAAACTCGCTCAATAACCACTCTCACCGCGAACAAATCGGTTCACGAACAAATTTTCCGAAGCAATAAAACTCGCATGACGAGTGATACATTGAGAAACGAAAACGCAAATCGGCGACGTTTGAATGTCGGAGGTCACTTGCTATCCTAACTGATCGAAATAAAAATACTTTTTAAATCTCCGTGGAGATTTATGAAGGAATATGCACATGATTTTCGACGCTCAATGTCATCAATTGCAAAATACAGAGGTATCAAGACTTTATACACCATTAACAGAGAGGATCGGACATTTGCCAAGAGGAGGGGTATCCATGTATTGCTATGAGACTTGTGCATAAAGTAGTGTTGTGAAAGTTTAAATAAACCAAAATTTGGGCCCAGGAACGGATTAGTATATTTTACACTGATTCTTACGTTAAAAAGTTTCGGTTTAAAAATATTTCGATGACGAAAAGCTATCAAGAACGAATTAAATTCGTGAACCGTGTATCTTGAAACTGACAAATTCCTCAAAAAACTAGTTATCATGCCCTGCTGAGATAATAGCTGGGAACGATTCATACTCTACACAAGGATAGTGAATTAATATGGAATATTCTACAATATTTCAAAATAAGAATCCAATTTTAACGCTTCGATTCGAGAAAATTAGCACATCACAGCCTCAAGACTTTAAACACCCAAACTACTTATAAACCATTTTCATGGAGCTCTTACAGTCCATGGGACACATATTTAGAACCCCAAATATACACGTGAAAAACAACTTCACGGGGAGAGGTCCGTCAACGTGAGTGTGAGATGGAAAATACATAAAGGGCATCACCCTTCGTCCACCACTTTGGAAATCCTTTGGAGCAAGCGAGTCAGGACGACAACCCGTGAAGAGCAAGACAGAGGAAGAGGATATGAAGAAAAATGAGAGAAGGGTAAAGAGGACTTGAGTGATGCAAAGAGAGAGAGATGGTAACAGGGAAGCTCACTTCAGAGAGGTGGGAGTGCACGAGAAGTAATGAGAAAAGAAGACGATGGCTGCCAACAATAGCATCCTTCCAAGCTTCCGGAGGCAAGCGAGAAAACACTAGCGAATTCCTCAACGATGCTCTACAAAAAAAGAACTACGACATTAAAACCCGATACCGCGAGATCCAAGAGATTTTTTCATTCACCTGTGTGGCCCAGATCTTGGATTGAGTTTCTCGGGAGAATTCCCTTTGGTGCCCAGATACAGATGTGCGGGTAAGAGATTCTAAGGGAAGAGTGAAGATTGAGAATTTTCTGGAATTTCATTTCTGCGAGCTTCGTGAGCTTATAAGACGGCGCCAGTGCATGAGTCACGGAAGAAAGAGAGAAGTGTCACAAGCATTCCGGGAACTGACCGAAGACCCACGTCCACTGCTATGAAAAGTTACTTCATCTCAATATGATGATGCCACGTTTATTTTAACTAGCATGATTCCGTATGGATCGGTTTAAGCGTTAAATATTGTGAGCGTGTATAAATAAATTTTTGTTTCAAAATTCACCAATCGCCCAAATATTACTATAGATCTTTCTCTGAAATCTACTCTAAATTGAAGAACGATGCCAGATACTGAAAAAATCTTCAAAGGTATTTGCCGAAACGAGAACTGTTTTGAGAAGCTGAGGACTCCAACATGTATTCTTCGTCTTTATTCTGCATTTATTAAAACAAAATGAAATGCATTTCGACTGATTTTTTGATAAAAATTGAGTTCATTTCTGACATATACTTGTTACAATTATTTTACACTTCGAATACATTCATCACACTTCACCGCGTAAACAAATTATCCTAAAATTGATATTTAGAATGCTTCTATATGAAGATAGTGAAAAATACAAGAGAATATAATGTAGTATGTCGCTCTTCTTTTGAAATTTTAGGAGCTACTTTGACTTAATGATTAATGATTGCCAAGTAACTAATATGGATTAGCGAAATACTATTTAAAGAACCATTCATATCTAATCTTATTGATTCCGGTAAGCAATCAAGAAAAGGCTAGATGTTTGATCATAGGAACGGAAATAATGATAATCATGAAATAACCGTATAAAAAAAACCATTCCCTGAGCAGGACCAGATCCCGAGACTGGGTTGCTATGCTAGTACATTAACCCCTTCGCCACTGATGCCGGCAAAATAAAAGAGATGTAGAAAAAGTTTAACAGTATACGACTATCAATGGTCAATGGTATAATTCATTGACTATTGGTCAATGAATTATACTCACATTTGGTATAACTAACACTCACGGCCTGGCAATATAACTGTGTCCTTCAAACATTGAATCTTCCTTAAATCTGTTGTATTCAGGCTCGTGATAACTAACACTCGCAGAAATAATAAAAATATTAGGAAAAGAGTATAATGTATATCATGAAAAACATAAAATGATGAATACAACAGCGCTCTATTCGGATCCGATCAACTTAAGTTCCGCCGCAATACGGAAACCGCAACGCGTGAAGAAACCGATTAAGATTAGAAAGATATCAAAACGATTCAGGTTCATTTTCTCCAAGGGAAAATCCCTAAAGATTGCGTGTTTTGAGCCTCTAAAATGAAATTTACTACCAGTCTCGCCATAGCCTTCAACCAGACGAAACCCACTGCCCCTCAAACGTAGACTTCCTCGTGCACACCTCCCAAACTCATCTGACCTCCTTAACGCGAGTCGCGGCTCGAAAAATAGTTCGACAGTCCTATTCTTGAACTCCGATACACTCCAGATAAAGTTGAATGACCATCGTAGATGCGTTGCCCCGGGTGGTCTTCGAATTCTTCCCCCTCCGCACCGATCCTAGTTGAATTCATGCAGAGAGAATTAGCTCTAGGAAGTCGAGTGAGAGGATATGTGCTTTGCGAGGGAGGGATTAGGAAGGGGACGAAAGAGTTGCTAGAGGGCGTCACCCTCGCATGTTCACGATGTGGGAGGGGAAGGGATGTGCCGCTTAGCCGTGGGAAAAAAACACGCAGGGGAAAGAGGACTAACCGAAGAGGACAGCGAGGGTCGGACACGAAAAAGGCAGTCGCCGGTCCTTCCCCAGCCGTCGAGACTGGCGAAAGAGAAACCCTCTCTTTCGCCAGTCTCGACGGCTGGGGAAGGACCGGCGACTGCCTTTTTCGTGTCCGACCCTCGCTGTCCTCTTCGGTTAGTCCTTAAACGCGACGACAGTCCGAGAGTTCATTGAGTGTGCTGGGGTCGAAATGGGATTTATTGGGTGGGGAGCGGTTCGACGAAAGATAAGACCACGGGAAAGGAATCGGTGATTTGAGACACGCGCGGAGAGCGATTTCCCGTGAATCATTTCGATTGGGGTAGGGTCGGAGCATAAGTTAGCTGTAACAACATTAGGTTCGCTTGAGGGCTAAAAGGCTCCCCAAGGTCCGTTGGCCTTACGGAGGTACGGCTTTAAGGAGGATTTAGGAAGGTAAATCTGACGTTCATTCGATCTGTTCCAGATATATGGCCCAGAGTTTGACAAATTAGGGAGTGTCTTGACTAAGTGGACACGTTTCCGTTCCAAGCGCACAATTCTCCAGTTTCTATTTGCTATTGTGAGTCAGCATTAATTGAACGGCATATTGTATGACGATTTAGATTTTGGTGGAGTCATCGACAGAATGGACAGAAGTAGCTGGAAGATTACAAACGAATGATCTTCTTCACCACGACCCATGGTCTCCGGCTAACATATCCTACAAACATGTGACTTCTCGAAAATTTCTAATCCACCAGTCTCTAGCTCTTGATTTATCATTTCCCGAATAGCTGATAGCAAAAGAAAGAAATATCTAGAAATTTCCGATCGCGGTATAAAGGAAAATTTCAGAGACGATCGAGAAAGATTTTTACTACCCGAAGTAATTATTACATTGATACAGGTTGACAAACTTTCCATGTAAATAACGTATCACAACGTGATAAATCTAACAAAGTGGACAGCTTGTCTTTACGAAAGTATGAGTCTTTTCTACAATTAAAATCATCCCAGCGAAGAGGAAGTATTATCCCAAGTTAATAAATTGAACCCTACAATGAAGAAAAATTCTGATTCATTTTAATAAAATTTCGCACGATAAACCTAATTTGAAAGCAGTGTGTATATTCAAATAAACAAGTTACTATTAGTCGCTAAAAAATTATTTCACCTTACTAACGATAGCAATATGCGATCCAATATCTGAGAATTTTAAACGGAGATCTTTTGATAAAAATCATAAGTCACAAATAGCAAACTGAGCAAAAGATCTTTAAACTGCTGATAGTAAAAGTAAATCATAAAGGAATTGGAACACAGAATAACTTATCTTAATAAATCATATCGTCACGCGATAAACAATCCCACGAATCTCCAATCAACCCATTCCAGACTACCTCAGCAATTCCCCTCCGTTACGGCAACCTTTCGATAAACAAAGGAAATGCCTTGACCATATGAAACGCCCTCCGCACCACGGAATTCCGATTCCGCCCTGCGACGTCAGCAATCCTCGTAACTCGCGGCCTCATGCATAATGGCAAGCAAACAAACCAGAGCAATCAAAAATGGGATATTTACAATGAACTCGCGAGACCTGAAATTAAAGGGTTTAAGCGTGTATCGCGACCAAACAAAGGGGAAGAGCCTCTTTAAAAAGAAGAGGGAAACCTAAATGTCAGCGTGAGTCATGCCCGAGTTCTGTTGACTGAGTAGGACGAGGGAGATGAAAGGACGAAGGCGATATTGCCCTTCTAGGACGGGCGCAGTAGGTCGCAAATGCCAAAGCGTAGATGTGGAAGAGGATTTTATTGACGGAGTCACAATGGAGAACGCGTGGCCATCGCCATTGCTTTAGGAGAGGCGGAGAGAATCAATTGATCCGTTGTAAAGCCGCATGGTCGCTTTCTTCCTGTAATTGGTGAGGGATTTTTCTGTTGGCTAGATATGTGTACAACGAAGATTTCGAAAAAGCTCTATTTTTAATGCCTATACTCTTGGGTAATAAACTTCGTTGTTCGTTTATCGGGGCCAATGTCTTCTATGCGACGGAGGACCGAGGAAGGCCGGGGTGATTCATAGAAGTCGGCAATCCCGGCTTTCCCGAGTCCTTCAGTACCTCGAAGACGCTAGCCCAGACAAACAACTAAAGGAGAGTTTTAAATCTCAAATTCATTAACAATAATTTGTGCTTCTATTTTATATTTTCACACAGATAAGACGAGGACATAGGGCATCATTTCAAATTTTCTAACGCGAATATATTTACTCATTTACAGGGAAAGAGGCAAGGGTATTAGCGTTGCCTTGATGGGGCTGCGGTTTCATGCCGCGTGTATTTAAAATCACTTTGAGAATATTTTATGGGAATTGCCTTAATTTATGCCCATATTTAGGCTCATCGGTAGGATCACCACATCCTGTTGGAAGGAAACCGCGATATATCAAGCTTTGAAGTGATTAAACCATGACCAAACCGAGACTTTCCCTTTTGGCAAATTTTATGAGTTTGTTAGCAACAAGCATGAGCATCGTCCGAATTTCATTTTGTCTTGTTCTTTGAATAATTTATCCCGGTACTCTCTGATCCTCCCACAATTGACTTAATCTGAGTAATTCATTCTATTAGAGTAATCAGAAGTGTAAGTACGGTACGTCTCTGCATGAACCTGTTTCACTGACATGCTATCGGCATTTCTACTTTTCTACATACTTTTGGCTATAATTTCATAATATTTTTAGTATTTTTTCATTTCCATTCAGTTCAGGTGTTCTTTATAGTTCTCGTATTTGTGTATCTTTATTTTCAATTCCTCCACGGTTAGATTATTTCGTTTCCTATCTTAAATTTTAATTGTTCTTAGTAATTTCATTTCCGGTGTTTTCAATTTCTGTTCAATATTTTAGGTCGACGCCCATGTTTCACTAACATATAAAAGGGAGGTGAAAGTATAATATAGGCGTATTTGTGTCTCTAACCTATATTTATTTTTAATTGTTTCCGCGAATACAGCTCGGTATCCGTTTACATTTTTATTAGTGTCACCTTTTTATAGCTTGATACACTAACAGTCGTAAATTCGATGACAAAACGAATGGGAAACAAAACGTTGGATATGAAAGGACAAAGTTTCTAAATCATCATCACCTTGATGTTTTCCCTGGCATACATACGTCTGTGTACACAGAATAATTTTTCAATTTCGCGGGGATATTAATGGCGCTGGCGATATCTCGACAATGTAAACTGTCACTGATAGCGATGCCAAAGCTTTAAAAGATAACTCACATTTTCGGAAGCATCTCGGAGCCAAAAAAAAATGGCTAGGTCGCGATTGTCCTTGGCCATACTACTGATTTACTTCTTCCACCTCTCTGATATTTTGAGCATGTACCCCAACGTGTTCCTTTTGTTTTATTGGGCGCTCAAATGAATGTTTTGACCTCACTGGCGTCTCCTCCTACATCCATCGGATGGCTTCATTCTATACGGATTTGAAGAGCCGTTCCAAAAGAAAACATTCACCCTGAACTAGAATAGCATCGAGAAAGGAAATAATGGAGTTTCTAGAATTAGTTTTTTTACACCATATCACTTATAATTCAGCTGTAGTTGATCGAATAAAATACTGCGAATTCGTTTTGTCGCTTTGCATCTTACGTTTGTGACGGACGATTTTGTTGTCACGCATTGTAAAATCATGATCGAAACTACAGAAATTAAATCAGAAAGACTGTCAAATTTTCCTGAAGTCTTTGATATAAATATAGGAAATCTTCATTCAGTCACTCAGTTAAAATATCATTCACCTTTCATCACCTTTATCAGAAAATTAGAAATATTGTCCATGATGGATTAATTTAATAAAGGAATATTAAAAACGAGAGTTGAAATACATTACTTCCTTTACTAGGTAAGATATTAATCATCGTTTTTATTTATAATTAATCGCGGCCTAGATTTGTAATTAATTTCAAAATAATGTGTAAATACGAAATCAATGGCATTTTTATTTAATATAAAAATAGGATGTAATTATTTTTAAGAGAAACTGAGATACTGGAATTACACACAAGGACAATAACTACTTTTGTAAGTAAACTAAGGAATTTTAACTTTTTTACAGAGAAAACATTATAAACGTTAAATGAATTAATGAGGAAATAGAAGTTTTTGACAGAATAATAATAAAATATTCTTTTAAAAATATATTTAATGCCTTAAAAATGTTTTTATTCCTTACTAGGATACATCAGGTGTAAAAATGTGAAGCGAATACAGATCTCGCGTCGTAAATAGAAAAAGTAGCACAAATTTAAATTCTTCCCATTATAATGACGGTTTTATTTAAGCAATAAAAATTTAAGAATACTGTTCGATCTTCTATAAATTAAAAGTGGAATGTGGGATTCAAGATTTCAAACGACTCGGTGATAAAACATTTTGAGATCGATCGTAATGGAAACCAGCATTCTGAAATAATAATCCTCTTCAGAGATCTGTTGACCACGGAGACATGTCGATCAAAGTATCTCACAGAAGAAAAATTCGATACATGGGTATTTCTCGTTTAATAGCTTCGACACGACTCGAGTAGATTACATCTCCCCTTTTACCCCGACTAGCCCCTGCTTCGTTTAGTTTCTTTTTGCGAATCCGTACGTAATGGAAGTAGATTTATCATCCCGTTAGGAGAATTATCGACTAAGTGAGAAGTCCGTGCAGTGGACTTGGAAAAGATTTGTTGGGTAAGTTAGTGGGTGCGGTTGGGGCTTGTGACCCCTTCTGGAATGGTCGCCGGTTGCGGCGGACGCTACTTCACGCGCCTCTGACCGAGATTAGTTTCGAACTTAAAAGGGCTTTGAGAAATCGATGGATGCACCAGAGCAACCTAAAATCTGACGCAACGGTTAAAAATGAGGGGTTTTCACGAATTTTTATCGATGACAAGGATATAAGAACTGTAACATTTCCTCTCTACATCAAAAACATTTCTTTCCCACGTAAGTATTTGGAGAAATTTTTCTCCGCTTAAGATAGAGCTTATTGCAGCCTGACGTGATCAATAAATCTATAGATCAATAAATAAACAGCATAAAATAGATGAATTTTAAGAGCTTATGAAGGTCTGCCGAATAGGTATTTCATAAATTTAAACAGAAAAATAAAAACCTGCTTAACTGAAGCTAAAAGAGAACTTTCAACGCATTTTAGGAAACAGATATGTTGTTCACCTCTGCTTCATGATGATTTAGAAATAATTCTTTGATAATAGTTAAGATTTGATTGCACGCAACTAAGAATTTTCTTTAACAGTAAAACAGAGCATTAAGAATAACAGTATTTGGTTAAGTATTTTAATTTTCTGCCGGAAATTTTGAATTCTTCAGCAGCTGGATAAATATGCATGATAAAGGAACATTTTATAATCCTTTCCTCCATTCCTTTTAAGGGATTTTTTTCTACATCGAAGTAAAGAGAATTTCAGCATCTTTTTCTAAAATAATTATCAGTGCTCTTTCGTTGGAAAAGAGCTGATCTTTAATTTACACTTTGCCGGGATTCTACGACAACTCCATACCCTCAGCTGATTTTACTTTCCTATATTATTTTCTATTCTATATTAATCTATTGATTACCTGCATTAGCTAGAACTAAACGAGCTTAAAAAAAGCTTCAGTTGGAGTAATTTAAATTAACGCATATAACTATCCACGTGTTTTCAACAGCAAAGAGAAATGATCGTAAAACACGGAAGGATTGATATCTTCGGGAAGATAAAGGTCTTCGTCAAGATGGAGTAGCGTACGTAGCCGATCAAATTAAAGCAAATGTTGACGGCGATCGATGGCCTAAGCATGGACTTGAACGCTTCAGTTCGCGAGGCACAGTCCACTTGGATTAGGGAGACGTGAAGATAAAAGAGGCGGTATTTGCACATGCTGAAGGCGTGGTCAGCGAAAAGGAAGACACGAACCGATGCAAAAAGTACGCCGAGAAAGAAATAATGGTCTCGCGCTACCTTCCCTTAATGAGGATGGCATAATTTCATATAAAATTGCAGTCGTTTATGTTTCCCTCCGCATTTGGCACGAAGTTTTAGCAACGCGAGCGAATGTAGAGCACACAAAAAAGCAGTCTAGCGTGAGCGCTTGAAACACTATCCGTCCAGATCTTGTTATGCTCGGGATTTTTTCAGGTAAATACTGCGCGCTATCTCCATTTAACATTAGAAAAACCGATAAATGTAAGCTTCCGGAATGAGGTACACATTTAGTTTAGCGAAATATGTTTTGGGAAACATTATATCCACAATGATGGCAAATTTTGGAAACGTTTATTTCGTTGAAAAGAAATATATCCAAGAAAACACAAACGTAATTGTAGATGTTTTAGTTACTAATTTCAAAATTAATAAAATAACTGCATTAAATAATAGAGTATCAACCAATAACTAACGAATTCACCTTAGTGCGAGGCGTTTCATTTAGATAAATATACTAATAGAAAATACTGTGTAGCAGTATTATAAGATAAACATCACTTAAAGGGGACGCATTTCTTACCAGGGAATTGCGAAGAATCAAATACACAGACATCGTTGAGTTTTGATTATGAACAATTACTAGTTACATCACGTGAGCTATTCGTATATCAAATAGAATAGAAAACAGCGAATAGTAGATAGCAGAGTTTTTATATCAATTATTGTAAACCACTAATAGATTTAAATTTATACTACCGAGTACAGGCAATAGGCTACAAATGTATAGTTAATAGAAGATGGATAGAACCAGAATGTCAAAAGTCGAAAAAAAGAATCTAGCAAAATGTAATGAAAATGCCATTAGCTTAGTTAACAGCCCATTTGACGGAGCATGAAAAGGGCGTAGGCCGATCCCAGGTTCGTTTATGGGTTAATGGAATTTCAGTGTGCATTATGATCGTAAATAAAATGAGCGATACGAACCCATTACCCCTTAATAAGCTACGAAAAGCCTTTCTAGTAAATGTGCAATAAGCGAAACCAGGAAATGAGAATTCGCATTTAATTTTAAACTCCGGAATATGAACAGATACCATCCAAGCGATTGCCCACTGATGATTCATAATCACCTGAGCCGCAAATGAAAAAGATGCGAAGCGTTTAATTAAGGTTATCGCTATCAGGGACACTTTAATAACAATTCATTATGATTGGAACTCACGCTGTAAACAATTTTCGCTCAATGTTAAAGCTTTCTCTTATTGTTAGATAAATATTTAAAATTGAGCTTTGTTATAATATTCCTTGGGCAGGAAAATAAATGGATAAGTATAAAACGCATATTTATATCGTTTCATTTTGTTATCACATACACCTTACTCACAACTATACGTATTATTTAATAAAAGGCACAATGTTAAACAACTCATCTTTCATCTTTAGAAAGTCGAGGAATAAATTTGGAGCAAATGATCAAATTATTATTAATTATTAAATAATGAATCGACTATTCGATTAATGAGTCCTTTCTACGAAACAGAAGCACTGAAACCTGAGATATTCAAAAAGATTATGAAGATCCTTAATCAGTTTAAATATCTACCTCCGCTCCATACAGTTCAAGTTTTTCAGGACGATTTCTGCTGGCCATAGTGAAAGAATTTTAAAAGCGTCTAGCATCCATTATAATTTACGAGGGATAAAAAAATTAACTCTTATACTATAAATGGAATAAGAATTTTTGATATATTAACAAATTTAAATACTAATGACGAATAAAAAGATAAACGAACACATTATATTAATGGGATTGGAAACAATAGGAAAGACAGAAACGGTTCTCTGGTAGGATAACGTAGAAAATGAGTTTATAGGATTGAACGATCATTTAGAGAATTTAATTATTATCATACATTTAACCATGAGAAATATTTTAACGTTTCCAAAAGAAATGGTTATGAAAATTGCTGGAGCAAAGAGTTTCGAAATATTGATAGAAAAGAGAAATTTTCAAAATATATTCCCTGGGTTCGATGGATCTATCTTTCAAGCAGAAACTCACATTTACGTCCATACCTCGCGAATTCTAGGATAATAAGTATTCTCCGCCGAATTTTCAAGGCAACCGACCGAATAGGCCTCTGCGCAGTAGGAGGTCATATATCTCCGTGAGAAAATTACGATGGCTGAGCGCACGTGGAAGACTCGAGGGAAGGGTAAAAGGCAAGGAAGCATGGCCACTATGAATGCCTGCCAACGCTGCACAACGGCAACGTGGTCTGGATCGGCAAAGATTCCTGACCACTTCTTTACTCACGAGGAGCACTCGAAAGCGCCATTATTTGAAATATTTGACGAGTCGTGGGAGTCTGGCAGAGGGTGTAAAAAGACGGGAATAGAATTTGTGCGTAGCCACTGACCCACGCTCAGTTATATAAAGCGTGATTCATGTTTCCTTTGGGAGAGAACTCAAATCCAAGTGCGGATTTGCAAAAAAAATATGGAAAGAATTTTCATAGCATCCTTAGCGAGTGACGTCAGAAAGTGGGATTACGGTAAGGGTGATTTAAAATCGCATCTTGCACTACATAGCTCGCCCTGAAAATGATCGTCTGCTTAAAATACTCACATCCTTTAGGCATTTATTAACTTTAAATATTTATTAATATAAATACTTATCTATGAAAAAACTGGTGGAATCATACTCTATTAAATAAAAATACGCCAGTATTTCCAGCTACAGCTCAATTTTAAAAAATTTCGTGAATGTAATAATTAAAGAAAATCAAAGGGAAGAATAACTTAAATATCCAAGACCATAGCGAAATGACTATGAACATCGTTTGAAAAGTAAAACTCATAAGATATGTTTCTATGTTCATGATTATTAAAGTTGGAAATAAACATCAGTAAAACATACAATTAATTATATCAATTAAACTTTGAAGTTGCTCATGCATTTATATCCTTTTTACAGAGGAGTTCCGTAAGGTTGCGATCTTAAAAGTTATTTATAAAATGATCGCAGAGTTGAAAAGAGTTTGAAAAATCAACTCCATAGTTGCCAGGGAAAAGATTACAATAATGGAATATTTTTCATGAAGTATAAAGCAGAATACAAGCAGTGATAAAATCATGTCAAAGAAAATGACATAAAATGTGACTGACGGTGTTAAAATTCACAGTAGTAATGGACGCTCAGAGATAAATCCTTGAATCAATCAAGCGTGAAAATTGATTCTCACCTCGTGGATTCAGTTAAGATGGATGGTAAATTGAAGAGGAGATGAGAGTCATGTAACCAGAAATTAGTTATGGATGGATCGCAGCTGCGCTCAAGTAGTTGTTACAGATTCATCCTGTTTGGTAGGCAGCCCTCCACGCTCACACACGGGTAGGTTGCGTATGCGACAGGATGGGTATTTCGGGGGAACATTTACATAATTGCTTCAACCCACTTAACAAGAACACCTCGGAGGTTATTAATTTCTCTATTGACCTGAACAAGGCGAAGAGTTCAGACTAATATACGGGAGGAATTGGAGAAACTTTCACCGTGAGGCATCTGTTTTCATCAACGAGAAAAAAAATAAGTTTAACCGTCATAACGCAGCGGCTTTTTAAAAATTCACAGGTGAGTTGGAATGAGTTTTTGAAAGTAATGAAAATACGAAAATGGCTGAAAGGAAACAAGTTATGATACCAACAAAGTTTAACCCTTGCTTAGCCGAAAGAAGCGATATAATAAGAAAAAATAAATCATGAGTATCACAATCTTTTGTTAAAAGAGCATAAATGGCAGCTATATGTAACCCCAAACGACGTACTTATCAGAATATTATTGTCGTGCTTAATCACTGTACAAGCTAATCGTGAGGCAATTAAATTTTATTTAAATAAGTAAAATTTTATTAAGCCTAATTTTGCTTAAGGTTAACACCATGTTAACAGTCGACCGTATTCACATCAAAAATAGTTTGATACATTTCAAAGAAGAATTCAAACAATGACGACAATATATTTATTCACTGAATACATTTTATCTTGAAAAGTAATATTAAGATGGAATATTAAGAAAAAAATTTGAGCGTAAACCTTTCACGAAGGCGATGGAAACTCACGTTACCGTATTTTCACAAAACAGCTTGTAAATAACCGATGATAAGAATGGACCCGAAAAATGAGAGTCCTCGATAAAAAACGCATAAATTTCTATCGCGGGGATCATTCGTTTCGGTGGCGGACTCGAGTCGAGAGCTCTGGCACGTTTACGACAAAGCCGTATTTTTCGGCTTTTCAAAAGGTTTTTGGCTCCCAACTGAAGCACAAAACAATTTCCCGGCCTCCTTCAGGCATTTCGGTGAGTGGTTAAGAAGGCGTTCCTTCGGAAAGAAATGAGGTAGACGAGATAATTAAGCGAGAAGCGAGAGAAAAAAGGAAATAAAGAAGGCATTCAATGAGGCACTCTGAATGGAGAGAGGACGATAAGAAAAGACTTGATTGCTCTTGAACGAATTCAAGATTATTCCCGAATTCATTCAGAGATCAATCCTAAGACGCGGATTACATTAATTCTTTCGGCATCTTTTTTTCGGCTTCGAATAATGGTGCTGAACAATACAATGATACACTGAATCCAGCATCGTGAAGACACTGTATTTTCCATCGATCGAGTATCTATTAGATGAAAATGGTGCATGTTATAGTAAATGGATTGGAAGTACATAAAAACAAATATTTGAAAAGCCTTTGATGTAGGGTAACAGTATAATTGGGAATAAAATCCCTATCATTGGTAAAGAAAAAATAACAGAAGCGATTCCGTCAAGAATGTTGCGAGGTCGTTCATACCAACGTTTTTAGCTCTCCCATTCCAGATAAATTGGAATTTCTTGGATTTAAGTCTGCTTTCTGTTCTACACTTTCTAACGGCATCATTAACCTTTACTTTACATGCAGGTCGATATATAAAACCTCTTTTTCTCAAACGCTCAGACACTCATCAATGAGAATTAGTTGATTTTTAGTCAATCAACACTTAGTTGATTGTCAGTAAGGGGGCTCATATTTCTGGTAAAATTAAGGAGACGAATATTTATAGGATATCTAAGAGAATTTCACTAATTTTTGGAAGTACTTAAAAATGTAGTAGCCTGTTATTTCTGGTTGTATTTGCTCAGTAGAAAACTTCCAACAGGGAATTTTTTTAAGATGAACTGAGATTATTTTACATGTAAATCTCCCTAAAGTTTATACAGGCCGAATGACTAATATTCATTGCGAAGTTGGCTGTAATTTCGGCGCAATTACGAAGACAATTTTCTGAATGACCAAAATGCTAACAAGTGGCCAAACTGTCGATTGGATTGTTTGTAAAAGCATTCCTTAATGATCATCATAACTAACGAATGTGGACGAAGAATAGATGCCAAAGGAGCGATTTTATTTACAAACGATAATCCGAAAGAATTTTCCGCAGTTCTAATTTCCATATTCCCTTTCTTTCTCAATAAAAAACAAGCTTAGCCTTTAAAGATCGACGCAGCAACACAACTCAATCCTGTCCTTGAAATTCGCAGTCCCCAAAGAGCTAAATTAGCCGTTAAACTTATTCTTTAAAAATGAATATATTTCATAGATCATCGATGTATGTAAACTTAACTTTTCATCGAATACATGGAAGGATTAATTATAAAACTTGATATAAAATGTAGTTCCAAATTTAAGTAGGATAGTTTTAATATTTTAAATATGACAATGTCATTCACAACATAAATTCAAAGATATCATTTCACCACTATGAGATGAGGAAACTAGCTATATCAAAATAATAGACTCAGCAGTTTAAATAACGTTGAGCTTATGAGTACTTGATTCTCCATTACCGTTAAATTAGAGAATCTCATAAAAAAACATCCGGTGTCTTCATCCAGTGGAACATCAATTTAAAGGAGATTAGGAAAAAGGACAAAAACTACACATTAACTCGTATATCATAAGAAAGCATCCTTCCCCTTAAATCAGCACTACTTGCCCGAATGTTTCCCATAGTATTAAATCACTAAAATAGTAGTGACATTGGAGAAAATTATTCCCAGCAACAGAGCAAACTTCCTACCGGCATCTTTAAGCAATTGAAGAGTTAGTTTTATTCGCAACATAACTCCGATGGGTAAGGTAGAATGAAAACAGCCATTAAGACAGCCCGACCTTTTTTGCTACATAAATCATTTTCGGGCACCCATAAAAGCCCGATTCAGGAAACGAGACGCCGCATACAGCGTCAACGTGGAGGCCTAAACACACTCGGGAGAAAAAACACAAGGAGTTTACTGTTTCCCTCGACTTGTGGGTCACGGGCCCGAAGTAGGGCATGGCCAACTTTGCTCTCCCATTCTGCCACCACAATCCCCGCCGCAAATCACGCTCGATAAAAAGCTATTCATCTGAAATGCGCCGAGTCCTTCAAATCCCTCGTGTGCCCCCTTCTTATCCGACGTGAAGATTGTGACGAAACGTCCGTAATCGCCGTGAGGATCCGTGCGGTTATTAATGGCCACGCGGATGAATGGAGGAGATTGAAAAAGTCGTATCGGGTGAGAGTGCGCTATTTTCCGAGAAGAGGCTTCCCGAAGCGCTATGACTGTCCTGACCTTCGCGCGGCCGCCGATCGCACCGGGAGATGAGAAAAAATATCACGCGTCAACCTCCGAAGACCTCATGAAAGACGAGCAAGCAGTCGCGATAAAACGGTCTAGACGTAGCGTCTTTCAATCGAACGATCAAAGGGCTGAGTGATTCCAGGATGGAATCTCACGGCAGAGGGAGGAATTGAAGCATAGTCCAAATCAATGGATCTTCAGTAGATGTTCATAAAAACAAGATAATACATTCTTGGTTAACACGCATCCATTCAGGAAAACACTGATATCTGCTAGTGAGAAATAACATTCTCAACGACTATACGGCGATTCCTAGCAGTTCCTTGAAATGCATCTTGCGGATTTGAAAATTGTCGTAAATATCGAGAATCGGAGATTAAAAATAATAAGTCGCAACATGAAAACTATAATCCGACAATTCTGAATAGGAAATAAATGTGAACAATATTTTATATTAGAAAATAAGTAATAGCAGCTTTTTAATGAGATTCTTGAGTGTTTAAGTGAACATTACCAATCAAAACGGCTAGAAGGATTAACATGAAAAAGTATATAGCAATATATCTATGCAATAAAGAAGGTCTTTATCAATGCTGCTATTTATGCCGCTAATGGTCCAACAGCACTAACTCGTGAGAGAAGGGAAGAAAGAAAATGGTTAAGACAAAGCTTTTTCTAAGACTTAGAAGGACGAGATGAAACGGTAAAAATTAATTTATAGCCAATTACAGATTGCTTTTTCTAATTTAAAAGATCCGTCAAGTGCTTGCGAAGAACTTTAGTCTATTTCCTTCTATTTCTTCCTAAGGAACCAGTTATTCTTCTTTCGAATAGAAAAAATTCGACATGTGACACTGTGACAATTAATACCATAACTTGCTCTTCTTAAGTTTCAAAGGGTGACTAACCAATTAACTGGAAATGTAAGCATCTCGCAGTAAGAGAATTATCCTGAAAGAGAAAGATACAGAATAAACTATACACGATGCATCACACGCCAAGAAAAATTAGAAAAACAACTTTCGCCCTAGAAACTAATAGAAAGTTTTTATGAGACTCCGGAGTCGAGACGAACGGACGAACTTCATAAAATAACCGATGAATGTGTTTTTCTTCATTTCTAAGGTCAAATTCCTCTCAATTTCGCCATCTTCTTGCCCAAATCAGACCTGAAGCGATTAAAATGCCGGATATGTTATGGACGTTGCAGCGGTTAAAAAAGGAAATATTACTCAGCTGAACACGCAAGGGAAGGCTTGCCACTCATCGTGATTTTTTTCTAGAACTGCCGGAGGTCCGAATCACCCGACCTTCTGGGTCTTTGCCTAAAAGAACCGGTATCAGAAGATTGACACCTGATTCATTTAAATATTAAAAGTTCAATGGACTCCAAATCAGCTGCACGAAACCTCTGCCATCAACACCTCAGTCCAAATGGTTTAAAACTTTGGTTTGGTTTAAAAATGGTTTAATACTTTGAAGGTATCGACAAATAGCAAGCATTGTTTTACGGTTTCCAAGGCTTATTTTTTTATTATTAGACCAAAAGTAAGTTAGGATTAGTTGTAAGAAGAGACTCCCTAGTCTCAATCTCGCCCTAACAAAGTCCTTTATTATTATTATATTATTATAAAAGTAACGAAGGAAAGGATTAATGGTGGAATACTTGCTACCATATGTTGACAAGTGGAACATTTTTGTTAGACATTGATCCAGGGTAGAGGAAAAAGGTATCCTTCATGTACTTTTTTCTCACTCCCATTATAGTCATAATAATATGGAAGCCAGTGCGATATGAATAAATGCCATTCATTTCGGCCATTATTTATTTTGAATGCTTTGAAAAGTTTTATTGTTAGGTTCATAGTGCTGTACTTGGGTGGAATTAACGCAATTTCAGCATTATAGCTGAATGAAGAAAGCAAGCAACAAACTACCTCACTCTTCTTTTCACCTAGGACCCTCAATCTCTCTCCAAAGCATATTATTGCTAATAGTGGAGGGGATAAATGGATAAATATTATGAAACAGAACTGAGCCATAGCTTTACATTCAAGAGGGTAGAAATTTCGATTTTTCAAGGATAAAAAGAATCTTCTATTACTATAACTGTAAATTTTAATTCAACTAACACTAAACCTTATTATAGCAATATTATAACAATAATTAGCAAATAATTTACGGAAAGCTACGCGACGATATTGAGGAAATTTACGCTAAAAGACGGGCCGATACTAACCTATACATATACATTACATATTTCTGTCCTAAGTCGCGAATCTGCCGTTTCCCCAACAACGTTTCGAGCTTAAATATATAAGAACGCAATATAAAATAATTTTCTCGCTACATTCAGCCACACATCAGAGTCACAGCCGACGACTGAATTCTTAAAGGAGTTCGAAAAACGAAGTTTTACGGGACATTTCACCAGAATATCTTCACCGACCGTTATACTAAGAAACACTTCTCGACTTTTTGATACACAGGCCTGATTTCAAAGAGTTTACTGTCCGTGACGGAGTTTATGACCCGTAAGCGAGGTCATATCTCCCACACTCGGCGATTCACGTTGAATCAGCAAACATGCTATTTAATGCACGATACCCTCTTCCGTTTATGGTTCAAATACTTCGTGAGAAATTTTATTGCGACGTGCATCGCCCTTACGGAATAGATTTGCAGGCGAAGAATAACCCTACGCGACATGCATTTGGCGATAGAAGTCAATCGGAATTCAATTTCCAATTTACTTTGACTGAGAGCGGAAAAAAGGGGCAGAAAAGTAGTCTTTACTCTCTGATTCTAAAAATAAAGCAGCTTTTTCTCCTCAAAAGTTTGAAGTAATTATCTACTTCTAGTTATTTTGATACTTCTGAGGTGAAATACCAGCCTTGGTATAATCTGCAACATTCCTCAACGCTTCCGACTTCAAATTGATGTAAAGAAATGAGAGAAAATTCACACAAAAAGTATTTCTGTAAAAATAAAGAGTAACTACTATCATCAACACATACGATGAGAATTGACTACTATATTTACGCCCGAATCTCTAATTAATGGGAAACTTACTAGATTTTATTACGTCATACTAAAAGGGGAATAATTAAAAATATGGGATAAAACCTCTACATCCAAATGCATTTAGCATTTATTTAAAATTTTAATATAAGATGCTTTAAGACGTCAATTAAAAGTTTGGTGAACTTTGACAAATTATGCGAAGAAAAAAATTACAAAACACATTAATATGTCCTGGACTCTTCTTTCACTCGCGCAACTGATTGTAAAATAAAGGCATTTATTGTCGAAGAGACCAAAGTGATTGCAACATATACATTAAAAAATATATTCCAATAAAACACCAAAATACTTTTTTGAATAGGAATGTACACATAAATTTCTGAAAAATATATTCTTCAGTATTGTAGCACGAAAGTCATTGAATACTGAAAAATTTCCTTCACAGAGTATTTCATATATTGATTGCGTCAAAATTCTGCGCACGAAAAACTTTTCCTCGGTGCATCCTTAATAATGAAAACATCAACAACTTTTCCTTAATCCTTTCAGTTCGCAGCGACTTAAATAAAAGACCATCTCAGCTGAAAGGAAGTCATTCAAAGGCTCGCTGCACGGATGAGTTTACTACAAAACCTGGAGAAAGCAGACAAGTGCAAATGTTTACAAACACAAGCCGAGGATGGAGGTGCGAGAGAGTGGCGAGATGAAACCGCCCCGGGCGCACCTCCCTTTCACTAATTCCGGCAAATGTTCCCGCAAAATGCGACCTTAATGCTCCAAATCGTCGCCCTGAGAACTCGAGGCAAAAGCCGATACCCACTCGTCTCCGGGGAAATTTCACGCCCCTGGGGAGCGGATTCTGATCGCTTTAATATAGAATTCAGGAGATGAAGCACGTCTAGGATGGTGCCGTGCCAATGGTCGCCGATGGGAAATACGGCGACCCAGATGTTTGGCTGGAAATTTTCCAAATCCAAAATGCGAGCGTCACTTTCCACTCGGCCTAAACGGGGATCGTCAAATTAAAAAATCGGCCCTTTTTCGACGGAAGTCGATGACCTGCTTCTCGTGACACCGTGACGAGTCTTTTTTGACGAATCTATTTATGAGAGTATGACCGAAACGAGCTTTACACTTGTGGCGTGGGCTGATGCGCAATTCAATAGAGAGGCATTCAGATGACTGGAGTACCATTAATAAAAGCAAGTGATCAGAGAGAGAGAGAGAACTTATGACGAGTAATAAAATGTTTTTAAGGCCACAACTAGCTGGCAATCAATTCCCTATTAAACAAGACATCCTTAACCTAATGGTAACTAACTCTTCACTTTGCATTAACCTACAACATCGGTCATTCAGTCTAGTCTGCTTTCCCATTGATTCCCGCATTCTATAATTCTATTTACCATTCCATCCACTCACAATTCATTTATTTCTATCTCCGTTTTATTTCTCAGTCAAAATCCCTTCCCATAACACCATCTCATCTTCGTTTGTATAACCAACCTCTACACCTACTTTTTGCAATCTACACACATATCTCAAAGATATCCTAACTCTCAATTTATTAAAGAGAAAGTCAAGATATTTGGTGAAGATCCAACAAAAATAATTGCATGAGGCAATTCTCAATCAACTCTCATTGACAGAAATTGGGTGAATAAGATCTGAAAACATATTAAGTATTATGTTAATTAAGTATTATACTAATATGTGAGTAAGCTCCGGAGTAGGTAAGGACCGGAATAAGCGCGAAGTATAAATTACTGTGACAGCTTAAATATTATTAGTGATACAATAAATATCATTTCAAATACTCAGAGGAAATCTTAGAGATAATTGCAGTAAACCAACGAGCAGCCAAAAACATTAAATCCTAAATGCTGGAAACAAATACTTCGATTTTTACGCATACATTTCATATACAAAAACCCTTAGGCTCACGGTGAACAATTCGTTTTCATTACACGCTTATGAACTTGCTAGCATGAAAAACTCTATACATTATAACCCTCAGCCAAAAATCTGCGTCAAAGTGTTAAATTTTTAGGCCCAAACGACCTTCAAAACATACGAGCTACATTTCCCTCGACAGGGTAAAACACTGAAACAGCTTTCCTAATTGCATGCATGGCTTCTTTCAATGATGAATGGTCGTTATGCCGACACGATGAGTAACAAGGATAAAAGGATGACGTCCATCCAGAACGAGTGCAAAATTCTGGAGGACGTGCAAGAGAGCACGAGGAATAAAGGTGATCTTGAAGGGCGAGAAAGGTGAGGAAATCAGAATGAGTGAGGAAATTAAAGATGAATATTGAGATAAAAATAGCGCAAGACTGTAGAAAGAGCGGAAGGATAAGATAGTAAGGGAAGTAAAAGAAAGCGCTATTATGAAAACCATGAGAAATCTGAATTCGTTCAAGGGACAGAGCTTTCGGAATTATGACAGGAATCGTGAAACAGGAAAACTGTTTCATCCTATCTCAACTCATTTACTCCTTTCCAAAGGAGAAAAGTACTGAAAAGATTAAATGTTTTTGTTTTTAGCGAACATATTATAATCGAGACACCGCGGACCTCAAGCAGAATGAGTATTAATTCAACACATTTAGTGCAGAAATAATAAACCAACTATCAAAATTTTTATCTATAACAGAATTTTACGTATTTATTAATAAATGGTTTATAAATTAATTCATCGTTTAAGATAAAAAAAGATACAAATGTCTGTATAGTTGAAACAACGTAGTGATCTACATTCGTTAATTTAGAACGGAGTTAAAGCTGGGGGATTTATTGAGAGTGACACGGTACACTGAGATTGATGGATATGATATATTTTGATAACAGAATACCACAGGTGTGGTGGGGCGGTAATAAGAATTCAAAATGCACGAAGCAATTTGTGATAAAAACTAAAGCAAATCTTCCATTTCACATTCTCACGTTGCGTTTATGTTATGAAAAAGATCTTGTACGAAATTTTTCATTAGAGAATTTAAGTACGTATCTCTAAAATGTATAATGTCAGGTGCCTCATCAGCCGCGTGTTATAAAACCTCATTGTAGCGACAGAACCCTCCTTGGGTAATAAAACTTGAAAGACTGAGCAACTTGTATACAAGATGACGATATCGGCAAGCTACCGCTTACACTGAAGAGCGACATAAAAATTGGAATAGAAGCGATAAAACGTAGGTAGGTCGAGGGGCACGAAACGTCTCACATGAACGGACACCATTTTTGCAGCCCACTTACAGAGAACACTTAGACGTGCGACTGCAGACCTTCCTCTATGTCCTGGAACAAAAGCCATCGTCCACATACGTCTCACTCTTCATCGAATGCTCACGGAATAATGAAAAGGGACGCTTCCGTCGTGCATTAAGGAGGACGAGCACGAATTGTCACGCTTACACTCTACCTGAACGAAGAGAAATGCGACTTCTCTGTTAAATAATAGAATGCTATAAGAGGATGTGGGAGGAGATCTGGCTGAAGAAAATTTATACAATAAATTTTCTGATGTGATAAAAGGAAAGGAACTACAGAACTGAACAGAACTACATCATTCAATAGATCCAATGAGAAAATTAGTTCCATGAAGGCCATAACGAACTCCACCTGGCGACATAAAAAAATTCAATGGTATAGAAAAAAGGACGGATATAATGGAATCCTACAAGAAAACCTAGGTTTTACGAAACCTGAAAAGTTAATTTTTGCCTGAACCTGTTTTAACCCAAGTAAGTATGCTAAGCAAAAATTCGTTTAAGCGAATTTTCTGAGCCTAAGGATGTTCTAGGATTTGTGATTAAGATCAAATTAATTCTGCTTAGTGGTGCAAACATTTGCGCGAGAAGAAAGAAGTTAGAAAAGTGAAAGAATAAGGGATGGAAATGGGAGTCGAGAAAAGAATGATGGTCATAATATTAAAACACCTAAGAAAGTAACATGAAAATGGTTTAAAGGATTTGCTAGGAATGGATTGGAAAATATCAGGGCAACTTAAGAAATATGATGACATTGCGTGAAGTAAAACCAATGAGAATAACTGAAATTTTAGTGTAAGGCTGAATGGCTTGAGAAATAATTTCAAATGGATAAAAATCCTCTGCTTGCGCCTGCAAAAAGGAAATATAAATTAGCAAGATGTATTTAAGGACATTCCGGGCCATAGAGGGAAGTAACTTTTCCATGCTAAGATAGGGTATAAATGGAATATGTACGAACATTCTGCTCTACTCCTTCGATTGGTACTATGAGTATTGACTCTAAACTCCTTCAATATGTTTATTAGTCTGGCTCATGGGCGTGAGTAAATTATATTCTAATATGTTTTAAGTCTATTCTAAGATTAACGTGAATTACGGAGTAGAATTTTATCGTAAAATACAAACAAGCAAAATTACTAATTTTAATCGAACGAACGATCAAACGAAATACTAATTTACAAGTTGAAAATATCGACATTATGAACTCCGTGAAACCCAAGACCTTTCCAAACAGTCACCCACATGTTTCCAATCCAAAACGGATTTTCCTTAACAGGATGATTCATTTTAACGGTACATTAATTAAATCGCCGAAAATGTGGTCGACTGCGAAATCGATTAGTCACCTAATTGTTCCGTTCGTTTAACGGAAACGTTCAACGCGTTATTTTCAACGCAACGAACTTTCCAACCTGTCTGTTCGACTGCTTCCTCGAGAAGCTCTCAAAATATTTACTCTCCTTTCAATCTCGAAACTTGCAAAAAATAAACTTCCAATTCTCAACGCGATTCGTATATGAGAAAGTATGATCCATGAATAAGCCCGAAGCAATTCTTCCGTCTATCCATTTGGAGGACGTCAAGCTGAGCGTAACGAAATGAAATATCCAGACTCTTTCCAGTCCTCGAAAGAAATTGAAGCTCAAATATAACTCTATAAAAATATGCACTCAGCCTCCGCGAGAGTCGACGTGGTCGCGGAACAAAAAGTTTCTTTCCATCGAGCGAATGAGGGGAGGAAGAGGAGGTAAATTTCAATATCGGATTAATCGCTATCATCACGGAGGAAAAGAGCGGAAAAATTTTTTTTCCTCCAAAAACGTTTTCAATCGGAACTCACGATTTATCCAGAACCGTCACAAGCACCACTTGTCTATAATTGCTGGCAATTCTCCGTAAGAGCCATTAAAAGGTATGGAAGAGTCGAAAATAAATAAACATTCGAAATTCGAAAATTTCCGCGAATATCCAGTAGTAGAAACAGCGCACACGTAAAGGAGGAAAACGGACGTTTACTTTACGAGCGAGTCTATTGTAATGTACCAATTTTCCTGATTTGGGTTCTTTCTCATTCTTTTTAAAAAATTCATTCCATGTAATGCATAACGAAGACTAAATAAAGAAGATGAAGGAATGTCGAAAATAGTATTTTATCTTAGCTTATCTTTTTTTCATTCGATAAATTAAAGAATGACTTTTCTATCTTGTAAATAACTAGACAGTGAAAATAAAGTTAATTTCTCTAAATATAAATTTATACCCAGCAGGCCACCTATCAGCGTAGGGGGTTATCTTTAACAATTTCTCAGTTGTTCTTTATATCCCTTTTGGTACAGATGAAATTCATAGAAATATTCAAACATTAGAGGTGCCTAATATTTTTGCATACATACAAAATCGTGTACTTGAGCTAAATATGTATCCATGATCTCAACTAGAATAATAAGCGTTAAAGAGGCCAAACAGATGATACTGAAGCAACATGCAGGCGTTCACTTGCGCAGGGAGTTTCGTAACGTAAGTGATAACACAAAAGACATTGTTCATGACGACGCGCAATTATCAAAAGAGTTAGTTATCAGCAAAATTTACGGTCGCCCTAAATAGTAAACACACAATTGTCGTTAGTAATTCAACTAGGGAATGATAAGTTTCTGCCATAACTCCCAGATACGCGAGAAATGAAAAATGGAGCATTTGTAGCAAGAGGGCAAGGTAGAAATAGTGCCAAGGTCATTTTGAAAATTTAGTACACCCTCCACTCCATCCATCTTAGCAAAACTACGCATTAAGATTCCCAGGATGCAACGCAATTGAAGCTGGTAGTAGAAATAGCGAGTTGACATGATTTTCAAATGAAGAAACCCTCGAAAATTTCCTTGAGATTCGAGAGATGAATTGAGGTCGCGGGGAACTTGAGTTTAAATAGACAAAATTAATATTATAATATGTAAAATATAAGATATACTACGCTGAGCCGTAAGATAATTCCAACCATTGAAGTTCTTAACTGATATAAAGGGAGAAAGGACTAAACTAAAACAGAGAACTGAACTACAAGGCAAAAATCGATAGACAAAAACTGGAAATACTTCAATAGGAAGGTGAGATTCTAAACTGTTAGCCTGAAATTTTTAGACCAATAAAATTTTCGAAAAATTATTCAAATCATTATTAAATTTTACGTTTCGTGACGAAATAATGATTGAATTTTAATTGGTGTTTTATTTCTGATAAAAAACTAAGAATCAAATTGCAGAAATTCATCGTAATATTGTTAAAACTGCATTTCGCAAACAAGGATTCCATGGGAAAATGAACACCGGGACTGCTTATACCAAAGGCGAACGCGTTGCCCTCTTAGCTATCTGAGAGTCCTACAGGGACTCTGCAGAGTTATAACAGAAGTAGTGCTGAGGGAACTGTAATTGTTGATTACCCTCGTTCTGAAAACATCCTGACTAAATTATGCTCGAAAATGTTGTGGTAAAACTAAATAAAAATTATAATGGAAATATAACATCACAGTTGATATTAGCTCATTTTCATTATAAATAAACTTTTATTAAATAAAGAAGCGATACTTAAAACTTAAAGAAACGATTTCTAAATCATCTGACTATCCATTGCAAACAGTCACATAAATACTCGTATCTGGTAATAAACATATCTCACAACGTAACCCAAATAGATTTTAGTATAACATTAATTGCTTCATTACCGTTATAGCTTACATCTAATTCTGTCAAGATAAATTTTAATTCCCGAAGTAATTGCAAGTCTATCTTCTGTTATTACAATCTGTGAAACAGGCAATTTCGACGAATACAGAACCCGATCTTTGATATTCACGTTCATATCGGAAGGTGATTCCTGGGCAGCGGTGGAGATTTGCCAAGAGGGAGTACTGCCCTTTGGATGAGCCGGGTGTTGGGTTCCAATCGAAAAGGCCACTCCCAAAAAAGTTTCATTCACTCGTCCTACATCGCTACATATTCATCTCAGCCGCATTCTGCCTCCATAAACACATTTTTACGCGTAATGACGAACAGGACGCTGCCAACATCTTCCGAAGCGAAGCTCCCACTGACAGTTCCAAGATGGCACTAATCCACCGTAACTAATTTCAGGATGCGCATGCTTAGGACTTTTTCTGCAACTGCACGGCCTAAAAATAGATATTTACCCAACGAGACGGATAAGGAGTGAAAGAAATGGTGAATGAATGAAATGGTTCTTCTATCGTGGCATAAAAAGTCTCTGCTGGGAATAGCAATCCAATAAAACATGTAACAAATACTAAGGTTTATAAACATCACACGTACGAATTCTACCCGGAATATCGTTTCATACTGGAAATTTCACAAAACTGCTACATTTTATACAAATTGCATGCTCAATTTTCGTGCACTAATATTGCACATTATTAATAAAGACGCTTAATTTGTAGCTCACCGTAAATTCGTCGTACAAAAAAGATAGAAGACCTGAAAAACTTTCTTAATTCAATTATAGTTACAAATTCTCAAAGAGAGACCGTTTGCCTGCAAATTCCACCAACCAATTAGCCTAATTCGGAACTGTCCATGTATTAAATTTATCACGGAATGCTAGTTTTCAGTTCTATTTGCTTAAACAGAGTCCCTAAAAATGAACATTCGTTAGGTTTACTACATAAATGTAGATGACAAATATAGATATATGGAGGAGATTAAAATATCTTTAAAAATTTGAAATATATTTTGCAGATGAGTGCTTCATCTTAAGCCACAATGAGTGCCTTTAATAGATCAAACGACGTAATTCTTTCTGAGTTTTCTTTCAACAATATTTTCTTTCTTTTCTCTATTTTTACTCGAAAGAAAAAATTAATTAGAAACAATAAATTTTCTATGCATTGCGCAAAGAAATTAGTAAGATTTTTATTAATCTGTTTGCCTATTATGTTATTCGCAATAAAAAGTGCTTTAAGAAAATCTTTTGACGAACTTCAACGAAAATTCCTTCCATAAATCCTACCATTCAAATTGGTTCTGTAACTGAATCACTCCGATTCACTTCGCAGAATTGGCAATAACGGCCGAAGATAGTCGAATGAACTCCGCTTTCAGTTCCACTATAAGACACGGGAGGGTCCGATATCGAATTAATTAACACTACACCCACTGAACAGTACATCACCCTCATATCTTTCCTTCTGCAACCCCCTCCCTCATTCCCACCTCCATCAACCCTCCTATTCCTGCAGTGACATCTCCCTCTCCCCCATTAGGGAATACGTCTGGATAGATAGCGCCTCTTTTATTGCAGATGGCTACGTCAGACACGGTACTACACCCCACTCAAACGACGTCTCATTAGCCAACACATACTATAGACTCGCGCACTCCCCTTGCACCTGCAACACTTTCGCCGACGATTACGGTCTTTAATTTTAAACTCAAGTTCCTCCTACGCAAACGATTTTATCGCTAAATTCATTTATTTATATACTTACAAGGATACGCAAAGATACTAACGAAGAATGGCCACCAAAGGAATATGCATATCTTTTCAGCATTTACTGAAGCTATGAGTGCACTTCTTAAGTGATACGATTCGCAAGGAAAAACGGTCATGAAAGAAGCCTGAGGGGCCTGGGTTTCGAACCACGGTCTCTTTATTGCCGGTCGATTTATCTATCCTCTGTGCTATCCGGTGAAGACCCAGAGCAACAGTATATCTACAAATGATTTTTGTAACAGTAAATCTACAATTTTTACCTTTTGCAAAACACTGTTAATTTTTAGTTTGTAGGTATAATATCTATGATATTAATATTACGGCTGATCATCATTTAAAATGTACAATAAATCTTATATGCTCAAGCTCGACTCTGTGGAAAGATACCATATCAAGCAAAATAAACAACCTTACAATATCCACAGAACATTTGTCGTTGGCAACTAGTTTCGTCTGCAAGTTAGACATCGTCACGCTACTTATTAATAAATTAATCAAATTATGTATGATGATGTCTAACTAGCACACATAAAAAGTTTTAAACGACAGATATTTTCCGTGGCGCCAGATTGGAAAGAAAAACACTCGGTAACACCCATAGCAGATATTTAATTGACGTGTTACGTCAACACGTTGACATCTTCAGGCCCTGAGGATCCTGTCAACACGTTGATGAAACATGTCAAATTAAAAATCTGCTTTGGGAGTTACCATGTTTTTTCTTTCCAAGATAGTTGCTGTTGAATCCCACGAAGTCACAACTGAACACATTAATTATACACTGTGGAAATTATGAGCTTGTTCTCATGTCTAGTAAAGACGTATCGCATAGAGTACGACAGATCGCGCTCAATGATTGGACGTACCCTTAAAAACGTCCTTTTGAGGATGCAGCTTCGTATTTCAGAAAATTGGCATGCAATTTTTTCCATCTCCACCGGGCGTAAAAAATAAGGGTCGAGCATAGGTAATAAAATGGGGGGTTTTGCGATGTCTCGACCGAGTCGTAAAAAGCGGATAGACTGCTCTGATGGCGTATGTAGGAACGACTGCGTTTAACCCCGTGTATAAACGCGGGAATTTTATTGGAAACTCACCCGAATGGGACTGCACGAATTCCCCGCAAATGAGCCGAGAAGCGACTGAAAATGAGGTTGCACTCTGAATAATATATTCCGCCGCCGAGCGAAAACCATGCGATGCTAATGCGGAAATCAGAGTTATACAATTCTCGTTCGATGGAAACGTATTTACAATTCTCGATGAGGTTCGAATTGGTTTTTGATCTTTTCGTGTATCATCGCTACGTCGGCAAAGCAGCACAAATTATACGACGGCAAATAAACAAAACATTCCAAACATGGTTAGCATTTTAATTCTTGCCTTTAATTTAATTTTGTTTACTTCAGACTATTTTTGAAGAAAGAAGCAATCGACAATGGTGCTAAACTATACTATAATTTCTTCTATATTTGTTATAAAATTTTTTGCTTCGTTTCAAAAATCTATAAAAGATGCTTGCCTAAAAGTTGCTTCCTGAATGAAGATAACTGAGAGGTTTATGAGGGGTGTGGATGGTCTAAAAGGGATAACTGACAATGAGAGAGTTGTTTGAATTAATTGGGCAATATTCTGGATAAGGTCGTTAGTAGTCTGAGGCACGAAAGAGAGCGTATTGATATATGTGTAGATAAATGAAATGAGTAAACACAATTTCGGATATTTACGAACCATAAAGACCAACAGCTTGTTAACCCAAAAAAAGAAAATCTTATTCTCCGTATTATTATTTTTGTATACACAACTGTAAAAAATATAATTTCAAATAATACATTATAGAAAAATTATCGAAAAAGATTTTAACGATGTTATAATGCAAATATTTTGGACTCCTTTAAACTTTAATAGAATAAAGTTGATAACAGAGCCTTGTAGGAGTATTGAGCTCTTTCATGATAGGTATTTATTAAAAAAGGTAGCAATGTTAATAGAGCAGATAAACATTCTTAAAACGATATTGACCTTCAAGGAAGGTTCTAGGTTTAAACCTACAGCATCTAGGATTTAGCTCAAGTTCATTTTCAATATCCTACATTCTTTATAATGAACAAAGAATATTAAGGACGAATTTTATGCATTGAGATAGTTCAGATTCATCTCCATAGTCAACCGAAAGAATATCGAGTATCAAAGAGTTACCGATGGCAACCTTTGATAACATGTCGTGTGTAACAGCAAACACTAAAATATCGGAATGAAAATATTACCACAATGCACTGATAACAAGAAATGTAAACTGAGATTGCACGCAGAGACGAAGCTGAATGCAAGATACTATGTTCACTATCTTTCTCGAAGGGGAGGGAATTGCAAACTTTGGGAAGATGGATAAGACGACACACCATCGCTTAGTCACACGTAGGAGTTTTTTTCAAACTCTTTTTACGTTAATAAATAATACATTCAGATTGCAGAATTAGTTCAGGATGCCATCTGATAACTCACCTTCTCACAAAAAATCAGAAATAAAATTATCCCGGAGTTAAGAGAGAATTATTTCAACGTAACAGTATCTCTCTAAGTAGTATTCACACAAAATAATAGTATGCACAAAACTCTTTCAGCGACAAGACTTCTTGAAAACTAACAATGTAATAAATAAGACAGTGCTACATTCAAATCTTCGGTTATTTCTCTACCCAGCCCTACAGCAATTTCAGAACCATATCAGCAATTTGCCGTTTGGTTTAAATTTGTTTTCTAATGTTAAAGAAATAAAATTTTGTAGCATCACGGTTATAACACTATCACGCTTTTTACAAACTTTTTACTTGGTTTCCTTTAAAGCTTGTTAATTGGTTTTCATTGCATTTAGTTTGGATCTGTAAAGGTGATGTTTATCTAATGAAGTCTGTAACTTATTGGCGACTAGTCGTTGTATTTATTTCAATTTCAACCTGCTGCCGGGGCCCAGCATAAAATATCTTCTACGTAGTCCGCTTTTAATTAAGCCAAATCTATATATCGTCCCAATTTGTCTTGGTTCCTTCGTGCACTTTCTGCTCCAAAGAACGAACGTGAGAGCCTAAAACGCAGTAAGAACACGGTATAAGAGTGATCTTGGAGAGGTCAGAATATCACTCCGCATTATGAGCGAAGGGGACATGTGCTCGGGAGAGGGACCTTCGCGGTGGGCTTAGCGGGGGTCGGAATTCGCAGACGGGGGAGGCAATTTTTAAAGGGCGTGGCAGCGGGAGAGGGAAAACGACATCGTCCTCATCGATTAACCCAAATACGCGACTGCTTACGGAAGATGAAGCAGGGAAATTAGCGCGGTTGAAACCTTAGACGAAAAACGAGAGATTTAAAGGAGCAGGTGAGGCGAGAATTGCACGGCAGCGCTTTGACCGCTATAAAAGAGTAGCGTGTATTTATATCCACGCTGGAGGAGGGTGTTAAAATGGGCACTTTCAACCTGCTGCCGAGACAAAATACGGAGGGACCTTTCTTATTCTCTGCCATAAGAAAGCGCTCTGATCTGAACACACAGAATTTGTGAAGGAGATAAGATATAAAATGTGACAGAACATTCAATAAATCTAGTCACATATATGTACATGTTCATTTTTCAACATCATCAAACCACCCTAAGAAGTTGCCTTAGAAGTTTATAATTCACCTTAATGATATATTGATAAATTATCATACCCATGGCCCAAGTAAACCTGAAAGTACACAAAATCAAGCGGGTATTATGTAAGAATATGAGCAGCCACTAGAGTATCAGAAAATAGAGCAAAGAATAGTCATAATGATTATGTTATCTCACCCACTGAATATTAGTATCTAAAATATTTCATTATATGGTGCCGAAAGTATGTAATAATCATAATAATTAGGAGTATTTATTAATTATAAATAAGACAACTCACTATGTATCCCTATATTATATATATGCAACGAAGTACCGAACTCCTCCTGCATTGCACTGTTCCACAGATTGGTAAAAACATCAATTAAGGTTGGTTTATTCGAATTCGTAATCGTACTGTGAATTCAAATTCGACTGGTAATGAGTGTCAACTCATCTATGATTAAAGAATTCGTAAATCTATGGAGAATTCCTCCTCGGTTTTCCCTCTCAGCTCTAATGCTTATCGTACCAAAAACGCCGTTTCCATGCTTAGGGAACATTTATTTGGTTGTCCCGCAAAATCATAATGTTTTAAAAATTAATTGAGCGTTTCAACCGCAATCATCGTCTAAGAGGGCCGCCATGCAACCAAAACAATGATGAGAAAAAGCGGCGAAGATCTGTTGTGAGATGTTCGCGAGTGATGGTACGTATTAATTTGAGGAAATTTCCCATAGTCAAATAATCCCTATTAGAATGGAGTAGACGGAGAGTAGAAATTCCTGCTCTATTAACTGAATTTTCATAACGTTTAACCAATACTAGTATTATACATGTGAATTGTGGTACAATGGCAATTACCATATTGATTGGATGTCTCGAATGCAATCACTTTCCATACGACACATACTTGATTAGATTCAATGAATTTTTAAGTGGTATTCCATACACAAAATAATACATACAAAAGGCAGTATATTTTTACCGATTCAGAGCAAAGATATCATAAATATTAACCCCGCCGGATGAGAGGACGTTTAAAAAGCAGTTAAGCTATTCATAACAGACCGAGACATTCTATGAGTAAGCTCGTCATCCCGCGCTGAGGGTTTTAAGTAGGTTTGCGGACTATGTATTTAGGTCTTCGTTATGATATCAAGAGAGAAATATATTCTTGGGAGCATAAAAATTATATAAATGCATTTGACATGACAGAAATGCTTATTGCATCCGCTTCTCTTTGAGGAGTTGCCAAAGACGCGGTCTCGAATTCCACAGCGAACATTGAGCGTGAGGGCTTAGAAAGAATTATAATGAATTTAGCAGGACCCGTTATCATGAAATCAGGGACTTTGAATGCTTATCGTTGAATTATGTTAATTTCCCCACCTTACTCAGCAACTTACTGCAGCGGAAATTTGCATTAAAATGAAAATCAATAACAAGAAACCATGCTAGAGACAAAGTCCATGGGAGAGTTATTTCCCCATGTCAACTTAAAATTTACTAACAATGAAACACATAACCGTTATCACAACAACATTATAAAAGACACCAATTTGTTAACTAATTAAAACTAATTTTTGATAATGTTTCTCAGCGCAGATGAAACATGATTACTAAGGACAGAAGTGCATACAGGAGTGCATCACATGTACACTAACAGCACCAGTAGTAATTCGTCCAGTTGATTGAGAACTAATCCACTTAAGATTCGTTCATTACTCTTCGACCCCTATTCCTCTCTAAGGAGAGTACGCCAACGGTACTTTCCACATGAATAATACCCAGCTTTCGATTTTAACCGTGGCATTGCGCGTCAGATTTGCTTTCTTGCATCCGCGACGCGAGAAGAACCGCAATTATTTATAAGACTCCAGTCAACCTCCCATTTCTCAATGCAATCTGCTGGAAAACGTCCCACGAGCGATTAAGTGACAAAATTAGTGTCGGGTGTGCTGGCTTTGGAAGCGACAATTCTGCCGGAGTTTATGGGTTATTTCCTGACTAATTTGGCATGCAGCAGTCGCTTCTCGGAGCGAGCCAATAATCACTTTCCGACACCGCGTGGCATTCACATGCGAAAGTCTATCGAGAGGAATCAAAGCGAAAGAGAGGGGAAACGAAGCAAAAGGTGGGAGATGGGAAAAGGTCCCGAATCAGACAGGTTACGGATGAGAGATGGCTTGGAAAGAGTGGAAGGCAGAACAGTATCAATATCCTGAAATTCCCGAAGAAAGGTCAAGGGTTATATCGAATTCTCCCAACTGCGCGTTTCGCCCAACACCTGACGATGGAGATTCGAAGCCAAAAGGTCTTATTTCCGCGTTTTTCTTATCTTCATTTCAAATGTAGCGATAGCGGTGACCTTTGTATTAAATTCTAATAAGAAACACACACAAAAATCGCAAAAATTAAATGCTATCCTCAACATGAAAATATCGTTCGACGACGTCCCAACAGCAGAACGCCAAAACTAACTTATGTTCCACGTTAATCCACTTCGTTATTTTCGTATACATTTATTTTGAAAATCAATTTTCACCAGATTGAAGTGCCAGAACCAGAGAAATTTTTTAGTAAAAAACACATCAGTGAAATCTGTTTCTGACCAAAGCAAACAATCACAAACGATATGGAGATAATATTTTTCCCTTCAGAGGAAAAAATAATTTTCTGCACATCAATGAATAGAAAGCTCATTTATTTGACAAGGACACTTCTCTAGAGTGATTTAATTCTTTGATGAGAATATATTTTTGTATCTGGTAAATTATTGAAGTATTTACTTCGGTAATACTTGTATTTTTCATTTGTATTTGCATCAACATGGGAAACACATGTATTATGTAAGAATACTTTATTTACCGGAGCATAGTTCCAGTAATTACACTTAAACTGCTATGTGATAGATTCTCAAATAAAAAACAATACTACAGATGCAACATTGATGCTTTCATTTATATATTTCGTAACAAACTAAAGCGGCCTAGGCAGAATCTATAACTAAATACGATTCAGTAATTCTGTTACCAGATAAAGAAGAGTATTAGATACAAATTCTTCCATCATTCCGAAAAAGACAAAGAAAATCATTGAAGGATTATTATTAAGATAATTTTCATAAATATTAAATTCTGAATGTGTCCGAGGATATGAAAATAATGTGTAGGCGTGCTTTTTATCCATTTACAGCTTCGTTTGAAAGCAATAAAGCTATTTATATGCTTATGCATGAACGTATTCCAATATTTGTTTTCAAATGCATTTGTCTTGCCTATTTTGTGGACATGTAAAGAAATACGTACATTTTATAAGGTAGCGAGGAAAAATAATTTATGATGTATAATTACTTATAATTTCATTCCATAAGAATGGACTGCGAGAGGCTAAGACGAAGATATGTTTTTACCAACTTCTGATTCTCAAAATGAAAAACAGAAATTACGGAGAATTATATCCCACTTAGATCAAATAAATTACTCTTATTGTAGAGTGGGCTAAGATTGCCCGGAAATCTTTTCGGCTCTCAAAATATAGATCACGGATCCTCTCTCCTGGAGGCGGAAAAAGATAAATGACGAGCGAGGGAAGAATAGCGAACAAGGAGAGAAAAAGTGTATCGCAGAAGTTCATAAGAAGAAGAAAGGCTTCTTGGGTAAACGAGAAAGCGCGTAACGGTTTCCTACCGCCCCCGAAATTTCGAGCTAGAAAGGAATTCGGAGTGGACGGGAAAAAAGTTTCGCTATGCCTCAAGGGAATCAGTCTAAAGTTGGGAAAGGATTATCTGAAGACGTTCGAAAGATTAGATAATGGGATTTAAGAGGGAATCATTCCAAGACTGTTCCCTGGAATTCCTTGTTCTTAAGAGAGAGACATGCTTCGATAAGAAGATTCCTTTCATTCGAAAAAATACACCGAGCGTTGCAATAGAGGTAGGTTTTTAAGGATTAAGGAATTTCCGATAAGAAACAAGAGAGAAAACTTCTGGATTTTAATGGCTTAAAACCTCAAAAATACTTACACAGGTTTGAAAAATTCAACGCAAGAATAAGAATCAATGGAGGAAATCTTGCCAAAATCCGTTGATCGAAACGGTTTTAGTACAGTATAGAAAAATTTTATGGTTTAGCTAAAGTATAGAATTTTTTTACGAAAGTGAAGTTTTTGTATACTCTCGCTACTTCTTTGTCTAAAAACCAAATTTATTCAGAAATACACGCTTGGTTTTATACTATAAAAGAAAAGAAATAGTCTACTTGAAAAGTTTGAGGGGCGAGTGGAAATCCTAATTAATTTCCCATTATAGTAATTTGCCGCTTTTCAACTTTAATTCTTTGATAAATCGTAACCACTTAACAAATCAACGTCTTATATTGCTTTCCAAGCCCGTTAGTACGACGAAAATGATAAACTTCGTAACATAATGATAACAGAATACATTCCTCATCCTCCTTATAAGCTTATCATCCGTTGCCGGTCTTCGTGGCATAGGGATTAGCGTGATAGCTACGCCGGGGTCCTGGGTTCGAATCTCGGCATGTTGGGACATGATTGTTTGCGTTCGTCTTCAAAAATCTTTAATTGTAAGAATGGTCTTTCGAGACTAAAATGCGGCAAGTAAAGACGTGAATATTGTGACTATTCCACTAAATATTTTCAATGTTTTCGTAGTATAAATAAAAAAATGGACAAAGTAACTAACTTGTTTACGAAAAATTCCGTTAATAAAGAGGAAAGGACTCGGCATGTTTAGTGGTTAGAATATAGGAAACCTTCATATATAAATAATCTGGCTTAATCCACATCCACGGAAATGATAAACATCCACAAGTCATGTGGATGTTTATCATTTTCGGTTATCCTTGCGGAAATTGACCCTTAAATATGATGAAAACACAAATAAAAAAAAACTTACGAAATACTTTTTTACAAGTTAACACTAACTTCTCTTGTACAGTCAGGGACACTTAACCTCATATATCATACCTCAATAGGTACTTAAGTTTGAATAAGCACCGCAGTAACAAATGCAAAAACGTTCGTAAAGCATGTTTATGCATAATTTCTAATTTTTATTCATAAGTAGAATGTAAAATGATAATTGATATGACATATCAAGAGATTTTCCAAGATATATTACCCTTTTTCAATCCAACAAAGGGTTCTAACCTTTTCATAACCTTATTACTACTCATGTAAGAAAAACTGTGTAAGAAAACAGCACGAAATTCCAAATTTTAGCCCAAATTTGTTGAAAAGCTTTGGGGAATACGTTGATGTAATCTCAACTTTTCTCAAAACACCTCATGAATAATAAACATCATTACCATGTCTTTTCCCTTCCCTGTAGTGCCGCCCTGCAGTTTGTAGCAGCTATTTCCCTCTCGCACGAGTGTAAGCATAATGAGACCGTGTTTTTTCAAACCAACTCCGCGTACAAGAGTTTAACAACACCCTAAATTCGTCGAAATCCGAGAACACAGGATGACCGGCGTCTTTGAGGACTACGAAGAAAAACTGGCGTACAATGTTAAGGTTTCAAAACAATGGATGAATATTTAAATAACTCTCGGAAACGCACCGCATAATGACGTGTGAATAAAAGAAAACGCCGGAAATCTTTAGGGAGCTCGAGGGCACAATGTGATCAGGTGGCGAGAGGTGTAATTAGACCAGGAAGGGCCCCAAAGCAATTTACGAAAGCCCAAGGGGTGGAAAATAAACGAGGTTTATGGAAGATGCGTTCATGAAACGAGGAAGTACGTCGTTCCCGAATGCGAAATAACAAGGAAACGTCTCGAAATAGAAGATTCTAGTCTCAGAAACGGAACACGTAAGGTTGCTTAAACGCAGATGGAGAAAGAACAGCAGACTGGAGGATGGAAACGATTAAGATGGAATTATTTCGATGAATACGAAAAAAGCGAAGAATTAAGGCATAAAACGAACAAGTTTCGATATTCCAAGTAATCGAAAGAGATATTGTCAATCAAGGGTAATGACAAGTTCGAGAGTGCTGGGCCAACAAATTCTTGCTCTCACAAATTTCTAACAAAAATTAAAAAAAAACTAGTACGTAAAACAAGTAACTAGAAGTACACTTTCACATTGTCCATTTATAATAATAATGTCCTTCATAGAAAGGAAGTATATAAAGTTGTTTCTGATTGTTGCCATGCCCTTCCGCAAAGTGGGGTCTGATCACATCCACTATTTTCGATTATCCTTCCAAAGAAACGTATTTTTAATAAGAGAAATTTTACAATAAGATAGCTGCTCTAACTTAGAAATTTTTGATTACTAACAGATGAAATCGTGACCGTTTAGTAGCTACGTTTCCGATATGGCATAATAACATTCAAAAGATTTTTACACAGGAAAATTTTCGGCTTAGGAGCCCATCCATACAACTAATTCAGAATAAAACACTGATTTCTGTACCGAAGCCCTTGGCAAATTTCTTGATTCATCCCTGCACCAGGCAGTGATAATAAAGAACGTTTCTGAATCTCAGCAATAAAGAACGTTTCTGAATCTCAGCAATAAAGAAATTTTCTAAAAAGGTAATGAAGGACCGACTCAACAGGTCAATGAGAATTAAGGTTGAGAAATTAAAACACTAAATAAATAGTATCCATTTTCCCTTATGCCTGCGACTGAGTTTGCATTCATAAATTAATGCCGTTCTTAACATGAAAAAGAAGTGGTCAACGAATACGAAATTACTCCCAGATGTCGAACATACATTACATTATGTTACAGCAGAGAGATTTAAGGAATATACGGGGTAGAGCAAGAGGGATAAGACTAAAAACGTGTACAAATATTCCACAGCGATTAGAAAGAATTTTCTGGATAGGTGATTTCGGAGGATTCTACACTAAGGAATAATCTGGTAAGATAAAAATACAGAACTCAGCCTTTGATGTTATCATCAAAATTTCGAATAAAAGCTCGAATAATCCATCCGCCAGAAGGAAGTCCCATTCATGGGGCTTATCGTTTCAGGAAAACGAGAGAACTTGTATTGATTGAACTCGAGACGACGACCTTGACCAGGTAAATTCTCATCGATTTCCAAAAGCATGGAAGTCTACTCACACGTTCATGAATAATCGACTAGGATGCATTTGCTCCGCCGGTTTTGGCGATGAAAAATTCAGAGCGGGCGTAAATCTGTAAAGGAAAAGCGTAACGAAAAACTAAACAGTGAGAATGGGAGTTTGTGCAGGAAGAGCCTCAGATAAAGGGAGAGTCAACAAAGCTTTCACCGCCGGAGAAATTTTTTTTCCCGAAGCGTAGGAGACGTAATATAGAAGAGATGGCAAAAGAGTGACGCACGTGCTCTAATTGGCACGCGAGACTATTTCCGCTGGCGCGTTAATGAAAGTCGAAAGGCCACGTTTTTCTCAGAGGGATTTCGTTACGCGAAAGCAAAAGCCTTTCCGATTCACTGCTCCGTATTCAACAAATCGGAATGTAGAACGCCGAGTTTTACTGTTCCGATATATCGAAAAGCACAGCTAAGAGCTAGTATTTGAGGCCTCTCGGGAATGGATTCAATTAAAAGTTAATGGGCTCTTTAACTAATGAACCTTATATGAGGGAGGTGCCGGAAAACGGCAATTTGAGTCAAATGAAAAGAGAAAGCAATACCATGGTAAGCCGTAGTTATAACAATCAATAATTCGTCTTTAAAGGTTTAGGATAAATATTCTCGAAAAGCGTATAATTACACTTTCAATATCCCAAAATAAACAAGGAAATTATTGATATGTCCATATATTGCAGCTGCGAAATTGATTTATTAAATGACACTCGCAGTATATATTAAAAGAAACTGAGACCTACTGGCGATGCATATTTGGCATAAGTATAAGATACGAGCACTCTAGAGCGAGATAAAGAATAGAGATTATGACAAATATTGCTCAGAATGACAAGAAACGGGAGATTTTATTCAATTCCTACCGGAAGAACCAGTTGTGAATTTCTCTTTAGAATGAAATACATAGTTCTGCTTCACAGCCTAGGAAATATCTTCGGAAAAACAAGCTCAATCATGTTTCTGGAAAAAACATCGCAGGAATAAGGTTGATGAAATGTGAAAAGCAAGATTTTTAGAATTGTTACTATTATTGTTTAGAAGTCTTCACGATGGGAACCAAGTAGCAGATGCCAAAATATTTGATTTTCAATATCAAAACCGCAATAATTTCAGATGATGGTCGCACCAAAATTAGAAATTTCGGTGGTGCTGATAAAAGCTGTGTCATTAGGACACGTCTCATCTGCGACAGAAAATAAACCAAGATCGACCCATATTTCCACACGTGACTTGAATCGACCTCTGTGAATGGCAGATGAAAATATCGTTCAAATAAATATTGACGCGTGGCTTAAAAAGCATTCCTATATCTCGCTATAGGAACTGGAGTCGCTTTATCACTTTGACTCGCTGCGAGAGTCGCCGACAAAAACAATTCCGTCTGGCCGCCCCGATACATTTCCTCGCAATTAACTTTCACTCCTCTTCGAAACCGTAAAAGAAGAAAAACAAACCGACCGCAACAGGAGTTTGATGTCAACTCGCGCCACGGCATTCCTTCCTTTGAAATCCCCATTTCACTCGCGGAGAGGCAAAATCGTTACCTCTCGCGATACATCGACCATTCGATTTGGCGGGAACGAAATCGATTCCGGTTAATTTTTAAAGGGAGACGTCTCGTCCCGCGCTCTCGGGTCGATAACGTGGGGAGTGGGAGGGCGAGGAGCGGGAGAGAGTGAGTAGAATGTGTGTGTGAGAGCACTGCTTTGTTATTCTTCGCGGAGGGGAGAAGGACGACCTTGACCTTCTGGAGGACTGACCTGCGAGCGAGTCTATTCGTTGTTGGGCGTGTCATGGCGGATCTGTCGGAGTCCAGGAGTTGAACAGCCGCAGGAGAAAAGGCGCCTTCTTCGTTGGAAGCGGATATGGAAGAGAAGAGAGCACTGAGATTAGTTCTCTGAAGATGGACGTGCAGTCGTGCGGTGGCTGTCTTCTGAGAGGTTTGAGCGACCGCGTTCCCGAGATAAAGGCGGTTGAAATCACTGGTGAGGACAATGGCTATGACAGTTGACGAGGAGAATGATTACTGTTTACATTATCGCCGTTAGGATAAGTCACGCGCTCCTCGTTAGAGTATCGGTCTTGAATCGATTTGCGATAAAGTTCGATAAGTCGTTATCTACTGTCGATTATAGCGTTGGCTCTAAATCAATGAGCCGGATTTCAGGCTATAAAAAAACACCATCATGAATGAAACCAATTACTCCAATGCACGATTGTTCTTAAGCTATGCAAATCGATACTTGCCGCTCCACAGAGCTTCGGAGGAAGAAATTAAAACATTCTACTGAGACAAATTTGTTAAGAGTAATTGCTTACACCAAATAACACACAATGCACTCTAAAAAATTGAGGGTAAGAAACATCAATTTCAAATATAAAATTGCCAAGTATAAATTAAAATCAGACATCATTTGAAGAAGACATGTTCCAAAAGTACGATATTACTGATTAAAAACAGAATTTACAACGATAATCCATTTTAGACAAAAATAAATTCAATGCAGCCATAATAGAATTTTAAGCAATTAAAAGATAAAAGATTCTTCGTGTTTCCATTTAAAATGGTGAGTAGTAATTGATGTGATAAATCAAACATGCAATCGTGTAAAATAAGTTTTAAAAATATTACAAGCATTACAAAGATGCACTTCGCAAGTGACGGAGATACAAATCTTAGCAGGATACACAACATAGTTAAAATAAACAGTCATAATTCTTCGGGGAGCGTAGAGTGGCCTTGAAATAAAATATGGAATGAATCTTTACATGATCCACAACATGGAATGATAAAAGTAACCATCAACACAAAATACACAATAAAAGTGACCCAAGGTAACAAAAATAAATAGAGACATAGACTAAACACAAAAGATGGACTGCAAATTTGCAAGCATAAAATGTGGTTATGAAAAAATAAAAAAATAGACACTACCATAAACAAAAAGAACGCGAACTCAAATTCGCAGAAATGCAGAAAGAAGATACACGCTCAAATATGGGCAAGAGTAGCCATCACATTGGGTAAATAAAGGGCCCCATTAAACGTCTAAAGGCCACATTAACCGACTTGTGCCCTTGCTTTGAAAAAAATGAAGTGGGAAAGCCGCCGTCCTTGGAGAGTATGCACGAAAATATTCATTCTCTGGTAAAGAGAGCCGATGCGGGGCTATTAAAGCGGTCGCCAATCGTCTGTCGCTCACAATGTGCACTCTTGGACGATGAGAGACCGTTGTGGAGCACCGGAAATAGTCCAACTGAGCGGCTATCTTCAAAAAGCAAATGGACGTTGCAGTGAAAAGGTCTCCGTTATGTCAATGTCTCCTCAATCTTGCTAATCAAACTGTTCGAGGCTTTTGTGCAGCTCCTCTCGTCAACCGGATCCATCAACTAAATCTCGAGAAGAGAGACTGGCATGTGCATATTTACCATCAGCCAATGAGTTTGACTGACGTTTGCTACGCGATACACCGGTGACGTTGTTTATAAAGATAGAGTTATCAGAATCTCGCGCGTGATAAGACCTTTCGCTAACATTTTGCCATAAAAGGAGATGAGGTTACTCGATTTTTCCGACTGAATGTTGTGGATATTTTTCAGACTGTCAATCGTACCGAAAAAGGCGATGACTGCTTTCGTGCATCGATGCATTAATTTAGTGCCACTTCTTTAGATTACTTGTCCTTCTAAGGAGAAACAAAATTGACTATCACTACAGAGAGCAAATCAATTCCATTTTCCATGTCAGATTCTACCAAATTACCAGCTCTAGGTTTTAATGGAATTTCTCAACATTCTATGACTTCCTAATGAGTTACGTAAGCAACATACGCATCCACGGAAACCCTGGGAATTTGAAACTGACAGCTTAAAACCACACGAGGATAGAGGTAGAGGTCGAATAGATACTCGGGCAGTGTGTCTAAGGCTTAATCCAGTTTTAACCTATCTTAAACGTGATGTAATTCACCTTGATCGACATACTGCGTGATAGAGCCATATGAGAGATAAAATTTTTCGCGGAATGAGGATGGTTTTCGTTAAAAATATACTCTTGCAGCAACTGGCATTGAGGTATTCCAGATGCCGGCGATTATATGTAACACGCTGAATCACTAGAATCATGCAACGTCTCTAATTATAAGTCTGTGGAGAAATGGTGTGAAGCAAATCATATGCTGCGTACTTATATTCGTACTATTTCTACTTTAAGAGATGAAATCCGGATTTAGGTTTTAAGCTGAAGATGACGAAAGGAATAAGCGTCGATTCAATTTCCATATAAATTGAAATACGAAGGATTGAGAACCGTGTGAGAAATGGGTAAGAATCATAAAACATCGAATCACTATAGTATTCAGTCCCATCTAAAGATTCGTAACTGCATTCCGATTTTGATGGAAGAAGGCGATTTAATCACAATACACACCGATTGTTAGTTGTGAATTCAATGAAAGATTTGATTCGAATTGGAATAAATTAACCAACAGATGAAACTTAGGGTCATTCTTCCTGTTGTCTTGTAGGAAGGAGTCCCACACTACGGTCAGCAGACAAGTTTCATCAAATAAAAGATTTCTGAGTAATCCGCGATCAAACTGAAAGTTATTCTCAGAACTAATTATTATATTTCATAACAAAAACTTCTGCCCTAATTCCTTTTGAAGAATAATTACGTAAATAATATAAAGATATATGAAAATACTCTACTGAAGATCAGACCCAGGTAGTATTTCCCATGAAATGACATCTCAATATGTATGAGTACCTTTAACATATAGCGTAACTACGAAATTCTTTCTTAAAACATCAATGAATCAGAGCATTTCATTTCTACTTCCTTCTTCATTAATAATTATCCGAATGGACGATGAAGCACGTACTGATTCACAAAAATATCGACATTTCGATACTTCATCACCACGAGGAAAGCCAACACGAAAAGTGACCATTCAGATTCCTTAAAAATACAGACACCGAATTTGGTAGAAAACATCCTATTGCGAAAGAAAACGGAATCTCTCCATCTACCAGAGATTCAGAGCATCTCCTCTTCCTACAATTCAGTTACGATGACCAGTGCGTAATCGTCGGATAATTAGTAGTTTGGGGATGGCCGTACGAAAATTATCGCCTGGCTCCACGAGGAGCTTCTCCGGAATGCTGTAAAACCGAAAGGAAAATCCAGCCGAGTAAAAAAGCGGGAAAAGTTTCGCCTTCGAGACGTAGATCTTCCCCTTGATAACGGTTCCCGACGACAGCGCCGATTTTACACGAATCTTCGAGAAACGGCGCTGACGGTCGAAACAATGAGTAAGGACAGCCGATGAATAGGATTTGAAGGAAGTGAAGCAGCACAAATTCCCCTTCCCTTCCTTATATGGAGGCACTACGTCGAACGACGAAAAAATTAACGGAGGCCTAGCGATAAGGAGTTTTTCAAGGTGAGGCAGACCGTCGAACCCATATATGGAAGGACCCCGGAACGCGCCTCTTTCATGTTTACGACACGGACTGGCTATCGTGTGATAATTGGTACCGGGATGTATGTTCGATATACTGCAAGCGGAGTACGTTGCAGGTGAGGGATCGAAGAAATGGTGCTCGATATAATTGACTTCAGATAGCGGGATGACTGGAACTGTGCCATAACTACACGGGTTGACGGAAAGTACTGGCACGCTGCAGATCGGCTGTGGTAGTTACGCTTTTCTAGCGCGGCGGGATTCTACAATTAACGCACGAATCTTATCTGTTTACGGGGATGTAAGACAGCGAAACAAGACGAAAAGTCGCCTTTACTCGACTGATAAAGTATTTACACAGAAGATGGCAATGTAATAATTTTCCCCTGATGAGGTTGAAGATTACAGATGTTTTAATGTTTCACAACATTCGATGGAGAACTCTCACTGATAAAGGTAATTGTTTTATCTGCTAACTTTCAAATACTTCTGCGAACACTAAAAATAATAACTGAAGGAGAAATAAGGAAGGATGTGGCAAGATTATTGCCAATTAAATGTTCATTTTCTTACAAATCAGTTGAGCTGATAATTTGTAATCATTACGGAAATCTTCATCAGTGACTTGGAGTGTAGAAACAAGCTTGATCTTTTACATTAAGTTGAACTTAACATATATGTGTATTTATTATATACATAGAAATAGATGATTTTTTGTAATAAAAGGTTCTGATTCTGCTTTCTTGTTTTCAATTTTTTTATATAAAAGGCTCTACAATTATATTTCATCACCTTAGAGATACTTTCTTACAGCCGAAAAAATCTTTTAATATTTCTGCTCTGCAGGCTTGAAAATTGGTGGAGTTCACATATTGCGCCCCAAAAATATAATAATAATAATAAAAGAACAGAGAAAGAGAGTACTCGGAGAGCGGTCGTTTGAGTAGGAGATGTTTAAAGCAAAATTCTGGATGCAAATATTTCACAAACGCGAATTTTAACACAGAATCAACGGGACGTAAATCGTCAAACTAACAAATTCACTCGAGCGAAACAGATTATGGGTGACGCATAAAAGCTGCACAAATGAGAAAATGAGAACAAGCTCAGCGTTAGCATCCATCGAGAAACAGCTGACCTAGCCAGGTCGATCGTTAGGGAGCTTACTATTCGTTATTTAGGGGTCGCACGATAGAATCCCGATAATGGGCACACGTAAGCAATGTTCAAGAACAACGATTTTAGAACAATAACGATGCAACCAACAGTGAGGACCTTATCATTCTTAATTGTGATTCATCCGTGACACTGAAGTGATGAATTCGTTTTCCCTGACTCGAAATATACGTAAATATTTTTTTCTTTTCTTTAATGAGATTTTCCCCGTCGATGTATTATTTAGAGGCATAGGAATTACGTTATCGGTAACCTTCGTTAATTTGCTGAACCCGCAGTTCAAAAATCTCCCGGTTAAAAATTAATGACAAAATCAACGAACAAGCTTTAAACGAAACGAAGAGGAGAATATTTAGCAAAAAGAGAACTAGGATATTTTATACGTTGAACATGTTTCTAGGCAAAATAACTACCTATAAACATAGTGGAGTGGAAAGAATGCTAAAAAAGCAAATTAAAAATACTCATGGAAGTAAAAACATATCAATTGGAGAGCTGAGGAGAACAGTAATAGAGAGAGCTATAATGAATGTATGGACCTTCAGAATACAGTCATATTAAAACCTGTGATAATTAATGTTATTAAGGTTTAAATTATATCATTCAGAGTTGACTTTGCTGAACTTGGGGCCAAATAGCAAATCGGTGTATAAGATCCTAACAATAATTCTAACCATAACAGAGATTTCAATCAACTTTCTCAAGGTAACCCATATAACCTTCCCAATATTACTTCAAGAGCTTCTCAAAACACTGTCACTTCCATTTTTCCCAGCGAAAAGAGCATTGGGGTCCGGCAGTTATTCTCTTCGCCATCCTCATCTAATGAAAGAGTTGATTCATCGACCAGAAGATAAACTTTTAATTGGATTTTTTCGTATAAATCACGACCTGGATAATCGATCAGCGTATGAGAGTCGACTTATTTTGATCGATCTATTACCTAAGGAAGTCGTCCCTTCCAGGCACAAGAGATGCAAATGCAAGTTAATTATCGACAACACAAACCGCCGAAATCGAAGAGTGCTGGGGTGAGAACAGCACCAATCTCTTTGTCTTCCAACGGCGCCACGTCAACCTACGGTGCTCTGTCTGCTCACTATCGATCAGCTAAAACAAACCTCAGAACCTTCCGCAGTTCCCATTCGGCTTCTGTCCATGAACACCAATTTTATTGCAGCCGCTTCAATGGAGCGACAAGAGTTCACGTAAAACCTTCATATCGATCTCCTCCGAGAGAATTTATCGTCAGCTTAACCTTGAATCCTTTTATTAGAGGAAGCTAACGTTTCTTTACGGTCATGTTTAATTTTACGAGAGCCGAGCCAATATAAATCATTGCCCGCGATCGTGAAAATGAAAGTGGACGCATAAATCGGAGAGTTTCGGAGTGACAACGATTCGAAATTCTGGAATTGGACGGGGCGAAATGAAGACGATATAAAGCGCTATTCTCGTGACCCGGAGCGAGAAATATTATTGCCATTGGGTATTGATTCAGCGGGAATGCATTCATCAAATGGCAAATGATCAATCTACGCAGCAAAGAAACTTTGAGACGAAATATACATTCAACCCTTAAGAAAGTTTAATCGAGAACCGTTACTTTAGATTGGCAGACAGGCATCAACCTTCATTGGATAATAAACTATATGCACATCATCGCGAACGATCCTTTCGATAGCGATTTAAGCCTTGCTGGGCACTTTCTTAGAAGCTCTTAGAGATAATTAAAACTCTTTTACCCAACGCCATAAGATCAAAGTGCTGGACGGAATTATAGCAACGAAAAGAGTTTCTACTTTAGAAGTAGAAAGGAGAGCTGTACATGACTCAAGCCTGGGCAAGCTATTTTCCCAGAGATTGAAACGATTATCCCTAAATGAAGTTTTTCTTTCAATTAAAAGGATCATCTTAATAAGTATGTGCTTCTTTCCTCGAAGAGATTGTCAATCAAGCTTTATCGCTAAATAAAGCGAAGTAGGCTACCTTAATAGACGTCAATTGAAGACGAACCTTAGCTCATCCTACATTTCCATACAAAAGATGAATATTCATTAACACAAGTAAAATGCTGTTATTTTCGGCGCGCTGAGTGTTTGAGGTAAAAGTTATCGACAAAAACTAATTTAGGAGTTAATTAACCTTTTATTCATCATCATTTAAATGCCATGAAAAATAATGGTCCTGAATGGTGAATAATTTAATGAGTACTCATCACGGAATGTAGAAAGGACGGATTTGTTTCCCATGTGAATTTGATTAAGAAATCAGAAGTCCGCGTAAGTAAATCATGTTCTATGAAGTTCCGTCAAATAAGCGGCACAAATAAAAATACATACATGGGTGGTCTGAAAAGTTTCCGACCCCAGATTTTTCAGAAATCTTCAGAAAACATGTCGAGAAATGGCGAATTGTCGGAAAGTTTTTAGACCACTCATGTATGTATTTTTAATTGTAAAAAAACATGTAAGACATATTATCAACTTGAGTAAACTCAACAAACAAGTAAAACATATTATCTAACCACGATAAAAATACAAATATTTTTACGATCACGCAGGTCATATCACAAAAAAGATGCCATTGCGGTAGCAGTTATCGACTGCTGCAAGACGTTAACGACCACTAGGAAATAAGTGAGTTTTGTGAACGAAAAACTGAAATACAGCCGTAATCGGTTAACTCGAATTTCTTGCTGAGGCAATTTGCCGCTTTGAGTTCCATTGCTAGAAATCTTTATCGTCTCTCTCTATGAAACGAAAGTTTACATTTATTTTATGGATAAATTGTTTTAAAAAATAATAAAGAAAAAATATAATATTATCATTATAATATATCATTCTATTGAAAAATTTATAAAGTAAACTCGGGTATTTGAAAGACAACCGTAAAAATTATAAACAAATTTAATCGCAATGTTCAATAGAGAATTGTAATTTATGTTGATTGGAATCCGATTATAAATATCGTTTCGTGGTATCCGAAGAACTCTGCCGGAAAATTTTCCCTGCGGACAGTCATTGTTTTAAAAAAGCCCTTCTTTTGCCTTAGCTGTTTTGAGTTAAACGATTCAAATAAATTAAAAGTTATAAGAAACGGGACGAAGTGATGCTGCGAATGGGGTTAACCGACATTTGATATTATTCTTTATCCCATCAACCGTTTTCCTCAGTCTAACATATTTTGAGAGAAAAAGAATGCCCGAGTTTAATTCAATTCAAAATTAAAAAGAAGAAAAGAAATTTTTTTTCAAATTTCGCCCATTCCAGGCAATCTCGTTTCGATTTCCATAAAATTCGAAACCGAATCGAGCGTACGCCTTTTGGCAGTCCGAACGCTCGTCCGCACGTATTTTCCTATCGGTACTTCTTCAACGGCGTGAAAATCGCCCCTGCCATCGGCGCCTATTTTCCCCGAATTTATTCCGAATCACAAACGCGTATCGATTGTCGAAAAATCTGCATGTCTGACCCATGACGCACCAAAAACTCACGCTCGGGCCGATGCAGCGGGTGGGGAGAGACGGCGGCGGAGTGAGGGTAGCGACGACCGAAAAGAATAAACGAAATGGGGGTGGGAGGACAACGGAAAGCACTCGACCCACGGAGGAGGGGATGGAAAAGAAATGAGAGGGAAGGAAAATTCATTTCCATCGACCACGGCCCTCTTGCCCTCCGGACATTGCCAATGAGAGCGGAATTTTATTTTTTTTTCGTTACAAAGAAAGAAACATCCGAGCGGTGTACTTAGGGACAATGGAAGCCGAGAGAGAGAGGCTGATGAGCGAAATCTGCATTCTTGGTGCCTTTTCTTTGCTCCGCGAAGGAGTCTGCATTCGAGATTTGGGAGATGAAAAGGGCTCGCAGAGATGGATAACAACCCAGTGTCAAATCCGGACCGTCGAGATTCAAATAGTCATATGCTCCCAGCTATAAGGGGGGACTTGAGAAGTTACATTACCAGAATGATTAAAACATTAATTACGAAAAAGCGCTAATATATGTGTGTTTTCTAGAAAAACAATTAAGAAATATAGGTACAATACAAGAAATAAATAGGTGAGAAATTCTCAACTGACGGTACACGAATCCCTAATGACAACTTGGAAAGGTTTTAGTCATTCAAGAATAAAAGTCGTGCATATCTTTTGATCAATTTATTACGAGAAAGTACACTCTAAAAACGTAAATATAGCGTATGAATCATTGTGATGATTAGATTGTTAATGCTTTAAGATAGCGAAACGGAATTTATTTCATTTTCATGGCGATGATAACGTTCTTGGAAACAGTTGAGAATCCCTGATAAAGTTCAAGCTATATAAACTAGCTTGATTTGTGCCTTTCTGCGAAGTCTTGCGTTGAAATTACCAATAAGGAATTAAAAAACAGGGGAACTGATATCATGAATACTTTATGTGCACAAAGTGACGATTAAACTCACTGTAAATTCACAATTGATCCAGAGAATCAACTGACGCACACTATGACCTTTCGAGACCCCGGATAATCAGAACACGGATAATCGAGACCCTACTGCGTCTTACTAGCTGACGTTTGGAATTGAGATTTTTCTAGCAGCTGTTGTTCTATATTTCAAAAGAAAAATAAATCTGGGTCTGAAACGCTTTTCTCCTTGCCTCAGGCACTACACTTTCAATGGCTTTTGTTTTACGACCCAATAGTCATGAGAGTTCGCGAACAGGTAAAGTTACAACTCCCCCAAGACTTTCCGATTTTTTACCGTCTTTCTTGAGATTGAAACCCTAAACACTCGAGAGTTGCTGGAATATCTATATAAAGAAACACAAACTTAGATTCATGTTTTCGAGAACAGTGTCAATTATGCAGAAAAGGTTTCAGCAAAGTAAATAAATAAATAATTTTTCTGCGGGAGTATGGTTGAAAATATTTTAATAGAACCCGAATACAACCTCTTTTTCAATACTTCAAAATGGTAATAAAAGGTATCATGTTCTTTTGAAATGTAAAGAATAGTATACCAAACATTACCTCGTCATAAAATTGTTTTTAATAGACAACAGTGGTTAAAGCATCCGCAAGGTAAAGGAAGTAAATCCACTTCAAGACAGAAAGTAAGAAAAAAGGTGGAAGAGGTCGAGGCGTAAATCGGCTTAGAAGATGTCTCACTCGAAAAAAAAATCTTCCAAGCTCGAAGCCATTGAAAAGCCGTTTCTCGATGATATTGGATCGCATTAATCATCGAAGAAAACTGTCGAAGGAGTATTTAAGCCGATCTGAGAAGCGAAGAGATTTGAATAGACTTTCGCGCCGCATTCATTACGAGGATTGAGTTAAAGTAATATTGTCTGAGTAAAAAATAATAATATGGAAACGGGAACTCATCATGGAAGGGAGGATTTAAGTCATTCGAAGATGCACACGGAGTTCCATTACCGTGAATTCATACCACTTGGAAGCCTCTTTTCTTCAATCCCGATTACATAAAAAAACCAAACGTCTACATCTGAGAGGAAATTCCGTAGGTACACATACATTATATTCCCGACTTTTGGCTATCTGCCGAAAAAGAATCTAAAGTAACTGAAACCGCTCCAACAAATACATACATCGAAACTTTTTAGGACGATTAATATATTTCCTATTCGCCGCAGAAGGAGCGAAAAATTACCGACCGAGATCACACAAACTCCGCATAAAGTAGTTGAAAATATCAAAACTTTTCTTCCTATCTAAAAAAAGAGCTAATCAATGGAAAGAACTCGTGGAGTATGCTTCGCAATTTTGTAATATTATGAATGTTCAGAGAGAATGTTCTCTTAGTGGCCAAAGGAAAGAGGTATTACATCCATATTCTTTTTCATAATTTCAAATTTCTTTTTCATAATTTCCTATTGAAAATTTGCATATATCGAAATAAAGCCTCTCAGAATTTGAAGTGAAATTCTCTGGATGACTAGAATGGCTTGGCTACTTTATGTTGCATGACGTCAATTAAGAATAAAATAACTGCTTAGTCCAATTCGATTTTCTGTGAAAATTAGTATTACTAATGAATAATGAATTGAAAATAATAGTATAATTTTTGAAGATTTCAAATATTTAAAAAATTAAAAATTTACAGCAGAAAAGCTGATAACCGATATGAAAAATTGGGAAAGTCGTCAAGATTTAGGTGATTCAAATGATGGTCTCTTCACTCATTAACTGTAAAACTAGGAGTTATTAATACATAATGTATCTGATTTCATTCTAGGAAAAGAAATAGGGGTAACTTAAGCTGAAATTAGCCCTACATCACTGAAAATAAAGGAATATATTCCAAAAAAAATATTTAGAAAAAGTTTATCTGGCACTGAAGTACGAACTTCCGTTAATCAACGCAAATTTCCTCACCGATTCCAACCTCTGCCAGAACATTAGAAAATATAACAAACCGAGATTTGCGAATGAGAACTCTCAAAAATCCAACTTTCAACAGTGGTTTCGCATGAGGGATTTCGTCCAAAGAAAAGGTTGCACTAAACTCTTTTTAGTTTCGACACTGAGAGTCGGGCACAGCTGGAAGACGCTAATTACGCCACGCGATGGTATGGTTCCTTAAACACGAGACGGAGGCAATAAATACGAGGTAACGTGCTCACCGGTTCATTACCCCTGCAATACCAGAGGGAATCACGAAATGGAGATCAGGAAAGAAGTTCAAGTTCCGAAGTTTGTTCCGACCAACCGGAAAAAATAATGAAGGGAATTCGTTACCCTGAGGATAAAGGAAAATAAAGGATCATCGAGACGGCATTCGGCATTGCAGAGAGCCCATTTCCGCAACGATGGTGCATTTCGAAATTCACGAAATGCAATTTCGAGATCGAAGAGGGTCAACCCGCTGTTACTTCTCGGGTGGTTAAGGGCACGAATCAATTAGCAATGAGGATAGAACATTCCCTACGAGGCGTAGAGAAAACCAGTTCTTTTCAGCGATTCGAAAATGCGACCTCGAAAATCAGATACGCCCGATGGCATTGACCTTTTGCGCGACCTTATGAATAACATGGGTGACGCACGGCATGATAATAAGGTTGAGAGAAATAAAAAAAGGAATTATCACCTTTCAAAATGATTGGGGGAGGAGAGCCGCGGAAAGATGAGAGTGAAAATCTTTTCCATCGTCTCACTAAATCTTTCGATAATAAGAGGGAAGGAGATTTGGAGGAGGCGCCTGAAGAAATGATAATTATGAGTTAGCATTTAAAATAAAAAAATCATTTTTAATAGAATAAAATTTTTAAGTAACATACTGATAGTTACCATCAACGCTTAGTCGATGGATTAATTGAAATAGAATCATTTCAATGCATATATATTTACGATGTAATTCGTATTTTTTGTCAAATAACCCACGATAAAGGTATAATAAATAGGTTGCACTTCCATATTACCAAAATTAGCATAAATAGTTACTTTAAAAACCTTTCTTACACGTTAAAGGTGATACAAGTAAGCCTGGAAAAGATTCTTAAATGATAAAATTAGATTGATATCCTCGAATTCGACTCAAAACCCAATATTCTAATTAGATTTCGTATATTAATCCTAATAACCAACGAGTAAGTGCGGACGATTAAAGAAGCAACGAAACAAGTTGCTAAGTTAGAAAACAATTCTTCCAGTAAAAACATCTCAGAGCAGCCAATCAATAATCATAGATATAAACACCAATTGGAAGGAAACATCTTCCGCATTCCAAAAATCAGCCGGAGATTTCAGACATAAGTATATACTCTCACAGTCAATCATCACCGAGATAGGACAACTAACAGTAGAAACTACGAAAATCTAGTGAACTGAAATTATCATCGCGCCGAACAACTGATAAATGAAACATCCACCATAAAATTGAGACACATCAACGCCATAAAACAACTAGTTAAAAAAGGAGTTTCTCGCGGATGGAAATAAATGGAAGATCAAGTTATCCATTAGGTCGTAAAATGACTGACAAAAGGGAGCTGAGCGGCAAAGAAGCCGCCGCATGCGACGGTCTGCCTAGAATACCCGCTAGGCCAATTGCCACTGACGCCGGCTAACCAGCATATTAAGCGGGCATCCTGTACTCCAAACATGCAACTTTCAAGGATACACCTTGACCATTCCGAATCCCCTCTTTCTTCACTTCAAAAGAACGCGACCAAAGCACTCGCGACCTCTTTGGTAAGAGAAGAGCGGGCGCTGAATTTAGAGGAAATGACATGATAAACACGACGGGGTTTGGCTGCTTCGCAGAAGTAAAACGTCGACAAATTTGTTGCCAATGGAGAGACGGTCTCAGAGTGCATGCTAATGGATCGAGAGAGAACTAAGCCACGTGCCAAAGTGTTTGATATCTATTGTGGACACACGTAAACCATTTTTTAGCGCGAGTTGACTGACCTCTGTGTATATACAATACGTGACACTAAACCTTTTTCGGGAAACAACACGATAGCGTCCGAAAAAAATATGAATTGTAATCATGATTGCGTAGGAAACTGTAATGTCATGAATGAAAGTCCAGATGGCTTTTTCAAACTTTATTAAGGCGTGCATACGTACTTTTAAAAAATATCATATCATATCTTTTTCAAAATATCACAGAGAAAAATCTTGCTGCAAAATCTTAAAAACGGGACAATGACTATCGGTGCTACAGTATTCTCCTAACAACTCGGGGAATTTCACCGATTTCAATATCAATAATTGAAATCACGGGGCTAAAGTCAATTGCGATGCGTTCACTTCTGACGCTGAATTCAACTGATGAAATTAACAATAAGATGACGTAGAAGTACATCGTAACAACAAATAATGACGGTGTCTTACTTCCTCTAAAGAAAAGGCGAAAGGCTCTCCTACTTTTCTGTAGAAGTAGTGCGATACAGTCGGTATTTTTTCTTATTTCTGATGTTTTTTTTCAAATTGAGTGGATAAAATAATGGCAACAGGTGCTGAATGTTTCAATGACATTCTTCGCAATTTGAAAAGTAATTGAATTGAGCGAGCAACCTGAATCACTCAAGAATTATTTAATAACTCAAACGCAAATACAGAATGAGAAAGTTTTTATAGTCCAAAGTAGACAGAAAATATCTTAAGTAGGGTCGAGGGCATCGATCAGTAACCGAACCGAAAACCGTTATTAATTTCACTCCAATTTTTGGTGTCCAAGAAGGAATATTAAATTACATGTGATTGGAGATAGGTTTTTTAAACACAAGTAATAAGAACAATAAGTTTGACCAGCAAATAGCTGTAACTACTTTCCATTTTAACTTTTGGTGTAATCTATCGTGAATGAAAGAAACTAGAAATGTTATTTTAATTAAGAAAGATATATTTCTATGGTGGGAACGAAAAAATAAGAGTTTGAAGCAGTTCGACGTTGGAAGGAGTGAAACAGGAACTGAACCGATACTTGGGTTTTTTGGATGAACCGGAGCGGAAACCGGAACGTAAAACATTCCGGTTTGATGCCCTGGCCTAGAAGCAGTCATTTTCCATTACTAAGAAAGTCCAACATCTTTCATATTTAAAGCGGAAGGATCGCCTGGGTTTCCCTCGACGTTATTCAATTTACAACAACAAATTCCGCATAGTATAGTAGGTACAAATCTTTCAGCAGAGATGAAAGATTGAATACAGCCTTAAAATATCCCTTCGTGACGGAATTTTAAAAATCCGCGTGCAAATTCAAAGGCAAAAACAAAAAATACACGCTATTTACTCGGCAACAAAACGCAAAAAGAAATTCCCTTATCCGGCACGCAAAGGCGAAAGATGCATAGATGAAAAAGGCATCCTAAACATACTTTTCTACTTAAAAGAAAACACAACGGAAAAATCGCGGAGGAACGCTTAGACGGGGAATGCCGGATGACGGAATAACGTGTTGGAGAACACGCGTGCGAAGGAAAATTCAAGGTGAGCAGGTCGGAAACACGGAGCGCAGATGGCAGAATATTTCATATGTTGCGGAGAGGAGGTCGAACGGCGAGTTTCTACTACGTCACTGGGCTACGAGTCCTTTGTGCGGATTCTCCTTCACTACCAGGAAATGATAGCGTAGGATTGCCTCTGAGGTCCTTTACCGCTAAACTCATATACTTTCTCCACCTACGTAGCATTACGTTTCAATAACAGTAATACTCGGCCTCCATATCTCCACGGAGAAACGTGTCTTGAGGATGTTAAAGCGGAGATCGACTGTTCTTTTTCATGATTTGTTCGTATAGAAGCGAAATAGGAGTTCCAGCTCGCGAAGAATTTTACACGTGACCACTAAATTCCTTATACAATACTTACATAACAATGCGAAAGTTTCAGACAATACATGTGAGGATGAGAGTAGGGTTCCAAGGCTAATCCCGTGATTCTGCAATCCTTTAGAGGTGGTCCATTATATCAAACGCGATATACGATGAAAAGCAAAGAGGAACACAGCTTCGAAGAAATAATTGTTTTAGTTTTATTTAGGTACACGGTACCAATGGTAATACATTTAACTGAGTTACCCAGTCTGTCGCTTCTTTTAGAATTCATCTCAGCATAAAACATCATTCTATCTGCAAGAATAGGTCTCATTGTCAGAATAATAGATTATTATATTCTCAGCTTGGCAGCGAGCTTCGACTTATCCAAAGCCAACCACAATCATTTTATCCAATGCACCTACTTAATCTAACGCATTATCAATGTAATGAGCCTACAATAGAAGATAGCTGTTTTCTCGACTGAGATGATAACCAAGATTCGAGCAGATTAAAACTAATTACCCAACTTTCCGAGAATTCTTACGTATAAAACTTAATTGTGGATGAGTAATCTGAAGCATTTCCAATCTATCTCCAAACAGAAAGGAAGATAACCAATGAAAAATTTTATCACCAGACTATATTCCTTATTAATTCAATCGCGGGAAACCATTGATGGTTTCACTATTTTCATATAAATATGCATATCACTCTTTAAAAATTGGAAACAAATCGTTCACAGGCTATATCACAGATTTTTTATGAGACCCGGATACTTTTCGAGTACATCTTCAATGTAACCTGATTACTACGGATTTCCTCGTTTATATGGGAGTTGTACGCAGTAATGAATCCTTTCCGGTGAATATTGGCATCTATTAAAGCGAGTTGCGGGGGATCGCAGTCGCAAAGGAAATGCTACTCTCTGTCGGAGAAGAATGAGATTTAATGCTTTCCGCGAGCAGTAGCCGAGAGGCACGCTACCCACTAAATAACATCGTGGGAAACGCGTTCGAATATGGAAGTGGGCGGATAGAAAGAACTGTTGCCCTTGTTTATAAAACTTCAGCTTTCACAAACAGCTATGGCATTTCTATAAAATGTTCCCTTTCCGTTAACAAATATAACAATTATCGCTTACGTCTCCAAAGAACGTACCGATGCTTGGCATCCTGTCTGGAAACGTAAAAAAGACACTATTAAGTGAGTGTTATTATCTTTTTCTCCCAGATTTATCGGCTCTTTGACATATGAATAAGATACTAATTTGGAAAAGAGCAACTCATTCTTCATTTCAGCGAAACTTTCTTTCCAAGTTTCTTAAAAATTTTCTGGCCTCCTAGGTTTCACATAGATGATTATGGTTTTAAGACATGCAAACCTGAAAATCGAGGGGCAAATGTACCTGGTACCAAGATTTTAATGATACCTCCAAATTACTCGCGATATTCGTTTCAAATGCTTTAATGCTGATTTAAACCTGAAGAATGTATATTCATCAACGTCAGGTTCCAGGCAGACGTTTCCATCATGCTATTCAATGTTAACTTCAGATGAAAATAGGAAGCGGGTCAACGATAAACTGGAATAACCCGCAATTTTCGCACGAGAATTCGCGAATGCTCGCGAGTCTAGCTCTAGGTTGGGTCACTCTACTTTGATGCTCCCAAAACTACCGATCGATAACGCTGAGAGATAACCTCGAAATATATGCGGCAGCAATAAACTTCAACAGAGAACCAAAGTAAGACTGCAAAACAGAGAGATAACTGTGGCCGATGGAGGGAAGGAATTGCAGAACGTACGCTTCCATCTGCGATAAGAGAATAACTTGCTGAATGATACGCCACAGCCCCATATTAACCCTTTAATTGCGCGATTACTTAGAAAATATACCTCTCACTATAATGCATTGTTTTTTCGATTAAAACATTATTTAATTCTCAAATGGTTTATATGTGCCTAAATGAGGAGAAAAATAATTTTTGAGTCCATTATTCCCGTATAATGTACACTGTACTCTTTCTTTTGAAACATTACTTTAAGGCACTACAGAGTAAGAAAAAATCTGAAATTCGATATCCTAATATAGGAACTCTTTAAGTGTAAAAAAAAGGTACGCATGAATACATCAAATCCATGGATATACACGCAACAGAAATATTTTAAACTGAATTAGAATGATGAGAAAACTATACTAATTAAAATTATACCCCAAAAAGGTTGGAATTCTTGAAAAAGCAAATAAGGGTAAATATATTTTATTAGAAGACTTTTATCTGGGTTATATCGCTTTCATCGAAAACTATGATAACATTTTATCATACACAACAAAATTACCATTACTTGAAGGATACTGACAGGAAAAAAGTTAATACTTTTCAAAGGCGTCGAAAGATATTCAAGAAATTTATTTTTGATTTCAGTTAGGGAAATTACAAGATAAAAGTCAAAGGCGATTCGAACAATGTTGTTTTGCGATAACGTTAAAATTATTCCAACGGCGAAATAATCGACTGCAATATATACTCTACGTTACCAGAGTCCTTACAGACTCATTTCAATTCCCTTATCTTCAAAGCGTACCTTTTCGCTTTACTTTTCTCGCACTACGTCTTTCTACGGAAAATCAAGCAATAAATTTGTACAGTTGGGAGAATTCACTATCAGCGAGTAGATAAGGTCGATCTGCCGGGCAATTGATCGGAAATGTAACGCTATTTTACGGCTTTCTCAATTACCGCGCCTTCATTTCCCCCCGACCACGGATAAAGGGCTCCCATAGGGTAGCTCCAGCCACATTCTTTCTTTGGGTTTCCGGTTTTCCCTTTTACAGAACCCCGATATAAATCCAGACGGCGGAGCGCTCCACTCCGCGGAATGTCAAGCGAAACGACTGATAGCGACACCTGCAGACGAAAAATCAATTCCCTTTGGTCTGCAAATCCACTGCTTTCGGTGGATCTGATGCCATATGCCAAGTCTGGAGGATCTATCCTCTGAGCTGATTAGAGGAAATCAAAAATACTGCGAGATTATTCAAGTGCGTTCTAAAAACAACCATTATATTATTGATTTCGATGACATGAGTGAAATTAAAAATCGAGTTATCGGCCTCCAATGTTTTTAAAACTGAAAATTGAATAGAGTTTAATCGATGCATTCGTAATTCTTTAATACGATGTCGGAGAAATCTACTCCAATAGACTACATACTATTCCTTAGAGTAATTACTATTTCAAGCATATCTTCTTCATATATATCCAAGTATTAATTACCTACTAAAAGCTCTCAACTAATGAGAAATACTTGGCAAATGATTTTATCAACTCTTTGACTTGACCTTATTGAATTCATACATCAAGGCTGAGATTTTCAGTTGAATTAGAGTACCAAAATGAGAGAAAAATCCAAAGCGTTCCCGGATAGAAATAAATTCAAATTAAACCACCGCCGATGAATCACTTCCAAAGGAATCCCACGGAATAAAAATACACTCCAATTTATTATCCTCGGAAATGCATTCCGGAAATCTTATAAATGGAACCAGCAAAATAAAAAATCCATCAAGACCAAAATATTAGACATATCTCCTAGTCGCCTAAAAGCCACCGCAGAATTCACGAAAAAAGAGAGCGGAGAGAAAACCTTTCAGAATACCGCAGCAAGTAAATCAGGGATGGAAAAATAAAATCCGCTCTCGGAGCAAACCCACTCCTCACAGCCTGCGGTCAACCAGATTAACAATAATCCATCTTAGGGGAGGATCGGGTGTTACGCTAATTAAAAAAGGGAAGAGCTGGTGCACTCGGAGAGCTTACATCACGATAAACGGGGGAAGACACTCCCCCGTTAGCGCAAACCGTCTCACTCGAAAGAGCACCGCCACCTGCTCCAACAGATCCTCGGTACAATTCCTAAGGTCGACGACTGTTGTGGAGGACAGACGACAATGGACGCCGTCTCCGAGAGCATAATGCGGTTCATTACATCCACACCGAAGAATCAAGGGCGTGCGCCATTAATATTCGCCCCACGATGGTCCTTGCCTTTATCCTCCTCCAAAACTCACCGAGCGCGCTTCTTTTCCCAACCCTTGCAGTGCCGCTTTCCCTCCGCCCTCTCTCTCTCTCTTGCCCCCGCCCCGCGTCTGCCCCGCTCTGACTCACCGGCGGGGCAGCCTCTCCAGCAAGGAGCGGGAAGATGATGGGGGAAAGTCACACACGAGTCGAGAAAATGGCGATGTGGGCAAAGAGTCTCTTGAGCGATATCAAGAGGGCGGAAGAGATGAGGGAACGTGGATTGGATGTGACACACATAGATAGACCATACACATTGCACAAATCGTGATTTTTGTCTTATCTTGCCGTTATCTACGCTACCGCCACGTCCAGCCATATTTCAGGCGAGATTTCTTTCCTTGGACGGAGCTCCCGGAGCCAAATCGAGAAAAAAGCGGAGTTCAATGGACCAAGAGACAGCGTTTCGTCGCATTCAAAAAAGGGAAGGAAATAGATTGCGGGCATTGCTTTACGATTTATTCCATCAAACGCGACGAGAGATTTAACGGATTTCTTTGACGTAGATATCGGGAAAGTACGTACATAAGACTGGACTTAATCGCTCGTAAGGGAAAAATTCGTTCTGCTTATTCGTATACGTAATGTGTGAATCTCTCACACGATATACAAAAACCAACCTATCATCCATCTTCTACTAAGAAGAGATTTACTGGCTACTGCCTTGAGACCAAGATTAAAGAAGATCTATCCCGTAAAAGCGAGCGCATTTTCTGAGAAGAAATTAATCTAAACATGCAAACTTGATGCATGGATACTTACACAATGGAGAATGATAGATATATGTAACTAGAGGAGAGGGGACAGAATAAATGAAGTTTGGTAATTGCAATAAGGAGTATAAATGCAATAAAAATAGATATAGCGCTGAAAAGGATTTCCGAAATTGCACAAGTAATAAAAATCATACGATGAAACAATGTACAAGATAATATAGTACAAAACGTCATCATTATTGGCCACGATTCCGACTTGATAGTCCTATCTTCCATTTAATTCTTGTCAGAATACACTACAAAGCACAGACATGAATTCAGATTCTTAACAATAATTTAAAATATGATGTACAAGCAGAAAAAATGAAGGAAAGAATGGTTCAACGGAGAGAAAGATATTTTGATCAGATAAAATATCCACTGAACACCTTATTAATTAACAAATGCAAAATATAAGTTTGGATGTATAAAAGGAAACTAATTAGCGAGAGGCTAAACTAACAGCGAGAAAAAAACGCAACGAGTAAAAACATAGCATATAAATGCAGAAAGGAAGAAAAAGAGAACGAAATTTTGGAAAATAAAATACAATCTACAATGGCTTTTAGGACAGGTATAATATTACATGTTTGATGAGGCAGGATACGTATAGAAACAATAAAGGCAGAAAAATTAATGAAAAGAGAGATGAAATATGGAGGGAGGAGAGGAAGACGAAAGTTACACCGGATGCGGCGACAAAAGGAGAGCAAAAAGATCGAAACGAAATGGAGACAACGTAAATGAAGGTAAAATGGAGAAAAAGACGCGCGTGGGGTATAAAAGAGTCGGAAATGCGAGGAAGCAACAAAGGACATCGTCGGAGGAGCGAAAGGGAAGCAGAAGATGAAAGGCGAAAAAAAGACGAGAGAGAGAGACAGCTATCGACATCATCGATCCTGTTGGTCCGCCGGAATGCGCTATCGCAGCGTGGGCCATATCGATTCGTCCCATGTGTTTATTCTGCAACAAGGAGAGCTAACGGAATCACGCGCTATTTGTCGGGTCTTATAAGCGACCTTTGCAAGAGGACGCAGGGTCGCAAAACGAATCCATCTCCGTCCGTACGGGTGCATCAACCGTCAATTCGCAAACTTGGTGCAATTAGGTTAAATTCCCCGTCCGGCGACCTCAGAGGGCACTTGATTACGGGGACGCTCATGCCGGGAGCGAATTCCATTTCGGGGTTCGATTTGCAAATGAGGACTCCTCCATTAAAAGGTCAGCTCGATGAGAGGGAAATAGGAAGACGACGATGTTATTCCTCCTTAAATACTAGGTCACGGGCTCTTTAAGACTTTAAGGAGATCCGGATATAATCTCCTCGTAACTACGCTGGGATCTTGTGTTCCTGTCCCTAAGAAAGAATAGGGAGTTACCGAGTAAGATGAAGGTCCTGGTTTCATATCTTGGTGAAGTCATATCTTCTTGAAATACGATTTATTATTTTAATACCTATTTATAGGGTATTATCATAGCGATGCATCTGGCATTACAAAAGATAGTAATGAATTATAAATCGTTAAAAATTTTAAAAATATCTACCAACAAAAATACATCATTGGATGATTGGTGAATAAATGTCTAAACGGATAGTGTATGATAAATGATGTACGTGCATTTGTTACATGAGCATAAAGGATGTAATTGCCAAAATGTATATATAATATGTAGATTTGGCAATAATTTGTCCTATGGATACATGTATAAAGTTTAACTAATAAATGTATTATCAATATTAACATTGCCATTATTTGAGAAACATTTAAATTAGGCTTCTCTATTTCGCGAAAATCGATATAAATAGCTTTTATGAATAAAGACAACATAAATACGTAAAAGATAGCTAAATATGTATAGAACAAAGCACCAAGATAAAGATTTAACATGAAGAAGAGGTTTACTTTTAAAGTTCTGGATTGTCTCTAACCGAATCAATAGTTACTCTTTGATGAAAACTACCCGGCTACGGCGAAAAAAGGTTACGACGAACATCGATGGAAAAATTATTATTATTCTCTTGTGGAAGAATGTAATCATACCTTTAAACATGTGAGAATAGGCTTAGGACAACTATTATTGCCAACTTACTTGTTGAAAAAATCTATGTAAATTATGGTACTAGTTCAAAACCTGAATTAATTTTATGAATATTGTATTACATCCTTATAAGGGTTAAACGGAAGATGGAAATTTCTACTCCCAATATCGACCATAAAAGCCCATTGTATTGTATATTATTAATTACCTCTGAAAGCAATTTCGAATTCGCCAAAGGGCGTGACAGACGAGGTGATTTCGCACACTCGAGTGTTTTTCTGAATCGGTGACTCGTGTCTAATAGGAAATCGCGGAAATCGAACCGAAAATAAACGAGCACAAGTCATCCTTGCCCGAGAGGAGTTTTTTTGGTAGTGGGCCAAGAATTATATTGAACAAGGGTTCTCTTCACTGCGAAACCAGTCTGAGACTAACGGCGGGGATCGTCGGTGGAGGAGAGACCTCGGCAGACCTTAATTAATCAATTGATACAAAGAATGTTGGCTACAAAGGATTCGGAAGGCTTTAAAGGATAGTCCCATAATCTCAGAGAAAAAATAACTTAATCTTAATAAAAGGTGAGTTCACCAAGAGTCCACATCAAATGAACTATTCAGTAGAGCATAGGATCTTTTTTAAACACAAGCCATAAAAATACAAGGATTAAGACTGTGCACTTTATTCACAAATAGAAATTGATGGAAAGTTTTCAGAATTTATCCATTGAATATGAAGCCACTGCAGTAAAAGGCTAACTATATCTTGATCGAAATGGCGAAGAGAATTTGCCACGGCCATGGGGATTCTTAAAGGGAATTATTCCAATTATAATACAAAATAATTACTATGTTATTATACATAATGAGCCATGTATTGGTTAAGTTTCTTTGTCGTTCGTTGATGATTTTTTCGAGATATTGATATACAGAGATGCATCAAGTAAATAGCTAAATTTTATGTCCATCCTATTTTACCCGGTATACTGGAGCCAATCTTTCACGTTTACAAACAGAACCCGTTAGAATTAAAGAACGGATTCTGAATTATTTATAAAAGCAATTAAATTTATGAGAGGAAGCCAAAAAACTAGATATTCATCTGCGACAAAGGGAACACTCAGCGAACCATTTTATGACCCATGGAATACTTCATAGATATGGCATTAGAAATCTAGTTCCAAGAGCGATGATTTAATTAGCGGAAGATGAAATATAGCATTTAAAACCAACCAAATTAATTTTGTTCCAGATTAATAGGTCGTGAAAATTGATGAGATAGCGAAATGAAACCGAGATAACTTAAGGCATTTAGGTTTAACTGCGCTTAGTCAACACAGATCGTCTGCTGAAGGAGAAATCAACTTCTCGCGAGGAAATAGATTTCGTTTCCGAGACCGGGATTTTTTCATGCAACTCCTGGCTGCTACGAATCCTGCTGCGGCTGACGGTCAGTTGAAAAGCTCTCGAAAGTTATCGAACAAAAAATCGTGACATCATTATCTCTTAAGCCCTCGAGGATTTCGACAGCTGAAACGACCGAATCTGAGTGGCGCCACTCGAGTTTCCAAGCGGTAAAGCCACTTTGACGATAAAATAGCTACGCTATTGCTCTGTGGGAAAGGTAATTAGATGGTTATTTTCAAATTAAGAACGAAACTTTCAACAACTCTCCTCAGTCTTGGTTTCTGTATCACATGTGCACCATTTGCTTTTTTATAAACTCTCTCCATATGGAAATCTCCAAAAACTGAGAATGAATGGAAATAAAATTATGAATGAAATAGCGAATTTCTATAAAAGCCATGATTTCTTTGATAGTAAATAATTATCAGAATAATATAATTTAAATAATATGATTTTAATGAGTGATTCATTCATGAACTGACCGGTTAGGATGATGAATGGCAGCCAGCTGTTTTAATAGGTGTACATTTTTTATGAAAGGGATGAAAAATGGCCTTGAAAACTAAAGAAAGAAAGCACTAGTGCATGAGATTTTTTGATGATGAAAATGCTGATACGGCTACATGAGTCACGTTAAAAAAATCAATGCACCGGTGAAACTCGATAAGAGTCTTATCTTACTAGCGCACAATCGAAAATAAAATAATTTATTAGACTTTTATGTTAAAACTGATCAAAAAAAAAGAAGTTAATAGCTCCAAAAAAGTGAAGTTCCACATTTACCGACATCATTCTTTCAATCTATCCCATTTCCTGACGTAATTTCGTGCATTTTGTAAGCGAAAAGATAAAGAACTCCGTTTTGCGAATGTAGTGATTCTTACCACAAGAATCGCAATCAGAAAAGTCTAACAAGTAAGCCGCGGAGGGATGGCAAGGAATATGCTTTAGCAAAAAACCCTGCGGAGTAAGAGCACTACTTTGAATTATACGATGCAGCTGAGGGCCAAAAAAATATCGGGGAAGATTTAGTAGTTCGTTGCTTCAGGCTGGAAACGAAAACTCTAGTGCGTTTGTTTAGAAAACGAAAAAATCTCGACGACGGACTAAGAGCATATCTGTAAATCAAAGCGGTACAGGAAGGAGACTTCTTCTACATCACATACTACCATCCAATCATCCTCAAAACAGCAAAGACCTCGAGAATCGCAACTCTAAATGTTCTTCAATAAATCGATCCAACGAGCTTTGAAATTTAAGGCGGGTTCTGCTGAAGAAGATTTCACTGCAGACATAACTTAGTGAACGAAAAGTGCACGGAAATTTTCTAAGAAACAAAAAACCTCAATCGACCTTATTCACAGTATTGTAGACTTCCAAAAATTAACGTCTTATAATATTTTAAGATGGTTAAATTACTTCGACGACAAGAATTCTGGATCATTTCTTTAGAGTTTCGATTTATCAAATTACATTAATTATTACAAATTCAAGTAAAATTTTCACCGATAAAAAATTTACTAAAGATATGATTCGAGAAATTTCTTTTAATATCTCACGGTAAAAACATTATGAAGTTGAAAAATAAAACATACGCCACTAGTGAAATTTATTTTTGAAAAAGGCAATAACGTATTTCGAAAAACAAATGTCCCTTCTGCCATCAACCCAACGTAAGTGATAAATTTAATTAAAAGAATAACTACAAGGAATGAATTATTAGAATAACTAAACGGATAAGTTAATATAAAGAAACAAAAGAAGGCGAGGAAACGGATCCACCGATGGAAATGGGTAAACAAAACTTGCGCAACACTATAGATGGTCAATGGTTCTGTTGAAAACATATTAAAATGTTGAAAACATTTTAATATGTTTTCAACAGGACCAGAAAAGAGGCAAAACAGGCAAGGAGACATCGCAAAGGTAACAAAAAATGTAACTTACAAAATATGCAATTGAATTGCTTTCGTCTCAAATCTGCATGGTAATACGGATGTAGCCCTGAAACGAGAGAAATTATGGCGTGAATAATCTTCGAGGTTGGAGATCAAAGTGTAGAGTTCTAGTAAACAGCGATAAGCGAGAAATAATTAGCAGACTGAGATAGGAGATAGCTGAACTAAATCGCTTAACGGTAAAATTCTGACGGAGATGTTTTAACGAAGCGATTCACGGATGGCATGAGGCACGAAACAAGATCGCAGTTCTTCCTGGATATAAGAAAGTCCTTTCTAAAACAAAAGGTTTTTTAACTGGTGTATTTAATACAGTTAGCCGCAAATGTTTGTATTCATCCCACAAAAAAGCAGTCAGTATGAATGAAACAAGACTTATCTAAAATCAAAAATTACGTAACCTTATACTTCGTATACGTTGCTATAAGTATTATATACATTGATTAATAATATTAATTATAACCTAAATATTACCAGTTGTAGGTATATAAAAATTAATTTATTGTAAACAAAGACAAGTATATTCTTCAAAATGAATATGTATATTGATTCAATGCCCTGCAAACCGCCTTTCGGCGTGTGGCAGGGGATGTTTTTATTTTTAGAACTATTTATAATTTTTTATTATTCACCATTTTTTTAATATTTTAAAAATTATATACTCCTGTATTACTTTGAATTTCATAACTATCTGAAATATTTTTTCCTACTTCGTAGGAATATTCCACAGATAACCACCCAGGGAATGAAAAAATACGCAGACTCTGGATTAGTGTGAGAAAAAAATCAGTACATACAACCTTACAAGGTCTGAGTAAATCAGGTTGATTATACACAGGAATGTGCCCGGATTCGAAGTAATCAATTCTAATTACGTCAGATAGCAACAAGAAATGCGAATTGACGTATTTATCTGACCAGCTTTGTCTTTTCAAGTCCACGTGAGCTAATTATTATCGGAATTGGGCGTTGACAGATTTGCTCGCAGCGTTTTGTCATACACCTGTGAGAAAGATTGCGAAAAAGGCTATCTTGACGGGTGGTTGCCCGAAGCGGAGAACGAAAAGGCTACTTATTGGCACATGTCTGCGAAAAGGAAAGGCAAAGGGAATAAATTAATGCGACGCAAGGACATTGAATGTCGCCAAGGTCTTGTGATACGTATACTCTACTTAGTGGGAGGAAATAAACAGCTAAGAGTGAACTTGCAAGCTCAGGGGAGAATTAAGCTGTCAAAATGAGTCTCGCTGTGCATCGAAAAGAATTTTTAAGGAATACCCAAGGAAATTCAAGCCACAAAAATACTTCGTTACGTAGTTATTTCTCCATTCTACTGCGCTAATACTCCAAAGGATAGTTTATCGACGGGAACCACAGTATTATTTTTATCATTATTTGCTGAGAGGCTGCAATTTGGACCCTAGGCAAGGTGGCATCAATATACATGAGTCACGACGATAAAATAAAAATAATAAACAGTCACGATCACAAAGGCATACAATGCAAACAACTATAAATCATAGTCAACATTCACTTAAGTGAGGGGAAATTTTTTCTTCTAGTATTCACGCGTGTCAGGAGGAAAAGCCCTCTTGAAGACCCCCTGAAGATAGTTCGTCATCCACGGTCTCAATTTCCAAATATATATATAAATACCTATTGTTACCCACAATACTGGAACATATAGTATATCTCAATAATTTCTACAAAAGAGTTAATATATAGAACATTTACATTACTAACATTTTACGAAGTACTCACTCGAAATTTTAATCATCTGATATCCTCACGATGCGGATTTTAAAAGCGTAACGTTGTCACATTGATTTTTTGAGTAATGTGGCAAAAAATTCATCCGGAAATTATACTAAAAACTCAGCTATTCCAAAGAAATATAGCTAGCGACAGATTTTTACCTGAATGATACACTTGGTAGAAAACAGGCCGGTTGCTCGATTTCCATGGAAGGGATGTTGGTGAGTAATTGCAGACTGCAAGAATAGAACGCCTACGAGGCTCCAGAAAAGTTACAATAGATCTATCTCTAAAGAAACCTACGGGAAATGCTATTAAATATAATGACTACGACCGTAGCGACAGGAAGGGAAATAACGTGCATTCGCCAACGCTATCTGGGTCAGAATATTCACATCGAACAAATTTTCATTCGAATTTAAATGAAAGATTTCACACACAACACACAAAAATATTGATATTAACAACAACAACACTATTATACCACCGTTGACTATTGTGTTAGTGAACTCTAAACTGCAGTCAATATCCTCAATTAGCCACCACTGCGATTGAATCCGAATTGTCATTCAGGTAATCCTAAGTTTGCAAATTAGGTTATTCAGCCATCATGGAAATAAACGACAGCAAATAAGGATTTGACAGTTATATTGTTGAAAGTGCTTCGACAGCTAAGGTTATTTCGCACACTTAGACTTCCACCGCGAATCGAACTTTCACCAAAAACGAACGCGCTACCCACTTGGCTATCTGTGAACCCCTAATGAGGAGTTGAGGGTATATCTAATTAAGAGCCAGTTTTTGTGAGATGTGTACAAAAATAATTTTTTACTTCATATTTATATACAAGAAATTATTTACATTTGGAGTGCCGTGATAGAGAATTCTCATACCTAGCGTTTTGGGGTGAAATAGTAAACGCAGGCTGCTCCAAAGCAATCAATAAAATTATTAATAGGGAAGTAGATCAACAAAATCTCGAAATAATTCTCATATCTGGATACAATACGTATTCACTTCCCAAAATTCGCAAAGGACCTGTAAGAGAATCGGTTCCGAAAACACAAAGCTAAACGTCAGAAAAAGCAAACATTTTCGTATTTTTTCGCGTTCGACGGTATACTAAAAAATCACATTATCGTTTACATCACATCAAAGTAACACTTATGAAATAAATTTTACAGCGTACTGAGGGACTTTATCGTATCGTATATTGTGCTAAGAACCGACGGGAAAAAAGAAATCTCTCCTTTAAGATTCTGATTGTCATCGTCTTACGTGTCCACGCCTATTCCTGCCTGCCCTTCCAAAATTTCCGCACGAAACTGCGATGAGTGCGGGTCTGGCACCTCACCTACAATGTCAATACTACGAGAGGAAGGAGACCTTAAACACGGAGAGTGGGCGAAAGAAAAGGTGAGCGAGGAAAGGAAAGAGAGAGGGAAAGAGGAAATGTGGAGAGAGGGTGGAAAAGGAGAGAGAGAGAAAAAGTCACATCGACAAACTTTATTGACCGGAGGAAACTGTGACTGAGCCCTTCCTTAAATTTTGCCACAGGAAGAGGTCGGAACATAAACCTGAGAAAATATGTAATCCTTAACAAAGGAAAACCAAAGACAATGTTAAAAGAATGACATAGGTTTCGACGTATAAAAATATACCTGATATATATTTGCAGGAATGAGATGATTGGTTTCCAAGAAACGGTCTTTACATACTCTATCGTATTGGGAGGAGGATAAGGAATAAGTAGAAATCGTTCGTTTGATAATTACAGAGTTATCTTTTACCTTTTCGAATCTATTTGAAAATGTCTGACTTGGCAAGAATTTTGACATTTCCCTATCAATATTGACTTTCGCCATACTTTTTCAAATAGAAAGATCAGAACTTGGATGAAGAATACTTTCATGGGGAAAAATACAGTGGCAACCTTTCCCCTGATAATACCACTCCAACTTCTCGATATTATCACCATATTGGTTACAACAGCATCAATTTCTTTTCAGTTAGTTGAAATATATTTATTCATTTAATAGACTCATACGGCGAAGCCACCATTTTTGAGTGCATACCAAACAATAAGATGTGACACACGAATGCACGAATTGAACACAAATCTACAAAAACTAGAGAGAAATATATACAAAATCATTCACATGGATACTTATACAAATATTGAAATAAGAATGAGTATGAATGGAAGGAGGCAGGGGATTCATAAGTTTTGTAAGTCTCCATATGTAAGAAATATACTATACCAGAATATATAGAAATCTCTCGAATAGAAAGTTTGAGATGCATGTACTAGAACAGACGAACAGATCGGTTGGAACAACATTATTATTTTTATTTTTTATATTTATATTTATTAAGGCTTGAAAGTCACATCCCGGAATCAATAACCAAATATTGCATGATAAATAATCATAAATATCAAACTAAGATAAATTTTCTCCGACGAGATTAAAGAACTGCACTCTTGCTCTTTCCCTGGAATTTTCGCCGAAAGGTTAAGAAAAAAAAACACCGGAAAATTTGGATAGGGGAGCGAAAAGCAAATGAAACTGTTTCTAGAGCCGGATGGCGTCTGCAGAGAGATTTAACTCCAGAAAACAAAATCAAAACAAACGAAAACATGGCTGACTTTGAAATGGAGTTATCTTCCTGAGATGTTTTCAAGCGGATAAAGAAGATGATCTTTATTTAGAACCCCAGAAGATAATTCACTGCAGAAAAAAGCAAAGACAGACGAAGGGATAGAAAAAAACTGCGAAAACTTGGTGAGGAAGGAAAAAGGGACTGTTTAAGGGGAAGAGAAAGTCTCGAACAATGGTCTTGTCTCGAAAAGAATAAACTTAACATCCAAATCTTTTAAGCTGTGGGCATCAACTCGCTGGTGTGTACACATAGATTGTCTCAATCGATTATAGATAAATATTATTTTAGCGTGCAATCATTTTAGTCGAAACCCACCAGAGGTTTCGCATAACCACACCTTCTTTCACCTTCGACATTTTGATGCATTTTACTAAGGTATCACTCAACCATGGTTTTTTAATTCCTCATATCAGTCTTAGCCTTTTTATAAGTAATTATCTGCCTGTTTGTATTTCAATTTTCGATGAATGAAAAAATGATTATTCGAGAGATAGATAGTAATCAACACCAATAGCGATTAAGGAAGCGATTTGAGTCTACAGCTTTATCTCTAACAGGTTAACATGGATTCCTTCCATTTTAAAGAGTAAAATTTCTTCCACTCTTCCCTCTATTATTTTCTCAACAAAAAACACACTGCTTTCTTCAGCAATGTCATCTTTAAGGGAATATTTATCATCACTTTGATAAAGAAACTAACCAAAAAGTTTGATTAATGTAAAACAAACGTACTCTACTAAACAGCCTTTATTCTTGGAAGCGATTGATTAACCAAACGTTTCACTCGAAATAACTTTACAATAATTGTATCGATAACTTCATAATACATATTAATTTGACATATATAAATATTTCCGCTAAAAATAAAATATCAACTCTTGAGAAAACTAAACCATATACCACTCATTTGTACGCTGAGCAACTCCCAACATATTGTTGTATAAAACAAGGAAAGGTTTGTCAAGGAAAAGATCAGAAAGTATCAGGGCCTTCTAAAGTCCTCAGGAATACCCTGCTTCCTAAAATTAGCAAAAGGTACTCTATCCAAAATAAGCACCCACAAAAAATATCAATTTGTCGATGAGAACATTAATCGAATTCCAACCCAAGACTAACCATTTACCTTAGAAAAGAAAGAAGGGGTAAAGGAAATGGGAAGGAATGAATAACGATGTTACAGTGCAAAGGAGGAACAGAGAGGCAAAAGGAGAAGAAAAATAAAGAGGTAAAGGGCGAGTAGGTGCGGGTGCGGAACGAGAATACGGCGGGCGCTGTGTTAGCGACGCCAGAGTTGGCAAAAGAAAAGGAGGGCAAAGGAGGTTACGTGGGAAGATCGAAAATTCCGGGCAAAAATTTTCCGTGGAAAAAACTAAAAATCTGTCAGATGTTTCGGGGAAAAGATGAGGTGAAAGCGAGCGAATGCGGGTGTTTTAGCTTTCGGGGAGGTCACGAGTGCGCGATAACTATAAAAAAATACAGCCTTCCTCCGAGTTATTCTTCCAATCTTCGGGAGAGACGTGCAACGGTAACGTATTCCTTGTTTCGACGGGAAAAAATCATCTTACGTGCAGTTTTCAAACGGAGGGTTCCTGATAAAGAAACTTCTTTTTTTTCAAAGAAAAGATTCCATGCAGCGTATCGGGGCCCTGGAAGCTCCGACATGTACATAAATAAGACAGAGTATTATCAATTCAAATACAAGTACATACAATGTTCGTGCTACTTTGTGGCAAGAAAACTGAAAGTCTCTTACGTCCAGAATTCTCAGAATTCAGAAACTTTCCTTCCATTTTACTTTACTTGTCCTTTTTAGTGAATTATTATGGAAAATGAAAGATTTAAATATTGAAGATCTTTATTTTGTATTAATGATTGTCATTTTATTCATTTTTCTTCACTTATAAAACGTTAAAATTTAAGGTCAACTTTAAGCGTCAATGGGAGACCACCAACTTAACGCAAGATACTGTCACAACTATTGTAAATAGTTTTTACTTCAACAGCATTTAACAAAAAATTAACATTTAATAATTCTATATAAATCTAACAATATCAAATTGTTCTTCCCAATTAGTTATGGGCGCTAGTGATACGAATATTCTCATTTAATTACTGTACTAACTAATTAATACTACTAGTTTTCGCGTAAAATTCAGTGATTTTTTCAGTGATCCAGTGATGTTTTGGCATACTGCTGCTGATGAGTTACGGTGGTATTGCATTAATGCTATGTGATTCACAGGTTAGTGAAATAACGCACAAAGTAAAAAAGAGGCAGACAAACAAATTCAAACTCAAACGACCAAATGAAAGCGTAATGTGTTGGTACAAAATATCGAGTAATTTCAGGGAAGTTAAATTTTAAGTGATTTTCAAGTTAATGTATATTATACAGTTGCTATTCCCACCTTGTTCTTCTGAAATATCTACGAAAATCCAGAAAATAATCTTTTTAATTCTGAGAAAACGTCGATTTTAAGTTTCTGGAGATATGAAGGAAAATATCCTAAGAATGATCACTTGGAAAAAGGTGGCCATTATTTACGGTAGGCATCAGGATCAGTGATATTAGTTTAGATTACAAAAACACGTCCCTTGCACGCCATTATGTGGGCCAATACACTAAAGGGAGATATTCTTAACTTCAATTTCAGTCTGAGAGTGTCAGTAAACGGGTTGGATGGTAATTGCGGTTTGGGTTATCTTTCCTTCTTAAAAGATGGAAAGAAATTATGAAGTTGATAAGTAACATTAAATGAAAAAATTGCGGTCATATCAATGGATCTCCTTTCACGAAACGTCTTGGGCATTTCAAAAAGCGGTTTTAAATTTTCAAAAAGTGGTTTTAAAATTTCGAACAAAGAGGCTAAATCTCCGTGGCGTGTGGAAATTAAACAGCGCCCGGCAAATTTCGGTAGCAGATATCGTAATTTATAGGAAATTACGCGTCCGAGATTTTGATCCACGAACTACTGCGTCCACGCAGTCACGACCGCTTGATGATGGCAGATAAATCGGCACACCTCGAAAATTCTTCTTCCTTCGTGCGGCGAGAACCTGAATCAATGGATAACAAGGAACGAAGTCCGCGTTCCACTCCAGCGAGATCTCCTTTCCTATTGATTCAGAATTACGGCGAACAGGACGTAGAGATAAAGCAGCCAGATTCTTTCGATGTAAATGGTGCATAAAATGAAATACAATAGCAATAAAAATATCCGGGATATGCGAGAAGCTCGACAATACTCAGTGGTTAACAGTGAGGGCTAATAATTTCGCAAGACTTTTAGAATTGAAATTCATTGCAAATGCGAAAATCCAGGCAAACCGAAATTCGAGATTGCGGCAATTGGGATTGCTGGTAATTTCTTGCATATGTCTCCTTACATGTATCTCTTAGGCCGGTTCCAATTCTCATTGACGGAAGCATCCCAAATATATAGTAGGTCATCGAAACAGATGCAACGGATGAATACATACTGAACATATAATTCATAATAATAAACGATTTTGTATTGGGAGAAACTGAGATTAATGATTCACTTAAACATCTGTATTAAACACACAGAGGAATATTTACCACAGGTGCAATATCGAAATCATAGCTTAAGGCGTAAATTACGGAAGCGTTAGATTACGGAATTGACATCAATGATCACTCATTACGATTCCTGAGCGATATAATGGGAAACCAATTACCCTCGGATAGTTTATTAAATCGAATGTTCCGTATTATAAATAAATTACTGCTGATGAGTAGCTGAAGTCACGTTCCGCAACCGATTGTGCTACATTTCCAATTTTTCGCAAAAATATACGAAAAGAATTGAATAAATCGCTCGAAACGGGAACATTTTCAGGTAATCATCAACGTGCGTGACAAAACATCTAAACCCAGGACGATAAGGTGCTATGCAGGTCGAAAGAGGCGCTTTCGCATAAACAGCACCAACACCGAGACTAAACTTTTCGTATCTACGATGCGAAGATTCGGATTTGGAAACGAAGATTAGCTTCGTTCGCACCGAAACACGTGCCGCGTCTCGGGGTGACTAATGGCTGAAAACGACAGCGTGAGGAAAGGAGCTAATAAAACGTTGCACAACTCGGAGTCATTGCGGCTGAAAGAGAAAACATTTTTGTGCGTTGTCATAGACAGAGATGAAAAATACGCGCGAAAAACGTTGCCATCCGGTTATGGAATATCCACGCAAGGTTCCATCCATATTGAACGCTTGAGGTCGTTTACGAACCTAGAGATGACCACACACTTGCAAATTTGTCTTTAAGATGCCGGATTGGGAACATCATTAATACGACGCCGAAAAGACGGGCGCCATAAAAAGAAACGTGCGGCGACACACAAAAACCTACAAATGACCCTCCTTGCGGGCGAAACGAAGCAATTCTTGCTAACGACTCTAATCGGCTAACTTACTTCGAGGCCCTACATCTGTTATCTTTCGGTGGAATATCCCATTTAATTGCGGTGCTGAGTGATTTAAGGCACGTTTTTGGCAGGCTCCCTGGATTCTACAAAATCGATAACGTTGGCAAGCCGGACATTAAAGTATCCCATGATGGCCTAGGCCAACTAGGACGCGGCCTAATGTTCGCCTTTGGGGAAACCCGGTTGTTGCAGGCTTTAACGATGGAAAGCTATTTTTCACTTATCATGATGAACGTTATTGATCGATTTTCAACGTCTTGCGATTAATTCGTGAAAGAAAAACAAATGATACTGTCCACTCAACTGGGACTGGATACTCCATTATATATCGGGTGAGGATAACATAAAAAATAGAGCTGCAAGTACCATTTAAATCTTATTTAAGAATAGCTTTAGGATTTCCGATCTTAGATTTTCCTATACATAGGATTATCAACGACTGCAGCTAGTAAAATTAAGTATAATGCAAGCTCTTAAAATGGACGATCTCGACTGTGATTATAAAAAGCTCGAGGAGTGGCTAACGTATAACCAACCTCAAATATTTGAAAATTTCCCTTAGATATTTATTTATTACGCAAGATAGCACTAAGCGGAAAATATGTGCTGGCCGCATAGGATAGAATCTCATATAATTTTCGAATAAAGATAACAAAGATGAATATGATGATAAATATCTTAGCAACCCCAAACGAAAAAATACAGGATAACAATACTGCTTCTGATGGCAAGGTGATTTGCTAATTAGAGGTACAAAATACCATACGCAAATCTTTCAAGTCTTTGCACTCTATCTAATTCTAGGTTAAATACGACTATGGCAATACTTATTATGATGACTGAGAGAACAGCAGATACATCAAGACATTTATAGTGGCGTTAGCCTCTTTAGCAATCCCTAGAACCATGTCTTTCACGAGTTTATATTACCTTCACTCCAACTATGATATAAAATAGGAAAGCATGCAATGCTCCAAACAGATACCTTAGTAAGTGTCCCCATTAACCATCCTACGGGGTAATTTTAGCTTCCATAAAGCATGATGATGAAGATGATAGATGATGACAAGCAATAAACATGCAAGGGTCGACGGCAGATGTAGGAAACGACAGTGCACCGGTCCTGACGCTCTACATAACACCAGGTGATCATTACATTGATGATGGTGGTGATGACGATAATGATGATGAAAATGACAGTAAAACTCAATCGCACAGAGAACACATGGCCAAAATGACCGGACTCTCCTCTCATGTTAAAGGTTTCATACAGCATATGGGTTCTGGCCAAGGATGTGAACTGGTCCAGGAGGCTTGTATTTCAATTGCTTACAAATTCGCGAAACCCTATAAGTCAGATACTGACAAGACCTCCAAAAAAAAGTGCACATGACGGTCATTAATAAATCTGTGGCCAATCGTTTTCGTCTGCAAGAAAGACACCAACCCGGGGTGCTCAAATCGCCTACGCCCTCACAAGGTTAAAACGGCTCGGAGTTCTCTTTCATTCATTCTCACGGAAGGTGACAGTCGCAGAAGCAATTGGTTCGCTTGACTTTCCCATAGCACTCGAAGGAAATCTCCTCCATTGCGCCATCCCACGATCTCTCTCCCCTGCAGACACTCCGGATGACCTACCGGAGAGGGCAAAAAGAAGGGAAGACATGGAGACATCCGACACTTCGAAGCCATTCGGTGTGGAACCGTAACACCATCTGACCGAGCAGGAGAACATGATCTTCTGAGGCGATGTGGAACCAGAAAGCCATAGGGAAACTGCATCTGAACATAATGAAGCAACAGACTCCATCGATGAGAGCTTTCCTCTCTCGGCCAAGACTTAATACGCCACTTACGAGACATAAGTATTCTAATCGACGCTGAGGTTCGATTATTTTATCCAGCCGCAAAAAGCTCGCGTGATGAGTCATGTGGGACAATAGGTGCGTGGTTACGAGGGAATAAAAAAATGGCACGAAATATGCGTGTTGGAAAACCACCGCAATTACCGGTCTGTCGTTGATTGTGACATCCGAGACGCTGGATTTATTGTAAACAATGGTTAGTGCGATAACACATACCGTTTTTATCAGGACCTAAAGAAGTGTAAGATTCATGATTCATCCTTAGAAAGGAAAATGAGTTGAGATTAAGCGCGAACGACATCTTCGACTTTGAACTGAAGAAAAAGCGAATTAACTAGGAACTTAAAAATATACGATTCTTTCTGTTTACTATATTTAATACTGTAAAGATAGACGATAATACAAAGTTATTTGAATTAGTTAAAAAATAATTGATGAATCGGCGTCCCTTGAAAATATAAAGCAAATCGCATATGCGGCGAGAAAAAGCCAAATTAGAGAAATGACGATAACTAAAAACAAATATAAACGGGATTTTTCTGAATTTTAGAATCATCGATGTTAAGTCGAAATCATTAATCATTTTAAATAGCGAGTCTAGAAACACCAAGATTGAAGTGATAAAAGCAAACAATGCACAACAAATGAATGACTTATTAGAAAGAATAACTTTCTACTGTAAAATCGACTTTCATGGATACAATCCTATTTGATGTATGACTTACAAGAAATATTTCATACATGAAGGATTTACAAAGGTTATCTGGAACTGAAAACGATCTTCTTGTAAGGTTTTCCAGATAATCTGGGATAAACTGCTCACCTTAAGAGAAATTTTAAGGCTCAATAAGTTTCTTGGCATATGATGCCTGAGACCGTAAGTCTTCAGCAAAAACGAAAGATAAGCAAGGAAGACCTAGCAGAGATAAGTGTTTTTTCCTATTATTACTTGTAACGATAGATATCTGGAAATCTCTTCCTCGAAAGCTTCAACACGTACCTGTTGAGGCATAAATATCGAGGAGGATCTTCAGGCATGAATTCAATTGGAAGGTTTTCCAGTTCAAACGTATGATTTCTTCGGCAACACAGAAATTAAATTGCAAATACATGCAGTGACGATTTTCTAGGTGTAATCAAAATTTCTCTTCCTTCATTATTCAACACAATCAGTTACGCAATCAAATATTAATTTCAATTTAAGTAAAAAGAGATCACTAACAGAAAACTCTTTGTAAGCTGACAAGACAGATATCCAGGACTTTCGCACTGAAGATATAGAAGAAATTTTAAAACGATTAGATGTCAGAGAGCAGCGGAAAACGACCTCGTATTATAGTAATAATAAGCCTAATTTTGACCTTAAAATAAAGTAAAAAAGTCTACAAACAGGATGATGATAAACAGTCTACTGCACAACAAACAAACTAAAATCGCAGCGACTGAGAGTGGTTTCAAGGTCATCATCTTTGTTTGTAAACAAGAGCAGACAAAGAGACTTGTGGGAAGCGGAAATTCCCAGAATAGGCTAATGGCTGCGATCTATCCGCCGGCTCCTTTTTGTTCCATAATCTACACTTACCCAAGAGAGAAAGTTTGCGAAATCCTGGTACTTTTTCTCCCCGTAAGATTTCTTTACCTCCAAACTCCTCGCTAGCGACTGGTGGAATCCGTACCGAGACGCGAAGGGAAAAACCGAGCTGCTGGCCAAAGATGATGCGAAAAAAAATAGTCCATCCCGTACGTGGGAACCTTGAATACACTCCGCGCCAATAAAAAATAAGGAGACATCTACTTAGAATCTCCCCACCGTCGGACCCACCGAAAAGAGTTCGAAGAAAGGACATGAAACGAGAATCGAACCAGCGTTCTCACGGCCACAGAAGAAGAGCACGGGATCGGAATAAACAAGTACATACATCATGCGACGAACACTCCTTGGCGCATCCATCAAAGACGCCTCGCACCACGAGCGACGGCCGTCACGGGAAAAAGAAAGAGGACAATCCCATCGGCACTCTTTTTAAGAAGAGGGCGGAATGTCTTCCACTGAATCCACCATTGTCGGCGCACTCACCTCATTGAAAACCATACAAGGGCACTCGTTCCGAGAGTGAGAGAGAGCCCTCTGGGGGGGAAGGAAGAGGTGCGTCTGCGAAGGCTACCGTCGAAGCACTCTTCCCGGCGGACTACTGCCTCCGCTCGCGTAAAAAAAGGAGATGCCGATTTCGAGATGCACCGCTTAAGGGGAGGAGCGAGAATTGGCGATCCGTCACAAAGAGTCAAGCGCTCGGAACGCTGCATTCTGCTTCGGGAGAAATGTAGGACGCTCTCTCTCGCACCGGGAGAAAGAAAATTCCGCGTGCCTACTTATAAAAATCTCGTTTTACTACGACCCCGGCGAATAAAGAGTCATTCCACGGTGGAGTTCTCTTTGGCCTGCATACAACAAAAGGAATAAATGGACTGAGACGGAAGAACGGGGCGTTGACGCTTGGGAAAAGCACCTATGGCGATAATTCGACGTCGGACTAGCCTCGACTATATGATGAGTCAAGGAAATTCACGGCTCGATGCGAGAATAAAATAAACAACGGATGGAATATAACTGTAAAACACGAGGATGGGATGACAAGGACGGTTGACGATAAAACAAACCCAGAGGAATTATTACAACTGACTCATGATTCTTCTTAGTCCGAAGCTGAGTAATCAGATTTTAGTCGCAATTTTTGTGTTTACTTCATATCTTTTCGTTGAATTGAAAATGACTTTAGACATATATGGGGATAATACGAAAATGGCCACTGCTAAACACCTGTATCCATGCTCAAACGAGTATTCTAACTCTAAATATTTTACTTCTCCATCCACCACCGTTTTCTCAAAATACTGTGGTATTAGTGCTTTAATAGGAAAACTCTTAGTTTCAACTAGCTTCAATTACTTGTAAAAGACCAAAAAATTTATAAATTAAATAATTACAGAAATGATGAGCAATGACAACTACTTTCTTTTTGAACACGAATTCACTTTCGTAAAACTATTTAAGGAGTTGCAGACGCATAGAACTTGTGGAGAAAGTGAAAATAAACATTCATTTATTAACACCATGATCGATAATTTATCACCAGAGATTAATAAGTTTAAATCATAATCACATGAGCACGAAGTCTACCCTTGGTACTCATTCCTACATTTCACCTTTAATCTGAATCCTCTTAATCTATCTTCCATGGACATTTATTACTCTGGATTCATGTAGTAAATCTGGCTCATTGATGACTTTATATAGGGAGACCATTCCTTCAAATTAAGCATATCATGAATCCTCTTTCATCAAATCACTCAAAAATTCGTTCTTCCACAGCAATAAGGAATCCCTCCCACCTCAATCAATCATTACCATCTAATGACGCGGAAGAGATGAAACTTCCTTGAAAGGTGGCTAGGAGGAATTGGGATACCTTGATAATCCGTTACCTAGGCAACGAAAGCATAATTTGGGATTTGGAAAAGGGGAGAGGCGGGCCAGAGAGTCGTGACCCGCGAAAGTGATGGAATGGGCGCGAATGATGAAAGGATAGGATGAATAATTTAGAAAACAACGGGGAAAAGGTCAAGAATCCGCGGTCGAAGGATGAAATCGAAATGATGATTAAAAACGCCAGATTAGCAGAAACGGATATCTCCCGATGTGAGGAGTTCGAGCTTTTGGCTTGAGGCACCCAAGTCGTACATTCGAACACACTTTCGTTCGCTTTCCCTTGGTCGTTTTCCGTAAAGATAGCAAAATGCGATATGAATTTTTCCCAATTTTATTTTCTCATCTCTTCCACCGACGTATTTTCTACGTTTTGATTGATGGCTTTTTTTATTAATTTACAGAAACATCTGCTGTCTCCGATTGATTCCTCGGGTCATTCATTCAATCCAGAGCCCCAATTTCTATTTCTCTTATCAACACTTTTTCATCTACAAACTCATTCAGTAATTTGATTTTCCTTTCACCTACCTCAAAGAGAAAGGTACGCCAAATAGACCGTAAAAATCCACCTAAAAAATTATCTTGGAACAAACAAAAAATTATGTCAATACGGTCCGATATGATGGATTCTGACGATTTACTGCGGTAGAAAAGTAACTATATAACAATAAATGCTTAGTAGTAATTATCAACTGAAAACGAGCACATTTTGCCATGAAATGACAAAAATTTATTTTATTTTATATTTTCGCACGGCCAAAACAAATGATTATGTAAAATATTTAAGAAATTTTCATAAAATTAATACCAGCTCGACCTTCACGTCCAGTTTCCAGAAGATTTTGTCAGTGATCGATCTGACATAAGATATAAACACAGTATGAGGCAGGCAAGTAGATGTAGATGATGCCTTAATAGGCTGGAAACTGTCGTACAGTAATTAAAACTATTAGAAAATAGGAAGCCCGTTTATTATTAGATTTTAATCATTGTATTTCTCCTAAACTTTGAGAAACATTTCTTGACAGTTACAGAATTAACAAAATAGAATTTCGACGAAACGTCTTAATTCCAATATTCAAAAATTGTAAAGTATACACACAACATATACCCCACTAAATTTTCAAATTCAGTGGGGTACATGTCATGTGTTTACATTACAAATACAAAGTTGGATAAAACAGAATGATCCCCAGTAGACAGCTGATGATACTGACACTGATACTATTCGTATACATTCTTCGTTTTTCCTCCACTGTCACTTAATTTGTAACATTTAAATGTGCCACAAACTAAAAGGCTTTCATGCTATCATCAAAATTAGTTTGTTGGCTATCGAATTGTAATAAGGAAAACGAAAAAGATAAAATCAGAATTCAATATGACTTCAATCCGAATAAGGATGAGGGGTCTGAAATACTCTCCGATAAAAGGTTGTTAGTTTACGGAATTTCGGTATCCGAAAAGGTCGATAATACCCGTTTTTAGCCTTGGATGCTTCTCGTGTACTGGCAAGTGCCGGAGAGTTTTTTAAGCCTCTAATACATTAACAGCCGAGTTTCATTTTCGTTTTATTCTGTAAAAGGATGTCACATAGTTTGTTAAAAAGTAAAAATGCGAGACAAGTCTCCGAAGCGCGATGGAGGAGAGAGCGAGGATCACGAATAATTTAGGTGAATGTGACGGATGACGCCGTCGACGAGATAAAAATTACAAGCGTGAAAAATCGAAAGAGAAGAGTGAAGCAAATCCTCTACGTGTTCCAAAGGAAAGGAGGGTGAACAAGAAAGTGAACGACACCTCGGAGAACGCCCTGTACTTCTGATTTCGATAACCAATCCGAAAAGCATCGGAAAATATAAACAAGGCATTTCATTGCTTCAAAAATTATCACCTGCAGAGCCAGCGCATCCCTAAAGCGGCGTTAAAGCCATCAGAGGTTAACACTCCATCACTTTCGAGCGCTACCCAGTCTAAGTGAAGTGATAAAATTTCAACGCACGAACTGCCTTAGGAAATTTCATATTCGAATACGGCCGCGGATTCAGCATGCCATTCCGTTTATCCGTTTTCGAGCGTTGATCTCAGCCGGGCGTTTCGCAACGTTTACGATTTGGGCATGCCTTTCACAACACCTTCCCCGCATAAAGAGCCGACTCATTGGTCCATATTTGATCAAGGTAGAATCAGAAAACGTTACATCACGAAATTCACTCACAGTCGAACCTGGAAAATTCCCATGCGCGGCGCAAAAAATGTAGAGATAATTTTCAATTAACTTGCATGGAAACGTACACGAAAATCATGAAAAAAGTGAACAACGGGTGGTCGTAGCGCCAAGAACCTGACTAAGCAACTAGAGAATTTGTATTTAGCATCAAGGTATAGGAATTCGATTTTGCACCGCCTATGAATCCAACTCAAACAGAGGAAAAGATGTAGGCATAAAATACGTAAATTTGAAGGAGTATTATCTCGCTGGAAAGCTTTCTTTAAGTAAGGGCCAAAGTAAGTAAGTAGTAGTGACCAAAAAATACTACCAGGAATGAGAGTGTAACAGGGTAAGGAAAATGCTGACTATTAAACGAATAAAATTGAGGATATGGGTTCGAGTCCCATTCATGTTATGATACTTTTCACTTCTCTTCCTCTTTGGAGTCTGGAATTAAGCATTTGTAAATGGAACAATTAAATTCAGTAAATGAAAGCCTGCTAAGTTTTAACATAAAGTGCAATAAAGGGATTGAATATTTTGCATCCATTTTGCGCCTTATGACACAGCATTATGTTCCCACATACGCAAATTACGGCAAACGATAAAAATATTTGGTTTCTGCAGAAGCTTTATGGTATCTATCAGTATACCGTGGGTTGGCAATTGACGTTGTCACAATCGTAGGATAAATAAATTATAACTCGCCAGGCTCTTTGGTGCAACCGCAATTTGTCCTCCATTTATAACCTAATCATCACATCAAGCATGTTTACGGCTTCCCGGAGTCTAAAATTGTTCGAGGGGATGAGAAAATTCAAAGGTTCTTGAAACGGCGCCAATACTCCCGATAAAACTTCCCAGAGATTCTTTCCATTTATATTTCCTCTCAATGTAGAGATGCACATTTCTGGAGCGCGCTGTTACCAATATTAGCAATGCGCTCTCATTCGCCCCCGGATAAAGGATCGATTTTCGCAAATAATTTTCCTTTACTTTCCCCGCGAGAGGCTGTTCTTTCTCGTCTCTCATGCACCACTTCTTGTATGCTTTCTATGCGAATTTCCGGTACGTGGAAGATTTGGGTGGAGCCCATAAATTCATTGAGCATTAACACAGGAGAATTTCTGGAAAGCGGAACAACACTGCGGCGATAATTATGGGCCATGTTCAAGACTTGAGGGAGGAGTTGTTCTTCGAATTCATTCGACTACTTTTAGATAGTGGTTATGCCTCTTCCTTCCGCTTTCTTCCTAATAAGGTAAAATGATACTGAGAAAGCTAATTGAAAACTGATCTGAAATAATCATTCTTCAAATAAGGCAATGAGAAAAATTACTGTTACTGAAGACTTGAGTATATTAATACAAAGAACGATTCTTCATCTGTGACGGGCAAAATTATTTACTACGCCAAAGCGTGCAATAAAAATAATGAAATTTGTGCAAATCCAGATATATAAATCAGATATAATAAAGCGGATAGATAAATACCGGTTTCAGCACACTATGCCATCGTCAGATTTAGAAACGATTGGGAATTCGATCAGTGTTTCCTTCTTTTATTTTCGATTTATCTGTTTTTGAGTGACATCACTTAACTTGTTTAAATATGAAAACAATCAATGGTAAGTAATTTGAAAGAGATTTTCCGACCATTAATATTATAACTTTAAGTACTCTTTCCCGTTTTCTCTTTGACTGAAATCCATCTTCTACAGTCTTGACATACTCTTCAATTGAGCGACAGGATGGGTATTATAATTAGCAGAGAGCCAACCCAAGTCTCGATAAACATTACAACATAATTCTGTACAGAGCAAATGATGGCTTCCTTCACTTCGACTGCTGAAGTGTAACGAGTAACTTCTTTGGAATTATTTTAAGAGCAATGGAAAAAACAAACCATTAATCCACAGCCTACAACAAACTGGTAGATACACAGAAAAAAGGATCTCCTAAGAAGTGAAAGGGTATTTTTACATAACGTGTAGAAAACAACCATTCATCTGAATGAAGCCATAGGGATAAGGAGAAACCATACGTCGGAGTTGTTATTCTTAATAAAATGCACTTAATCCCACCAGGCGGTTTGATTAGACACAAGCAGTTTTGAGGACATAAGTGCCACTTTCTGATCATAAAAGCTTTGAAGCAATTACGGGAAATAATCTTCAATGTACGAAAATAATAAAAAAATCTTCCTAAGAAATTTATAGCCACTGACAATAAACCTAAATTTATGCAAATAAAATTCCCAACGTCAGCGGAGAGCGATCTCAATACCCTAATGACCTTCATATTTCGCACTCTTCAGCCATCACTAACTTTTCTGAATTTCCTCGGCATATTTTAAGATTCCCAGGGCGTTCTGCATCCGCAAACAAGAAAATTTGGCCACGTTACAGTCATGCGGTAATAATTATACACAGAAAGTTCCCGGAATTGCAATTAACAGTTATTCGGTTTGTTATGATCTAGGGAGGTATATTGCTTTAGATATTAAATTTCTTGGGGATAACATCTGAACGATTTTATATAAATTTATTCACGAGGTGTCTGAGTAGAACAACTTGATCAGATTTTCGAGTAATTACTTCCGAATTTAGAGGGAAGATAGTTTATGCGATGTTATCTTTGATCAAATTAGCTGATAGTATCTTTATATTATCGGAGGAAAAGCATTGAAAACTCATCAACCTTACACAGGAATAAAAGGATTAATATTTTCCATAAGTAGTCAATCCTTTATTATGGCTATTGTCGAATTATCACTGCAATTCAAAATTTACTAGTCCTGTTACGCTTAAGCCGTAATAAAGCATACTTAATGGAAATCTGCGATGCTCTAAAATTCAAAATAGCCCAGAAAATTTGCTACTTTGCCAGAGTTTGCACGTAAAAATAAAGAACATGAGTAACTCTTTAAGAACTGTATTTGTTGAAATATATTTAGCTCTCGCGGTAGCACATCTTAAGGTTGATTTACGAAGCGGTTGATTTTAAACCCAGTTAAATACCGCGCAGGCATAATTCCTTCGCTTAATTTGCCAAGTACCGAATTTTTTGTGACATCCGCCGAATTCCTTCCAACTCTAGGCTTCCAGAAGAGCATTTTTACACGAATATTCCTGTTATCCAAGTTCGCATGCATTTTCGCCAATTCAGCAAACTTAAAGTTGGCACTCGGCAGAAACGCCGTGGCGCCCACAGAAAAATTTCCATTAGGAATCGTTATCTTTTCCCAAGTAAAAAAAATGTAGTTGCCTCCTCGGCAGCCTCCATAAAGCCCATACTGCGCCGGTATAATATTCCTCCTCCAATTCACCCACCCATACGAAAATAGCCAAGGTCGCAAGATCATTCCGCGGCTAATTTTCTCCTCTGGGCAATTTTTTTAACACCGGGGCCTCCATATAGTGTGACGACCCCCTCCTTAATGTACCCCTTATAAATATTAACGAATTAGCTTTAGCTGTGAGATCCTGAGCTTGGCGTCATATTTCCAAATTTGACCAAGGCATAAATAACCGTGTTTTCCGTCTCATAATATTATCTATTAGGGACTGATACGAAGAGCCTTTTACCATTTTCTCAGAAGGGCTGCGAGAATAGGGCATAAATAGCTGGTGACGCTATCGTCGGATCATTTCCAGCCTCCTGTTTCCTGAGATAAAAAATGAAAGGGTGTTTCTGGATGAGATATACGTAAAATTTTGATGTACAAAATCGCCTGAGATCGAGAAACAAAGAAACAAGTTCTGTGGGGGAGGAATAGAAAGACCGTATTTTAGGAATTTCTTATGTGAACATATTACAAATGAAATGTTAAAACATCAACGAACGAAACTATTCCTTAAGATTTGGTTATTGGTTTTAGTTTTATTTAGACAGTAATAAAGGAAATTATGAATAGTAATATAAATACTAACGAAAGATATTGTAGAATAACTATTTCAGATTCGCTCTTAAGTTCTCAAACAAAAGAAGTATTTAAGAAAGAAAATAACAGATATAAAACTTATACTTCATGCACCTTGCAATTTTCAAATGTACAAGAAAGCAAAACCCAATTCAATAAATCTTCTGATCTAATTTAACTGTAATTTGTAGCTGCAATAAATCCAGCCCAATCCTATTGAAAGCAGATGAAAAGCATCCGACAATTTAAAACCGAACTAAATAAAACATGTGACGGCTGAAACCTTCGGCTGCAATTAAAATCAGATTCCTTCATTAACAAATCATGAGTTTACCTCTCTATATGGTAATCTAAAAATGACGTTCACAGCTATTGTATTTAATTTCCATTGGAAATTCCAATCACAACACATGAATCATGAATCTTTTGGTATTCGATTTATTTACAACATTTTATCAAAACAGAATTTATGAATAACTGCTTCGGTAGAAAATATCACAATCAAGTTGTAAAGTCAAAAATAGTACGATAAAAATGATCACCGTGCTAATTGAAGATTTTCCGTGGAAAGAGAATAAATGATGAAATATTTCACTGATTTTATTGGCTTTTAAAAATCAGCAGTACACTTAGACGTTATATTCACCCATTATGTATTCAACTATACCCACAGTGAAATATTTATAATCGGTTCCTAATATAGATACGTCGAAGGTCGAAAAATTTTTATCCCCACAATAGTCGTGCGGTAAAAATACTGAGTGTACACAGGAAATTGCGGAAACCACTATTTACCTCTTCTCTTGACGGCCGAATACTTTGATTCGCCGAAAATAGAATATTTACATAGAGGAAGAGCAGAGCAGCTGCTAAACCAATATCACAGGCAATGCGAGGAACGTTTAAATTGAATGTGTACTGGAGGATAATGCATTAAAATTTCGGGTCATATGAACATTAACACCCACGCAAAGAATCATCTATGGGAAAGTTCATTGCAAACCGTTTCCCAATTATAGAAACTCGTTACATAAGCAATTTCTAGATCGTGCACCTCCAAAAGCTACAACTCCCAAGGTCTCCGGTAAAACGAGCTATCGTAAAAAAGGCCGTCACCAAACTTAATAACACTAAGTGGATGTTATTTACCTCGCACAGAATCGATTAAAACTCGCGCGCGAGTCCATTTAACGACTAGCAAACTCTTTTATGGATTCTTTTCGCAACGAGCGACGGGGTTTACGTAGCCCCAGGAGATGGAGGAAAAAACTGCTGATGTCAAACATTCTGGGGACCTTAAACAAAGCAGGCGCATCTCCGGAAGATATGGTTGAACCCACCATTCGCAGGGACCACTCTCTCGGTGTTTACCCCCCATGATGCCTCCTTTTTGAGGTGTAGCCCATGGGAAAGACACGCTCGCCAAAGGCCCAGCGATCGAGGGAAACCGGTCAATGTATCCACGGCGGTCGTTCGCTCCGCACAACGAATCGAGTGCCGTACTCGACGGGCGAAAGAAAATTGCTATGCGGCGAAAATTACGAAGGAGGATGCGCCCAAATTATGAATGCTGCCCGAGCAGGACCTCTGCAGGCTATTAAGATAATGAAAGTACTCCGGAACTGCGGAGCTCCTTTTCTATGCGGCTCGTACATTTCCCTTGCAAAAGTTCTGCATCATTACAAGGAATGAGCTCGATTCTTAACTTGTAAAACCACACGGCAGAAATGTATGTATTTCATCATATTATTAGTACATTTTCCTATGATTACCTGGTTCGAATCCTGACGTTTGAATGTATTTACTGACAATAAGAATTACTAAATCTATGTGAAAAGTACATACATGTCAATCACCCTTTTGTCTTTCGTGCTTCCTGCCTATTTTATATTACTATATACTCCTTCCGTGATAGGCAAATGTTTCACGTCTAACGCAAAAAATCATTCAAATATTTAAATAACAATTACATACAATCATTCCATAAAATTCAATTATTGGAAGCACATATCTTTGTGTGAGCATTGAGTATAAACCAAAGAGAGATCATTACTTAAAGGGAGGAATTACAGAGCTATTTTCACGAGATAAAAAGTAGGACAGAATTGCATGTCTCCAAGAAATACCTTTGGGTTAGTGATATTTAGAAGAACATTTTCTAAAAGCAGGATTTCTCTAATTAAAAAGCCGGTTTAGAACCGGTTTTCCGCATCCAGCTTCTTTGCGACTCGCTTCTTGTTATTCTAAAAGGCTTAGATTTTTGCAGGCTTCGAAAGTGGCTGAGGGTGTCACACCCTCATCTACTCAAGATCCAACATGGATCTAATTGTGGAAAGAGAGCAAAAAGTAGTAAATGTTTGATACGTTTAATCGCAAACAAGCGTCGGGAAGAAAAAATGACGGACTATGAGCGAAGAAACCACGCTAGTCGAGTATCTCCAACACTCCTTGTTATGCGAACATGGATTATGTAATCCGAATCGCTGAGAAATGCCTCTAACTCACGGCGAACAAGTTGTTGGCATCTCTTTAAAAACGCCGAGAAATAAATTATGAAGGCAAGACTTCCATCGGTAGGAAAATTACGCGGCCGCTGACATTTTAGGCATTCCCACATTCCGCTCGCCGAGCTTAAGCAATCGTACTCATTGATCGTGATATAACGGTGGGGAAGAAGCATCTGCTTCTCCTCGTGATTCGGATTCAGTATCGACGACAAAAAAGTGATCAAAATGACCTAATCATACACCACATCCAGCGTACTACATACGGGCACACTTCTGAATTGTATCGTGTCACGCAAAATATGTTATAACATCCACTGGTTGATGCGTAACACCAATAGAAATCCCATTCTTATACAAAGAATTTTTATATGCAGTCTCAACAAATGTACAGTAGCATCACAGTCTATGAACCACTGTAGAAGGAAATTTTGAAGATGGAAATTCATATCACCACAGATATTTTCATCTTTCCATCTGTGAAACTCTTATGCATAGATCTTGGAGGCTTTGTGATTACAGCAATCATCAAAAAGAATCTTGATAATTGCATAGTTTTCTTCGAAAATCATTCGAAATTGATAATAAGTAGGAATTAATGAATAAGTTACTAATATTACTAAGTTACGTTGGTGCAGGGGTGATTCATTTCGAATGCCTTGAATATCATCGACGCCTCTTTCAGGTCAATTATGTTTTCCTAACCAACTACTCACTCACTTGTTATGTGATAACCTTTTCTTTGAAACGATCTTTAAATTAAAGAGCTCGAATAATAGTTGGTAGAATTCCATCATAAGTCACCCCACTTTAAAGTGCTACCTTAATATTAAACGAAACGAACAACAGCTAATACGATAAGATGGTTCATCAAATTTCTTAAAATAAAAAACTTTTTCGCTATTTTAAAAATTAATATCATATCCTCGCCAAAAAAAGGGGTAAAAGGTGAACGATTAGGTATTTCCCGTTCATTTTCGATACATTCGCTCAGGAGCGAATTTCATCAATCGGAGGCCCTAGGTGCAGGGACCACTCAGAGGCCCCACCAAGAGATTATTCATCTTAAAAGCGAGAAAAGGCCCTTTGGGTCCCCTTATGGAGGCCCTCAGCTAGTATCTAGTGCGCCTAATGTAAAATCCGTGCCTGCTTCCACCCAATGCACTTGCTGTACGAATCTTAGAAGGACCGGAAACTACAGTGCGATAATCGCTTGAGCAGATAAGTCTTCCGCTCATCAGGTCCTCCTCAAGCGGGCTAAGTTTAATTCACGACATCTCTATTATACACGGTATTTTTACTGTAACTTCAGAAAAGATTCCCTAAAATCTTTCAAATGACGCAGACGAAATCGGTCTTCGAGACACGAACCACGGTCGGGGAGCCTCATTCGAGGTGCGACATCAGTTAGTTTCGCCAGACAGACTGATGTCATGAGCCGCTTAAGGAGAGATATTTTAGGAACAAAAGAAGCGCACATGCGCGTAACATCACTCCGGGTACCTTCACCCTTCGCAGAAAAAAAAACATTCCAGCGCAGAGTCCCGACCTTCGTGCATTTTTTTGCCTTTCCGCGTGCAGCCTCTAATTATTAACCGACCTCGAAAAAAAAAGAAACGCGCCACTGTTGGCATTGTCATGGAAGAGAGAGGCACGAAATGCGTGCGTGAGGGAAGGCGACATCGGAAAGATGAGACAAAACGGAGAAAAAATGGACCGAAGATGCGCTATGGACGGAGCAACAAGTACCGGGGGTGTGGGCGAGTGGAGTGCGGCGGAGAGATGCAAAAAAGAGACGGGAAGAGAGAGACAAAAGGAGGTTCGGAAAGTGCGGACGAGAAACACGCGGATAGCGCTTCAAAGTGGCTGAGAGAAAAATAACACTTCTTACACTCCGTACTATTAATAGTCCGAGTGAAGGACGGAATACTGCGAAATGAACTCTTCGAACCACACACACACGTACGAGGTCGATCAAATGAAAAGCTCGCTCATTTAGCTTAGCATACAAGCCACCTACTTATGCTCCATAATGCAAATTACAAGAGCACTGCTTTAATGAACCGTATAATTAACGGGTTGTCTGGAGCAGAAGAGGGGAACCTGCGGCCTCTTCCGGCTTGTAACGCGGCCTTCGCCTCCCACTAAAACAGACATTTAAATTCTCTTTATCAGCACCATTAATCAATTCAAAAGAAAATGGTACTGAAAGCTCTCTATCAATTCATTTAGATCTAGCACTCGTTTTTCTACTTACTATTTCCACGTAGAAAATTTTAAATATATACAACATGCAGCTGAGGAGTGACTTGAAGGTTTCAAAAGCTGCCTCACAAAGAAAAAGACTAAAATAGAGACATTACCTGGAATCGAGAGTCTGATGTATATTATGCGGCAAATGAGAGAAAGGTTACGATTTTATAATAAAATCGCTGAATGTCAATGAACAAAAATTAGGACGGTCTATAGTAATTTAAATTTAATTAAGGAAGGAAAAACTTAAATATATTTTCATACGTTTCTGTTCCGAGTGTGTTTGTAGATTTGCCTAGTAAATAAATCATCAGAAATATACGATTTTTATTATTTTATGCGATAGAAAAAGCAGTATTTAATTTTTTCGTTCATAACAAATATAATTACATCATTTTGCACGAATTTATTTCCTATCAATTAAATCCATTTAAAGAGTTGTATTTTGAAGATTATCGAAAATTCACCCTGATATAGATATAAAAGGCTTCATTGATACAATTATAATGAATATCACAAGGTCTTACATTTATAGCTGAAAAAAACTTTTAAATAAACCAAATTCGAGCGACGAGAGCTTGTAGCATTTCACGGCTACGTGAAATAAAAAAACCGTGAAATTCGGAACCATCTCTCGGACCTGAGGCCACAAAGAACAAACAAGATGGACACACATTTTAAACCTTTTAAGCTTTGCTTGGAGGATCGTCGAGAGAATAAATACGTGGAGCAAAGCTTTGCAGCGAAACAGGCCGTAAAATAAAATCACTTTGAAATCCCCTTCGGAGATCCGAGAGGTCAAAGGCGGAGAAGAATCTGGCTCGGGGAAGAGCAGAATAGTCTCGGGTGTGGCTTGAGGGGGAGAGAGAGAAAAGGGTGCGGGCTAATAAAAGACGAAATCCGCTCAAGAAGCCAAAGAAAAGAAGGTGCTTGTAAGCGGGGGAGCGTGTCCAGGTCGCGAAACAATGCATCTCTCGCACTGACACTTGTCGCTCTCCGAAACAAGGAAAGACGCCACCCGAAGGGATTTTAATTAGACCGGAGCCTGATTAATGATAACGCCGTGCGTCAAAGTGATGGAATTAAAGCGATGTATCAAGCTGTGACGGGAGGACTTGGACGTCAATGAACTTTCTACGGGCGGAATATTGATGGCTGAAATGAAATTTGCGAGCGACGTCGAGGGAGACATCTGCGATCAGCAAAATGAAATACTGATTAGCGGGTGGGTTTCCCGTGAAACCTGAAAAACGGGAATTTTGAGCGATGTAAACGCTGATTTCACAAAGGGTTTGATTAGTGTCCAAACAGATGTTCTTTCGTTTCTTTGAGGCATGCTGTAAACACATTTTTTATTTCTTTTACTGCGAGCTTTGACGACTGAAATAACGTCCTCACAACGAAGCTTTTAACATCTATTTTTCAGAATTTCTCGTTATTTGTACTCTCCATGTAGGTAAATTGTGAAACTAATGAATTTCATTAGATGGAACAAATTAATCAAATTTAAAGTAAATTCATTAATATAATTGGAATTGAAAAAGGGTACATGTAATACGTGAAATATTTGTTTTGACGTCAAAGGACTCCAACATCCATAAACATAAAAAATAATTGCGAAAATGTAACTATTTTAAAAATATCTAACTGCGTTCAGTACTTCAGAATAGATACAAGGATCTCTTTAAATATAAGTATTTCCTCTTGTATTAAATTTAGTAATTCAAAGATTGTGACGGCAGATTCAGAATAGCATATGAAATCAGCATCTTTAAGTGGTTAATTTGATAAAAGAATTACTTAAAATATCCGTCATACTAAGCAGTTCGACAAGGAAGAGTTGCTAAAAGGAGTGATTCACAAAGACGAAATGAAGTAGGTATTGGTTACAGAATCATATAAATTTCACTAACTCTGTACCGCAAAGAATAAATAACGTCTAAAACGTTAAAAATAGTAATAATTATCTATATAATGTAAAACTAACGTTAACGTGCCAGTAAAATGATTTCACTTCCAGGTTTGAATGACAAGTTACATTCGACGGAAACGAATGCCACGTGTCGTTCAAAATAAATAAGATCGACGGACGCTTAATTTGAGTGTCGGAAATTTCGCAACGGATCTGCTAAGAAGCGCTCCTTCTCCGTAAAAACATTTCCCTCCGCTAATTTCGGAGGAATTTTTCACGCAATTTCGCCGGGCGAGTGAGTCATTTCCTTTCCCCGCAAAGAGAAAGCGGCGGCGAGAATTTTAATCTTGATTATCCCGAGACAAATGGGAAGCTTCAATTAGAGGCTGGGCCGCTCATCAAGTTCAAGTTCAAGCAGGAGGTCGAGATAAGGAACACAGGCAGAGAAACTTGGGCTGTTCCCAAATACGATGAAAGTAAGCAATGCGATAAGAAAAGTAACGCCTTTTGGTAAAAAGGCAGCCCGAGAAAACACAGACCTAAAGTCAATTAAGTAATGAACATGAGATGCTAGATGATTTGTTTTATTCATCACATAGGAAAGTTGATCACGAGAGCGAGCGATTAATTAATTAACGGTGAATATTAGGGCAATTACATAAATGAATAACACAACATCAAAGGGCGGGTTTAAAAATAAACATCCACGGGCAGTCTTGCAAAACCTCTCGAGACAAAGCAGTACGCGGGGCAAAAACCAGGCGCTTTCCGCACATTTCTACCATTCGAAGTAATTGCTTCGTTCGGCATACTGCGGTATTCGGGAAACATAAGAGTGCTCCTCAAGTAACATGCTGAGAACGGTGGAAATGTCAAGAACGGCAAACTTTTCTCGAAACAAAAAGAAATGCGGAATTAGCGGAGCGAGAAGTTTAAGAGGCACTTTCTTGAAGCAGGGCATCCGACTTAGCGTCAGAAGCAACATGGAGAAACTTCTCATTTCTTAATTACTCCTTTCGGTTGAACAAAATCGCAGCTGTTGCCGAATCATGACCTAAAGCGGTTGATTTGAAATCTCTGGGTAATTATTTGGTTATTGCGATCTGTTCAGAGAATTTCCCTGCTAACGCAAAAAAATCGAGGCTACTTCTCTGCAGAAATGGAAAAATATTTCCACGATGGAAACTCATGGGAAAAATTATGTGTTTTTCTGCAATATGGATATTTTCCTCATGGCGTGAGCTGCAAAGATTTTACCTAATACTTTTTCATAAATTACAATTAATCATAAAAATATAAGAGGTTAGGTGAAAGGAAAACCTAAATGGACCTAACCCCAGCAGAAAAATTGGAGCTATCGATCATTGCAATTTATTATACATAAATTTCTGAAATATTTCACTAAGCAATGGAAAACGATTCTATTAATTTTAAATGGCCGCAATTATTAGTATCGTCGTTAAAAGTTCTTCAATTGCTGAGGTTATTTCGCACATTTGGGCTCCCACCAGGAATCGAACACTGGACAGCTTTTATAAAAAATGATGGCTACCCACTTGGACTTCTGAGAGCTACGACCGCTATTTAATTTTTAAAAATTCCGTAAGGAGAAGCTTCGGTAATTTTCCTTCACTTGGAATGTTAAACATAACAATCACAAATAATATCATCAACATACCCTTTGTTCGGCAAGGTTAGGCCCACGCTGCCTCCGTACCACCCAACATCCGAAGTCCCGATATCACTGTACAAAGAGAAAGAAACAAGGTTAAAAACGTCGGAACTTGACGTACAAAAACAAAAAGAACTCAAAGAACTATAGAAGACACAAAGAAAAAGAAAGATCACTGCTGAGAGACTACTCAAGCAGAGTCAAACGGAAAAAACACTGCGGTAAAAACGCCCACACAGAGAGGAACGAGCAACGTCGCGACAAATGAGATACTTTTGATTACGTAAGTGATGAAATAAGGAGACGTAAAATAGACCTGCAGACATTTACCTCCTTCTCGGGGGATTACTATGAGAGAAACTATAGTTTCCCTATTGATGGAAAGGAGATTAAAGGATACGAAATCTCTAATATTTATGGAAGTCTCCTTCGCAATGGGGTTATCATAGCGTCAAAACCACCTAAAACTCTGACAAAGATAAAGATATTAATTTTTATCATAGTGAATTCCTACTGAGATATAATAAACATCACAGCCCTGATGATGGCTATTGAGTATGAGTCGGCGGCCGAAACGTCGGCTATCCATTAACCTGCCAGGCTGATATTCCATGATCAATTTATTCAAAATAAACATAATTTTAAGGAATGGGTTAGACTGATGTTTGCACGAGATGGTGTGCACCCAGAGAAATTCCCAAGGAAGAATAGACTTGTAAAAAGTCCGACGGGACCGGGAATCAAACCCGGGTCTCCCAATTTCGAGAGCCGGGTTCGATTCTCGGTCCTGTCGGACTTTTTTCAAGTCTATTCTTCCTTGGGAAACATAATGTTATTTACTTGGGGAATAAATTTCCGCTGAGTTACAAAATGCGTCAGAAAATAAAATCATAACTTCTGCGATAGAAATACGCTAGTTTCTACCACGTATTCAAAAGACTATTCGAGGACTATGAGATACTTCTGATCATGTTAAATAAATTCATAAAATAAAGCGGCGTAGACATCCAGACATTTCCCTCTTCCCCGGGGTATCATTGCGTGTGAAGCAATGGTTTTCCTATAGACGAGAAGGGGATGAGCACATTCCTTTATTATACATAGAAGCCCGCAACATTGTAATCTGACCTAAGAGTCAATAGCGATCCTGCCAGAGAATGAAAAACCCCGATCCCCATTCATAATTACGAAGGATCCGCATCTGGCGTGACTCGTCCGTATCATCCGATTCTTCCTTTCTCCCCATAGCGGCGTCTCTGATTGCACCCGCATGAACATGGACAAAAACGTGATTAGAAGCAGCCGATGGAACAAAGGACGGACGGACGGAGAAGGTTACGATGGGGCATTCAGCACGCGGATGTATACCGTCTGTAAATCAATATCGTTTCCATGCATTTTAAGTCGGCCAAGGAGAGAGTGATCTCTTAAAGGGGTGGGGATGGAGTGATATATCCATCCTAAAGGTCGCCGGGGCTGCGTGCAGTCAATAACGTCATCGCGGTTGCGGGAACGCTAACAAGCGCGCCAATTGATGAAAAACGTAGAGAAAAGTTCCATCGGAGACTACGGTTCCGCTTGGAGACTTGAGCTCGTGAACGTTCCCTTCTTGCGGACGTGAATGCGGGCTTTGTTGGGACGTTACGAAACGGAGGATGACTGCCGTCAATGACTTTAACATCTGACGAGAGCGATATCTGATTTCGATCGAGAGAAATCAAACACGTGACATTGGGATCATGCTGGAGAAGACGTAGAATTCTTTGAGTGGTACGTCGGCTGCATCCGGAGTGCTGGAAAGTCACGATACGAAAGCTTCCGTCTGAGAAGCAAGCAGTCCCGGGATCGATTACCGGAGGGAATGATTTTACGATGTGACCTAAGGAGTTGATTCGAGAACGTCGAGTGCGATAAACCATGATTCTGCCATGTTAACAACTTCCGTTTTTTGTTGGTGCTATTAAAATTCCGTGCCAAGGCTTAACAAGTATAAAATTTATCGGTCCCCAAAAACAAGAAATCCAACGTCTTGATCAAAATCAGGGGTCTACAAACAACAGCACTCTGCCCGCGAAATGTTTCAATGTGGCCCGCGAAGAAAATCGATGATGTCTTCATTAGAACGTCACAATGAAACGTTTGGCATTCTCATTTTGTTATTCATGAGCATTTATTATATACTTCAGTTATATGTATTCTTACGTATAAAGCACATTTCAGTTATCAATTTTTAAGCACGATACATTATTTATTAGAAGACATTGAATGACAATCCTTTAGATCCGACCTTCCTACTTCTTTCTCTGAAGTTAAAAAGTTTGGAGACAATCTAAATGATTCATCTGCGAATAATAATAACTTTTGAATATACGAATTATTCGGGAAATATGCTTCTCACGGACAAGAACGAATATCACAGATCATCTTTTAAACCAGTGTATACATTCTGGGAGGAATTTCACCCGCGGATTAGATAACTTATCTACAAATAAAATATCTAAAAAGGTTTTTAAAGAGCTTAGGATAGCATCACTCTCCTCAATAAATCATGGAACGCAGATTTAATTCTCACTCGCTAGTTACGACGATCTGTCCATAATTCCTTTATTCTTTTGAATATATGTATATTAGTCACTTGAGCGTTTAATCACGACAATGAATGGTTCAAATGAGAGAGGAAGGTTTACTTAAGATAGTAATTGAAAGCAGGGAGCAAGGGAAAATGCAGAGGGAGGCAACGACTTAAAATTTAGGGTTATATAAAGGAAGGGGTACTTAACACGCGGACGGAGGACATAAAAATAATGACGTAAAAGACGAAGATCGCGTCATTTTAGAGCCAATCTTCTTTCTTTTTTCCAAACTCAGAACCTGTTATCAGTAAGAATATTGATAATATATTATAGAAATACGTTTTTATTATTTATGGTTAAAAAATGATAAAAACACAAATTTCAACTAATACAAGATAATACTTCTTGCGTAAATACATCATTCTGAAACATCAATGATGATGCTAGTCCGCTAACGAAACATGTCGCACGAATAAGATTCTGTGGGAGTGTACAAATTGATTTCTTTCCATTGTTATTCTGAAACTTGTTATCATAAACAAAGAAAAAATACACGAGAATATAAATAAAAAAGCCCACGATAGGATTGAAATGACTAAAATTTGGTGTAAGGGTATAATGGTTTACAAACATGTTTACTTTAACGACCGTGAGCACGAAACTTGTATTTCTTTTTTCTTTGCTCACAAATCATGGGAAATTTGACAGTTTTTATCTTATAGCATCCTAACAAAGGAATATCTAGATGTATAAATTAGAGTATTGAGCATCATATTGAAAAAATCAGAAAAGAGTCAAAGTCGAGTCAATAATGACCCCATCTCTACCGTTTAAGCGTTGAATAAAAGAGATAAAGCTATATAAGATATTCTAGGGCACATGTGTCCTACGATAGATAAAACCCTCGGAATTCTGTTTTAGCCTGTCGATATCAACAAGGAAAGCAATAATCTAAAGGGTTCCGAGAGCAATTTCCCTTTTTCGTGCAGCAAAAAAATCGATTTAACAACTCCGTCAGCGGATTATGCGATGAGGACGGAAAATTACACAATTTGCATTCGCGATACGACCGACGATGAACGAAAATAACTACCTTCAATTTCGACATCCACCTGAATTTCATCTCGCGCCAAACCGCGTTCTGTCCTAAAAAACACGTTTCCGAGCCAAGTGCAGTGTTTAAAACGTCTTCATAAACTCGCTCGATGGCGCATAACTCCACTGTCACTTCCGGTGTGCGCCCAAGAGAAGATGAAGGTTGACTTTATTAAACACCCTCGTACGAGCAGACTCTTTGAATATTCATCGCTGGGGCGACTGCATAATTTGTCGTATTAATTGCGCAAGCGACGCACGAAGAGTTGCAGCCACACTTTCCTCCTCCGGTATGAAGGGAAAAAATTGTTCGGAAACGACACCTCTTTAGGCCGATATAATGGTACGTTATAAGACCGCTATTTACCTCGTAGCGGATGTTCCTAATTGCGCGATTGTGTGAGATTTACATAAAACTGAAATACATTAACGTTTCCACTTATCCCTGCTGTGCTTGAATGGTTAAAAATATTAATTTGGTGGACCAACTCCTGAATTCACTTTCCGTGATGATTCCGTTATTATAAAATCTATCGATAAATTTTCTTCATCGATTATGAATAAGGACATTCTTTATTGAAAATATTTCGAGCCCGTCACCTCTGAAAGTAGATTCAACATCTAAGCAACTCTGATAGAACAAAGCTAAAAATAGATTTCATCGTGAAGAATAGCGACTCCCAACCTTTTTCCCAGGAAAGTCAATCAATCGAGCCAAAAACTAAATAAATTTATAAAAAATTTAAATGCAATTATATACTATGATTTGTCTTATTGAGCTGAGAAGAAACATCGATCCTCCTAACTCCTCCTAGAATTCACATTCTTGATTTATTTAAATACTTCCAAACCTACAATAAACAGGGTGTTAAACCAAAATGCTACATTTAGAGAAATGCTCAACCTAAGAAAAAGGTTCGGAGATGTATATCTGGACCGTGATTTCATAAAACAATCCATCATTTCTTCTAAAGAGATAAAAGGTGCGACTCATTCAAGTACGAGCTTACGTTCTTCCAGATTCCATGACGGATAAATTGCTACCTTTTATAATAGCTACACTCTTCCGTGATTCGCAACTCGTGACAACAGAAAGCAAGATGAGTAGAAGAGATGTGAGATGGAAAGGAGGGACTCCCGGGTAGCCAAGTGGGTAGCGGATTCGACATTTGTAAAAGTGGTCCCTAGTTCCAATCCCTGTGGGAGCCCATATGCTCGAACTGACCTCAGCTGTCGAAGCACTTCTAACAATACTGCTACTAAAAAACAGTATCCTATCTAATCTCCACCATCTTTTACTAATCATTATGTCCAGATGACTAGAACAATTCCCCAAATAACTAGTAACGTTAAGAACTAGCAACCTTCCAGGTGGTAATAACACTCTCCGAATATCACACACCAAGAGAAGCTAAAAAATGTCTTACAGGATTTTCGAGATCGATTTTCCTACAAAGAAATTTCATTTACAAAGAAATTTCAGTGTTTTACTAGAAACCATTCCATAAGTATCATTCTCCATTTTCGTCTGTAAGTTACAGATTAGTAAATATATTATTTCTGTAAACGGACAGGGTTAACGTATGATGTTGCTATCTCATTAATAGTTGTCCGCTGTAAAGTGTCTATATTTATTGAATCATTTTCTAATGTGGTACAAATACAAATAAATTTCCCATCTTAAAACGTAAGAACAACATTTTAACGAACATAATCAAGTTATTTTTCCAACAACCCAACTTTCAATCAATTTTTCATTCGTCTAAATGATGTTCCCGGGTACTGATCGCGAGATAAGAACCTACAGGCGATTGGAAATGTAAGGCTGGCCATACGTTGTGGACACAGTCTCTCTTTTTTGAGCACTATTCCCTTAAAGAAAGCAAACCAGCGCGGGCTCCGCACTCAGAGATTCAAAAAACGTACTTCTGGAATACATTTGAAACCACTGTCAAACAAACCTCACGCCAGCTAAAAACGCCAAAATTCTTCGACGCAAATAAACACCTTGCGTCTCTTCCTTGAGGAAAACAAGCTAACGAGAAGAAACACGTCGTGCACGGCCTTAATCCACGCAAATAAACCCATTGAGGAACGGAAATGCCGAACTTCACTCACCTCGACGCACCGAATGAGCTTCTATCCTGGGCGATAACTCATCCCGCAACTCGTCGACGGATACACTAACACACGTGTACACACGGCGCCGCACACGCTACTCGCTCTCACTTATGTTAAATACGACATCCTCCCGAAGGCATCGATGTTAGAAGAGTGCGAAGGTAGAGGAGGAGAGCGTGGGAGGAGGCGTGGGAGTGGGGGAAGGAAACGAGATCAGAATGAGTGGGAGGAGAAATATGAAAAGGACGGCTCCCCGGAGTTCGAAACTTGGGAACATCCGCACTCGAGACGGACTGATATACGGATTTGACCACATGAGCGGCTCTGAAGTTAAATTAACCAGCGGATAAGGAACGGATGACGCGTAAACACGTCAGTCGCCTTGAGGATCCGCGGAAGTTTTACAGCCAATCATCTTTTCTCGAATTCTGACCTCTCCCAACATTCTAAAAAACTGCTGCTTTTTCTTATCCTGTAATATTTACTTTTCATGTGCATGCTTAAGACAGAAATCACGGAATGATGAATTGTTAATTTTTCTGCATTCTTAATATGGTAAAATGGGTATGTATTACATTTTCAAAATTTTTACTTAACACTTAAAAAAAAAAAAAAAAATACGTAAAGAAACCCTTTACATGTAGGTATTCTTGGGTATATAGCCCTGGAGGTGATCAATATAAACAGTTACGAAAATTGGACACAGGCTATGAGGAATAAATAGTAAGAATTAATGGCCGATTGAATGTAGGAAATCAATTTTCTGGGAATTAAGCATTTTTGCTGTCTCAAATGTATAGAATCTAGAAATAGAATCTATTAAATTACCGAATCCTAATCCAACAATTGCATATATATTTGAGAATTTTCAGATTGAGATTTCAGATCAGAGAAGTTAGGTTTGAAACTGATTATTTTTCTTAGTAATACTTTATTAACTAAATACTGAATTCATTTACTAAATCAAAATGAGATATATTTGGCTAAATCACCAGAAAACATGAACTTATAAAATGTTAAAATGAAAAATGAACTTATTGAGAAACTTTCAAACTTTAGATGATATATTGTGGTAGTGAAACTAGTCTCTCAGTATAAAACAGGAGAAGGAATCCATAGCCTGTCCTAAAGGCACGTCGCACCATATCTACCATACGTTTCTTCGAACTTTCTTATGAATCGACCGAAACTCAAAGCAGTAGGAAAACAGAAAGTCGATGCCTTAAGCAGTTAGTTCTAAGTTTCTCTAAGAGGAATCATTGAACTCTATACAGCACCGAGAAACAGTCGCTTAGGCAGAAGTGGATGAACGTGAACTTTCTGTTGACTCAAGGGCGTAGGTGCTTATTTGTAACGAACTCGTTCAGTACACCTGTTCTCCAAACGAAAGGATGTGAATCCAACGCAAGATAGTACGTCTCCTCAAGGAAACTAGAGAGGCAAACGGACTAAACCCAAGAAAATATCAGGCGCAAATAGCGATAACATCTAATGTTAGCGTTAATTTATTTATTTCTCTTTTTGAAGATCGAACGATATATAAATTTACTGGGCAATTATTTTATACTGAAAGATATATTGCTGAATATGAAGTATTTTAATGTACGCATTTCAACAGTAAATAAAGATAAATTAATTCTTTCTTATGTAGACCAAGCCCAATGAAACTGTTCAAGGAGAATAGTGAATGCATTCCTAACCTTCTTATATTTTTACTACTTGAAATGATGCATAAAATTCCGTTTTCATCGTTTTTCAGTTTATCTTTTTCAAAGAGAAACTTTTCCTTTCCACAGATAATTCACCAACATCTGCAAGACGACTGCTTTATAACATTTTTAATTCTCGAAGTGGAAAAGAAAACAAGAACTATTTTTGGAAATATCTAGATTGAGCTGCAAGGATAAGGTAAATATTCGTCGCCACCGAAATTTCTTATCCTTAAATTGAGCAACAATACACTGCAGCAGAAAATTTCTTCTTCACTCCACTTTCGATGAGAAATCGTCTTATAACCATGGTAATCAACAAGCGTTCCTCACTTATTATTCCAAAAATATTTAATATTTTCCATTAAACTTCCACACCTGGAATCATCTCCTAAGCAAACGCTGGTAAACTTAAGCTTCTTTTGGATGTTTAAGAAACAAACGACTAAAACCCAATGAATAATCAAAGTAAAGCGACTGGTGCCACTCTAAACGCCGCTTTGAAAGCAAAACAACCGGGGGACATTAAAAACGAAACCGTTCGCTTAAAAACTCCGCCTTAACACTGTAACCTTCATCAACTCCGGGAAGTAAGGAAATGAGCACAGTGAAAAGGGAGGAAAGAACATCGAGGCGGTTATGGGAAAAAAGGGCGACAAACAGAACTTCGGATGGAAGGGAAAAAATAAGGAAAAAAAGCGCGGCAAAAAGGAGGGAATGAAAGGAAAGAGCGAGGGAAGGAAGCGGTTGAATATGGAGAAAAGAATAAAAAAGGGTGCGGGCGGCGGCTGAGGGCAGGGTTAATTACAAGCGGGTGATGGGAGGGGGCGATTAGAGATTACTCGGTGAGCGTATACAAGAGCTGTGGAATTGGGAAAGGGTTGAGAAAAAGAGTCTGTGATGAGCGTAGGCGTGGTCGAGGAGCGACTGTTCCGCTAAAGGGACTCTCACGTGGTGCGGCAAAGAACATTAAATCCGATGCTTTTTCTTCGCCCTAATGGAGAGAGGCAAAATGCGTTGCTATGGATGTGATGGCGGAAAGGTGACGAGAGCGATCATAAACAGGCTGCTCGAGTGTTATTCATCCTATTTCGCTAATGGACGCGGGTCGATGAGGAAAAAAGTTAACCTCCTTCTCTGACACTCTAGACGCGTCTAAAAGCTGTCGGATTAATACTTCGCCGTTTGATGGCATGAGACACAATTTGCTGACTGCAGCCACTCGCTTCGATAAACAGTCCCCGAGGAGTAGTGGTGCTTTAAACTCGAACAGCACTCGAACGCTTTGAATGAGATAAGAATGTTAATGTATCTCATGAGCCATTCATGCAATTAACACGTAGATTCTAAAAGTTTTTAGGGCCAAAGAAAGAAGTAATCACTAAGTAAATCGCTGAGTGAATTTTCCGATGAGTAGCAAAAAGTAATAAGCAAGAAAGTCATACGTGCATGCAGGATAATTCACTAGCTTTTACTGCAATATATCTTACGCGTTAACCAAACTGTTCGGGAACGAGAAATTCTACATGCAATATATCCTACATTTCAAGATAAATAATCACCCTTAAATCATATCTAAAAAGGATAAATAAAGGCAAATTATTTATACTGCATTTTGAATATACATCAAGCACAGAAATAAAAATTAGAATTGTAACATACGCAACCATATGACGCTGTAATTCTGAGAAATTCATAACATGCAATCGGTTCATACATATCGTTTATGATGGTAGTCTTCGGTAAAGTCCACGGTGTATGTTCATCTACAACATACTATGCTACTGATGCTGAAAATATGTATCCCACATCAGGGTACAACATAAATTCACAGAGTATAGAGAACTAGGTGCAACTTACTATCAATATAAAAGGTGACATTTTTACGCATCAGAGTTCAAAAACTGGATTTCACAGCTGTGGTTTATGGCAAAGGATTACACATAGAGATGAGTAGGAAATGGAAAAAAATATCAAGCCGACTAAGATGATGATTACCGCACAGGAAATGCGAGTGCAACCTATGAGCAAGCTAAATGAAAATGCGAGTAAACAAGCTCGAGTCATGAAAACACTCGGTGCGATGACGGAATCGTATGAGCGAAAGCACACAATACGATTAATTACAGTCAGGTGATCTGAGTGACACTCCAACGCAAAGTACAAACCTCATAACCATTTTACCTAATTACGTTTATACTTAGAAAACTACGTTTGAGGAGGATAAGGTGGTTTTCGTGAGCGATTTACGATAAAATAGCGATGGAGTCTTTTAAACAGAAATACTCCTAATCACTGTAGATTATCTTAAAGCAACTTTAATTCATATTCTTACATTTAATGAAAAGAAGACTCACTCTTCTTACAATTTCTGCAATTTAGCGTACAGGTTCGTAATCTCTTCACCAGCCCACCACCCTCGCCCCCCTTTGCAAAAATAGAGTGCGAAAATGATATCCAGTGCCTCTAAAAATATACAACTAATTTATTTAAAATTGGTTTTTGCTCCATCAAGCATGACTCTAGAAACGTCTCTTAGGACAGCCCAAATTTTTATGTGATATAATTAAGAAATTTAACCCTAATTTTTGCCTGTGACTCACTACGACGAATCAGGATACAGACTAAAAACATTCTGAAGCAATATGACCGTAAGGAAACTCCCAAAACCTTCATTAATGATAAAATTTTACTAGTTGGTTTCTACGTAATCTAATAAGAGCATAGATAAAGCATTTTAATCAGAATGCGTTGCACGCCCTTTAACAAGCTTAACCCTACTCTGAACAAGATATTCTGATAACGCTCTATAATATTTTAAATACATCGCTTCGATCGGTGATGTTAAGAATTTACTTTTAAATTTAAAAGTGACAGCTGGTGTAATTTGAATTTCATGCGCAATCATGATAACGGTAGGGCAATAGTGGGATAATATCTGAAACTCTTCGGAAACTCATGATGGCCTATTTTCTTTCTCAAACAGTTCCACAACCAGCACTCTATTAAGAACTATAAATTAATATTTTATGAATTGGTTCATGTCCTCGGAAAGGTTTATTTTGTACCCAAAAGATAATCGTTGCATATCGAATGACAGGTCGATAACGCTGCCAAAACCACAAAAAGGGGTTTAAAAAATTGTGCGATGCAGACATGAACAAATGACATACATTTTGAACACGGATAACGAGCCAAACTTCCGTTACTGGAGTATGACGATGTGAAACCTGTCACTTTCTGGGATCAGATCATTTACGTCCACCGCAAACGCTAACTGCCATTTAAATTATGAATGAATTTTTGCAAGGCCCAGCCGCGTCTGCTCTTTCGACAGCGAATTCATTTTACGGTTTCGCGAAACAGCTGATGCACCGTGAAACCTCTCCCAATGGAAATATCCCCGGAATAGATATGTCGAAATACACATTTTCATGCATCCTCGATTCGCAAAGCTGCTGCATTTTTTATGCATTGAACTACGAACATTCTCTAAAGTATGTGAACATTAAATTTAATTTTTTCAATATTTTCTTGTATATCGATAAAAAATTAATAGAATGAAGCAATATAATTCAACATTTACGATCAAATATTTTGGAAATTAATTCAGAAAATTTTTATTTTTTAAGACTTTTGGAGAAAAATAGAAAAAATTGAACAAAACCAAAAATTCTTTATTTCCATTTAAAGTGAAGCTATGCAACACCTAGCTAAAGAAGAGTTTATTAATGTATTTTCATGCATCTTATTGTAGGATTTTATAATTTTCTAACCTGCCGCGTACTGAACTAATTAATTTTGCAAATAAATGTCTGACCATTTCGTCATTGTTTAACTTCCATGAAAATCATGAGACCCCACTAATTATCCAGCAATAAATAGACAAAATAGTACAACGGAGCTCTATTTGAATAATACTAGGCCTCAGTAGGTATCGTAGAGGAAATCTCATTGTTGATTTCCTTGGGAGAGAATAAAAAAATATGGAATCTAAAGTGAACCATTACAATTGGTATAAATATCTTCTACCTGTCATTGAGATACAAGCTCCATAACTCCCCAACTAACGCTTCATATTTATTCTTAAAAAAAACTCCATGCTTTATATAATCCGCACCTTATACCGTTTCAGTGATGAACATGAAAAACTAAGCCACAGCTATAGAAAACCTCACAGTAAAAAGAAACATAAGTCTACCAATAAAGGAAAACGTATGACTAAAAACAACTCCCACTCGATCATCATCTTCGCCCACGTTACTCCATTCAACACGGATTTCGATACGAAGATCTCATAGCATTAGCGTCATGCGAGGCAATATCGAATGTCATAAGAAACAGAAAACGAAACGAAAAAACCTCGAGAGCTTTTGGTCCATTCTGACGCAACGAGATTTTTTCGAGATCGCATTCCCGAGGCCGTGATTCAGGAACGCCAGTTCTTTTGCCGCCGCCTACTTGTTCCGCATACACTTTCTCCCGCATTCTGTGGCAACGAACTTGAGCGCCTTGACGCTGCCAGACCGAAAGAGTCGGAGGCAAATCGCTTGGACTGGACTTAGATCAGTGGGAGAGATTGAAGGAAATGATGAGGCGCAGGCGCCGAGCGCTAAACACCGCAAGGTTTACCATTCTTTACCCGCAATCCCCTCTTCTCGATGGGGAGAAAATCCCACGTTCTCGGAGGACGCAATGTCTAAATTCAGCCGGGGGATAAATTACGCAACCCGTTTGATTCGCGGGGAATTTCCCGGAAAATCCTCTCCAGAAATACCTGATTAGCATAGGGCTTTGGTACCATCGGGGATTGATTGATGGATCGACAACGGCACTTACGTCCATGAGGAAGTATTTTGGGTGGCTTTACGAGTGGTACGCTCGTTTACATACACAATGCCTCCTGTTGGAGAGTTATACGCGTACTGAGTGAGCTCGGTAAACAAAGGACTGAGATTGCGATAAGATTTTTAGAACTTTACTCTTGAGTCTGAAATGGGGGAATTCCGGGTCCAAAGAAATGAATCAAAATAGCACCTACACTAGCGTCAAAAATTGGAGACCAAAAGATATTTACCGTGATATATTATTTTATGCTATGTACGTATTTATTAGCTAACTCTGCAACATGCTGCATCTTTTACTTATAGTGCATTAGGAAAGCACAAAATTCATAAACATCTGGGATAGAAAAAGTACAATGAGACTGTTCTCTTAATATTTAAGCGATCTAACAATTAATCAGTCTCTCGTATTCGATGGTCCTTTTTAAGAAATCAAATACTATATAAGATCATTTCCCAGCGTAAGGAAGAGATTGAAACCTTGCATAGCGATTATCACCTCAAGCGCCTTAAATAAAACACTTAAGTTTGCTTGAAGTATAACTACAGGTTAAATCAGACGGATTCATTGACTTAACACCAATTATGAACAGAATGAATGGGAGGAATACGTGAAAACATTAATAGTGAAAGAAAAACTTAAGAATATTGACGAGCACTTGAAGTAACAGTCTCATGACACATGAAGCAAGGAAAAAGGATGGGAATTGATACAAAATTAATTTTCCATCCATATCCACCATTTCATATCCATACCATATGCATTATGGTAATCATAAACATTATTGAAGAGACATTGAGCTTAGCTTGATCAGAAGGACTGTGAAAGGAATAATATACAACAAGATCAACAAGATCAACTGCATAATATATAAAATCAAAGTGGATGGAAATAAATCAGATGAACCTTCCACGGATAACCACTAAAATTGGGATACGGTTAGAACATTATTATCATAAAAATACGAATTTTCCTTGAATCAAACTAGACTATAGCGCGTTCCAGTTTTTCTAGTCACAAATGATATATCATATGAGAATTAAATCCTAAATATTTTTCTTCGTATTGCAATCTTAGCCTCATTCCAGGTCGTCTCTATGCAGTATTCCTCGACCTGAAGATTAAACTTACGACTCTTAATTTAAATTAGAAGATTTCGATTGCAGTTTTCCCCTATTAAGCTGCCTAGAAAAACTGGAACGCAGTATAGACAAGATATGGTCCATTAGTAATTAGCTGTTTACCACGAGACGTAGCTGATGCTGAGTTAATATTTAATCGGAATGCATTGAGAGAATGAAATTTGATACGTGCGGTCACATACGTACAAATACGTCCGAAGAATGTTTTAATACGTGACTCAACACAAATACCAGGAAGAATTTAAATCTCTTCCGAAACACCCAGGAGCTAATACGCCCAAACTTTCCGATGAATCTCTAAAGACGACAGACTCCCACGTAAACCGACGCCTTCACATTTTCGGACATCCGCATCCACCTACTTGACTTCAAACAGCTTCTATTCTCATTTCGTAAAAAACTACGAAACTCCTCTCCTTCGCATCTACTAGCACACTCAATGCACCACTGAAAATCTCTTCACGCATAACGAGCACCCGCACGCATAAGAAGGAACCACGGAGAGTCTCTCCCTTGATTTAAAGAGAGACGGAATTATTTATCCTTTCCCGGCATAAACAGCTCTCGACGACAAGGATACCGACGTTGGGGGCATACGAAATGCGAAAAAAAACTCCAACCACCACCAGCCGCCTCTCCTTCACCGATTCCAAATCAAAATGTTGATAACCCCATAAGATTGATTGAAAAGAATTCGAAAATAGTCTGGAAAGATCTTTTGTAAAATAGGCAATAAATCCTTTGAAATCAAATGTAACAGAAAAATGATAGAGAAAATTGCTTACGTTTTCTTAGATTTTTTCTATTTGATTTAAAATATGATAACATATAAAGAATTACAGAACATACTCCAACAGAAGGAGTGCAATGGTAAAACTAAACAAACTATAGCGCCTTTAGAAATGCATTACTTTGAAATACTTTTGCAGTAACACTATGCAGTAATTTATGATACGACGATTAAGTGAGCTGAAAATAAAATTATGAAAATGGTTATGCATTTATTTGTTCTATCGAATCATTGCCCTGTATACGCTGTGGTAGAATGTCAGCACATAAATAGCAACAGATCCCTTTGGAAATCCATGATTTTACTATACTGTTCTAGTGATAGATACACTCTATTATACAAACTTTCGAAGGAATTAAAAATTTTATTGAAAATTGTTTTCACAAATATATACTAACGCATTCATTAGCTTAACCCAATCTTCGCCCAATATCCGTTATGGCAGTATGCAAGGGAAAATGTATGTACCAACTATTGACAGAGCACCTTTTTGCACTGTAAATTTGTACATATGAATTCTCTGCGAAAACGCTTCTATTTTAAAATTTCTTAGAAGAACATTCCGCTGACCGTTTAGTGGCATGTTTTCATTTAAAAACTCATCCCGTCAAAGCTATCGAATGGTGATCACTGGTGTGGCGCCCGGATTTCCCGCCACCACTTTCGGACTGGCGCAGTGCGTGCTTCCGAGGGCCACGCGATAAAGGAAATTAACAGAGGCCTGGAATCCTGCACGGCTAAGACGCGAGTTACCAAGGACAAGCGCTCCCAGACAAACCATTCCCATAACTGCGGCGCCGAAGAAGGCGATGGAAGGGTGAAAAACATCCTCTACTTCATCGCAGAGAACGCCTTCGTGACGAAAGTCGATATCTAACGAGGCGTAAACGCGGCCACGGAAGACCCGACGGCGACATTCCGATTATTGGTATTGGAGGAAGAGCGCGGAACCATTGTGAGAAGTCTGGAGGAAGGTGTGCTACGAGGGACAGAGACTGGAAGGTCAGGCGCTCTGATGGGTATCATCAGAGTTCTCACAGACTTGAATCTGGTATGACTGTAACCTTCCGATGCAGTCATCGTTCACTGGGAGCATTGCATGTTTAGCTGGAGAAAATCAATACAAGTCTTTCAAAATGTTGGATCTAAAATAGTAGTAGCTACCTTATATATGTGGGCAGACTTGTCAATATGGGAAGTTATTCACAGTCCCTAGAAATAAGCTCTGTAATGGAAAATACATATTTACGTTGCCTACAATAATATGTACTTCATTCCACAAAACTGAAGCAATTTGTTCTTTTAATGCTTTCGTTCGTGTATAGAAGAAGATAGAAGAAGTGATAGAAATTACCGAGATAGTGGAAAACTCGTCTCAACCAAAGCTCATTACATATACTGATATGCTGAACCAAAAATTGAAATTGGCAGAAAGCTACTCGAAATATTTTCAATGAAGACTTGATACTGTAGTTATATATCTATTATCTCAAACTCTTCATTGACGTTTTCGTTTATTCATATTGTTTTCTTTTAATTCCACTCTTCAGTCTACTTTGCAACAAAGATAAAATTTAAAAATTAAATTTAATATTTAACGACGATAACCATATTATTATTATTTAAATCGAAGATTTGAAACTGAGGCTCTCTAAATCACGTCAACTTTACCGTAATGACAAGAGAGAAATTACATACGTAAACAAAGGTTGGGTATAAACAACGAAAATTAGAAACCCGCAATCTGAGGCTACTTTCGATCATCCGAGGTTAAAAAAATCAAAGATTTGCAGAAATCGTACAAGCGACCAGGGGTCTTAATTTCAGGGACAGCGTAGAGACAAAATCGATCGGGGTTCAGAAGGTAAAGTGTAAAAGGTCGGTAGTCATTATCAGCCCTCCAACCTTCCTCGGTGGCATGCAGAGTTACGAAGGGTTTTCAAAGAACTCCGGTGTTTTCAACCACATGGAGAGAGAGAACTTTCAGGGTTTCCCTACCAATTAAAACGTTTTGGCGCTGAGATATCGTGACAGATGGAGAGGTTTTCCATGGCAGTGTTTGAGAGCCGACGACGAGGAGGTATATTTAGGGGGTCTGCCACCCACCGGTAATTGCATCCCACCACGCGAAGGCTTCCATCAATCAAGCGAATGATCACGGAACCATACGTGCGCCGAGAGGCGTAACAACAAGCGTTGACAAGTGCTTTGTTTCGGCGCTCAGCCCCAAAACAATGAGCGGGGGTATTTATACGGCAGACATGGCGTATTTATGAAGAACTTTAAAGGACTTCCAAAGAATTTTATCTAAGTATTCTAATCTAAAATTTATAAATAACACAATTATGAGTTAATAATAATTTATTTTGACTTGAGTATAATTTGGGGTGTTTGATTAAAACTGAAAATCGCATCATCATTATATGTCAACGACTTGGAAAGTTCTTCTGTCAATCCAATACAATTTCATTATTTTTTTACGGCAAATCGTTTTTCAATACTGCTCAATAAATCTATAAAATTCACACCTTTAACAGTTTATCGACTCTGAAGACCCAGAAAAGATCGCTAAAGTGAGTTTGAAAACTACTTAAAAGCAAATTTTAATTACACTTTTTGAATAGCAACCAAAACTTCGAAATGGGAATCATAAAGTAAACAATGATTATTTACACTTAACGACCTCGCACTTACGGTTGAAATAACAACTAGCCTCCGAATCAGTAGAGATAAACAGTCAAACAAACGGTAAATCTAAGAAACTATGATATAACTAACTGGATTTCTCGTAAGTGAACGTTGGAGATGCAGCATCACAAGCAAGTAAATATAAAATTCTCTTCGCTTTACCTTGTACTATCCCAATTAGAGACTCCTCTGATGCATCTTTTCAGATCTGGAATTCCGAAATAACGAAGAAAAAACGCTCATTTTCATACATACTAAGGATCAAATATAAAAACTCTTGTATGCTACGTTATTTAAAATTATCAGCACCCGAAATACCGGAGCCGCCAAAAACTGAGGATGAAATTCATGATATAATTTTCAGTATCAATGCAGCATAACGTTCTCTAAAACCGCTTTACAAAATTAACGACATGTACGAGTATGTAGTGAGGATTTTGAAATGCTACCTTCATCGTGAAACACCTTAGACCGACTGACACTGATTAACATGACCTCGTAGTTAGGATAAGTAAAATCAGTGAGAAACCGACAACTAGGAAATGTAAGTTATAGCGTTACAAATGATAACAATAAAAAAATTGCTACGTTCAAATACACGAAGTTCCTAGTAACTAATGTATTATATCTGTGAGGCAGTTTTCACAGATGTAAGCACAATGAGAAAGACGCCAATGACCTTCGTACACTCGGATTCCGACACCGCCTCCGTCTCATCAACGCTGAAGCCCGTTTTTTGTGCATACCACTCCCCCATATGTCACCAACACAGTCTGAGGTCCCAACACTCCACCCTTAACAAGGAGGATGCTTCCACTTGCAGGGCAATTCACAGCGCTACCCTTCACGTCTCTATTCCTTTCCCCATTCAACGCTTAATTAGATATTAAAAGGAGCCCTTTATTTTTTGGACCAGAGATAGATTTAATCTGAATAGCTAAGTGCTTCTTCACACCTCTAACGCGTCCTTGACGGTGGAAAACGTGTCTTTATTACCACGCGCCTCCGAAGGCAATCGTGCCAATGCTTTGGCTGACGCAAGCTGTCCCGAGTCACGAGAGGAGAAAGATCGGCCGACTACAGCCAGCCTCTAATCGGGAAATAAGAGTAAATAACTCGGAGGAAAATGAATTACGTTGCGTCCCGAGCTATGCCAGTGGGACGGTATCTCATTTCGTTTAAGTAACTGCTGCATCCGTCGACGAAAATGTACTTTCCAATGAGCGATTTTAATGGGTTGGCGTGGAAAACTCTAAATATGAGGATTTCCTTCGGTGAGGTGTTATTCGAGGAAGAATAATTTATTTCAAACGAATGAATTGGAATTTGTTCGAGGTCTTTACACATTCACATCTCACGTAAGATTGCATGGACTACGGGATACTCTAAACGCATGGGTCCACATGCTCTAGGACATTTGCCCGGAAACAATCTGTGCATGTCAATTGGCATACACAGATTATTATTATAAAATATAAAAATTTATTTGAAATATTTGTTTCAACGAAATATAAAACCTAGATCATAACTCCCTTCATGATTATGAACTATTTTTACTTCTTTTTGCCAACCAACTGGGTATCTTAGGGGCCACAGAGCAATACTTTGCCGGGCATCGATGATTTCGTAAAGGCCTCTCTGCTAAGAGATACCAATTTTTACCATTTCAGTCCCATCTACCTTGCCGAAAAGAGCCATAGAGAGAGTAATATTATACACTCTTATACAAATGACGCAAAAAACGATCTTTTGATAGCACTTATCCAATTTAAATACACGAAACATTTCATAGCAGAAAACTGATACATGTATGGAAGCAGTTTGATTGCATTTATCTCCCGCTATCCCTACAAGTTAAATACGTGGGATGAAGATAAAATGCTTGGGAAAAGTGTGTCAAAAAGCCAAACACCACATAACTCACTGCGAAATTTCATTTAATTTATAAAAATGATAAAAATCGGCAGAACGAGCAATCAAAAATTTTCGGAAATTATGACTAAAAAGATGCATAACGTCTCACGGACATGAAAGTGTAAGGCTGATGTGACACCGCGACTGAAATTGCCGCAATACTCCTAAAATATTTAGTAAGTTCCGAGGAATCGATAAGCGAGCTAAAAATCCTGCAGCGACAAAAAATTATGTCCATTCTGCGCGGTCATTCTTCATGTTTGCAGCAAGCACAATACTTTGGCACACATCCTGCCATACCTAAGTTTACCCACTCCTTTAAATCAACCGAGAGGCCAGTTATAATTCAAGAGCGAAAAACGGGACACGAGCCGCGCCTACCTATGTTGAGGTAGGTGCACCGCACCCGGGCGCCGAATCGAGTAGGGCGCCTGCTCGCCGAAGAGTAAAGATCTACTGAATAGTAAGAGGAAAAACCAGGCGCCACATAAACCCTTTGCACCCAGGCGCCAAGAACTGCGAATGCGGGTCTGAGCAGGATGATAAGAGAGTTATGGTTAAAGTTCTGGAACAACCGACTCCACAGTGACGCCCACAGTGTTGGCTACCGATAAAACTAAATCTTTTCCTGTTATGCTGACTCGTCGAGGTCTTTTCTTTCCGATAAAAAATACATATCCAATGCTATCGCCAAACTTTCGATTATAGCACTGTAGCAAATAAAGGCACCTTATGAAGTGCTAATATTAGAAGGCCATTTAATAATTTAAAAGGTAAACATCGAAACGGAAAGCTGTGTAAACGGAATAGCTAGAATTCCTCGTTTGCAAGCGGTGTTACAACAAACGCCGGTCCAGATAAATTTACGTGCAGACTTGAGTTTGTAAGAGAGGAATGGTAGAAAAGCGACTGAAATAGAATCGTGATCTCACCAATTTATTCAAGGCGGAAACCCGCGATGCACATGTGTTCTCAGTCAATAAAAGAGGTCTCCCCGGTTCATTTGAATGGCAACCGAGCTAAGAAAACAGCTGTAGAAGCAGATTTACTGCCTTTCTCGTTAGAAGAGGAAATTGAAGCAAATCGATATCGCAAAGACTACTTTTACAGATGAAGGATGATGATTTTTAAATTGAAAAGAAGTTACTGACCGATCAAGTCTTGAACTTAGAAATCCTCGAAATTGAGATAACAACGAAGCTTCTCGACCAAGATCGAGTTCACTGTACTAAGGAAATGAACCTTTTATGGTTAAAGTATTGTCGTTTTCATGTGCCACGAATTGCTGTATTTAATTATGAATCATCGACCACTGTCCATGGAAATAAATCGAAAAAGATATTTTGAGTAATAAAGCATAATTACTGAATTGTCTTTCTTTACTAAATAAAATTTTATTCCTCAGTAAATTAAAAGATTCAAAGCGATTCAACTGAAACAATTAATGATAGAACGAATTTTCATACGTTGGCCTAATTGCGATATGTCTGCATGAAGATATTCGAGGAGATTAATAAACCCAACATTTCTCTGCTGAGGAACTCTATTAACAGAAACCACTGGAATGAAGAATTAAGATACACGTCACAGGTAATAAGCAGGAAATGACTCGTGGTCCACAGAGGAGCTTTGTGCTAGGGTTTACTGACACTAGAAATGGAAGATTGTAATAGCAGACGACAAATTTTATATTTACGCCGGATATCTTATTTTACTTGCTCTAATATACGTACCACTTTCATATATAATTTATATAGTTCCTTAATATAATGGTACTTGAAAGATAATCTGTGCATAAACTATATAATTGTACACTCTCTTTAATGTATTTCTACGATGTCATGCCATATGGATTTTATTCATATAAAGCTGGTGAAATACCACCAGGTCAAGGCCTGCACTACCGATACTATTTATTCAAGTAGTTTCTATTGAGTTTCTATATCACGATTGTTCATTTTATGAAAAATTTTTACGATATTGGTATTTCACTCCAAACGAATTACCATATCAAATCAATTTAATGAAATTTTCTACCAACTGATTAGGATGCACCGAAACTGTTAAAAAAGATTGTTAATAAATCAATCAAAAGAAGGAATCCCAGGATCCAAGCACTTCGAAGGGCGAACGCAGAAGAAAATTATGTATCCAAAAAGGTGAACCTGGTAACATAATTTTCAGTGAACCAAGAACAATAATCAGGAAATAAATTGTGTCTGGAATAAATACAAGAATACCTCTAAGCATCTAACGCCTTTAAAAATGATACACCGAATGGGAAGAGGTGATTCAGAGAAGCGACTTACCCACTAATACACTTTCAGCAGAATATACAGGGGAAACAATCTTCAGAAACACTTCCTTCTAAGTCCTCAAACGTAATCAGGGATAGAACTAACGTTCACAACTTCGTAGACACATTCACAGAGAACTGAAACACTGCTAGAGCGTGGAAGCTACTTGCACTCCAATATCCACGGGCCCAAACACGGGGCAGCGCTCCATAAAACACCTCTTTGAAAAAACTTCACTCAGCTGCTGCGATCTCCGAAGGCGTTGCGTTCATCGCCCGGAGCAGAGCGAGAGGCACTTCGCCCGATACGCGATGACGAACTGCGAGTCTGCACGCCGGAGGAGAACCCCACCGTGCGCCCCTCACCCAAGACTCCCCCTCTCTCCCAAGGCGACCAACAGTGGCGCAACCCACCACTACTCAAACAAAGGGCAATGCGACAAAGGACTCACATCGCACCCGCTATCTCTCCTAGATGGGCTCCTATTTAGATTTTTCTCCATCATCCCGCCCCTCCTAAGCTTACACTGATAAGCTCTTCCCTATCGAGTGTCCGAGAGCCCCTACCAAGGTTGAGTGTGCGGCAGGCAAGTGTGCCGAGCATTGAGAATGTATTGGACAACCCTCACTTATCTCGCAATTACAGCCTGATGATCGCAGCCATTATCCGACCGTGGAGCGCCTTTATTGAGGATCGTGATCTCTAACAGGTCCCCAACTGTTGAAACATTGATTCCACGCATTTTTATTGTAGTAATCAAATAACAGAAATTTCCTTCAAAAAGGCTGAGTATAAATGTATAATCGTCATCCAGCCGCATCCACTAAAACCGCCTTTTATATCAACCATTCATGATATCATCTATATTTTTAACACCTTCCAAAGCCTAATCTTTATTAACAATATCACCTGTTTGAAAACTACATTTAAATAAACAACTGGAAACTGATTTAAAAGAAGTATATTACCAAGGTGTATATACATGCATAGTATAAGCGATAATGTAATTTATATGACCAATTAAAAATTTAGAGCCTGATCGCCTCTTCAAACATAAATCTGAAGTCTTTTACCTCTCCTCCGATTTATGCTCCCTAAAATCATCTATTTATCTACTTCACAGATCCTCGCAGATGACCCTTTATGCTCATCCAACACCTGGTGATGGTGTGATCGGTTAAAGGGGATACTCTTTATTAATAATGAATTATTTGTTCTCACATGGGAACAATCATTACTCAGTGTCGCATATATTCCGATCACTTCCTGTGATTGCAACAACGCTCCATGCAACTTGCACATACGGCTGGAGCGGAATATATTACGTCCTCAGGGCGCGTATACACATGTGCGGGTGGCTCTCGCATTACCGTTTAAAGAATTGTAGTAGCTAGACTTATAAAGAGGAGACTAAGGACTAATATCCAATCGCTTAAAATACCATCGATTTTTCCCTTCCATTTTAGCGTTACAGAATCCTCGCAATTAGAAATTAAACCATTAGTAATTATCAAGGGAAATCAATTAGTAATTATCATGTGCGTAGGTTGTTTAAAAAATATTTCCTTCCCGACGTTGTTCGTCGATCATTCATAAGACGATCAAGCTGTCTGTCATGTCAATGGGCTATGCTATAATTCGAACTGTCAAGTAATGTAGCCACTAATTTAATTAAGACAAACTTTACGGGCAAAATGTGGTGTGCAAAATAATCAAAAACTACTTTATTCTTCCTGGTATCAAAAACCTATAATCTTCATCAGCAAAAAAGCTTAGATTTAGTAGTTACTCAAAAGTTAGATTTTCCGAACAAGAAAATGATTTGAGCGGTGACTCAAAACCAAGATATAATTTATCACCTAAAATATCAGCTAAAACAGCTTTTTACCAAATTTACACAACGTAAAATTGACTGATTTATGTATAATTTTCGCAAGAATCTTCAATAGGATAATACTTATATATTTAAATTACTGCAATGAATTCTATATACAACATGCGCGAACCATGAAACACTAAGTGCTAAAATAAAACATAAAGGCCCTTTAAATTATTCAACCGGTTTTTAAAGAGTATAACTCGAAACTAGGCGTGACCTTCAAGCGATCTTTCACGCTTGGTTGCGGGAGGGAAATTAATTTCACGGTAATAAAGAAACATTGCCAATTATGCTGATTGAAAGAATGAGTTTTGCGATGACTCTTAACGAAATTGAGAATTTAATAAAGGATACAAAAGAGCTTAGGAAGTCCCGCGTTAGCAATAGGCGAACATTACATTATAATGTATTATTAACAGCATTAAATGTTTAAAAATCCAATCTAATAAAAAAAGTTTTAAAAATATGGCCAAAATCCTATCGTAGAATCGATGTGAAAAAAGGCGGCGAATTCGAATGTATTACCTCATGAGCAATTTTCTTTCATATTATGCACAAAAAATAAGTAATTTCAGTGCAAGACATGACTTAGCACGCGGAAACTACATCAAGGGCCGATGAATATACTTAATTCTGTGAGAAAACGAGGGCAAGGAGCTACTTTAGTCCAGCCTCTTGTGGTGCGGTGACGTAGATGGTCATTTTTTCCTGAGCGCCCGGTGAAGTCATCGGAAAAAAAGGCGGCCGTGCGTAAGGAAATCGAAATGCGTGGAATGGACGATTGAATAAGATGCGAGGGAAACTTCCCATAGGAAGGGAGAAAGATGGGAATATTTGCGACTTGACTGTCAAGGTCGTACGAATGCAGAAAGATGGCGGGTTTCTCTCATGAATGGAATGCGATGAATATTAATCGCAATCGTGCTGTTATGCACGCGCCTGGATGTTGGAAACGTCAAATAATTTAACTCGAGTTTATCAAGGTGAAACCCTTGAGGAACTTAAGACTGCCTCGCAGCAAAGAAAGGAAAGGTTGCGTGACCAAGTTTGGCTGGTGAATAATCACTCCCGCGCTCCATCGGTGCTCCAAAAGACTTTTGATTATAAAATCACCGATGAGATTTCTCGTTGCGTTGTTTCGATCGTGACTATAACGCATAATTCAATGCGATACGATGAATTATCCGATTCAGAAGCCCAAACATGACAGCAGAACCAGTTAACAATCACTCACATTCAACTGAAATTTATTTGGAACACTTAGTGATGTAGATGTAATGTATACACTCTTACAATAACCTCTGTTACTGAAACGCTAACGCTTCACCGACTGAAATGAGCAGCAAATTTTAACCACATTACACCCCAAGAATTACAGAGTTGAAAATTTTGCGTGTGAACTTAGAGAGTAATGATTTTCTGCGCTTATTCATTCACAACACACCATGTGGTCAATGATTCGCTTCTAGACTTCTACAAAACATTTTAAAATAATCTGAAAACTTCAGACCATTCGAGTTTCCTTTCCAAAGAAATACTACGAGGAAGTATTGAATACATATGCGTGGAGGTATGAAAGACTACAAAGGAATCCTTTTATACGAGTTCGTCCTAAACAGTGAGAATGAAAAGAAAGAAACGGAAATGCAACGGTAACCGTACCCCGTCGGAGGGATCCCGCTGATCACATTTTCTTTTCGAATAGCAATTAACGAAGAGCAAGGAAACAGTCATTCTAACTTTCTACTCAGGTAGTACCCTAAGCAGCGTCACTCAGGAAAAAAAAATCGTGTGAAACTCAGGTTCCGTTCAGTTCTTCCACAAACGGACCAAAAATATAGAAATAGTGACAAAAATGACCCAGCAATTTTAACCGTAAACGGTGGTTTCTCCTGCTCTGCGCTAAATGACGGCTCGAAGGGTACTAATGCAAATGTTAATAACAAAATACATATATTCAAAATGCATTCTATACAGGATTTATCTTTCGCGAATCCCGCAAAAAGAATCTCATCGAAGGATAAACCAAGCAGTCAATCCATCCTTTCGAGATGATGTTACAGACAATTATACGTCTTACTGGAATTTATCTTCTGCAAAAATGTGCAAATCCAACTTCTTCCTTCCCAAAGTCTACCGTTTTCTTATGATGGGACCACAAAATGTCATTGAGACGTCTTTTATGCTCATTTACGATCCCGTTTTGATACAACTGTTAATTCCCCCCAAAAAAATTTCTTGAGACATGATAAATCATCGAAAACTTCACAATACTGGCAAAGCTCATATTCTCAAATGATAAAAAAGTCAAAATGGCAACCCAGGCAAAATGTAATGCATTAAGGCAGAGGAACTAAAAAACATACCATTAAAAACGAAACAAAGCTCGATATCCATCCTCCGCTAAACAGCGATATTTTTTGCATTAATTAAAGACTCTCGAGCACTCAAAAAAATAAAGCAGACCAGAGTAACCGGGGCAAGTGGAAGAAAAAAGGAACAATACCATCCCAAGTAAAAGACGACTCCCCTCCAAGCAGAGATAAAAAAATTGATAAATAAAACCGAGATATTTGACGCAATTTTTTCTAAATCCGGCATCCATTCGAATGGAAGAGCCATTTGCGAGTTTATTAAAAGCGATGGTCATCGATTAAAATTTAATTAGCGGCTCTCGGAGGCCGTGATGCATGCAGATTCAAAGCTTAAATGAAGACGATAAGGAGGAATGAAAGAAGGATTGAGAGGTTCGCAATTTGCTGAGAGAGATGCGGGCTTTTATCGCTAACCTCGGACGCAGTAAAAACGATCCGTGATGTGAGGAAAGAGGGATTGAATAAACGGTTTTGAAGGAAAAGATTCTTCGAAATCGCGGCTTTGATTGCCACTGGAGCGGAGTGCAGACTAGACGGCTTGAGATGGACTCGAAACAAACCTCATCATTCATCTTCTCTATTTTCTCTTGTGCGGATAGAAAGTTTCGGGAAGGATTGATTCAGCCATTAACCTTCGAACCACGAAGAAAGATAAGAGGCTTTCAATTTTTCTGATGACTCTATTTATTTTTTCCTCGGCTGGGCTAATTGTCGTTGAGTTAAGAGCACGCTAAATGACGAAAAAGATGATGTATTCGAGTGAAAAAAGTAAATGGCTGAAAATAAACGAGCTAAGTTATTGGTGTCGGCTGAAGATGTAATTCGGTCCAAAGAAGCTCTTTTTTAACGTCAAGAAAATCCATCCTACATTCAGCAAGTCTACATCGGTCTTTAACGTAAATTACGAGAGATGCTGAGTTTTTTTATGTATAATCCTTTTTTATGGCAAGCGATTTAAGAAACGTGACGCCATTTGTTTCATTAAATCAACATCTGTGAAGACTCAAAAATGCTAAACCTCGTGTAAAAATAATTATATCCCCATTTCAAAGCATTAACCCTACTGTGAGGATACTCGCCATCACAAATTACGATAATTACTCATCAACGACTGTAAATAATATATGCACTAGAAATGTATTATATCATTTAAAAAGATTCGTAATTGATTAAATAATGATCAACGAACATTCATAACGTGAATAATTAAAGTAAAACTCATTTGAAAGCTTAAATTCAACAACTGAATTACGTGATAGGACTGATAATAATAATTGAAGATAATACGTGATTATAAGGTCAATGAAAAAGTGAATGAACTTTAATCTAACGAAAACTAGCTCAAATACACCATTTAAAAGCAAACTTAATAAGAATTCAAATTTTTAGCAGGAGAATAAATTTATTACAAATTAACATTTTGTACACTACTACTACTAACACTGTAGTATTTTGCTTTTCGTTAGATCCATAAGCGCTAAGATAATTAGTTAACGAATTTCATTTCCTTCATGACTACTAAACCATTAGTTTCTTTCAACCTAAATTTTTCGCTTTCGTCTTCAACAAGATTTTATTTAGATGTTTTGTTCCTTCATAGAAGCCATGAATCCTACCCGGAGAAATAATCAATTCATCTATTTCTCATTGACTTATTATCATTCTTTAGTATCTTTTTAGCATTCAAACTTACTTCATAGGGTCCACGCATCATACCAGTGAAAACTAAACGTCGAAACTGTAAGTTTAATCAGTACTTGCCGGATATATCTTTAAAGAACCCTTATTATTATTTCCATTCGCTTCATAAAAGCCTATATATCTGCCGCTTTAGGATGTATAACCTATGTTGAGCACTCATTAACTAGGTATGGGAATCGGTCTAAATATTCTAGTTTTTCTCCATCGTAAATGCTAAGTGAGCAAACATTAAACCACAAAAACTATGCAACTAAATGTGAATATCTACAAAGCATAATTTAGTAATCACAATACACGATTTAATACGAAGATCAAACAGTGTTGGATAGACACTCGAGACTGCTTGATTCACATTCAAGACTGATGAACAGGAATCCTTCAAACACTCAGTTTGCTAGAAACTAGAAGTGAAATACCACCACAGAGCAGTTGATTCTGGTCCATGGGAAGGCAAAGGGTACTGCACTGGGGTAATAACGACCCCCTTGTTCCCGTAGTAAAGCGGGAAGGCAGTGGAGCGATAACAATGCTCGCCCACCTCTAACATCGCCTTTCCGCTCTGCAGCGCAGTCTCTGTGGGTGCGGTTGAGTCTGCAAAAGCCTTCCGAAATATTCCGTTAATTTCCGGAGGGGGAGAGCGACCAAATGATCTGCCGAATGCGCCATCCCCCAGACGCGGCTAACAAGCGCTCGCTAATGATGTCCGAAACATTATTGCCATTACCATCCGTCATAATATTTCGTTGTTGCTATCGAAATGAATGGGTAAGAGACTTGACTTCCTATCCTCTTCACGGTCACTTCACTTCGTTAACTCATAGCCGACTCTGAATCCATGGTTACTGAGTACACAGATGTTAACGGAGTCTGTCGAGATAAGACGTTTCTGATGCTCCTCTATCAACGAAACGCTTGCAAAGGTCTATGTTTAAAGGGTGCCGTACATGCACTAGCGACTGAACTACAAAATTCTGTGATCCTGACTTTTGTATGGCATGTTGTACGTGTTTCGGAGACTCAGTTCTTGTATCCCCAACCAAAGCTAGTACTCTAATTAATTCTTACGAGAATATATATAAACATATGCTCCTTCAGTCTCTTCTACGTCAAACAGTTTCATTGATTCGCGCCATCTTCGATTCGAAAAGATGATGTCATTCTTGAAATGACCAACATACAGTAAACTATTTAATGGAGAGGGGAAATCGATAGAGCAACGTTGAACTGAGCAAAGTTTCCAAAGTCAAAAAATATTAATCAGGCTGCGAAAATATATCGCCAAAGCTACTACTTCGCTAGCCACAGATCATGAAGTTCAGTAAATAATATAAGAGTGAAGAAATAAAACCAAAATCGTTACATATGATACGATTGCACAATATTTAAGAATTTTAGTCATATATTAATGTCACATGATGGTAATGAACGATTTCCAATCCAAGAGATTGGGATACAAACGAGAACATTAATGGTAATACTAACAAAAATAACGAGAGCTAATCAATTATTTTCGTTCTCATTACGTATTAAAAAACAGGCTGACCTACAATCCTTAGAAATGTATTTAAAAACGGAACGTTACCAGATCGGAATAAGGTTTTTACAATACCCCAGACTAGGAATAATAAATGACGATTCCACTATGCAGTCTAATTCTCGCGAATTGCATTTCAGTCTCTTGCACCGATTTCACCCGTCGGATCTTTCCAAAATCAATCTAGCGTTAGAAAATCCGGAAACCAACTCACTAGATCAAGAGAGACATAAACGCTAAACGAATCCGGACTGGAACAACAGGGCCCTTTAAGCCATCCTGCAACTCGCGAGAGGCAAAAACCCCATCGCTATGGGCCCTTTGATCCGGGAAATCCGACAAATGAAAATCGCCGATGCATCGGTGAGGAAACAAAAACGAGAGACGGCTTTCATTCCCGCCGCAGGGATCGCACTGTAAAAGCGTACGAATCGCGCGGCACGTAATCGATATCGAAGAATTACCGGCGGGAAACTTGACGGATACGCGGAAAAAAGCGGGCCCACCGTCCGATAATTTCACACGCGGAAGATACCACGGGTAAGCCGAAATGAAAAAAAAATCCGCTGCACCGTTAGAGACGATATCTTCCTCGGTGTAGGCCGCATCCGGCCGCGAGGGGGGAGTAACGCTTGGTGGCGGAGTGAATGACTCTTGATGGGTGAGCGGACGTTGGGTAGCGCGAGGGCCACGTCTCGCATCACGACCCTTCAGGGCCCCACGACCACGATCGCCTCTGGACAGACTCGGAGGATGGCCTACCGCAGCGAAACCTTCTTTTATTCCATATTTATACGCAGAAGGGCGTTCCTTTGAAGGGCCGAGCAATCTGAATCCGGAAATGGTGCTCCTATGGACCTGCAATACCCTCGTCATCATACTGACAGAAGGAAATTATGATTTTTCCTTCGCTTCCGAATGCCCAAACACGGAACCGGGAGATAGGTTTTCCTATTGAGCGGGGGTCAGTTAATATGACTCACCACATGCGTGAAATTTCCTATACTTCAATCCACGATTACATGACATCTAGCACTACTACTAGGAATATTTTAGTTCTTTATCATACCAATATTCATAGTGTATACCTCCGATGGTATGGAAACAGAATTTGAACTGGTTTTTATCTCAATGACCCAGTACTTTTACTGATTTACAACGAATATATTATTCTCAATCTTTTTAAGGGAAGACTTTGAATTCTTATTCAAGGCGAAATATCAATTAATAAAATTATGCAGCTATTCAAAACAAATACAACAAGTAGACAAAGAATTATCACTCAGACCGGAATCAGCTCGCCATTCAAATGGAAGATACCAAAGACAGCAAGAGTGGGATTCGGAAGAAAAAGTCTTTGTAGGAAAGCCGACAATACAAGAATACAAGAACTCATTCTCACCTAAAATCTTTTTCATTCTGGAAGAACTTAACGTTTAAATTTCAATTTTTTAAGGAATCTCTGACAAAATAGTTCACAAAGATGAGAGGTTACGAGCTAACCTAAACTAAGGAAAATGTTTGCAACTCTTCTCGTTTGCTTCATGAAAATGCAAATCAACTAACTAGTGACTACGTCATAATGTTGGTAATTAAGTTTATAAAACGAAAAAAAAAGATCCATTTAATTGGTCAAGGCAAATAAAAGCAATCAAATATTAATGCTATTAGTAACACGGAAATAAAAAAACCTTCTCAACTGATAGATATCGGCTCTGGTCCTAGATTATTGACCTTAGCCTTAGAAAGACGATTAAAACAATTAGTAAATGCCGTGACAATATTTCTTGCAGACTACATATCAACCAACTGAGTTTTCCTATTTTGTATACGCTTTATTCAATAATTAATTCAGTAAATTAAAATACCCTTGAATGCTTCTGAATTAGTGGAATATGCTGAATTCACAAACAAAATGATAGCCTTTCAAAGAAACATGCGGGGTTACTAGGAAGTAACAACTACCTACTATGTATTTTATAAGGAAAAAGGATGTAACCGTGAAACAGCTTCTTAATCAAAGATGAGGTAATCCCTTGAATTCTCGAAAACACCGATCCATCTTGATTCACGATCGAGATGGTCGTTGAAAGAGATGTTTTCGATCAACTTCAAATGGGATTCTTCCGGTGCGAAACCTGCTGTTTTCCAAGTTATCCAACTTGAGACCGCCACTAATGAGGACGGAGTAGTTGACTACTTGTCGCTCGTAGATTATATGCCAAAGCAGCATCTTGTTAGCATCAGTCCTAACGGTATCGTAGCGTGGAGAAACCACACCACGGAAACAGCAACTGCATTGTTTGACGATGGCAATTTAAATAAAATTTACATTGGTGAAACCTTAGCTAAGAAAAGGCGCTGGCAGTCGACGTTAACCACGTGCGAGAGTAATCACGAGTCTTAGATACCCGTATCGAGAGAGTCTGACACTGGAACTTTATCAGTTTCGCAAATCCGCCAAAAATGTCACCTCTTAATATACAGCGGAAACAGGGAACTGGATTCCTTAACGGTCGCGAATAAACTACCGAGAGATTTAATCAAAAGATATCCCACCGCAGTGAATAATAATCAAAATCTTATCTCGCATTTGCTTCCTCGCTGCAGGAGCTCTTAATTCCGCATTGAACTTTATCCACCGGGGATTTCTTTCCGTTAATATAAAGAACCCACTTTAATTACAAATTCCATTGACACGAGCTGATGATATCCGATTATTAAATAATCCAGAATGGATGAAACCACGGTTGAGGAACTCCAAGAAAATCTTAGCTTATCCTTGGTATCGAATCTTTCCTATTGGAATTGCTTCATAATTTTACTGCGGAAGCAATTACAGGTTAAGACAACCATATGGCGAATGAGGAAGCGGGATCCAAGCCAAGGTTGAGCAATGACTTCAATACGTTTTATTCCACGCGGTTATCTATAGAAATCTCGCAAAAGATGAATAAACAAAACAAAAAGTGAACACGGAGATACTGAATGAATGTTCAGTTAAAAGTGGGTTTAATGAAATGATATAAATTGCGATTCTAAGAAGGTCAGAATAGCAAAAATGTGATTACATTTTCCAAACGTAATGTTAGTACGAGAACGATAGCATCGGATTAAAAGTGTTGAAGATATATCTTTTCCCATAATCTATTTTCAGCTGAAGATGAGAGAGACCGAGGTAATTTTTTTGAGTTTCCTCAGTGTAGCCGAAATGGGATCCAAATCACACAGTGAATAAGTGGAACAAGCCAATACACCGCAGTCAAAACTTTTTTGGGCGGAAATTTTTTTTCGTTCGGAGATGGGACGTTCTAAAATTGCTAGAGCGAAAACTGGTCGAACGAATAAAATAATCTAAAACATCGGAGCCTTGGAATTCGTGGAAAAAGTGCTGATAAAATAAGTCTGCCTTTTATAGAAAGTATGAACTAGGAAGCTCTAACGCGGACAGCAAATACACTTCGGACATCTCAAGGGAAATTAATAAATGGCGCCGTCATGAGGTATGATAGCTTATTTGTAACTAGCGAATAAGGAAGTATCCTTGAAAGTTGAAAAGCCACCTTTGGATCTCAGACCACAAGAGAAAAACCCTTCCCATGGCCGACCGAATCGAATTTTGTAGAAATATTTGGGTGATTCTGAAAACTGGCGGTCACCTGTGTGATAATCCTTCTCCGAAGAATTGCCCCCTACGGTTTGACGATATTCGGCGCTTGGAGAACTCCTGTGCCTCTTTTCCGAATTTTGTACTCAATACCGTCGTACGAAATTTTCACGCAATACCATAGATTAGCATGAGACGGCGAGGAAACGATTACGAAACATAACACAGTAGGATCAATAAGGGCGGAGAACGGCGATTTGCACGCACCTCCTAAGCCTAAAAGATTTAAATCACCAAAAATTGCTACATCGGCCGCGAACGACCCATCTCGCGTGACCAACACACCGCCTATTCGGGGAGTACCACAAGACTGCGCTGTGGGTCCGAAAAACTTACACACTGCCTCTTGCACTTGATCGCGACGCGGAGATTCCTCGTGCGGGGAGATTTCGCCGAGATTATTCATGTCCGCACGATCTCGAGTTTCCTTACAGGACACTTGGGGGAGGGTGCACCTGCAAGTGCCACCCACAAGCGAGGGGAGAAAGTGAGCCAAGGTCAGGAGGGTCAGAGTCACGGCGGTCAAGAGGAGAAAGGGACCAAAGGAAGGCTGTCCGATGGCATGACAACCCCCGATGGGTCGCATTACCTACGATGGGCGCGGTGCGATATTTTAATGAAAAATGTTGTGAAGGTGGAAAAGGTCGTCTGCGTATATTTTACGCGTATTAAACGTGCGGTATTGCACGGCGGTGAGAGGTTGGAGAACAGGGAAGCGGAGCGTGAAAAATAAATGAAGGATCCCTTATAATTAATCTGCGCTATGGTGGAGTAATATCGTGCCTCTCCTACGCTATCGAAACCGAATCAAATTTAGCCTTCCAAAACAGATAACCGACTAACGGGATATATCTTACGCCTTGTTAATGCGAGAAGATAAAGGATTACTTTTCCGGATAAAATATTCCGCTTGCATGCATGCTTAATTCGAGGTACTGACTCATTGTCGTTGAGCCGCTTATTTTAGGAAAATCGTTATAAAGTTCATTCGCCCTGACTAAAGAAGAGAAAAAAGTCGCGAAAAATTCTACTGATATAATTCTATGATATACACTGCGCTAAGTTTATTTTCGGTGAGCCATTATATCACAATTTATCACAAAACAATTATTTATAGAAACGTTACTTTACTGAGCAAATTTAATATTATCTCGTTGTGAGGCCTTACCTAGTACAATTAGTACTGCGTATATTGATACATAACCCAGTCTTATATTAATAAACTATTAAACCGAACAATACACCAACTCAAAAATTGGTCCAAAACTACCAATCATGTTTAATGTTTTTTCTATTACCACGATCTGCAACTCTTACTCGTAGTTTATCACTTGCAGTGTTTTCTCAATGTACTTTAAGTACTTTTCATTATTTTACTGTCAAATATCTATAATAACATACATATGTGCAAATCTGTAGGTAATGTATAGGGTTGAATAGCTTGATATCATCCAGTAGGGAAGAAAATGATTTTACTACCAAACTTATTCCTTTAACTCGCGAAAATTTTGAGCACGTAGTTTTCATCAACTTTTCCAGGAACATGATTCATAGAACTGAATTCAGCGAAACTTGAAGGAAAGCTATGAAGAAGACGTAAAACCTAATCAAAAATAGAAATGAAAGCAAGGGAAAGAGACAGTGAGTGCTTTAAGAGCGGTTTTAATAACAGGAAATGCTTTCCTTTGAAGAGAAAGAGCGGAATTTTCCTTAAACAATATGATGAATACTGAAGGACGTCAGCGTAGACAGATGTTACTCATTTGAGAACAGTCCTCTCTGGGCAATTAATTTAAGCACTGTATGATAAAGGACGAACGCAAGCGAGAGAATGCCCGAGAATAGAAATCATTTCTAGAAGTAAAACTGCGTTAAAATGCTTGAAATGAATTTCGGAAAACAACGAAACATAATATAAAAAGATCAATTTAGACTTTAATAAAGGTGGTCAGAAAGGTTGGGAAGAAGATACAATAATCAGTAAATTGAATTATAGTACCTTAAGATTTCCACTCGAATATTTCACCTTCAATGCATTTACTCGCAAGGCTCCCAGAAATTTATATAAGAAAGATGCCATTCCATCGCACGAGAGTGAGAGGAAAAATTAAGATGGAAGAGTAGGATAAACATGAAAATTAACGTAAAGGATCTAACAGGAATCATTCTCACGCCGCGTTGGTAAACACTAAACATGCTGTAGAATCCAACGTAAGGAAGCGGATTTTAATAAGACGGTCACGTAATAAAGTTCTCCGAAATCGATGAGGTGCACATTGCTACCAATCGTACAACTATAGACTATAACAGAAAACAAATAAGATCGGCCTTCGTAATAGAATGTCAGTGTCCTCCTTGAAGTTTCAATTTCCAATGAATCAATGAAATTTCATGAAAGTCTTTTGAATTCAAAAATTTAACTTAAAATAATTTAATTCATTCAAAACAGCTAAAATCAATACGTTCTTCTATTGTTGACTTTCGGATGACTTATCATTTAACGATGTATCCAAAAAGCTAATCCGGCAAATAGATCCTTGAAGAAAATATTTACATCAGAAGTATAATTTAGGAAAGATAGCCGAATTATTTATTTTTGTTTTTATTACTGCAGTAAGAAGTTGTAGTTTAATCTGCCCCAAAAAATTTCCGAATGAGAGAGTCACAAAAGTTTCTGACATAAGGGTGAGTTCAATCTGATATGATTTAGAGTTGTTTGTTTGTTAAATTTAAAAAATTTACAGCTTTCCAGTGAATTCAATGGAATAACCATGTCAGTAGATTTGAACGCCATGAATGAATAGCTAAATCTAGGATGATACGATTTCCAATTTCTTCAAATGTTTCTCTTGGCCTATGGCGTTCATTCTCTCAACATTCTTTCTTTTCCTTCACCAATACGCCTAATAGTGACTTTGTGAATTAGGCTGTGTTGCTGGACTAAGAAAAACTTTGCTACTGATTATACGCGGTTAAATAATTATTATTAATCCGTGACTTCACCGTATTTAGCTAAGTCCAATATTTTTAGAGGTGCCTCATAGGGAATATAGGTAGAAAATGTGATCCGACCCGGCCACCAATTTAATAGTTTCATGATGTAAAAAGTAAGTAATTTAACAACTGTAGATAGAGCCGTTAAGGTCAAACGTTTCGCTTGAAAATTATAGTAAGTAACTGCTTGAATAACCTCCTTAATTCAAAAAAGGAATTTATTTCGCTCGGGTGAGCACTCGCAGAAGTAATTAAGGAAAGAGAGGAATTGCTGCTTGAATAAATAAGCGGCCTTTTCAGATTAAGGCGAATCGTGCCTGAATTAGTTCCAAGAAAATCTCCCACGTGGCAGCACCAAAATGAGCCAAATTTATTTTCCTTCTTATTCGTGAATGGTTCGTTCAATTTTTAATCAAAAAGTGGATTTTAACTGTAAATAACCATAGAAATCGAGGATACCCAAGAAGAAATTTATTTCTTTTGAAATTGCGATTTTTATTAACAATTTTTTTCTTATCAAAACTTTTTTCAAAAATTAGCGGTAGTCAAAGTGTAGAGCATGTTTTAAAAAACACATTGCAATTTTTATATTAATAAATTAATATATCGTTTGTTCAGGAGAGTGTTTTAAAGAAGTACTAGAAAACAATTCTACGTTGCAACGCTGCCTCTGGAAGTGCATTTGACGGGAGCGCGCGCTAAACCCCTCTCATTCGAATTCGTTTCTCCCAAGAGGATAATATGAACTTCTAAACGAAAACAAATCAGAGGTGTCTGGTTTCTGAGAACATATGCTTATCACGTTTTCGACCACCTAACCTAGTCTGAAGAATATTCGGTAATGAGCTCGAGATATTCTACCAAAGGCTCCAAAATTCTCCGTATGTCAGCGAAGAAAAAGCGACGTAGAGGAATAATTACGAAATTAAAAAATGCAAGGTAACATATTAATATATTAATGTAAATAAGAAGTGTAGAGCGGTCATATAATAGACAGTTCTGAAATATTATCTTGCGATAATGATTGACAGTTTTAATTATTTTGACATTTAGGCGCCGTAGTAAGAAATTTATATCTAAATTTGCATTCATTTTTTCAAGACCGTGTTCCATAGTTTTTTATATTTGTTGTTTCCAAGTTAACAGATCAAGTTATCATTTAGCTGCCACAAATTATTCATAAAGTCAATGAAAAGGTTTAATCGAATGAAACATCAGTTGCGAATTCTTCGATTTGTCGCATTTCGTAAAACAACATTTAAAATTTCAAGAAATTAAGCATTTTAATTTTTACTTTACATTATTTACTACATTTTAATTTGGCAGAATTTTTCAGCTATCGGTAACGACCTGTACGTTTGATAGAACAATATTTAATGTATCTTACAACTTCTTTTTTGACAGATGTGAGGAGGAAAATCCGTCCTTACTTTGAATTCCTTAATGTTAACTGAGCAAGAAAATTTATTTGCATTACATATAGTTAATATATTTATGGAAAGTACATTTCAATTAAGCGAATTGGTACAATTTTCATTGCAGGCAAGATGAAAATCTTATTGTTAAATCCGACGGTAGGTATACCGAGAAAGATTTCGATGATATTGTAGGAGATCATTACAAATTTAATTCTACAAAAAATATCTGCAATCGATCAAAATGAAATTTACGTGCATTGTGATACGTGATAATGATATATTTGTGCGTTCAAAGTTCCAGCGAAGAGTTTCAATTTCTGTAATTATTCTATAATATAAAAAATATTCCCCTCTCAATACTCAGCACATTTTAGGGTGCCTGAGGAAAACATCCAAGCACAATATACCAAGGCTTCCGAGGCAAGACCCCGGTGGCAAAGGACGGTTATCAGTTAAAATGAGATTACGCAGGTATCGCATGGCATTTAACTCTGCTTACCCTCACATCCAGAGAGTCCGTATTTTTAGGCGGTGTGCTGCGGCATTGCCGTTTTACAATTTTCTTTAATGCATGCTAATGCAAGAACTATACATCCAATTTTAGAAATAAAAGTTGCTACGTGTTTTAAAAAATTAGTTCCTCAGACTGACTACACCAAAAAATTTTATTACATCTTTATAAGAACCTTTCTTGTAAAAAAGATGGTTAAAAAAGGAATGTAAATTTTGATTTTTGGTCTGCGTATATTTTATTATTATTTAGTTTATTTAATCGTTCACTAAACGAAAATCGGGTTAACCGTTATCAAATGAGAAGGAAAACAAATTTGACGCTAGCGGTGCTGCCATCTCTTGAAATTAAATCGTAACTTTTTCTGGGATGATTCGCCTTAAGGTAAATTATGCAGACCTTGGCTACTCTTTCATACAACGCTTCATAATCTGAGTTTAAATTTGACAACTTCTAGGTTGGAATTCAACAGAAGAAAGTAACTTTTTCACCCATAAAAATTCATTTGCCATTAAAAGCGAAAATTTTCACTTATCTCTTCCACCATCTTCCATAATAAATCTGATTTGCTCTGTTAATTAAGGAAATTCCGCAATAAAATTGCTAATTCCCTTTATTAAAAAATCTCTTTTTTAAGAGAGTTAAAAGGTTAACTCTTTTAACCAGAAAAATGTGGAATAAAATCAAAATCAAGAAACAAGCATAATAATGTAGGACTCATGTTCTGAGAGAATCCCAAAGAAATTACGAATAATTGTCGTATAAAGCTAGGATCAATGGAAAATATGAAACTCAGGGTGAAATGAAACATTGGTGAGTTGAAGTTCTTCCTACCGAACTCTGCAGCGAAGAAGCTAATTGTATAAATATAAAACGAAAGATATTTCCGATAAAGATCTAAAATTCAAATCGAATCAGAGCGAAATGATAGAACAGATGATAGGTAAACATATAACACGGTGGGCTGCAGAGAAAGCTATTTTTTCGAGATGATGCATTGGCCGGTAACATAATGAATCATTAATTATAAGAATCTAAGAATATTAAGAAAGTAAGAATCTTGAAAACTTGAAGAAAATTAAATTAACTACCAGTGCTGAGGGTAGACATAGAGATACTATGTCAATGTAATACGTTGCAGTACACGTGCTTGCGAGAGAAAATATACATAAATCACCACAATTCAAAAGTCTGAATGCTGTAGAAGGAACTATTACGGCAAACGTATTCAAATTGTATAATAGAGAAAAAAAACAATTTTGATGAATTATATTTATAATATTTTATTAATAGTTTTTCTCTCATAAAGCTTGGCACTTTGACCCTTGGTTTAGAGGTATACGTTCGACTCGAAGCTATCCGCAATAATTTTAGTAAAACTAGCACACGGAAGATGAAGTAGAAAATGCATTTTTCCCGAAATGGATCTAAAAGCTATCCCTTGTTCTACGTAGACACAGTGATGTTCTTGCCGCTTCCATAGGATAAAGCAGCAATAAACTTCCAAACATTACCCTCGGGGGTTAAGAATATGCAAGTGGAATATATAAATTTATTCGCACGCTTTATGAGAGGTGAGTTACTCGTCCAGGAAGGCGGCGAGGGCAATAAGGCAGCATGTTTAGAAAGGAAAAGGGTGGAGAAGCTATGTGAGATGAAGGCAAGCTGGACCATTGTGTTCATGGGAAATTCTCCTTGGAGAGTGAATTCCGGAAGCGAATGAAGGAGGCTGCAGCACTGTCATTGTAGTATTATTATTCACTATATGAAAAGAGAGAGTGCCAAGGTTATGAGATCAAAACATTCTTCATCTCTTATATAACAAATTAAAAGAAAAAATTTGAAACCGGAAAATAGGCCACGCAGAGTTCATTATACCTCAATAAATCATCCCGGAAAATGAGCAGGGGGGAAGTCATGAAGATAAATAGTTTAAATAAATAAAATATTGCGAAAGTGTGACTTGACAATTAAATTTTCAACCTGCTCGAAAGAGTAGGCAACCCAATAGGAAAATAAATGCTAATGAATTTTTTATTTAATGATACCTAAATCGCCTCTTATTAAAGAACTATTCAATAGAGAGCTAACGAGTGAGTAGATTTCATTTCATACAATGAATGCGGTAATGCTCTTAAGCAATGAATTAAGGCTTACTGTTTTACTTATTGTGTTTTTTTATTTGAATATTTTTCGACTCATTTGTCAATTTTTAAACTTAAATTCTTTATCGACTTTTCCACCACAGGTCAATTTAAATACTAAATGATTAAACTGAAGATATCATTTTATACAGCATCCTAAATCTAAAGGAGAATAGTTGATGCAAGATGCAGCGAAGTGCCTTTCCCTGCTAGCTGAAACGTAAAATTATTCAGTTAATTTCGTATTAAAGTGCTGAAATTTATACTAAATCGAGTTCTCAATTAAATGATAACCTAGTTGATAAGAATAACCCTCTTAAATGAGTATTTCATCTTCTTTGCACAAAAACCGATGAACTAGAATAACGGGGCAGATGTCGATTTATCGTATATTGATGTCGCAAGCTTCGATACAGAATGAAGTGACCTCAAAACTGCCGAACTAACCATTTCAGTAAAAATAGCAATCGTTTGATTAAACCCCACATTCGCCTATGAAAAATCTGAATGCGGCATTCAAACAGGGAGCGATCGGACGTCGAAATTACTTCTCTTGAGTGACCAGCGATTCCTAAAATGATAGCGGAGGGGTCACTGCTGCAGAGCGATTTACCGAAGATGGCAGATGGAGCGTGGGGACAAAAGCCTGCCGATTATCTCGTCCATATTAATTAGAATGGACAATGGCAAAGATGCAGCCGGACATCGAGAGGATTGGAAAATCGGTCCAACGTAAGACCATTTAGAGTGCTCCGCGAATTACTCAGAGTGCTCGAAACCATCAATCTAATTCTCGAAGATACCAACGACTAGTGAATGGGATTCGATTTCCTGATGTTTGCCGAGAGTCGGTGAATATCGCTTGAATAAAAGCTAGATAGGATTGACAGTTTGAAAACCATAATGGATTTTTCGTAGAATCGACGGTTTAACACTTTTCGTGTTTTCCCCGTCACTATATGCGCAATGACATTATTTTAGGCTATTTTACTAGCGTCAAATTTCATCTTTCCAAATAACATACAAAGAACCATTACGCAATGGAATATTTGTCTCAATTTATTACTCATAGTTGGGCGATGCAAGAAAATATCCCTTAAGAAAAATCACAACTACCGTACACCTATAACGCGGATAAGAAATAAACTTTGCAAAAGGTAATTTTTCTTCACACATGATGTGAAGCGTCCGAAAAATTTCTTGATTATGCATAAAATAATAAGACACTTAAAAACGGGACACTAATGTATTAGTTTTAGACAACAACTGGAATTTAATAAGGACAATAAATCAACTTCTTTACCATTGACTTGATTCATAAGATATCATATTTGAAGTATTCTTGGATATACAATGGAAAACGTACTTCGTACGTAGGAGGGCATAACTTCCCAAAAGCTTTTATTCTGCATACATGTATTTTAGAAATCAACACAGTCATACACCATTTGATATAATTTGGAAAAGGAAATGTTTTTCGCAAAACTAACCTTAAAAATTTTATTTAGGAAATATTAAGCATTGACACGCAGTAAGAATTAGTTATTAGTTGAATGAAACGCAAAACAACGAAATGGAATGAGAGGGAGTAGCTGCAAGACTCCAAATGATGACATTACAACAAAGGAATAACACAATTGTTCCCATAAAAGAGTAAGCTGCCATCAGGAGATCATTTCAAATAAGTAAAATGAGGATGCCTCAAAACATAGGATTATAAATGGGTTAGCTTTAGAACACAACTCATTCTTCACTTGACATTTCAAAACAATCGACAATGGGAAGAAATTTCTCCTATTCCTTTTGGAGAGAATATGCGGTATGATAGAGACAAGTCCTTTGTACAAACAAAACGAGCACAGACGCACTTTTTATTGTGTGTCCGCGCCTCTACATAAAGGGCTGCTCGTGAAAAGAGCGACGATGTAGTCTCAGTCGCCACTCAGTCGTGTGGAAGCAGCGGCAGAGTAGTCGATATCCTATTCGTCTCCGAGAGAGAACAACGGGGCCCCTGCGAAACCCTTCAACTCTTCCACATCTACGCACATAACTATCGCCCTTTACAATCCTCGGAAAATTCCAGAGACAACGCGTTGAAATCGTCTCTGCGATTTTAAACTGGAATATCAGATGCGATGGAAATAACATCAGGCTGTAGAAAAGAAACCAAAATACACAATATTATGAAAAGTCATCTCTTACTGCCCAATTTAAACCCTTTTACATTGCTAACCAGAATAATAGAGAAAATAAAAACATATAAAATTAAAAATATAGCTATTTAAGTTAAAATGCAGCAATGGCCGGTGAATTTCAAGATTGTTAAATTATCGGTATACTAAGAGGAATGAAATATATTATAAAAACCCTCTCCGCGTATGAGTAGAATAGTCCGAAGAAAAATCTCGAGATGAACGCTTTTTAGAAAAGATTAGGATGATTTTAGGAGGGAGTTGGCCGATACACTGATACAATAATATTTATATAGACTGAGCAAGAAATAGATTTTAACCAAAATAATTTATGCATCTCCTCCCAGTGTTATTCTAATTCAGGAAACATTGAATAAAAACCACAATCGAAGACCCGGCAGCGAAAAACTTACTGCAAACAGACACTCCTAAATTCTCAACGTAATGAGACCTTCAGCGATTGTAATCCTACTACAATTACTGCAATACGGTAGCTGGAAACGAGACTTCAGAGAGATAGGGGAGCCAAGACGACGCTCTGGTCGACGACCTCGTGCCTCCGGTACATAAATTTTCCTTTATGCAGTACTCTGCAATAAAATGATGCATTTCCTGGGAAGACAACATAACTCGCCGATTTCGAGAAAAACCTCACACTTAGACCGAGTCGAGTTGGTCGCCGAGAGATAATGCGAAACAATCGACGCGATTCTCTGTCACACACAAACTGGACTGAGATTGGCGCCGACCTCTCTTAAAATTTTTCTGATAAACACGAGTAATATGAATCCGAGGTATAATTAATGAGAGCGGTGCTGATTAAAAAGGAGATGTGCTCCCTATATGATCCTGGAGCACTCTCCGCTATGTCCCACGGCAATGCGGCTGTCAGCGGGGGAAGCTGTGTCTGGGGGAGGAAAGTGAATGGAGGGAATGTGTGATCGAAGGGGAGAATATGACGAGAATGATTTTTGGACGCTGAATTTCGTTTCTTGCGATGGTGAAAATAGCGAACTGGGAGCGAGAGTTTTGTGACCTCACATTTTTTTACACGCGAAAATTTTGAACACGCGATGCGATTTGGCTTGAAGAGGAATCGGGGATGAGACCCACCGTACTGCTGCCGTATGCGATTAGGGATGTTTTCGCGCGAGTTTCCCGAACGTCTAAACTTCCGCAACCCTTTATCGCATCGATGAGTGAAAATATGCACGATGTAAAGGAATTTTTCTTCGATCGCGACGAGGATGATAGAGGATCAAAATTCAACAATCAAACGATCATCGGCAGAGATAAATTATGACAGATTTATAAAGATATAACAAATGCTACATTGAAGCTCATATCACAATGATGTTTAGATTTGGAATTATTCTCGGGTATATTCATCAGGATGATACATGTTTTACGCCGCAGGGGTTGATGCTGTCAGCTGAAGTGAGTGCCACTGCCGTGAGATTAGCATCAAATAAATAAAAATTATAAAAATTATGCCTTAAACGAATTCTGTCGATGGTCATCAGACTGAAAACTGTGGAGTATAAATGAATAAAGATTACACACTTAAAAAGTATCTCGGACACTAAGGAACTTGGTTGGCAGCTTAAAAGGAATAACATATCATACATTATCTTAATTTATTTACTTGACTTTTCTCCAAGCATGGAATCCTATTTTAGAATGTCAATTTAGTAGACATTATGATTCGGAAAGAGGAAGTATATTTTGGAACTCATGGCCCTTTCGTTTTTCATATTGTAAACTACAAGAAATGAGTAACATATTAATACGTTTAAATGATTTAAATTGAATTTTTAATTTGCTTATTGTAACATTATTTGTAATATTAAGCAATGACACTATCTTTTGAACGATCGGTACCTTAAGAGCGAGAATTAAGCGTTTCAATCAGATAAGCCTTGAAATTTCAAAAAGAATTTGACTATTCAGATAACAGATTGTATTAAAAGTATGATTTAAAGTACAGTTTTTGGGAGGATGAAGTATTATAAAAATCTCCTGCCCTTGTTATCTTTCTCTATGGCTTGAGAAAAAAAGACATTCCCAACATCTAAGCTAATGAAAAGAGCAGATACAATTTTTTCTTGACTGAACTACACTGAAGTCGTTAAGATGGGAGGGACATTTATAAACGAAAATTTATAAATAAAGAAATTTCTGAACTGTCGAACGCAAGTTATAACTGTTGGATTTCGAAGTTGACTCAAAGGAAAAAAATTCACTCCGCTGCACTAGCTTTTAAAAAATGTCGATAGTATCATATCCCAAGACCAAAACCGAAAGGATACATAACTGCATTTAAAAGAAGAGAGATATACTGTACTGTGGGTCTTGAGAAACCATGGAATGCCACCGATTAGAGAAGAAATGGAGACAAAAATAAAATAAGAAGAAAAATTCATTATAAGAAATAAGTCGGTCACTTCAGCTGAATTCCCGTCCAATTCATAAAGGAATAGCACTTAAATGCTATTCGCTATACAGAAACTATCATCTTTCCAAGTCATCGGTGGTGAATGCTCGATTCATACAATATTTTCAAAATTTCCATGTTTGACCCTTTCTCATGCTTGCCAAGTTAGTTGCCCAAGGAAGAATTATATGGCAGCCTATGAAAATTTTTGGAAAATCATTTTATCCTAAACTTTTAACAACAAGTCTATCATTATCGATTGTGCAAAAATAATCTATCATAACTATTAGTTTTAATGAGAATATTTCTATAAATAGAATAACTGTGAAATGAAACCGTGAAATAACCTTTATAAGTGGAATAGCATGAAAATTTTTAAGATATTCTATGAACATAAATTCCGTATAGCTTTTCATTTGGAGATATGCCTAAGCATTGTTAAGTATTTTAAAACTAGGGAAGTAAACACATAGCAATAAGATTTATAATGTGTAAGAACGAAAAATTCCCACGGATATTACCGATAAATCTTTTAATTTGAACATCAATAACTTTCATTTATCACAGATAACTGACACAAAAAAATAAAAAATAAGTAATAAAATTTTCCAATAATATGAGTAAGAAAACGTGACCCTTGCCCACAAAGCATTCCAAACGGCAAAGAAGAATGTCCAGAGTTTCGATCTTGTTAGTCTCAGTTCGTTTCTGTTTATTCTTGAAAAGAATAACATAAACATAAAGCGGGAAATAGTTGCTCTTCTTAGATTCCTGATCCTCAGTAACAATTCGCGGTTCTTTGAAAAAATGCACAAGCCTAAAACAATTCTTTGATGATTACGTTTATTTAAAGTTGAATGAACAATTGTAAATATTTAGTATTGGCAAAATATGTTTCACATACTGAACGCTTCCCAAATTATATTTAAACGATGGATCAAAATAACTATCTCTATCGGTCGGGTTATGCCTATAAAATATAAAAGTATGTAACAAATAAACCCTTTTGGTATGTTTAATGTTTACTTTTACGTTTTAAAGACGATAATATTAGAAAACAATGAAGCGGTTCAGTCAGCTGAAACATCATTGTATGTATCATGCCTGGACAGCTACTAGATATTTCTTTCATTCATAGAAGGCAGTAAGATGAATACAATGATTAATTTTAGAAAATATAAGATCACATCTGTATAGCAATTCTCAAGTAGCATTGATTCTGAATCTTCGAAGTCAAGTTTCAACGAATCTTTCAAAAATTGAAAAATTCTTAAACAATATTCGGCCACCTTTAGGAGGGAATCCCCAATATGAATAACTCTACAATTTTCTACTTGAACATAACAAAACATGTGAGCTTTTACTTACGGTTAGACAGCCGATCACTGCGGTATTTTCAAATTAATCCTGGTTAAAGACCTTTCACGTCCAAACACACCCACTAAGCAACCACCATTGCTACAAACTACAAAAATTGCAGAGATTGTCTCTCACAACACCCTGGCGGCCAAAAATGGAACTATTACAAAGTATCTATTGTTCCTGATAAATTTTAAATTTTTCCTCTTTCTTATATTCAATTTAACTATTCTCATACAAATAAAAAATAGAAATGTTCACAAATTAATCGAATCTTTTATTAATTATCTCTCTGAAAGATTTTGAATATTAATGCATGATTTCAAATTTTATGATCCGTCTGAAGAGGTTTGTGAATTGATTGAGGTCCCAGGGATAAATCAGAGAGAAAGTAATTGATGAATCATCTTAATATATCCTAATTGTTACCAAGGAATCGTCATTAAATAGCCGCACGATATAAAAATATCTGAAAACCAAGAATATATTTTCATTCCCGAATTTATTTTTAATTGGTAATAATATTGATTTTTATAAATATTATTTATTTTATGTGTAATATGGTATTGGCTATTTTATTCTCTGAATGATATTTAATAAGTTGCCATTTCCTTTCTCACAGCATATGTGAATGTTGCTGGCACCTATAGGAGGAATATCGAACTTCTTGCTAAGACACATAGGTGACTAAAAAGCTGACATTATCTTTCAAACTTTTAATCCGAAAACTATTTTTATATAATTTAAAAATGTATGTGGGAATTATTTACTTTAAAATAGCCATCGGAGGAGTTTCTTTTGGGTATTTGTGACATATTTGAGCGTAAAATTTTTCATTCAAACACAGGCTCAACAGCTGGACGTCACGCATGGAAAACGATTCTCACTTATCTAAGAGCGAGTCTATACCAGACCGCTCCCTCCATGTTAAGTGCAGTAACGTATGGAGAGTTTACTAAATCATGTCTTTGGAGACACGATCAAGTTCGGCTCTTTTCAAAAGAAACGAGCAGTTAAAGCGGTGGGAAGAATCGGAAACTAACAAAGAATCTGGAGTGATTAAAAACAAAGAGAGGAAAGTTAAGTTTTCGTCCGACTGTGTGTTTCTTGCAGCATGTGGGGCTGGCGACAAGGAAGAAGTGCAGCGTTTACTACAAAAGGGGGCTGACATAAACACAACCAACGTTGATGGATTGACAGCTCTTCACCAGGTTTGATAATACTTCTTTTCATCATTTCTTGCAGAGGTTGATTCCGTTTACGAAGTTTAATTGTGTGTAATGCATATTTTTTACTTGGTTGACGGCTCTTGAACTGGGACAATCCGCCTATTCAAGATGGCCGCTCCAATATCCAGCTGTCCTATTTTTGATAAAAACAACGAAGTCACCGTTGTATATAGTGATGAAAATGTGCCTATATTGCCGTCATTCTATTTGTTCATTAAAGGGTAATTCTCTTTTACACGAAAGTGACGTTTTGATGTTAGAGATTAGGGTTGTAGTAGGTCTTGAATGTTGTTGAAACCGAAACAAACACAGCATTCACTATTAAGGGAAAATAAGATTTATTCCATCCTAAGGCCTGAATTATTCATTTAGTGTCGGCTCGTAATATATCATAACAAATAGTATTCTGTATTTAATTTATTGTTATTTTAAACCATTAGAAAATATCCTAAGAGAGAACAGGCTTGTAAAACCTCTGGCGAGACCGGGAATCGAACTCGGGATCTTCCTCTATGTCGGAGGTTGCTTTTACCAATTACGCCATCCTTGCGGAACAACAAACCGCTTAGGGAATTTTAGGCAAAGACAAGTGTGAGCCACACTTGCCCTACCATAACTCTCTTCTATAAATAATTAGCTTATTCTTTGTAAATTTACATTTGGCTGTTCGTTATATGTAGTATCTATGTATGGATAATTCTCATCCCTTTTTTTCGTCTAATTTGCTACAAAATTTTAGTGTTTTATCCGAAGTATTCCCGTATTACTTCAGATCCATTCTATTGTATTTACTTTTGATGTTTACGTGCGCGGTTGCTTAACTCTCAAACTTAAGTACGAAGCATATTCATAATTCTGACTTTTCTCACAGTGTTTCATCGAATAGTATTAATTGTTTATAAGCTCTTTACGGTCTACAAACTAGTTTCTTATTTTCCCTGATTGTTATCAGCGTAGCTGTCTAGGTGTTTTCGTATTCTTTAGCTACAGTCTGGTTTTATTTCTCATATTCTCTCTCAGAAACCAAACCTCAAAGTTGAAAAATGTCTTAACTAAATTCTGAATTCAGAACTTTCCAAAAATAGAAAATTAATTCGAAAGTATTAGCAAAATCATATTATTGGAGTCATAAAGCAGAAGTTGTTTCCACATCTGCACTAAAAGGGTAGGGTAAAGGTGCCGCGAAAACTCAAATGACATTAGTAAGATCATTTCAAGATTGTGAGGTAAGGCTGAAAGTTATCATTTTATTTTCGCCATTAACATGGCTAGGAATGTTATTAGAGAGTGAGGAAAATGGATGGATATCCGCGGAAGTAAATCTTTCGGAGAAAAAGATGTTTTTGTTGAAAGAAAAAACCGGTAGGTAGTTAGAAATAAATAAGAAGGATTTAGTGGCTGATTCAGTAATGTGTAATACACTAAAGGATATCAAAGACCGTGCCTTTTTGAAGATTTAAGCTTTTGAGTACCATAAATCAGAGTAGCTATGAATCTATGTGTTGTTGCTATTAAGGATTTCATTATCGTTATCATTTATCTGGACGTTATATTTTCGAAGATGCCTGATAATGCGGTGGTCGCTTTATTATCTCTGTTAAATGCATTTTTCTGTGTATCATGCTTTTATTTCGTTGAATTTTTACTATTTAGAGTAACAGTCGAAAATGTATGGAATAAAGTGGTAGCTGCATGAAATAAGTTCGAGTAATTGCTTTTACAAAAGCGTTTATGTAATTCTAAATTTAATATAAATTTCCTGGTTAGTATTGTCCAAGATTTTTGAAAACTGTTCGACGCAACAAACACTGGAACTAGAAAATGATACATTTTTATGTTGTTTATTGTCTTAGCTTTAATAACATTCTAATCTTTTGCCTGTGTGCTTCAGTTTGCATCTAGAGTTAGTGAGTTTGTTTTGTTTAATTGTCAGCCTGGAGTCGTGGCAATTTTCTCTATATTTTTTCCTAAAAAAGTTCCAAATAAATCTTATATAAGGAGAATTCCTTATAGATTTTTTAAGTTGACATTGATTGTCAGTAGTACAAGAGTATAATCGAAGGTATTATATGACTTGAATTCAATTTAATTAGCCAATTCGACATCTAAATAACAAAAATTAACACTGGCTTTGAGAAGGTCGCTAACAGAATCTTGTGTGTTTTCATAAACATTCCTCTCTGTATTCGATGGTAGTTTTCACTTTCCGGTATGCAATTATTCTATTTTGTATCGCTTTGTTCGGAGTGAACGCAATATTTTATCCTTCTGGTTGGGGTTATCGGGCATTAAAAGTGTCTATTTGATCCTGTATTCAATGGAAATAATTTTTTCTTTCGTGTTTTCTGGCAACAGTCGTTCAAGTCGAATGTTCATACGACGGGTAAAAATTGATATCTCCTCATCAACGAAATTGTATCGCAATTTTCCTATATTCTTATTCACAACGTTTCCTTTATCGTACCTAGGATTCCAGGTTTTCATTTACATTCTGCAATCGCCAATGTTTCAGCCATGTACGATCGGATAGTTAATATTTGTAAACTTGAAGTGGCAAGCAATTAAAATCAGGCACCTGTAGAAAATTCAAATACAAAACCGTTTAATCGCTTATCGATGCAGCAGGTAATTGTTTACCAGTGTCCAGTGTTGTGATGAAATGGAGCAACCTTGCCAGAAGACTCAATTGACGCCAAGTGGCAGTAGATAATTGCGAATGTTGTCTCTATTTGGAGGGCTATCACATATAGATGGCTTATCCATTATTTCGATTCTGCTTCTTTAAGTTTTTTATCGACGTTTTATGTATTTTCATTGATCATACCTGAAAGGAATGCAGTTTGCGTGGTAAAATTTCCCCCAGTCCTAAAATTAGTTATTAAGATTGTTAAAAGTCCAAATCTTCTATTAGGTATGCTTTTTATGCAGAAGAGCCTCTGAAGAATTATTTAGTAACCAATATTTATCGAGCGAAATTTCGCGATAGTAAACTTTCTTTTGTAATCAGGGTTGGGTTACCTTAGTTCTTACCTTTATATAACGTCCCATGAATTGCTTGATTCAATTCCTAAGAAACTTTATTTAACGGCATGACTTAATTATTTACAAGAATTTTATATTAAATCAGATGACTAAAGACTGAAGGTGATTATTTCATTGATGATTATTTGGCAGCTAGTGTCACTGTTTTTCTGAATCGAGCCATTCCTGTCATTTAGCTTTTCTTACATTCGTGGCTCCAGCTGATAGATATTTGACATAATTGAGATCATCTTACACTAGGTTCATACGTCCTAAGTATCAATTCTTAAAACTTTTCCTGTATATTATGATAACTTATTCTACTCATAATATCATCTAATGTCTTTTGCTTTTCCTCTTCCGTTGCATCCTACCTTATGTTATTTTCTATAATAGTAGTCTTCTAAGTTGTCCTCTCAAACGTACCATATATTTTACACAAATATGTTCGTAATTATATTCAAAGCTGATGGCATCCTCCAGCCTCGGTATTGAATATTTTAAATTTCTAAGTAGAACGTACTCTAAATGCATGATCATGAAGTATTTATGAAAAAACTGTAGAAAAATTTACATTTCTTCCTTATCCAATGACTAATGAGTTATTATTAGTATAAGAATGATTAATTCAATTGTAAATTGTCTTGCGTTCAGTTAATCTATTGTGGGACTGAAGTGATGTGAGAGCTTCACTACAGGTTTACGCCTAATACATACATAACGACAGCTATTTGCAAATTGATTCAGGGGGACGGTTCTTCTCTTCCATCTGCTCAAAATCGCTGTTTATATTTGTTATTGAAACCAAAGTTTACTCTTCGCCGGTAAGATTTGATTTCTAAGAATTTTTATTCGGATGTCGTTTTTGGTGGATTAATAATTTTTCTCTAAAAACTCCATTACATATTTTAACCGGTTGCAGCTAACGTCATATTATCATGTGATGATATTCGTTGAAACCGGTCGTGTTTAATGAATGTAGTGGAATGTTTAAATAGTTAATTTATTTAATCAATTAGAAAATTCTTAATGATCGAGGGAAGGATGTCATTCATCAACTGTTTGAGTTCTTAGTCGCCTCAGTTTAGACGTCTATTCGTGAATGTTCATATAGTCGAAGGAGGAAGAATGGTCTTTTTAGCAGTTTCACTTTGTTTGATTTCACATGAAGCTTATCCGAAGTTAATTTTTCCTCTTCCATTTTAACTTTACAGGAACGTATTGGCGACACCTTTTCCTCCGAGATCGAATTCCAGACGCGTCAGTCAGCTTCACGCATAACTGTTTGATTCTATCAACAAAAGGCGCTTCGTGTTGCACTCTCCAGCGAATTTAGAAAGCTCTTTTTTGCAGGAAAATATCTCCGTCACCTTCGCAACATATCTGCGGTCCTTTTCCTCTCCTCCCGTATACGCTCCATCAGGTGCGAGATAGATCGCCATCAGAAGAGTAAGAGTAGCTATCGAAGGAGTAATCGATGACGTTTCGGGGGCAACGGTTGATGCCCGAAGCGGGACTCGAACCTGAACCGGTTGGACGAGTGCCTGAGGCGCCTCCCTCTTCTCTTTATCCGGGCGTAATTTACGGTATCCAGTGCCGCTATCGATAAGCATAAGGGTGCATTATAACCCATTTCCGGAGTAAATCCTTCGGAGACAAAGAATCCTCTCTGCTCCCATCTTCCGCTTTAGTGGAGGCTGCTATCGGTATCGTAGAGTACGTGCTGCTCTTTTCAGGCGCCGGCACTGTTCTGACTTCGATATTGTTTCAATATTGCGTGGCGAGGCTTATGAAAGGCATCCTTGAGAAGTGCAGTTTCCTGTCTCATTAATAATAGTACGTTATAGCGGAAATGAAGTCGGCAAAACTTCCGTGCATTAGGTCCAATTTGCAAGGAGTGTTAAATCACTATTGCGTTGGTTATTTCGTTATTTTAGGTGGATTTACATCATTAGATTCATCAGCGATATTCTTAGAAGCTTCCGGTAATCGAGAAACATATTTTAGGTGAATAATTGTGTCATTATCCTTTCGTATTTGAGGCAAATAATAACATGGATGTTTTATTTAATAATATGATAGGGAATCAGTCTGTCCAGAAGAACTTAATTATATTTTTCGTCCAATCGCTTGTTCAGACGTACCAGCTTTTGCGACCATTTGTTCTTCTGGCTTAATTCCTTGCATTTTCTGATTCCGTTTACCGAGAACTCCGTTGACGACGATTGAATTGAAAAATTGATTCAAATACCACGTATAATATTTTCAAAATTTAAGTATACTAAATGATATCTAGATTTCTGTCTTATTTAATCATCATCATCCATAGGATAATGATAATGTTTAGCTTAGGCAGAGAAAGTTGGCCATCTTTATGGTTAATGGGCGACTGTATAGTAATAACATGATGCGGATGATAATGTTATCTGAGATTGCAAACCCAGTATGAATGGAATTGCTGTGAATATATTTTTATCACGATTTTCGACCTATAATTGTATCGATTAGGCATTATGGACTTAGAATCATAAATAACGCAAGAACGGTGGTATATTATTATATTTTGAGATGTAGAAATCAGTCTTTCCCTGTGGTATAAATGGTATATGAGGAGCGTTAACTCACCGGAGAGCTATTCATCTCCGATTATTTAATCTTTCTCTATAAGTCTACGAGAAGTAGGTCTATCTAGTCTTGCATTTTGCATTCCTCTTCATTGTTTTATGTAAAATATTGATCTATTTGAGGAAGAGAAATTTCTTTCTACAGCATTATCTATTACAATCTTTCATAAAGCTATCATTCATGGGGTATCCTATTATCATGTCTTCTTATTAATTGCTCCTAGATAGTATACATCTATTTCCAATCAGCATTTTCTTTAAGCTACTTGTGTCTGCATCTGCAAGGTGATTTCTTCTTCGAATGTTTCAAGGCGCATTAACGTAAGTCAATCACGATTTTGGCACAGTGGAGGGATTGTTCTCGTAGCATTGTCGTGGGGGAGGAAGGTTGAGGATGTCTCCTTCGTATCTGGTGGTCTTCTCAGCCGTCAATATTATCTTAGAGCCTCAGTCCAAAGCTGTTTGTCATACGCTGCATACACTGCCGTGTGTACTTAGATTATCAATAAAATTCTTTCATTCGGTTTTCATGGCTCAAAATAAAAAGGTCACTTATATAAGGGAAGTCAACATCCGTAATAAGAGAGGGATGTTGAACTTGAAGGCTAAACAGTGACTGCATTGCATAACGAAATATTTATCAATCGAAATGGGAAAAATTCGTTTAAAAGTTTTTGTAAACTCTTAAGTTGAGAATGTGTGTGTTAGAATTACTTCGGGCTTATTTTGTTACGAACTCGTTCCCGTGAATTTTTAGGTAGAAGTAATCAGTCGATCAAGGAAACAATTTTTACTGCTGCTATTTTTATAGTGGTAAAATTAAAGTAGTTTAATGAGACATTTTCCGTGTCAGTGCCTGTAATCGCCTGTATCTATTTGTTCAAAAGTTGTTTGGATGTTGCAGAATTTATTTCGAAAAGAAATTATTTTAACGGCTAACATCAGTATTTATTAATTAAATTTATCAGCAAGTAATTAAGTTTTTCGTGTTTAAGAAAAAGGCTTAATACTGTTAAAGAATGCGGTTGGTTTTTGATGTAACTCAACGAGAAAATTGATATAACGAAATTCAGTAGTGTTGCTAAGGGAATACAATTGTTTAACAGTTCAGTAGTTTGAGAAAGCTTCTTGGTTGCCAATATATCTTATTTCAAGAATTATAAAAAGTGACTGGGATAAGAAATATATCCTGCTTGCGATAAGAGCAGTCAAACAAATATTCCACGAAATGAATAGTAGGTATTCAGTTATTCTTATCATCTGAAATGTCGATGAATTCCGAGGCAAAATAGGATGACATTTCTTAAGAGTGTGTGAACGGAGGTATTTAAATATTTTCTTTGGTTTCACCATAGATGTGTGTAGTAAAAGATTAATTTTTGCTAGAAATAATACTTCTCGGAATTCTGTCTGCCCAAATGAGCCGAATTTGCGATTAATTTTTCGTCGAATCTGTCCCTAGCCACTTCTCAGAGGGCTTAGTTTTGTATTTCTTACGTGGAACTCGTAAGGGCTCAGATTTCTGAGAGACGTTTTGGCATCTTTTTCTTTCTCGTCACCGTACTCCTTTCGTATGAGAAATGCTCTTGCAGCACACTTTCTTTGGCCCTGTCCATGTCTTCCCTAATAGAACCAAGGTTGCTCCGCTTGTGCGGAATTCCTACTGGAGCAAGCGGAACGATTGAGACGTTGCCACGTTTCGCAATCCGTTTTAGTATCATCCACCACCTTCGCCAATCATCTCCTCTCTCCAACCTTAGCATCTCCTCCCTCTCCTCAATTATCCCTGATCTTTTTATACGGAACGGGAATCCTAAGTATTTCTCCAAGCTGTATAAATGTCATCCTGACTTAGTAGAGAAGATAGAAATTCGTGTTTACTGCATTCTGCATCTCGAATTTGTCGTTAAGCCGTCGAATAGCCTATGAAGTAATGCGTGATAAATATTTCTACAGACTTTGTGATTCTTTGCGGTTTTTACTGGCCATATAATGCTATTTTCCTGTACTCAAAATATGCCAAGCGGGATTACGTGGTATGGTAACGATGTGATATTTTTTTGTTTATAAAACTATAACTGGGTATTCATTCTTTATCTCTAAATGGATGTGAAAGAGTAATTCATGATACATTTTAATTATCTCGCTGTCAATTTAAATGTTTAAGTTTAATGTCAATTTATATATTTGCTTTATAGATTTCATAATAATCACTAGTTTATTTAGGGCGAATTTCAGTATTACAAGACTATTGCAATTACGTTACAGCTGACTCGCAAAAACACACTATTAGCAACCATTCCGTAATCAGGGTTTGAACCCGAAATCTCGGTGTGGATAGGCCTACACGTTAACCTCTGCACAACAGAGGCAATACTGGCGATTTAGAGTAAAATGATGTCTATGTTTTGGCTTTTAAGGTTATGAAAAGCACCTTGGTTCTCTTGTACATCTTTTTGTTTAATTTCAATGAGAAGATATCATTTAATCTATTGCTAATTTGTCCGTTGGTTATATCGATATTCTGGTGATGATCCTGTGATAACTAAGCCTTTTCCATGCCAAATAAATTACACAGAACCGTCGTATCCTTAACAGCCAAAATCCGAATTTTCCATGCAAAAAGTAATATCGGCCATCAAAAGATTTGCTATTAGATCCACTATTTTCCTTTAAATTTAGTACCCTGGTTATAACTTGAAAATATATGTACCCTGGTTTCAGTATAAATGAAATTACTTGGCGATCGTATAATTTATCATTAAGATGGAAACTTTTATCACGTAAATCTTTCTCAAATAAGATGCAGTATTTCGTTCTATAGATGAAATTGATTTTTCGTAGATTCTCTCTTCCTCAAGATTTAATTTTCATATCTATTCTCCAATGTCGGAATTTTTAGACATTCTTCCAAGTCTTCCGCTATCGTTCGTGTCCAAGCCTCGTAGGTTGTCCATTTAATTTCACTTTCCTTCAATTTTTGCGGCTTAATTGACTAATTACGCTCCTAGTTCCGGTGTCTGTTTTTTCCCTTTTGGACACGCAACGAAATAAAGATCTTGCTTTATTATCGTCAATTTGTCGCCGAACTTGTTTCTACCGAACCTTAAGTTTCCGAAGTTTGTAATATCCGCTTTTATGCCCACATTTGCATTAAAATTTGTCACGTTTCTTCTCTTATTTACATTGGGAGGTTTCGGAAGGGCTTCTGCATGATATTGAGAGGGGCCTAGGTGAGGAGGAATTGGGTTGGTGGTCCTTGAAATTCGTAGCATCGGAACGTGACCGGAAAGCGAATGTGTTAACGCCATTCCGATCGGAGACGGCATGCATATTATAGAATTGCCGAACGTAAATGGAGAGGCTGAGATGTGCTTCGCCGATGTGCCTGGAGTCACGGAGAGTCGTAGTCCTCCGCTGGTATTGGCCCAACAATTGCATTGGCATTACGGCCATTGAGATACTTCCCTGGGTTATCGACTCGTTAAGGTTAAATTTCTGTGTGAACCATCAAATGCGTCTTACGAAACAATTCAAAACGTGAATTTTTGAGGAAATGACGGAATTGACGCAGGAAGAGTGAGTATCCCGTCCAAAAAGGAAGCTGCTCGTCAGCGCTGACGAAAATATTATTTTTTCCTGTTTTTATCTTATCTTTCGTATGCAAAGTGTCAGAGTTATTTCTCGTGAGCGCTTAATCCCCAAGTGTCATCTTCTCTGCTCTTTTTCGAGCGATTGCTCACCATTCATCATCGCTTGATTAGCCGTTATGTGTACAACAATATCAAAGTCAATAAGTTTACATGATGTGTTTGAAGGAGACATCGAGTTACGTTGATGATTTTCGTCATTGAAGATAAATTGGATTTGAGACAATCGTATCTTAAGTTATTTCTTCTTCAGCTTAAAACTGTATTTCGAATTTCGAGGACAATATTATTTTAAATTGCATCTTAGCTACTGAATAGCTGAAGAATCTTTTGCGGAACTATCGTTACTGATCCGATATCTTTCTCCCATCTCAATCTATTTTGCGCTGAATCAAATGATATCAAGTTGTACATTTTAAAGTATCAAATCAAAACGATTCCGTGAATTATATTAATTAGTTTCTTTTTATTAAGCGCCGCTTGCACAATAAAATATCAATAATTAAACATTTTTAGAAATACCTACTTTTGAAATTCCACATTTGTTGAAACTATAAGTTTTAGACTTTCATTGAAGGAACATTTAAATTTTATCGCTAAAGTAGTCAGCTGTATATGTGTCAGAGAAGCAATGGTCTGTTCCATGCTGACGCTTTTTCTTTCTTTTACATCTCCCCGTAGACGTTCTACATTTTGAGTCATGAATCCATTCTGGCTCATTGTGTGGTTTAACGTTTGTGGCCTTGTATATTGCATTTCAAATCAACCTGTGTACTCAATTAACAATAGCAAAGAAACCTTATATAATCTAACTGATTTCAACAAATTAGGGAGACATAAAATATGAGTAGCAAACCATCTTGTTCTAGAGTGAGTAATCCAACTTTTCTATTTAAAAATGCATCACACAATAAAATCGTTGTATGATGCGGTAGATTAGGTATAAAGCCTTCATTCTTTGATAATAACGTCATTGCCTTGGGAAATATAAACGCTTCTTATTTCTGAAATTACATGATTTGTAATTCTGTAGTTTGGTTTACGTATCTACGATTCCTACGATTTTTGGTATCTGAGGATAATCAAGCTAAACGTTATGTTGATGTTATTATTAAGGTAATTCAAGTCCTTACATCAGCAGGAATAGTTATTTCTTCTTAGTTATTATCGATGATTTGTATGCAGTCAACGTGATGCTTAAATGATCAAAGCTGGTTAGTCATGTCACGAGATTAATTTTACCAGAAAAGACTTTCTTGATAGCATCATCAGATTATAATAATATCCAAGACAATTGCAGTGGAGAAATAGAAGATGATATGATGAACTCTGAAGTGTCTGCGAATGCTTTAACTAAAACAAAGGTGCCCATAACAGCTATAAAAAATACTTCATAAGAGCTCAGTGGTTCTAGATTTTCTTCAGCCGTAATTTGGTTTTCTTTCATTTAACATGCCGAAGATATTGCGAAAATGCCTATCTGAAACTTTCACAAACACCAAATTAAATATCATGATATTAAGAAAATAATCAAGATATGAAGATAGAGATTTTGTCTCATGTTGTAATCTGAAGTCATCGAATGTTTCACCAAGATCAGATTGTCGATTTGAATCAAAGCATGAATTTTTCCATCCTCAGAATGTAAACGATTCTCACTTCTTCTGCGCTGCTCCGCATCATCATCCCTTTGAGTAGTTGCAGCAGCGATGACGCGGAAAGCGCGCGTGGGAAAATTTTTTACGTTCCTTTCCTAGTCCTATTCGCGTATTTCCACTTGTCTTGCGACCTCTAACCTTAGCTTTGTAAACTTTCAACTCCGACAGCTATAGCGATTCGCGCACTTTATATTGAGTCACTCGTTGCGTTTATTTACCATAGCACTTATTCCACTGGGTGCCATTTCCTTATCACTTATTTATTTAGCATTTACTTTGATATTCCGCTGCATCTTCGCGTACTTCCAAGTCTAAATAATTCTGTCGTTACGGTAGCTCAGTTCTATCATTGTGACGAAGGTGAAAAAATATCTTCCAATGCTGCCGATTCCCCTATCTGTTGACCATAAAAGCACAAGTCAGAATGTGCCTCACTATCATCTCCATCCATTTCATTCCGAAGAAATCTAGCGCTGGCCATAAAATATCGCGATCATTCTCGTTAAGAACAATTAGTCGTCTGCGTGATACTTACTACGAGTTCCTTCGTAGAAACTTCCACAAGACTCGCTTCCGTCGCGGTAATAGTCCGAAGCAATTGTTTTTCTCTGTTTGCTAACGTAACAATCGATTTTTGTCCGGATAACACTACTGACATCTCTATCCTAATCAGATTTATGGCGACGTAACAGCAAGTCTTAAGCCTTCCTTCGGGGAATTGTTATCATCGATGTTAGACTTCCCTAATTCGATATTTTTGCTTCAGTCTTCCAGAGATGCGTTGTAGGAATGCGTCTTATCAGATTTATTACCTCACTCAATCTAGTTCTTACAATTAGAGGGTGAAGTGAATTATTTTTAATGTAGTTAAACTGCATTCCCTTATTCTTCTTATAGGATGGAAATTTCCGGTTAGATGTCGAGGTTCTACATTACACTGTATCATTCTTCCATGGATTGTACTGAAATTTTCTATATTTTGTGTAATTCCAATTAGGTATATCTTATGCTGTACTTCTTCCCCTTTGTATTCGCAACAGTGTAATGAATTTTATAATGTTGCCGTTAGATCATTTATCAACGTTAGTATAATTAGATTTTAATTCCTCAATACGGACCAGTTTTAAATTTCTTAAGAATTCCTTTAATTTAAAGTCCTTATCGAAATCATTAATCTTTTATTAACCTTTTATCTATCGCTCTTATTTGACAATGCATCTGTGAATAGTGATATCTTATTTCCTTATCTGCTCTCATCTTTTCCGATAGTTCTGAGGGTTTAGAAGTCTCGTCCTTATTCGTCGCATACAGCATTTTCCCGCATGGCTGTGATGTCGCCTAGTAGGCTTCCGTCTTCAGCGACCCAAGAGAGCTTCCTCTGCCGTCATTCCCACTCCTCCAGGGCATTGCTCGAGATGTATGGAGTTTTTATGCATGCGACGGGCGTCGAACATTCATCTAGGTTCCCAGTGTCCGAGTTTCTTAAGCGTTTGCCTTCAGGGTGACATAATCTTTGACCGTCGCATGTTTTCCCGTCTGCAAACTGCGCACAAAGCCAGGGATGAATATTTGAGGTGCATGCGGATGGAGAGCCTTTGTTTGATGTAATTGCGGCAGGAGCTTCATATAAAACGTTACGGTGCACGAGTGGGTGTTTTTAATCTTTCAATGTCAGGGCTATCTTTAGGCGATTCTATGCAAAGGAGATGTTAAAGATAGGATGGTTAATAGTACGTCAGATGGGGTCTTCTGCGGTAACTGTGCCCAGCTCTTCGCGTTGTGTGGGGCAGCGGTAGCTTTTGTACGTTTTGTTGATGAATATGTTCTGTAAGCAATCAAAATATTGTAAATACGTGATTCTTTTAATGAGAAACATGATATGTAAGGAATAATACAATGTAAATATGTTTTGCATGTTTTGGATATGTCAGTGAAATATGTTATTCTCGATGTAGCTTTGATTTTTCAAGAATTATAAGTTTTTTCTTTTTTTTCTACAGTCCACCAAGGGTATCTATAAGGATTGTTATCTCGCGAAAATATTGATATCCTTAGTATAAACCCCTAATATTTTGGTAGGGGGAATATTTGTTGTGATGATATGTAGCATTCATATATAATATGCTTTGATTTTATGGAACAAAGATTTGTCCCTACATTTATGAAATAGCTCGATAAACATATTCTGTATGATCAAAAGTGTCTAGTTTTACAGTTGATTATCATGTTTTCCGATGACTCATGAAAGCATCTTGTTCCTTAAATAAATCATTAGGCATTTTTACGGGATTTTTACGCCATAAGTATTCTTCAGTGATGTTGTTGTCTTTTATTTCATTGTTTTCCCTCGCGCTACCCATGTCATCTCTACACACTAATAAATAATACGTTTCTTCTCGATGAGGAAAACATCAGATTTAAGCGATTCTTGCCGCGAAACTGTTTGTTTTCAGCTGGAGAGTATTTCTTAATCTGCTATTTAAAACACCTTGAAAATAGTTCTAAAGGACGTTTGCGTAGCTTCGAAAGCCTTCGCCATCACCGTTCCGTTCTTTTCAATTTCCCTAAGCCGCAAGTTCTTGGCAGTGCACCAGAGAATACATTATCTCATTATCGATTGATCACCAAGTTTGGACGTGCATTGTGCATTTCTCCCACGAAGAGATCCGATAACTGCGTTTGGCAAGTGTTGCTGATAGTGAATGGAGGGTAGGCAAAGTCTGTTGATTTACTCGTCCTCTGTGTTATCGCTAATTTAACGCGAGTGGGCCCTTATCTAGGTTCAAGTAATTCATTCTTCCAACAAGGTGATTTTCAATGGGCGATTATCGAATGATATTAATTCTGCTTATCTTCGAGGTTACGCCAAAATTTTCATTTATTCGTGTTTTAAGTCTCCTATTACTTGTTTAAAGAAAATCTTCTCATTTAGTTTATTTAGTTCTACATTTGTTAATTTTAATAACCGTTCCTTTTCATTGTTAATTAAAAAATTATAAATCACCTTTCTTACAACCTATATGCCGCATTATTTCAAAGATTTATGCCGCTATTATTTGTGATAATCGTAATTTAATGGTCAGTAATGGTATGAGTGTGTTATATCTTCAATCCATGTATTTTCTTTCATTATTTTGATTCGGGATGCGAAGCAGTTAAATATATGATTCGATATCTGGGCTAAGTAGCTTAACACGGGAATTAAAATGGGAATAAGAGTTTCTTTATACGATGAAATAATTTTAACCTCGATCGGCTTCTTATTTAGTAGTAGTAGTATTTGATTTCGGTCGTGGGATATTGGGATTTAACGAGTCACCGTGTTTTGCACTTGAGGATTTTCATTCACCGACATTTCTAATAACTTCCCATTGACTTGCTGATCCCGGAAATTATACGTATCATTGTACAAGTTTATCAAGAAGTAAAACCTCGGGAAAGTAAAGCAAACTTAGTAGAACGGCTATTTTGATCCGTAGCATCTCATTGACCAATTTCCATAAATCGATTTTCCTTATGCCTGCTGTCATTCTTTGGTCATTCTGTGATCAAAGATGAACATGGGAATGCTCTTTTTATCATTTCCTCAAAAGAAATGAATTTTTCTCTACGTTGCTTCTCTAGTACCAACTGATTGTGAATCATTGGTTTTCTGTCATGATAAAAAATGAGTCTAGCTAAATAGTGGAGCTATCTTCATTCATTTCCGTCGAATTTTACAATGTAGGCATTGCGGAATGTTCTAGATAAACTTATCAGGAGATAAAAGAAGACGAAGCGTTTGATGATATATTTGAGATAATTTATCTCTAGAGGGGAAATATGAAAATTTGTAGTGGATCATATGTGAATGGGTTTGATGAACTCTATATTTAAGTTATGTCTCAATGAAAACTTTTTGTAGCATGAAATAGAAAGAATCTGGGAAGGGAAACGCTTATTTAGTGTTCCTGAGAATTAATTCTGTTGTTACGATATGCTTGAAATGGTAATAACGAGCTCAGCTGTCACGTAAATTTTACTTCTAAAGAATTTGGTTATATTCCGATTCTTAAGCTGTTTGTTTAGTATGTGGTGAAGTAAGGATTCCTAATTTATAATTTACATCTTCTTTTTATTGTAGGAAATATCCTAGTTAGGCTATAGGCAAAATAGAGAAATTCATGAAAGATTTAACGCATAAGTTACCGGCAGTAGAAGACCTCTGCAATATCTACATGGAAATCGTAAATGATATACAAATCCAAATAGGTTCATGACAATAAAAGTTTAATCACTACTGTCTAGATTACTTGAGTGCGAATTTAAGAAAATTAAGTCACGAAGAATTCTTCCTATAATTTCATACCCCTCACAATTAGATTTTATGCGTCTGAACTGAAAATATTTATCCATCCACCTACTTATAATAGATTAGTTAATTTCAAAGTTTTGCTTATCAAATGTCAGAAGAAGTATCAGTTTAAAATAAACGAACCAGAAATCAGTGGCAGATAGCATTGCCACCCATCGCTCTCTCCTCACACATACGTTTTTACTCTGTTTTAACTTATGTCATAGTTTCAATCCAACATGACGGATTGGACAACGAGAACGTGCCGCGTAAGAAATAAGGTATTTTAGTATGTACTACTTTAAGATCTCTTATGAAATAACAAGAATGTCTTGCAAAGTAGAATTATGATAATTATTCGTCGGAACCTAGTCATGTTTTATTAAGGAAAAATAAGGGTTTAGTGGAAAAGGACAGCGTTTCTCTTTATTCTACGTGATGGATAACAACTTCTCGCCCCCTTACTGTGAATTTTATACAGAATAGAACGGATATATGGAGCGAAATTTGGAGAGAATAATACCCTTGATGATTGCGCGTTACACTAAGAGCTTCTTCGCACACTTCTAAGAGCACATTGGTACTTGGGGTTGGAAAAATGATTCTCTAATAATTTCTCTAGCTACTTACAGGAATCCCTGGGTATCATTTTCAACCCAAAGTTGGTTATATCCAACTGTGCTCAGTCGAAGAAATTCGTAATATTTTAATAATGTTAATTGAATTAGACTCCGTAGCAAGCCATCTTTTGATACCCACCTCTCTTTTTGACTCCTGCTTTCGAACCCTATTTTCGTCTCGTACGCGCGCGGTGAGATTCCTTATCTCAATCCCTCGTTGCCAGCAACATGTGCCCTCCAGTCAATGTCAATAGCAGCCACACCGAAGACCAATATAATCCTCATAAAACCTTTGCAATCGCATTCGCCGTGTATCCGTTTCTCGGAACCTGGATTGCGCAATCGGCATGAGTCATGGGGTTTTGCGATTAATTGCGCGCTCTCCGCGGGCCTCCTTTGCGTCCTCTCCTTCAACCCCACGGAGTTTTTCCGTCTCTCATTGCTGAGTAAACCTCTTTCGTGGTCGATGTCTGGCGGTTGTATCGGTTTCCACTCCGCTTTACTCCTCGTCTGCACTTTATGGGATACCTCGCAAAAGGTGCATCTGGCAGCTGTTTTCTTTGCATCGGATGCAACTCCTCTCTCGAAGGTCACGCCTTTCGAATTTTAATTCATTTCGCTTCTTAGTCCGCGTTAACTTTTGCCCTCTTTCGGCTCTTTTTCCCGTTCAGCACGTCTTCTCCAATATTCCGCATTAATCCTCGCATTGACGTACTTCCCGAGGCAGAATTCTAGATCAGCCCACGTGATGCATGTACGCCTGCCTTTGGTTTTCATCTCTGTTATCTTTCTGTCTTAAGTCGGGGATTAACTTAATCAGTGTTTTCCACGTTATGTCATATGAGGTTAGACGTGAATTTCATTGATGGATCTATTCTTCTGAGATTGCGCCAGCCGAAGAGACGTAATATCGTAATACGTTACATCATGGCTTTTATTGCTTTATACTGTTGTGTTGTTATATTAAAGTACCTATGTTGTCTCGAATGGGGAAATATTTCCGTTGTGTAATTTTGATCAATCCCTCTGATAACTAAGTTCGAGATGCGATGGTCTGAGAAGAAATTTTAGCCCAGAAAAATAATACATTTTATACTCATTCCTCCGACCACCCAGAGAGTCCTCCGTCGTTCTTTAGAAGGAAATGTATAGAGATGCCAAGGGAATTAAGAGGGTAGTTATTTATCCATCCACTCACGTACCCTCCTAATCGCCTTTCCTTTTGCTCTTGTCTTGAGAAGTTACCGGCGAATTGGAGATCAAATAGCGAATATGTTTTGCAGTCTATATGAGTATTCTTGAGGAATTGAGTTAAGCATTTATTAATTTGACTTCGACGTGCATCTGTAAAAATAGTGCGTGAAATATCGACTAATTTACGGCAGAGCTTCCAAGAATAATTTTTATGAATCAAATTGCATTTTCCTAAAGGAATAATTTGTAATGAAACCTATAACTGTGCATCCAAGTGCGATTCAAAATAATGATTATGTAATGTATTTTAATTCCATATTTACGTGAATATAAATTTTAATCGAGACGGAATCAAGATGAAGATGATTTTCCGATAAGAATTTTCGTGTGATTAATTTTTTTGAATGGTTGTTTTGATGTATAGTTTTCGTTATCAGGACATGTTGTGAATGATGTGATACCTTCTTTTAGAATTATGTAGTGAAATTGAGATACAAGAGGAATAAGTATCATCACAGAATTGGTTATCAAGGTTCGTCAAGCTAAGGAATATCTATGTAATTGTTTTCGTTTTTTGGGGAAAAATAAGCGAACGCAATGATATCAGTATTGTTTCTCGCTTGTGAAACTGGAATACTATATTTCACTTACATTTCATCAAAGGGAACCTTTTTTGTCTTCATTATTCTTCCTTTTTGTTAGAAAATCCGAATGGTTTTCTGTTCCATGCTCTTTTCCTACTTACGTTGTATTAGGAGAGGTAACATCCTAATACAAAAAAATGAATAACAGATGGCACCCTATATAGTTTTTCTTGTCACGTCTTATTAACATTTTCTGGCTAAATTTAACTTGAGTGGTGTAATTGTCGGGTTACAAAATGGAATGTTGCCTGTTGTTAATTGCATTAGAAAATTTAAAAGATATTTGCATAAAAATTTCGTCTTTTGTTATGAATTGGTTTTGAAATATTGCATGAGTTACAGCGTTATCTTTCAGTTTACCAGTTATCAGTGTGGCAACCTTAAGAGATCCATTATGAATAATGAATTCTTTATCATTAGATCGCAGAGATCAAAAATATATGATCTTGGATAGCTTTATGAAAAATCTTCTGTGGTAAGAGATAGAAGGGCTTTCTTTTACATCGTAATATCCAAGAAGTTTTGGCGTATTTTTGTTCATCAGCTCTAACCGCGTCAGTCATTTACCTTTTTAACTGTAAATTTAATTACAGTTTTGATTTCAATTCGGTATAAGTTTTGCTTATATTATTATCAGCGTCATTTAATATTCCATTTCAGAATACCTAGTGCGGGAGAAGTTTATCTGGTCATCAATTTTTCTTTGAACATGATCTAAAAATAATTATAATATATGTGTGTTTATATATAAAATTAATTTAATATGAATAGACAAAAGTTAAAAGAATCAATAAGTCGATTAATTTAAAAGCAATAAGCTTATATATACAAATATTCGTTTTAGACACTCAGCCGTCTGAGTGAAAATGTCAATGCTCTTGCCGAGGGTTAAACTATATCGTTATCTGGGTTTGCCGCAGTCGTAACTGTTCGATTCCATCTGAAATTTTCCATAGCGGCTTTTTCGTTGAGGAGCAGAAATTTCCGCAACTGCGGCGTGATAAAAACGATAACGTGGATAATCCATTAGCAGAGGTCTTTGGCTCGGCATCTGGGGAATCGCACCACTCCTCTTCCATTTTCCATTTACCGGTGATATACGTTAGGGCGGTTCTGCCTCGTATCCCCTCCCGAATCCACGGTTTTTTTCCTCCCCCGCCTTCTGCACCTCGAGAACTGTATCCTTTATTCCTCTGTCACTGATTTGGACTGAATTGTGGTCTCCTTTGGTAACTTGCCTCAGTCGTCTCTGCCATCTCCTCCTCCACCTTCCCCGGGAGATTCTCATCTTATGCGTGAGATTTATTTTCGATTCTTTCGATAAGCTCGGAACATCCACATCGCGGTTCTCTTTTGAAGAGGGCGTGTGGTTTTTGCGTGAGTTTTTCTTCCGGAATATAGTCGCCGCTGATTTTTTACGAGCTATATATAGAGTAGAAAACCCTGAGCAGAGAGTTACTTAGTTTACTGTGAGATACGGAAGTAATCTTATTCTGTTGAGGAGAAGATTGAGCATACTTTTACTTAACATACGAATTTTTTTAATTTGTACTTCCTTTAGCGTTGTTACGCTACAGTTAACCTTTCAATCTAATATCCTATTCTAACACATTATAAGCATTTACATGGCTAAAGAAAATTCAACGCGTATGTCATATATTCGGGAGAAAGAGTAACTGAATGATATCTAATGAAAAACCCGCAATAAGAGGACAATTTCAACATTAAAAGAAACCCTCAGCAAACAAGAGTAAATTAGTTAGAATAATAAATTATTAAATTTTAAACTACGTATAATTAAATCTTACTGTTTGAATGTGCGAACGGAAACGTCGCTGTTTTATTTCTTCGGACATTGATCGATTTAGTCCCTTAATCGTGTTAGAAACTAACTGTTAGCTCAATTTAAGGATAAAATCGTGAGTTGTATTTTTAGATAGTTGACTACTTGTCTCCTAAATGTATCACTTACGTATGTCTAATAACTATGGCCTATGGGGATGGAGAATCAGTGGCATGCGTGCCCGATGTGGTACACGAAACAATATCTTCCATTTAACTTATTTTTATTATATAAGAAAAGAAATCACAATAATTGCTAATAAAATAAAATTTATTTAAAGTTACTAGAGTCGGATGAATTTAGTTTTGGATTAAAAAAACCTAAGTGAAGGTCAGGAAAAATAATCCATAGCAGGGAAACGCCCAAAAAGAAGGGGGTATGAAAAACCTGCTCAAATCTAACAATAGAGTTAACCAATACATGGTAAAACGGTAAACCTTTATCATAATCTGGAAATAAGATAAAATTTGTGGAAACAAAACACAGAATAATATAAACTACCGATGAAATGAATAATTTCTAAAATTAATTACTTACGCTTCAACATTTTCGTAAATTCTGAGAAAAGTGTTAATGCTGAACAGTAATAAATGAATTTTATGCTGAAGAATGAAGGATGTTATTTAGCAATTTTTTTGGGTTGTACATGGGTTCACATCATAGTGTAGCTCATTAGCTTATGTGAAGAAAGACCGGAAAGTGAATGCCTTGAAACAGTTTTATTTTCTTCTAGCGATATACATCTGGAATAATAATCATTTGCTTCTTAATCATGATTTTATTCCAACATCGATTTCATCAATTATCAACTTAATTGCAAAAATTATGAAAAATAGACGATGCACCCGTTTATTTTCTGCATCGTCACGATTGAAATCAAATGAATATTGAGATTCCATATAAATGTTTTGATCTAAGAGTTCTGAATGGTTAGACAGTCGGCAGATCGAAAGAAAAATGCGATAGTAACTCCCTGTGACTGCTCATTCCCTGGTCTTTATCTCGTGGTCATTAGAACTAATTGCTAAATTGACGCTTTCCGGCCGGTGCCGTACGAGTAATGCGAAGCTCCTTCAATTAACACCATAGTCGCTCAAGTTACTCATTAAGTAATTAGAATTTAAAGGTTCGATGGAATAGGGAACGCGTCAAAGTATCCGTTGATCATCCTCCCATTCATGTCACGTGCGTCTGGGAAGGTTTCAGTATATCATATTTTCTTGTCATCTTGTAGCATCCCTGTTGCCAAGCAATGAAGCGACCAGAGCTCTGTAAAGGGGTAGTCTATATTCTCGCTTTTTATGTCGGTGGTTTAGTCTGTCAAGGTCCATTTTCCCAAGAGCGGAGGCAGAATAAGCCATCCTTAAGGCCAAGGAAGATTAAGGAGCTCTTAAAAGTCTCGAGAAATGGGAGTCTTCAAAATATATTTGCTTCCGAGACCTTGAATTTGAAGTTTGCCGATCAAAAGAAGCTATTTATATTGGTGGTAGCAGTATCGTGTGTCACTTAGTTTGGTCTGTTTTGCAATGACAGAATCCGTAGGGTTTCTATTTTAGTCCGAGGTATGCTTCGTTTAAACATTTGAGGGACGAAATGCGTGGAAATAATCTCGGAATGTTACAGTTTTAATCGCGAATACGTTTTAGCTCTTGACAGGTGGCGGTAAACAAATATCATGGTCAGTATTTTCGTAGGTGTTTTCATTTCTTTTGAACACCGGCCTTCTTCAACGCTAATAATTCACTGTTCGATTTTCATTTATTTCTCTTTCCTCGAAAATCTTTTCTTCTCTCTCTCTGACATCTTCCTCTGTACGTTCTTTCCCGCTCGCTTTTCTCAATATACCAACTGAAATGATTTCCTACCTGTGGCCCGGTTCCAAGTCTTCTTTTACCATTGTACGCCGCAAGCTCCTTTTAAATCGATTTAGATTCTCTAATATCGGAGACGATTACCAAAATATCGGAAGCCATAAAATTTGTATGAGAGGTCGTAATTAAAAATTTTCTCATAAATTTTAATCGACGTACCTCTGAAGACTTCTGGTTGTGGACTTCAAACGATAAAATTGTAATTGCGGTTTCAGTACCACTATTTATGGGATGCCTCCTCGGCTTTCATTTACAGGCCTTTTTTATGAATGTCTACCTCAGGAATCCATAAGGGATACTTTGTTTTGACTTTTAGTGCCCCGATTTCAGTCGTATCGTTCAGTTCGAAATTTTAATAATTCTTCGAGAGCATGAATAATTTTTGGTTAATTGGGGCATTAAATGCATTGAGAGTTTTGAAAAAAGGGGCTCCTAAGGTCAGAATTAATCGAATTGAGTCTTGCTTTTCCTTTAATGTTTTGAGAGATGTTTATTCAAGTAAAACGGCTGTGATAGTAAGCTAACTTTTGCAGAACTCAAGCTTGCAAGGAGCCCAATCGATTAATACGCTTGAAAAGACACGAACGATAACACTGCATTTTGATGGAGTGAACAGGTGAGTGATTTGCACAGCTGCCGGTTAGTAGGCCGGGAGTTCGTGGTACAGTGGGTAAATTCACTCCATGGTCGACCTAATTTATCGCATTGAAATTTGGAATTCACGTGCAGCGAATTCCACTCCGTCATAATCCTTTTCGAGTAATGCTGTACGAAAAATGTTTCTCCATTCGTAAGGTCCCCGTTTTACATCCTTACAACCAAATACTCCTCGAGCTTAAAAATTGTGTTCAACGAGATTCTTTCATGTCACGAACTTGTTGTTCATTTAAACGTAGCTGCAGAATGTAAATTTGCGGTTCTTTTTGGATTGTGACTTTTGAATACGTATTGATTTCTTGCGTACAAGAACACCACGAACTTTCTGGGTATGCTCTTTTCAATTCTGAGATGATACAATTAATACTTATTTTGGGACGTAGTTTTTGTGCTAATATATTCCTCTTTTACTATTAAATTAGTGGTGGCCCACGTTCAAGTATGATAATTTTATTATTTTCCAGACTTCCGGAAGGCCGAGTGGACAGAGCATTAGTGAAAACGGTCCCAGGTTCGATGCCTGTAGGTTAAAATGACCTTAACTCGGAGCGGTATTAAAATACTAACACCGTACTCTTTTCCTGACATCATCTTCATAGCATCATCAACCGGTCATCAAGCTATGATCGGTGTAAGATATTCGCAATGTTTTACAGTCACCAACTTTTCGATTATGTATCGGGATTATTCTTCGACATAAGATCGCGACTTGGGTCCGTTTTCACCCGTACAGCACGCGTTCATCTCCCCGATCCCCTTCATACTTTCACTGACTCCGGATCCCCTTCCTCATTCTCTCGTTCGCCATCCTCACCTTGACAACCGAAGGAAGGACCGTGCCCTGCCCCTATTTTAGCTCCATCCGCCAGCCTAAATGGACCGTCCCCGTATACATCCTTCCTCGTTCATCCCTTGGCATTCCTCGCGGCGATTGTTCGAACGGAGATCTGCCACAGGGTGTTCGGGACCGCATTCTCACCTTTCGCGCATCCTTTCACTCGACTCGAGCTACCTACGCTTGCGTCAGAGGGGTAGATCAATCCCTCCCCCCGCTATCACAACCCGTTCGGTTTCTACTCTTCCTCTCCCTTCTATTTATACTGCGTCTCGGTCCATCCCCGCAGCCTCCGCCCTTACATCCTCGAGAGCGGGGCCCCTCGTCGGCCTCACTGCATTTAACGGACGCTATTCCAACTCGTCCCTCATTTTATACGGGCTATTTTCATTTACTGTCCCACTTCTTTGGGGTTACCCCGTCGCGAAGGACCGTCCCGGTCGTTTTTGCCACTTTTCCCTCGGTTTGCGATTGTTCGTTGCCACGACGGGTCATTTAGAAGGAGTGACGGGTTTGTTTTTGGGAGGAATACGGTCGCCGGTTCAGAAATTTCCTCGGTAGTTTTGGTGGGGTCGCGGAATTCTTTCGGGTTCGTAAGGTGGAGATGAGTGGGGATGGATGGATTTTTTTGCCGTGGTTACGGATCGTGTATGTAGGGGTTTTAACTTTTTTATTGTGAATTGTTGGCATCTTTTGTTACTTGGGTGTGAAATTTTTAACATACCGTCACTTCAGAGCGTAAAGCTTTGTCTCGCGTATTTTATTTGAAGGAAACTTTGCGGCTGAAATTACTGTAATGAAAATTTTATATTTCAATTAATTTCTGCCTAAAATGTGATAAATGTATCTCAGAAAGACTGTTTTTAATTTCTAGCTCCATTTGCCTATGCAATTGTTTCGAACCTTTTCTAACGTCACGTAAAATATACTTATACCTTTGAATTCATATTTATTTATTAAATTTATTTTTATTATCCTTGGCTTAAAAGTAATAGCTATGAAAGTTGCTACCCGTTTGTAACCTAAGCAGCTTAAGAAAATATTATAATTCAATCTTCATATATTATTCTTCTGACTTCATTCTTCATATCTTGGCTCTTAAAGGAAGAAATAGTTTAGAGGTAATAATAATGATAAGATTTGATAAGGACGAATTTGTCACTATTAAACTACTTCTTACATATAACCCTTAAAGGTGACTTAACATGTTACGGAGTGAAACTAGGAAAATTCTCCAACGAGAAACGGACAAGCATATATTATTATATATATATACCTTATAATTAGGCCTTATAACTTACACTGTTTGGGAGACTTTGTCTCAATGCTATAACGAGATACCTTAATGGTTAGATCAACCGACCGGCAAATAGAACATCTTGTTACGAATCTCGGTCCTGTCAGACTTTCTTAATGTTCGTTTCTCCCAGGGATTTTGGCTCTTATTCTTACGTTAGTAATGATTTAAAGGAACTACTAGCGATATTTTATCGGTCAGTAGCCTAAAATTTGCCTATTTCCCCTATTCGTTTTGACGAATTCATCATATGATAAATCCTTTCTCAATTCTGGCTATGCATTAAGATCGGTTTTTCGCATCGATATGACTTGTGCTTACGCCCTTATCATCAAAAAGTGAACTTTTCTCATCCGTGAAAAGTTTGCCAAGTAAACTGTGAATCATTTAGAGAAGAAATTCATGCTTATTTACTCTGTAATCCGACTGTGTTGTTGGAATATTCTCCGCTAATGGCCGGTCTCGCTGTTGGATACCTCCCCCAACCCGAGCTGCCACGCCCCACGGACGCTGTCGCTTACCGGCAAATTAGGTGTAGCGTCGGGAGATTATCCTCTTTCGAGGAAATTTTTCATCCCTCCCAAAGTAAACTCGATCCTCTTATTTCTTCGCGGGATCGTCGATGACGCGTGCGAGAGTCGAGCAAGATTAATCGATTATTTTAACTCTTCGATGGTCCCGTGAAGAATATTCTTGGCTGCGTTCTTGGCCGTCGGATGATTAATGGTGGGCAGCGTAGGATCCCAAACGTGCCTTCTCTTCCGCACACGAACTGGCTGATCGCGTGCCGGACTTCTATTTCCCATTCTTATGTGCTTTTTCAGCTTATTCGGAACACGAAAATTGCTGCTTTTCATATCTTGGCCCAGAGCTTCTCTGCTGCAAGATTACTCTTCCCTGCAATTTTTCGTTATCTATTCAAGGAAGAGACTACCGTATTTTGCGGCGCACCCTACTATTGTCCCCACATTTGGGAAAAACATCTTTTTGACATTCTAATACTATTCAATACTCTTCACTGTCCAGCTGAGATGAATCTCTTACCGAATCACGTAAACAAAATATATATAGCGTACTTCGGTAACTTATTCGAGGCCATTATATATGAAAAATGAAGCATCACTTTGTCATTATGTGTTCAAGGTATATTTCAATAGTTAAACATAAAAGTAAACTATTCGTTTCAAATATAAATGATAAATAATTTCGGTGCTAACTTCACATATTATGATCCAAAACTTTAATTGCATTCCGTCTGAGGAACTCGTATCACAATAGCACGTGTGCGTAAATTTGTATGTATATAGTTTAATTTATATTGAGTAGTGCGCTTACGAGTTTTATTTAATACGTTTGCCGTACTGCAGGGATAACCCATGACGCATCCGCCAGAGGTGGCGCATTACTTGATTATAATTGGCACATTTAATCCAGGGAATAAATTTCGCACACACTGAACATATTTACATACAAATAAATGTACAGTATATTGCGTAACCTACCTGAATTAGAGAGACCGTATTTTTTTCAGTTTATTTCTATAGATGATGGCGCATTTAAAATACAAATGAAATGTTTGACGCATGAACTATGAAAGGTTAGCCCTGCCTTATAGGAAAGGAGGTTCTGGTTTCAAAGGCTTTTGTGATTTCGATGTTGAATTCAATCGTCTATATGATCCACTTTTGTTTCGAAAGGAGATGAATCTTGAATCCATTTTTAAATGCGTTATGTAAGACGGTTGCAGTTGCTGCCGTGGATCGATTTTGAGCATAGCTCCATCCTCCTCCCACGCTACACCAATATTCCGGCGGATGATTCCTGCAGCATTCGCATTCCACAGTGATATCACAGATCTCTTCCGGGATGCTTTTACGTTTCTTGATTTTTTCCCTCGCTCGTATCTCGGGCGAGTTTTCCTCCATAGGCCGCTTCTCCACTCATTTTTTCCTCATCTCGGCGCTCACGTATCGGAATATTAAAAGCGTATGGCAGAAAGATGTGCGAAATATCTCGGGATGTTTCACGAGGAAAGTCTCTCGAATTCCTTTCCTGCGTATCCAGCGTAAACTTAGAAGTTTTTGTTCGTTGAGAGAAGCACTAAGAGCGTTTTCGCGTGGTCTAAATTCGCCGTGGAGTTCATTTTAATGGTTGTCAACTTGCGTCTCACGTTAAATTATTTATGATTTTAGAAAGAAATCTTGCATCTCAATTTCAACCAAGAAAAAGTCGTTTATATTCACTTATACATAATATTATTGTTTACTAAAATACTTGCCATGTACCTTTCCTTTTTCAAGCATATTATTATTAATTATCTATTATATAATTATCTATTACTACTAATTTTACTCGAATTTTAAGTACTTTACTGTTTTTTATCTTTTCTATCTTAGCCGCTATCTCTTATTATTCTCATCGTTCTGGAATATATTTCCGTTGATTCATTCTCATGTTGCGTCAGCTCGTTATTATAATTTCTTAAGTTGTTACGACTATCTGCTAGGAAGATGCTTGAAGAAATATAATTAGTATCACTTTCAAGAATTGGATTTATTTCTCGAAAGTCCTCGAAGGTATACACTATTCTATCAAATCATGTTCTCAAAAGTAGATATTGCGAGGAATCGCTCTAAGAACTATGCAGAAATTAAGGATGTAGCATCTGCGGTAATCCTACATAAGCCCCTAGCTGTATCTTGTTAGGCGTGTATTAGTTGCCGTTGATTTATAAATGAGAACTTTCTTTTTCTGAAGGCCACATTTACCATTCGGCTACATGAGATAGGCCACATGTGAAAATGTCAGGTCTCTGTTGAGTTGCGCACTGCCTACCTATAAATTGTTTAACGTCGAAACTGTAGGTGATGAAATTAATTCATTCGCCGATTGAACTAAAAGAATTATTATTTTCCATTTTGTTTTTCAATTGGTGGCATTAGCAAGATTGTTAAATAAAATTATGTAAACACAGGAATTCGTTTCTGAAAATAACAGACCCCGGTGAACGGCCGAAAAGGCCATATTTGGCTCACAGGCTACAGGTTCCTATCCTCTAATCTAGGATAAATCATCCTAAATTATATAGAATATTTCTCTTTCGGCTCTAGTTCCGTTATAATTTTCATTTCCCTGGCTATCTTGCATCACCGGTTGTTGTTTACGAAAATCTTTCAATATTATAGGTGTTCTTCAGTATTTACTTTCCTTGGAAGTTTCTTTGCACAATGTTGCTTCCTTTGATATCAGCCGTCTTCTTTCATCGAAAATCCCGTCGCTCCTTACCAACGGAAAGCAATATCGCAGAGTAACTAATGCTATTTTCAGCCTTGGTTGAAAAGGGAGGTAATGCTTTCCTTCGATGTAATCCGAATAAGAAATATTAGTTGTGTAACCACCCATGTGTATATTTTTGTATCCTATTTGCTTCCCCTCCACCACCCTTCGTACATAAGGAGAAATTGAAGAATGGTGGAGGAGACTTGCTAAGTATTCTTTTCGTCTGCTCTCCACAAGGTCGCTCATTCTCGTGTTATATTCCGTCCCTTATTTACGTGCTGCGATAGCCATTATCCGACCTCTTATTGTGGCCGCTCTTTTTTCATCATCGTCGCCTAAGAAAAGGGTATGGGGAGAATTAAAATCTTAGCGCCTCGTAAGGCTTTTTTAATAAAGTTGATGGAAGTGTTTACGCCACGAAAAAATTTCTCCGCTCCCCTCGAACTCATCAGATATTATTTTTTGCAAAAATGCGTCCTTTTCACGGTCGCTCGTCGCTTGGAAATTTTTACTCAACGTCAATAAAAGCTTCGCTGCGCATTTTACTTCGCAAAAACGTTGGAAGAGTGGAATTTTTGCCTCGCAATAAGATGTCTCTCGTTCCCTGTTTGTATAGGATGGAGTAAATTCGTCGTTTACACATTAAGATGTTGCTTTTGGAGTCACTTCTTGGTAGTTCGGAATTTTGTGTTTATTGTTTTGAGGTTAGGTTTTCGTACGTTTTCGACCGCATTATCTTCATCTCTATTGAATATATTTTTACCACCGATTGGAGGACATCTTCATCTTGTGGATTTATTGTATAAATTATCCACTAATATTAGAAGTTTAATATGCATAAAATTAATGGATTCGTTAGGCATTGACTTACCTGATGAATTTTTTGTGTTTCGTTAGTTGGGGAAGAATTGGCGTCAGGAAAGGTGCATTTAAATGAAGAACACATCAGAAATTTTAGGAACACTTTGAGGAAAGTCGTGAAACGTAGCAGATTCTGGTTAACGTATCGATAGAACACATTTATGAATAAAGGGATTTTTATGCTTAGTCGTAGACTTGTTCCAAGGTGTATTAATACCTTTTTTCTTTCGTGAGTTATGGAGTATAACTTTGTAATTATTTCATGTGATTTAGAATTGTATTTTTTCTTCGTTTGAAGAATAGATGTTGTGAAAGTCTCTTTTTTGTGTCTGTTAAGTATCCAGCCAGAAGGCTGGTTGGAATCTCAACCCCTCCACTATTAGCTTGCAAATGCTCAGGAGAGGGAATGAGGCGAGATGAGGAGTGAAGTAGTTTACCCTTGCTTTCCTCACTGAGCCAGAATGCTAACTGCGGGATAAATCCACGTAAGTGCTATACAATTATCCTTTTAACGCTTTTAACATCATTCAATGAGGTGTTGCTAAGATGAATGCCATTATTCAGCATCACTCATGTCTTCGTAGCGTTCATATTAATACAGCCAGGAATATGACTGAGAAAAGTCAAAGGAAGATTGCATCACTCTGTTCTGTACCAAATGGTAAATTGGAAATATTCCATACGCACGTAGATGTAGCAGGTGGAATTTTTTATGATCCCTTAAATTAATTTATATTTTTGAAATTCTTAGACCTAGCATTAGATTGGAAAGATTGGACGGTTTAGTATTACAAACTACTAAAGTCGTGTCAAGAATTTGAGTTTTGAAAAAGTTTTTTTTTCTTAGAACTCGAACATCGTGTGATAGGATGTATTTTTCTTGGACGTCTCAGCCGAAGAGCTTTTCCCAACTTTTCTTTGCCTTTGAATCATCTCAAAGCCACTCAGGGTCATAACCTCCTCCTCTTAACCGACGTAATGCCATTTAATCGAAAACACATTATCTTTGCTTGCTTTTACAGTTTGTACGATAGGCTCCTTAGTGGTCCGTTCGAGATTTGAGTAAGGCTTTTATGAGGAAACATCTCCTTGCGGATATTACTGCGATATTTCAAAGCCGATCGATGAGTGTTTCTGCGCCCATTCCGAAATAGTTTGCGGTATTGGGAGTCACGTGCAGGAAATGGCGATGGAATCTCTCCCCATTACTCATCCACCTCCTGCCCATCACCTCACCGTGTAACCATCATGCGTCGCAACCACTCTCCGTGTCCGACTTCTTAACTCCCTCCCACTTCCTCCTCCTCGGTAATTCGTCTTAATCCCCGTCTTCCATACTGCTCTTTTATATCCCGTCGCCCACGCTATCTTATGTCCTCTTCGCCATTCGTATGTGATGGTAATGTTCTTTTATCGAAAGCGTTGTCCTTACCGATTGGACTGTTGTACATTTCGGAAGCCTCTAGCTTTTGGTGGGACGAACCCATCGTTGATTCCCAGCTCTCTACGACCACACTCAGGATTTGCGAGCTTATTTCACTTGCTAGCCATGTTCATCGAGAATTTAGAAAATCATTTGGTAGCCAGTGTCAGCAAAAATGTTTATTTTTATACTATCAGTTCCTGGTCCTGGTTCTACCAGGACCGGTTCAGAAATGTAGCTGTATTTACATAGGAAGTTTCTGGTTCTTTTTTTCTGATCCATTAACGCTTAAATTAAAACAAATTAATTGTTGATAATAAATCTAGATTTGTTTATAATTAATTTTGTCGTATCATGTACGTGGAGTTGAGAGGTACATGATTTCGGTTATCCAATTTATCATTTTCGTGAGTTTCCAATCTGGTTTTCATTATCAGGGCTTTCAAACACAAGAATTTTTCATTAATTTCATTCAGTTACTATCCACTGTCTCGTGGTATTTCTTTGTTTCATAGCTTAGTATACATTTATCTTTACACTGACAAAGTTATATGTTTTTGATATCTGAGTAGGTTCTGTTACTTCTATTTCTCTGGAATGGATTTATTTATCCTTAAATCTCTTGTTACAGCAATTATACGAGTCATTGAACAAAAATGTTTCCCTCTATTTATCTACTGCAAATATATCCGACCGAAATCGTCTAATTCGTAACTGGAAACTAGTCGGTATCTGCTTTGATTTTTCCGCAAGTTGATTTCTTACGCTCGATTCTTGAAATGTCATCTGAAGCACATTTATCTCTTTGGTTAGAACAGATTTTAGGAAGACGATGTTATTTTTTGCCGGAAATGCTTAACTGGTGATGGAGTTATGTAGTGGTAAAAGTGAAAAATCAACGCTTGACTACTTCCAAGGAATTTTACCGTGTGGCATCGTTTCAAGTTCGTGTCATCTGAAAGAAGTAATGATTTAGTAATTTCTTTTGTGGAAGTTTTGCCCCTGGCAGTGAGATGGTATTTAAGATTTTCCTGTTGATACGGTTCGTAGTCGTTCTTTTGTTGGGTAATAAATTTTTCTTCCTTGAGATTGATCGGTAGTAAGTAGATTTCTTTTAAGCTCACCAAAGATTTATCCCTTTTAGTTTTGGAAAGTTTTATGCTATAGGTTCTCTTACTAAAGTTATATGCAATTTTCATTTCCCTAAAAGCTTACATTAAAAGTATATTGTGATTAAAGGAGTAAAGTAAATACAAGGAATTTATGCGTAAGTGATGTAAGTTATGAAGTTATCAGGCAACAAATCAGTGAGAAGAAGAATATTTTTTACTTTATATATCCTTCTTTACTTTATCCAATGAAGAAAATTCCTTTCTGTTGTTTTGTAGCGATTTGGATTAAAAATGAGGGTATTTGATGCTTGATAGCTTTTTCCGAGTTTTCAGTAGATTCTTTTGTCTACCTAAAATATCACTTTTCGCGAATTTAACAATCCTTTTCATGTAGATACATTTTAATCTTATTACTCTCTTTTTAATAGTTATGGACCTTTTTGCAAATTTTTGTCGCGTTATTACTGGAGTGTTAATCGCAGATATCCGTCGAGGTGGGAGAGTTTAATCACCATGAATCGTCTCCTCCCCTCATCCCCTTCTCGTAATGAAAAGCTCGAGTAAGTCACTCGGACGGTGTCGTAACCCTTTGTGAAAGCTTTGACCGGAAGGAAGCCTTTAGGGCTTTCCTCCCCCGCACTCTCCTTTGTATCCAGTGCAGCTTCGCATGCGTGAAAGCTCCTGCCCTGGCCTTAAACTAGCCCGGATTTTCCGCCCTCCATCCTCTATCCTACGACCATTTCTCCCCCTCACTATCTTCTCGATTCGCTGATAAACCTTTTGCGTATCCTCCCCTTCTCGCAATGCCCGCAACACTTTTATCTCCTCGCCTTTTTCCCCCTGGCGTCTGGTTATAAATATCTTCTCCCTCTCTCTCTCTCCATATTGTGGAATTTTCGGCCTCTTTTTCGTTGCCGGATGGCTTGTTTCCCGTCTTCTTTCATGTTTCGCCACCGGTCGCTCCCGTGGACCTGCAAGCTTTTTTCCACCCAAGGCACCGTTTAGTTGCAGGTTGCAGGCGAGAATTTGGCGTAGTTTTCTGGGTTTCTTGCGGAATTTCAGAGCAGCGAGATTCCGTTTTCAGGGCGATGATGTTTTTGGTTGATGATTATTTTTACGGATGGATCAACTGGTTGATCATAAATTATTAGGTTAATAAAATAAAGACATACCTAAGTAGTGCACTTTATTTTCCTCAAACGAGGCATTGTCTATCACGGAATTTGCGCGGAAAGTTTGATGTCAATGATCTATCAGTGGTGTTGAAAGGAATAACACCAGTCTATCCCCAATGTGTTAATGATGAAGGAAAATTTAAGTTTTTTAAAAATGTTTTAAAATTACTGTTTAATTAATACCTTGAATTTAAAGAAGTTGCTTTGTTTTCTTTTTTCTATGTTGAATGATAAAAATATTTCCCGATATTGACAAGCGCCCAAAAATTTATGGAGTCTTGTATTTTATCGCGTCTTTGATTTCATAAATTGAAAGACTTGGGTTTGGAAAAAAGAACTCTTTTGAGAAATTGATGTGTTTTGATATTTAAAATCAATGCCTTTTATAATTGTGAAATTTTTGCGAATCGTTGATCATTTTCCTCAGTTAACACTTCTAGGAAATAGGCCTAGCGTCAAACGCAGTTTTCGGTTTCATTTATTTTTCCATTGATTATATGCATCAGATTTGTTGAAATGGTCGAATGATGGTGATTTTGAATGCCTTAAACTTATGACTCAATTTCGTGTCTTCTTAGCTGAGCTAAGAAATGCCACCTAATGAGATTTTCTTGTTCTATAACGGTAAATTTTATAACCCATTGTTCTTAACATTGTCCAGTTGCTGCAACATTGACCTTGAATATCATAGACGTAGCAGGTGTTCAGTTATTATAGTGTGTTAAGAATAGGGAATGTCCATACCCATTTCTTACGGTTATACAACTATTGTATAATTTCATAAGATTTACCATCGATTCCCAGTAGAGTTGCTTCTCAGGAAAGAAATCATTTCGAAATTGGTGATTTCCAACGCGCAATATTTGATTTTTAAGTTTTAGCCTATCCTGTGAATTTATCGAATATCTGTTCCCTGAATTTGTAGGATTAAGTTTAGACTAAACTTCCAAAAAAATGTTAAGATATTCGTAGCTATTTACAAGTACCATATGAATCATAAGAGTGAGATTTTGCTCATCTCCAGCTGGTTATTCTCTGTAAATTTGCATCTATGACATTGAATCCTTTTTGTTCATTTGGTATTTTTCGTTGACGTTTTGTGTTACCATTAGGACTGCTTGATGATCACTCTTTTCATCACTGAAAATACAACTTTTTTTGACATTACTGCAAGAGATCTGCTTCTCTCTCATTTCGCAAAAGATATCGACGCAGTGCCAAGGAAAATTTTGAAACCTGTTACGGCTGGACGCTCCGTTGTTTGCTTTCTGTGGTTTGCTCAATGTAATCTAAGCTTTGATGTGACATTATATTTATATAAATGGAGCATTTAAATGGTCGTCAAGAAGGTCGCGTTGCAAAGTCTGATGAATTTCCTCAATGTTAGTAGGTTTTGAGACTAAACGCGTCGATTTAGAATTTCACAGGATGTTCCCGTTTCGCCTCAATTTGTGTGGTCCGATTATTAATCTCTTGTTATTTTGGTGTCTCAATCTGTACTTGCAGAATAAGCGGGAGTTTAAAAGATATCACACGTGCTGGGCGTGACTAGAGAAATCCTGACATTCTTTGGTGAGAAAAAATGAGCCCGAATCGCAATTCTTCATTTTGTATGTGTTAAGCGTGTACTAGTAGTTTAAATTCGTTGGTTTCTCCAATATCTAAAAGGTCATCAAATTGAGGTGATTTTTAAAGAGAGAAACGCGATTATTAAAAGAATTGTATAGCATCGAAATGTGGGGAAGCTTTCATATGGGTTCGTGATGGGATTATCAAAATTTAAAACCTACTGTTGTCCTTTTTCTGTCATAGATGTTGAAATGAGTGGTCATCATCACAAATGTGTGAGTGAAATCCGTATTCATCTCACTGATTACGCAGAATTACTCCATTGGAATTTGACTGAGTAATTGTGATAGTTAAAAACGCAATACTTTTATCAGTTAGGTACTCCTCTTCTTTGCAAATATTTCCCATATTATAAATAAAATTTTTAGAAAAATTTTACTTGTACGAGTAGCTGCCATCAATAACTTAATCCACTTCGGTGGTCGTCCATTTAGCATTCGATTATTACATTGCTCTTTTATGTTCATGAAAAAGAAGAATCGATTCGTTATCTTATGACTGCAATTTCAGTAATAGCAGATGTTTATCTTATTTTCATTGCAACAGATATCTTTAAGAAGAATACAAAAGAGAGACTGTTATCCCGATAAGAAAGTGAATTAGTGTTCTTCGAGCCCTGAATTATCCCTAATCCTTATGGAATACTTTCCAGTCGCGGTCCACTTTTATCGAGATCGAGGGCCGAATTTTCTCGTGCTGAAAGCATACTTCGATCGCGACGTTTTAATTGCATCTCGACGTGTGTCGGCGATTGCATCACAGTCATTCATTTTGAAAATATCACACTCGTGCCACGACTCAAGCGTTCCCGTTTCTTCTCCCAGTGGCACGCGTCGCACTCCGAAGAGCATGACGTGATTTCTATGCGATGCGTCCTCTAATATTCTTCCCTTATTATCCGCCGAAGAAGCTTTCTGCCTCCGTAAATCCAATTCCGCCGGGGGGCTGATCAATCTGTCGAGGTGCGCTCAGAGTCCAGAAAGTTTCACCTGAAACGATGCCGTGAACGAAATGAGCGGCGTAGACGAGGTGGAGAACGGAGCTTCGAAAGGCTGAGCGTAAAATATCCAGCGCCAATAGGCGGGTGGCGTACCACAGTAATTCTATCCGTTGCATAACCTCTCCCGTAAGTCGGCATAAAACGCCGGAGGCGAGGCTTCGCCAAGACGAGAAAGGAAAACGTCGAGAGAAGTGGTCGGGAATTGAAAACGCCTTTCTTACGAAGCAAAGATCGACATTGCGAAGCTCGCAGCAGTAAATAATGCGCCTCAAATTGTGATGGGCAGAAGCTAGCTTAATACTGTAAAACCAGAATTCATTTTTAATTATTCTTCTGTTGAAGTCTCAGATTACGTTGAATGCCATTAGGTTTGATTGTTGAGATGTAGGTTTTAGAACGCCATCTTCAGATGGAGCTCTAAAGATGGCGCATCTGAATTCACTTACGTGGTGAACGAGTATGTGCAAGGAAATCTTTGGTGATGACAACATATGAAATCCTGGAATATTGATGGATTGCTCGAATATCATTAATTAGTGACTCGTCAACAGATAAATATTCCTTATAAAATGACCCGTAGATGGATCTTTTGGTGTATATTTATCGGCGATTGTTTTCAGATTGTTTGCAGATAATGGTGTCCTCTAAGGTTTCTTTAAGGATACTACGCGTGAATTCAACGGATCATGTGATGGGAAATACACGTAAGATGTGTCGTGAAGGCATGGTGGTTTAAACAACATAAATCAAATTTCATTTTCCTAGGTTTTATCCCTATTGGTCTGTGAAGGCATTTGGAAACATTCAGAGGTCCCTGGAAAGATTAAGCTGCTTCAATGGTTTATTTCAGCCTCAAAGTAACTCTGTTTCAAGTAAATGCTACGCATTGTAATAAATTTTAAGGACATATTTTCGGTTTTGTGGTAAATTTAAATCTATTTGCGTTTTTCTTATTCCAACTATGAGACAATGTTCAATATTCGTCAATTCTCGTACTGTGAACTCTCGACTATCCAGGTTAATGATAAGGATATCATGCACAAATAATCAGAAAACGTAGATAATCCAAACTCACTTTTATTTTTCATTACGAATACAATTTAATAAATCATATATTGTCGTTTGCGCTCATAGTTATTCTCAACTTTTACATGAATTCGTAAAGTATTATTCACCCGATCTCACATCTTCTATGCGGCGATAATCTCATTCTAATCGTATCCCCAGTGCTCCATTTACTGCAGTAAATTATCTGCGTAGCTAAATACTTGTGGGTTTTTCGTGTTTGAAAATTTCAAAATACCTGCGGAAAATTTCGACGAAGGGTAAAAAAGTAATGCATGAATAATCGGGTATTTCTCATGTTAAGTTGTACAGAATTTGGAGTAGGACCAAACCGCGGGATGGGGACCAGGCTTTCGAATTTTCTTTCAAATTATCATTACTTTTTGTTCATTTTGCAATTCGGTATCCAAGGAGTATGGCTTTTTTCATAGTTTATGGTTATTTGTTTTAAAACATTCCTTGAAGAATATTCGCGTTTTATTCTTTGCGCCGCATTTTGTATCGCTGAAATCATTTCGGGGAGAATTTCCTGAAGATTTTCTTGAGGATGGAACTTCATTCAGCGCAGCGTGAAACCTAACTCAGGCAAGCATGCATCCTTTATCCAGTACTCAGCCTCAGGAAGCGGCAAAAATCAGTCAACGGTTTGACTTGACAATGGAATGATTAAATGACGCAGTCCTTTTTATTTCCTTCCGTCATGCTTCAAATTTTGCCTTACGTTCGTCGAAGAGCGTAACCATTTTATATTAACCCTTAACTACATGCGTTCCGGAGCACAGATTTTGGTGTGAATAGTCTCAACTCCCCTAATTTAGTTCGGAAATCTCCATTCTTTTGAGCACTCATCGGTGAAGTAGCAAATGCTAATGGGGGAACGTTAATCGCTTATCAGATTCCATCTATGTAGAATTATTTAGAGACTCGATTTCTCTCTCGAACGTAGTTCTATTAGCATATGGCTTTTCAGAGTAATTTATTTTATGAAGTAATCACGATGCAAATCCATAGTTTCTTTTTAAGGTTTATTGCTATTGGCAGATATTGTAGTCCATCGCTGCACGCAATTCGGTTTCAATGTAAAATGAATCGGTATCCATGTAAACCGGCGCGTAGTTCAGATTCAATGAAGAACTGAGAGGAAATCTTTCTAAAGTCGATTATATCAGAATGTTTTTCTGTTCTTGAATAGTTTATTAACAGTTTTTGCCGAGTTTCGGATATTTTTACCATGATAATGTCTCGTATTATTTTTATTTTACAGCCCATCTTTGGAAGAAATAATACATTCCAGAATAAATATTCGAATAAATCTCATTGTTGTAATAATTGGTCCACTTAATATGTTAATTTATGTTAGACCTTTTAAACCAAAATGTTACTGCAATAAAAGTTCTTCCAAGAGTTAATATTCGAAAAAACTGTTATTGGAATCATCCGTAAATTGATTTCATGAGAATTCATATGCACGGAACGAAGGAGGTTTCGCGTTTTCGGTAGATAATCCTTCGCGCTTCAGAGGAATTTCCGCAGCGTGTGGAACTTCCTACGTTCATGCGTGTACGTTGCAGACCGTTGTCGTTACCTACCTCACCCTCTCATCTCCTCCATTACCTCTTTATCTGTGCTCCGAAGCCCATTCTCCACTTCCTCCAGCGCCCCTCGCTGACGCGGGTTCGGCTGCTTCGTAAATAAATTTCGCCGTATGACCGGCTCTCGCAGCGGCGTTTAAATTTAGCCGCGTGGTTTTAAGGATCGGGCGGGCGGAAGGTGTGGGAGAGGCGGGGAACAGTGGGTGGAGCGCGGAATGCACCAGGGACTCTCTAGGAAGCGGTCAACGCTTCCGATGGATTCGAAATCCCTCCTCCCTTTCGGGAATTAGATGGAAATACTTGAGTGGGAGGTGTGAATGAGCATGATTTTCCAATTTTAGATCCCCTTTCGAATTGTTGGCCCTGAGCTAACTCGAAATATATGAACCAAAGCGAGGGCCTTGACTTTGTGGTAGTTCAGAATAACTAACGACTTAGAGACACTGGAAATTTTTGTTTTGGAGAAACTTTTTTATAGTTTTATGCCTGGCGCTACCCTGAGATGGAAGCGATTGTATAGTCTATCTGGAAAAAGGGTAAGAATGGGAGAAGCATGACTGAAGATGGAGATTTTTGGAAATGGTTACGTTTCTAAAGAAAGATTTTGTAGGAATGTGTAAAAGTCGTTGGTTAATCTTCACTTGAAACTCGGGTATACGCTTTTCTAGATTTCTGTTCGCACATTCGAATCTCATAATTTATTCCTCCTTTCCCTTTGTTTGATTGGAATCATGATTTTTATTCCGGATGATATTCACATAGATTATCACAAAGTAAAGTTCCTAAATGTGGTGATATTTAACAATGACTTCTACAACGGGGTTCGGTAATAACTACACGTTTATCTTTTTTGGCTGGGAAAAACGAGATTCACGCATTTAGTGTGAAATTCAGTGAATTTAGTGAGAAAGTGTAGAAAACATCATCATTCTATGTGCTCGCAAATTGTGTATTTATTAGCTGAATTTATAGTATTTCCTGTAATTCTCTCCAATGAGAATATTTTCAATCAAAGACAATCGAAAGCAATTAAATCTCCATAAACACAAGCTTTTTATTAAGTTTAAGTTAAATAATATAATACTGAGCATTTGAATATATGTATGATATACCAACTACTAAGATTGATGAAATTTATTGTTTACTCCCGTACATGGTTTACAATGATTTTGGTCAGTCTTTGTAGTTGGCATATCATACTTTTATTCTAAGCTCAGAATTACATTATCTTACTAAAATATCATGAAAGAGCTAATGCATATTGAAACTTAATTACGTCATTAATTACCCATTAGACGAAGAACAGTTTTGTTTCCTTTTTTACCATACCTGAACTTGTAGTACTTCTCTGTGGAGAAACTACGGGAGAGTAGATAACTTTAAACATTTCCAGTCTATTGGGTAATTAATTACGTATGTAATCTAAAGATAGAGGCCCGACATCGTCGTAGGAAGGGAAGAATTACGTCTTGGGAGTTTTACTTTATTTCGTCATGAATGAATAAGTTAATGAATACTCCTCTTTATTCCTTGATTAGATATAGATGTTCTTCCTTTTTTTATCTGTAATAGTCACTTATATCGTTTTGGCCATCTTTTGATTTCGTAGCTTAAGGTAGAAATCCATTCATCTGTACTTATCAGTAGGAATTGTTCTTACGGAAAACAAGACAATACAAAAACGCAATTTCAGGCAAGGACATAATTCCCCGTTCAGAAATGGTGGAAAGAACTTTAAATCATTCTCAGCTGTGTATTTAGCTGCAGTATTTAGTCTGTTTTCATTCAGAAAAGGTACTGAGATGGGATATCGTAGCTAATTCCTTTGTGAGCCGGCCATCGCGTGCTGAGCTGCGATGCCTTGCGATACCGTGGTATGCTGAACTACTGTCTGATCTCGGAGACTGCAAAGAGTATTTTGGGAAAACTATAAGGAGCAGAACTAAATTTGGCAACAGCGTCGCCATCATAGATCATTTAAACATATATTTATAATCCGGCATCGGATTTCCATTTATATCGCGCTATTCGTAGCCCATTCTCAAAGTAAATAATCGAAGTAAATTTGGAGAATCGGAAGTAGATTTGGCAATACTGGCGCACGGTTTGATTTTCTACAGTTCCTCAAATATACGTGATCTGATCTCACAGCTGTCTGAAACTTGTATTCTATATGAAAGAATACGGCCCAAGAAGAAATATAGTTTAAGAATGTTGTTAGGAAGGACTTTAGTACTGCTAGAGAATAAATTGTTCTTTTGCGAGATGTCTAAGTTCTTCTATGAAAATTTCCAGTTATTCTTTCTATGGTGCATGCGGAAACCATTGCAAAAACATATTCCTTATTGTTTGAATTGTAGTAGTATTTTTAAAGGTGCTTGACGGTTACGGTCACTTCACACATACAGGTCCCCCCTGAGAATCGAACCCGGTACCATCAATGGCGAATGTTCTATCTATTTTGGTATCCAAGAGCACTTCGTCATTACAAATTAATGTCTATTATGTAGTCGTCATTCCTCATTATGAGAAAATTATCTGCACTTTCTCAGTATCATCTTCGGTTTCTTTCGCAATCTCCGATTATTTTTAAAACCGACGCGCTAAAACAGGAAACGATGATTAAATGACCTCACTTCCGGTTAATTTTTCTTCCATGCTAACTTAAGTTTTTAACGTCTTTTAAATTTTACGCGCATAACTCGGTCGTGTCGTAGCAAAGGTTTATGAAGTTAAGCTTCACTGTTGCCTCATATCCCTTCGCATGTTCTCGGTCGACCGTAAAAACGGCGAAAACGTGTTTAGAGGACGTCTAAAAGTGAGTTTCTATAGAAACCTTGATGTCTATTTCTTGCTCTTTTGAAATATTCCGTCACACTGGGTCATCGTAAGTTACGAAGACGCACGGTTGTGACTCTTTCTCTTAACGAAGTACGGTTGTCAAATATTTTGGCAGTTCGGTCGTCGTTCGCGATAATCAATCATCCGTGGCCCCGAATAGAAAGCAAACTCTCATTGGCTAATGGAAAGCGCGATTCATAAAATACGTTGTGTTTCGTAATCTTTACTACCATGCATCAAAATGCCTTTCAGGCATACTTTGTGACCAAAAAAATTTCCTTAGAAAAACTAAGCTGCCCATTTTTATGTTCAAGTTTTATATTTGTTTCGTGGGCATATTGGAAAATAAAGTCTATAATAGATAAAGGACAATGAAAGCGCTAGAATTTAATAAAAAGAGAATTTTTGATAAAGGAGTTTCTGGGGTCTTGTTCAGTGAACTCTTAATTTCGTTTTGGCTTGAACTTGGAACTCTCGAAAAGATTCAACATACCGCTTCTCCGCAGGTCCAGTAATATAAGGGAAAATTATTCTTAAAAAAATTATCATTTTAAAGGAACTGAGGTTATTGAAACTTTCTGAATCAAGCATTTCAAATGTATGGATTTACATTTGTGGTGGTACGTTATTATAGAAAAAATAAATGCGAAAAAGCTTGGCTTTTTATTCTCCTTCAGACTTGTAAGTGAATATGCGTAGCGTCGCTTTGTATACCCATGATAATTATAAGTTTATGGTTAACTTTGGAGTTTCTGTAAGTATTGATAAAAGTAATTCGACAGCTGAAGTCGTGTCGCACATATGGGCCTCCTTCAGGAATCGAACTCTGGTCCCGCTTTCGCTAAAGGCCTACGCGCTACCCACTTGGCTATCCGAGAGCCCTAGTTAGGAGTTCTCTTTCATTTTATTCTCTCTTAATATTATTATTTGATATGCTTAAATTTGAAAAGAAAGCCGGGAATCTTTCTGTATATCTACGTTCAATAGCTTCGAGGTCGGTGAAGTTAATTTTCTGAGAAATTATTACTACTCGTCAAAGACGGTGTAAGAAAGCAGGAAAATTTCCCGCGAGCGAGAAATTACTTAGCGACTCTCGAATCGCGGAAGACGGCGCATCTCGAGCTGTCTTTCGACGGTAATGTTTGTTGTGAGGTACGGTTGAACGAGGCGGCAACCGGCGAAGGGACGTCGTCAAGTCGGCGAATCCTCGAAGTTTTGCCAGGTTCTTTTAGTTTCACGGCGTGGCTTCATTCAGCAGAGGCGATGGAGGAGAGATGGAATTCGCAGGGGAAGGGGCGTCTCGAAGGCGGAAGATGGCGGAACTGCAGAAAGGACATCGCTTTTGCATCACCGCGGAAGTCCGTCGATCTTAAATCGAATTCGATTGCCCGCAAGATTGACGGCTTCCACGGTGCCCGCGTTCTTCCTCTTCCATTCCCCCGGTGGGCTTTTCCACGCGTGCGGAGTTGTTTGTAAAACGGGATTTAATGGTGATACAATCGTTCCGCCAATTGACGGCTGGCTCGAGACGCCAAGCTGTTGTTAAATTTAAACAGCTTTAGCAGGAGGGGCTTTCGGACTCTTGTAGGGTGTTGGGGGTTCGCTTCGATCCCTGTTGAAGTGCTCGGCAGTGCCGCGTAGACGTACAGTTGCACTTTCGGGCCTATAGAAGTGACTTTTGAAATGAATACTGTTTCATAGAACAGTAAATCTATCGCCTGCTTTGCGGTAGGGGGACGAACAGTATTTTTCGCTCCAGTTCAACGAGAAATCAAATTTCGGTGAAGTTCCTATTTCGTTTCTCCCAAAGTCTAACCGGTTCGAACCGCTTTTTTCCGCCCCGGCCATTGTAAAGTTATACAATAGTTGAAATATACTTCTACTTTTGAAAGTTTTTTTAAAACTATTCCCAGCTTTTTTGTGTACACTGCATTGCACTAAATTCTAGAAATAATATTTAGTAACAGGCGCGAGTCGTCGTTACTAGTTTTTAGTAAACCATCCTCAAAATGAACTTATGCGGATTGTTTGAACCAAAAACTTAAAATGGAATGAATAACGTGTTTTGGTTTCGGTTCGCGTTCGGTTTTCACTAAAAAAATATGGCTTTTTTCGGTTCGGTTCCGGCTCGATGGCGCGAATCGAAACTTTCTTTTGCGCTAAAAACTCTTGTAAAGCTCTCGTTCTTTGTTTTTCGAATTTAAATGCTTATCTTGCAAAACAAATATAATGATGCGAAACAGTATTGTAATATTTTTGGGAATTATATCTCTGGAGTGGTTAGATAAGCTGCACCTGTCCTTTTCGGAAATGTAAGAGAAAATTCGTGTTGGAGATTTGTACATAACTTTTGCTCCGAATAAATCATTTATGACAACGGCAATGTGATATGTCAAAATTAGTTAAACCCAGTAAAATTTAGGAAAGATTAGCTCGTGCCATATATGTATTTATCAATACATTGTCCCATCACCCTCCTCAACTACGAAAAAGTCCAAAAATTGTTTTCGGTCAGCCACTTTTCCCGGATGGGATTGACCGAGGTCCGCATTAGCATCAATGTGTCTATTGCACCAAATACGTGTTGGGAAATCTTAGAATACTTTAGATTATGTATTTACAGTGTAATCACTTCTACGATCTTTGAAATATCCTTGAATCTTGATCCAATCTCATTTAACGGTCGCTTGGTACGATTTAAACACAGCTATTCAATTTTATTTAGGAAACATTAGTATCAATTCATATCTAAGTATTAAAATTAATAATGAATTGTATTTTCGATTTTTCCGATTTGCGGGTTATATACGTAATTTCATTTCCAGTCCCGCTTTGATAGGAAATCAACAGTAAATCATATTCAGAATTCATTTTAGGTATTAGGTAGGAATTTCATTTTAACCTTAAAGTTTATTTCTCTGATTGAACTTCAACTACAGCAGGGCCGACCTCCGATTCTCTGGAGCACTAAGTTTAAGCGCTAACACACTCTAGTTGGCAGTGGTTGAGCATTGACGTAATTCAATGATAGTGCGGAGACTTGGAGGAAAATCAATTATACCGAAAGTACATACCATACTACACTAACTCGGGTACATGAATTAAGTTCTATATTAAGCCCGATAACACTGTATCTCTAGCTCTTTAGTAAAGGCATTCTGTAATTACAGTTCATTTAATTTAAAGTGAACTGATTCAAATTACACGGAAAATATACGCTCTTTTATCCGTAAGAACCCGCTGTCTCTTTTAAATCGCTTGGTAATTTCTCTCGTGTCCCTAGGAAGGATTATAAGAAAGTCTTGGACTTGATACAGAGGGATGTCTATTTTTCATTTCTTCCTAATTATTTGAGAAGCATTCCTTCGGCAGGGCTATTTCGGCCTCCTGCTGTCCTGGCTGCAAATGAAAATTTTCCTCTCATTTTCTTTGTTGTAGTGCGAACCTGAGTTATAATTGCAGTCACCTCTTAATCGATCTCACAAGACGTTTCCCTAACCTTGGTTCGAGCTAAGGAGCTCGTTGTTGCTAGGCTAGGACACTAACCTCTAAACCACAGATACCAGTATGAATGTATGTCGTTACCTTGAATGAGTCCTATAATGATCTGGAATCTCCGTTGATTTTTTTGAGTTTTTAGTTGTCATTGTTTAACATGCGTGTATGGAGTATTTTGCGTTTTGTTCCTGTTGTTGCCCTGTGTTAGGCCCCCATTACCTCCGCGTAAGATGTATCGGTTGTACTTACGATTGGGATGCTTTCTTCTCTCGATTTTAATTTCTCGTAAAATTAACGTTATAGTGTATGGGTGTATAATGTAGTCAATCAAGGAGTTCAAGAAGTTGATTTGAAATGGTAAAAGAATCAATCGTTTTCGTCTCATTAATTCTTTAGTATGTCTATAGAAGTTTTCAATCGTAATCTTCTTCTACCTATCGGTAGGTTCATTGACCGTAAAACTCCTTGCTTAACGCCCTTTTCCTTACTCATTGATAATGAACACCTCCCTTACCACCACCTAATAGCTTTCGCCTTCGTCTCCCCTATCGATTCTCACTTACATTACTTCATTTAACAATCCATTCTCTCTCGGATTCAAGCCCCCCCACCAATTTCATCTGCTCCCCACTTTTCTGTTATCAAAATCTTCTTTAATTTCCTGCAATTTCTCGTTTTTCTGCCAAGCCTTTTACTTTCTCGATACATCTTCTCACGCTACATCTCACAGATCTTTTGATATCTTCCCTTCACAGGGTCCATGTTTCCCGCCCGTTGAGTAAATTACTTCAAATGAAATATTAGCATTCTTCTTTCTATCAACTTTCGTCATCAACTCTCTCCTTTTCACGAAAGTTTTTCCTTGCTACTGTTGTATCTCTTTAAAATGTTTACTTCTGTCTAACAGTCATCAGATTTATTCCGTTATCATTAATATCATTATCGTTCAAATATTTGTAATTCTCTTTAGTCTCGTTTTCGTTCGTAATCGAGGCATTTATATAAAATTCAAAGCAAAAGATATTTATATTATTATAATTAGTAGCATTGCAAGTTGATTAACTTAGTGGTATGTTAGCAGTCTAAGTAACTGAACCGAAAATAATACAAAGTACAATAATTAAAATGGTACAAAATAGTTGATAAATGTTTTTTAAACTTAAATACCCAGGTGTTACCCAGGTGCCTTTTCGTGAGCGCATCACGCATTCTTGGCAATGGAGTTAAGAATGTCTTACGCTAATTAATTACATTCTTCTACAGTCCTAACAATAAATGAATCATTTCCAATGTCCCTCTCGGCTGGATATGGTTATCCTTATGAAGTATTTCACATCATATGTTTTTGACTTTGAAACCATCGATTAGGTACTATCTCCACAGCCACGCCCACAGGAAGCTCTGCCAGTCACGTGCTTCAGATTTCTATTCGCATTTGCCTTTGAATTCGTATTTCGAGCTTCACTGTGACGCAATTGGAGCACAATGGTACCAAAGGACAAGGAGGACACTTCTTAAAGGAAACATTGTCCGCAGTCACTTTCAAGTAGTCGAGCGAAGGTTTTGCAGCGTCGAAAACCTCAAAGAGATTTTTTATCCATACACTGATGTCACATGCGGTTTTAGATTTCCCGTGACGAGTCATCCACTGCAGAAGTCTTTCAGAAATTAATGAAACATCCTTTTACCGTAAACGAAAAATTCCAGAGAAGTTGATGGCCCCTTCAAAAAATTCTCCTGTTTCGTCTCCCTCGTCTTCTGTTTAGTTCTTTCGTCTGGCGCTAAAAGTTGGATTTTCTTTTCTTGGAGCCTTTTTTTATCACCGAACAGAAGACTAACGCGAAATCGTAAAATGGATGTAAAGAGATACGGTCTCTTCAAATGGGTTTTAACAAACTATTAAGGCTCTTTTACTCAGCGTACTCTTGCTTCTTGGTGTTGCCAAGGAAGAATTCCTAAATGGGAATCAAGGGATGTCGATTAAGTTATTCAAATGAATAATCTATATTATTCGACTTCCTGTATGTCACAAGTGATTTCATAATTTAGCATTTTACATAATAATTAATTCGTCCAAAGGGACGGAAATTAACATTCGTAATCTATATGAAAATACTTGTTTTTGAAATAATTCCGTCGAAATTTTGAAAGTATCCTGATTTTATAACGTATGCTTAAAATGCTCCTAAGTCATTTTGCAGGCGGCCGAGAGCCTATACTGCGTACAGTTAAAGGAACCGAGCAAGACCACTGAAAACTCTTCTGGGTGAAAGAATACTACAGTATAAATATTTGTATCTTATTGAATATCTTTGGATCCTAAAAAAAGCAGTCCAAACCGTCCTTGAATTTTTTCATTGATTGCAATATTTTGAAACGCCATCCGTATTATACTAATTGCATGTTTTCCACATTTTAATATAAAACATTGGTGAAAATGTGTAGAAATGAAGTTGAAATAGTAGTTGATAGAAGAAGAAATTCCGTCAGTAATATTTTTCACTGCGTGGTTTCTTTCTTCTGTTGCCAAGGGGAGGATTCCGAGGGTATCAAGGGAAATCGATCCGAATATTTTTGGGGGTACTAAGTTGATTATGCAGTCCTTCGTAATGTTGACGCTGTGACACAAGCATGCGATTTTTGCTTCGAGTGCCTAGTTAGCATGAGGTTATATATCTTGCTATTTTAGGGGGGGGGGGCGTTGTGGCAGAATGTCGGATGTTGGGAGTATTTGCTCTAATTCCAGCGGTACGTTGATTTGCATATGAAGGCGCTGAGCACACGCCACGAGGAATAATTATCGGAAGTCATAAAGCTTTTATTTCATTTTTGGAGTCCAGCGTACAATGTAGCTCGCACCACTTGACCGAGTTTCGCAGCTTTTATTACACCGATGAGCATTCTGACATCTTGACCGAATTTTCCACTTAATTCCTCCCTTCTATAGCGATGGTTGGTTTTAATTACTTTGGGAAGGTCATGGGGTCTTTGCAGGCCTGTGAGACTTCTTTTGTAAATTTCGCGTCACCACCTCTCTCTCCCCAGGCATGCGAAATTGAGTGAAGTGGTTTATTATTTGATATGAGAGTTCAGAATGCGGAAGTTTTCTCTCATAACCTTGCCGCGTATTTTATAACTCCTAAATAGACCCAATACTTCTTTACGTAGTAAAATAAACTGCTAGAAATTAGATATATGAATAGTTTACTTAGAACGGTTGATTATGATAGACATTTCACTTATTAAGAAGCTAAAGAGATTGTGAGCCTGTTGCCATTAATCGCATTGCACTATTTGGTCTCAACTAATTAATTACTTAATTATTTAATCTAAAGAAATGTTCTCAACTGCGCTTAGAAAAAGGTAAAGATTAAGATCAAAAGAATCATTCTCCGTGGTGAAAATTCTTATTTTTTTGTCATTGTGCTACAATTTTTCATGTAGGTTTCAAGCCATTCTTAGCTCTCTCTTTGAGTAAATTTTAATCTCGCAAGATCAAATGAACTAAAATTGAATTCGTGTTTTAAATAATTTATTAATCTGTAGTGTGCATGTTTTAATGATGTAACTAACTATATACTTTCTTACTTGTATGGGCTTTTCAGCTTCAACAATCTTCAACAAAAATACATCCGAAAACCCACACTAATTTGAGAGAACGGTAGCATAATTTAAGGAGTACTCATTAGCCCGCCTGTTTAATCAAGTTTCTTATTTGTCTCTCGGCAGACAAGGTTAGACAATCCTGTTTCAAAGTCATCTCCAATGCGTATATCGAGGGAAGATGCGTAAATGTATTTGATTAGATCTCGTTTGAATGGATTCGCATATTATCCTTGCGACCTTGATAAAACGATCCTTGCCAATCATGGCCTTTAGAGTGTATTCTCTAAATCGTTTCCCAAGCATTGTCATACTAATTAAAGCTTTAAGCATTGATTAGCTACCAATTTGAAAGCGAAAACAACTGTTTAAATGAACCAGAGTAAATATTAAAAGAGAAATGCTGTTCACTTTAGCATAATGTTAAATAGAGTAAGGCTTTTAAATAATTTGGAGATAAATCTTAATCCAAAATCCGCCCTTTTAGTCAACCTCTGAGACCTTTAAAACTTGAATCCTTCATGAAAATAGAGCCAAGTTTGGAATGACTTTTACCGATAATGAATAAGTATGATACTCTTCATTGGTTCATTCCACGAAAGCATGTTGATCGAATAGTACTTAGGTGAAATTGTCGGAAAGTTGACTTTCTAAGTTTTACTAACTACTTTTCAATTGGGAAATACGTTGGGTATGCGTTTTATCCTGACTTCAGTCTTTTTATTACGTTTCGTTGTTGAAAAATATTGTCAGATAGCTTCCATTTACAGACTAGAGTGATGATGACATTGTTTCGTTTCCTGTAATCTTGTAAAATCTCTGATCTCGATGGGATTTTGTGGACAGCTTCCGTCTAAATCCTCCAACAACTTGGTTTTCTCCTCAAAAGATAGCGTTTGGAAGAACCTTGAATGAGGTTTTTTGGCACCCATATAAATTCCCGGCGCGTTGTGAATACCTCTATTGTGTTTTCGCGCCGTCACAAAGATGTCGGGGAATCTTTTTAGATTTTCCGTGAAATTGGATTTTAATTCGGCCGTCATAAGCGACTCAGATAACTGATGAGCTCATCAGAGAGGGCGTGCCTCCCAAAGTCATATCAGCGAGTCGTTGGGACACCGCGGAAAGAGGAGATTCCTCCGTTATCTATAGAGGATTCCCCATTTTATTACCTTATTTCCTAAGGTTTTGGGCGGTCAAGCACTCTTCCCTAGTTTCCCGAGCTGGATTCTATTTGCAGAAGAATGTAGCAAGTCCATTCCGAGAGATTAATTCCTTAAATCGCGCAATCGTAAGAGGAGAATTGGGAAATGTTATACACTCTCTAGTCCTCGATTCCGTGGAGAGTTGAAATTTCACGTCCGCTCATTTAAATACGGAATTATTTGGGAGTGAAGATGGTTTTCCTTTGGCATTGACCTCCCCGTAACATTTCCAGCTCTTCCACGTCGGTCGCTTTTCTTTTCTGCCTCGCGCAATCATCAATTCTCCATCTGCTTCGCCTTATCTCTTCAGTTTCGCGTCAGATGCCCATCAGCGTAAGATAAGCGCAGCCAAGTTTATTTTCACCCGCAACTTTGGCCTCGGTTTCCCTCTCTTCGGATCGCTCTCCCGTATCTTTTTCCCCGCTAGAATTCCCCGGATCATCAATCGATGTTGCTCCGTAATTGCTTACAACCGTGCTCTTCGATATCCAGGCTCGATCCAATTTATTCATACTCCCCGTGCGTCTTTAGGAAACTAGCCAGGTGGCCTCACATTTAACGCCGCCGTCACGGACGATCTTAGGGTGAAATATAAGGCCTCGGCAGCGGACGCGGTCTATATTTTCTAAATCATCGGATGGGCGTTTTTATTCGGTAATTGCCTCGAATATTTACAAATGAGGTTGGAAATTACGGGAGGTAGAATTATGTGCTGCTAAATTGTGGGAAGTATCCCTTTACTCTTTGGGAAGATCAGCTTTGAACTACGGTTCGCTGTCTTTTCGTTTTAAAGAGTTTTAGAAAACCAGGAATGTGATGTTTCATTCATTTTGTTACATTATGATGCTAATCAGTCCGTAGAAGCTCCACAATTTTTGAAAGCTTAAGTTCTATTTAAAAAAAATTGAGTTCGAGTAATAGAGTAACCCTAACTTTTATAAAAGTTTAATGGGATTATTATGTAATACATTATAATTTATATATTAGTAATGAAAAGTTGTTTTTAACTAACAATAACTTACAAAAGTTTTGTTTTAACCTTATTTTCTGTGCTTAGAATATACTTGCGCGATTATAATTAAGTATCCAAATAAGTATTAGTGTCAACATAGGGGACTTATTATCTTTTCTCGAAGAAATAATTTTCTGAAAAGTAGTAGCATTTACGCCTTGGTTACTATGACTTTACTTATATGTATGGAAACTTATTATGTTTACTTATAATTACGTCACTAGCTAAAGAAAACATTCACTTTTAACAAAAATTCGTTAGATCCAGAAATTCTTTGCGGTTAATCTGCAGTCACATGTAGCACCTTTTATTGAATGGTCCATTTCTATCGTAATTGGAGTATTTATATTGTAGAAATATCTAATTTGTAAATGTGTATACAAGTAAGGGTATAATTATTTAGATCAATCGTAAATACATTCAATCTTTCGCACGTTAGTTTTTCCAAATTCCCTCGTTCTACTCCCATCCGTTAATAAGGTAAATTTTTTGTTTATTAAGTTTCACTTCGTTATCCTGCCATCATCACTCCTGAATTATTACTCCTTAGTATTATTACTTATTATTATTCTCATTACCATTAATTTTCGTCGGTTTATACTTTCGTTTTGCATGGCTGATCATTCGGATACCAGGTCATACCTTAAAGTTATCTCCGTACAAATTGCCGAAAAAACGTAGTACTCGTTTACGAGTTTCGTACTTTCTCTTAATTATGTGTAATTAATAGGTCGTGTGGAATCGAAATCGGGGTTAAGTAGCTTGTTGAAGGTTCTCCGGATGTTTCTCTTCGTTAATCAGTTATCTTTTTAGGATCATTTTCACCAAAGCATCTAAAGTGGGCTCCCCCGGTAATGTCACGTAAAACACACGTACTGGATAGGAGGCTTATCTCCAACGAAAAAATGTCGGTGAGAGGAGCTGGTCAGATATGAAATTCTAGTCACGTCCGGGTTTTTGGCTGCTTCCTAGACGATAGAAAATCCGGCCTTTACGATGTCCAGGTCTCGTCTAATTTTACCACAGGGAAATTGAAATAAAATACTCGAGTCAATGGATTCTCCTTGACGTTCGGAATCACCTCTGGCGCATACACCTCGAATAGATCTTTTCCGATTCCTGACTTTTCTCTGAAAATAAGCCGCGTCGAGATGTGAGATTTTTTAGTTTCCTCGAAGTGTTTTGATCTGTCTAAAATGTCTCGCGGCATTCCCCTGCGTTTAATTCGCACGAATGATGCGTTGGATATCCGAATCAAGATCAAACGGAATCGAGTGAAGGATGATTTTTCAAATTGAAGATATCCTTATGTTTGACGGGTTTTTATTTTCTCTATCTCGATTAATACAGATTCCATCCGAAAGAAAATTTGAATAAGTCGATGAACATTATTCCGAATGTAACTGATGAAAAAATTTATTTGACGAATAATTGCGTAGTTTAACATTTTTATTCACAACCGATTTAACCAAAGAGACCGATATTAGTGTTCATTATCTACTTGATTTCAGTTGTTTTTGGAAAAAGTCATATATTCTAGAAAAACTGTTCAGACCTTTTTCACGAATTTAAAGTGTTGCCAAATTGTGATCCAAACTATCCTAGGATGTTTCCAATTAGTTGCAATTATTTCAAAACACTATTTGTATTCTGCGAATCGCATTTTTCGCCTTAGAAAGGGGAGAAGATGATAATATATAAAGACTTAAGCTTAAGTTGATTAATAGGATGCTGTTAATGGGTGTAGTATAAATATAGAATTCTTTTAATTATTTTACGTCGCTTAAATGTTTTAGGAATATTTTTGTGGCTAGTTCAAGTATTTCATTATTCTTTAAAGGAAAAGCCTGTAAAGTTAGCTCTCTGTTTCCTCATACTAGGGCAAATTTTTGTGAATTGTAGCCCGTGATATCACAAGACGCATGTAAACATTTTCTTTAAAAATCTGTTTTTGGGTAGATTGTTAATTTACGTTTTCCTCGGAGGCGCCGAGGATCCTACTTTTACCGCTGGTATTTTTCGCCTAAGGTATTGATTAGTTATTTGAACATTTAAAGATGCTCAGTTTTCCAAATAATATAATTTTTATGTTATAAAAATTGAATCTCGAAATAGAACGGCGAAATTAGTTTCGGATAAGTAAACCTCCCCGCTGCAAATGAGCGTTTTTCCTGAAAACATGTTGATGAAATACACGAAAATATTGAATATATAAGGGGAAAGAGAAAGTCTTTTTCTTGCCTCTGTTATTATCGATTGTTTTCTTTATATTAGTAAATGTTCGGCTAATGTTTTCGATTAAGCTTTATTCCTATAAGACAAGTTGTTTGAATTTCTGATGTATCTGTTTATCAGCCTATTTGGCGCGGTTTTTCGTAAAATTTTAGTTGGTTTTAATTCTGCCAAAGCTAATTTTTTCCTCCGGTAAAATTGTAAAAAATACATCATGTTCAGAATAACACCCATTTCTCGCACTGAAAATGAATCTGGATGAAATCCTCTAATGATCAAACGGAGTTATGCTTCCTTTACTTTCTTTTTTGTTGTAGCATTAAACGATCATATCTTCACTTAAATCAATGATTTAGGAACACTGTATCGTTATAACTGTTTGATTTTCCGTATCATTGACATTGGAGAAAAACAAGGGCTGGCTGACGTCAGGTGATTGTCCAAATTAATCGACGGCACTCGAATCATGGACCGATGGACTAAGTTAAAAAGATCCCAAGTGAATAGCGAAGAAGACTTCAGTCGTCGCCCCGAATTGCGAAACACATTCCACGATGGCCATACATCCACTTGGTGTCCCTTGAAATTGTCGGCGCCTGGAAAGAGGGCACCCCGCAACTCGCTTGTGTAGGACTCTTTGCTCGAGTTCAAGGAACCCTTCAACGGTCGCTCGCAAGTTGGCCGAATCCGATTTCTCGCCCTGCTGCAGTTCTCGACCTTAGTCAAGAGCAGTTATAGATGGAGATCTCATTTACCGTTTGAAATTTCAGTTTCCTTTCCTCGATATGTTGAAACCGTCATCTATGCCCGTGTTGTAGATCTCATGTGTAGTAATAAATTCCTTTCGAAAGAAGGATTAATGAATTTGCTGTATTCATCGCATCTGAAGCTTAACTATTTTGTTCAGTTTTCAAGCGGGAGTGATGATGATTTGGGTATTTGCTTTGGATGCGATTTCCTTACGTCTGTAGTCAAGTAACTTCTGTGGTATTTGAATCTTTATACAGAGATAGAAGACGCTTAAATTTGCTGGGATTAATCCCGGATGTGTTGTGGATATTTTTATCGTGCGATTTTCGTCCTTTTATCGATCATTACTATCTGCATTTGTTCGCAGTGTTGTTAACGCAAAAGTTATTTTAAATTCCGTGAATTATTTGTCTCACCTAGTCAAGAAGATTCTAAAATCGAGTACGTCATTCGAAAGATTTATCTCAAACTTGTATGAATTATCTAATGTTTGAACTATCGCAATTCACAAGAAAGTCGACCTGCTTTTTCCGACGAAAACTCTTTATTTCAAAATGTTTGCCTTTGATTGCCGGCCTCTAAAGTTCCGACAAATTCCTTCGGTTCTCGTCCGTGAGCTAAGTAACAAATCAAGCTGTATTACTTTGGAAGTTTTCCCATGTCGTTTCTTGCGTCCCCTTGGCTATGATGTGGATAGACCTATCACCCTTGGCCATTCTCCACAAAGTGTGTTTTGTTTTTACGCCCTTGGGCTGGCTCTCTTCTCATTAGAGCGACGAGAACAAAGGAATTCGGTTTCGTTTACCCAGATTCCCTCGTGATGTCGGAATTCCCGCGATTTTCTATGCATACGCCCCCTCTGTCTTATTTTTTACCAGAACTCTTTGAGGGACAGGAGTTCATATCAACGAAACAGAGGAACAATGGCCTACCGGGAGATATCCCGGAATGTCCGTGTTTGCTAATTAACTTCATTAGTATTATGCTCATTTGAGTATATTAAAAAGGAGCCATCGGAGGGTATACTTTGCTGTTCACATTTGAGATGTGCACCGGCTCGGGCCTGGCCCTCGGGTCCCGATCCGACGGTCCGGGTCGGGCTAAACCACGGAATTCATCTTGGTTCGGTTCGTTATCGAATCCCAATGAAGTCACACTATCAAGAGGACTTTTGTGATTCGTAGACGAAGTTTTAACCCTCTCCGTACTTTTTGGTTGGATATGTTCTCGTCTGAAATTTTTCATATATCTTATGTCTTCAGCTAGAAATTGAGGTTCTCAGGCTTAATAATTAGGAATTTTACTATATTATTGTTCATAAGATTTTTTAATCAAATATCGTGATTTAGATGTTATTTAAGTAGTTGTGATTAATTTAATTTTTAAAACACATCAGTAGCTGGATTATAATTTTAATGTTTTTCTATGATGGAATTTTAGGATGCATTGTGAAATGACTATGCTTGAGCACAAAAAATATTTTTTTTATAATTATCATGTTCATGAACCTGATGATTTGAAAAAGGTTGCCAATAAAAAATTTTCTTTTGGAACTTTGAGTAGTCACATCACCATGCTTCATTGTACAGAGTTCCAACAGGTTTAGGCTTCCACAATTTAATTTAATGGAGTTTTATTTGTAATTCAATCCAGGTTTTAGTAGGTTACTCTTTGCTGCTTCATATTTACATACCTATAAAGGTACAAATTACAAGTTTTGGAAGGGTTTTTGATCATTATTACAGTATAATACAAAAATCTTTATTATTGGGTGAAATTGGAACTTGATAGTCACATCTTTCATTTGACCAATTTTACGTATAACTGATCCAGCTGCTTTGAAAGGAAATTATACCTCAATCATCTAAAAATTTCTTCAGTTGCCTTCCTTTATCATATACAAAATTTGAAGGTTTCATTTCTATTCGTAAATTCCTTTGTATATATTTATTTTAGTTTTCTGTAAGTTATCAATTGTTTTCTTCTGTTTACAGGCATGTATAGACGACAATCTGGAAATGGTAGAGTTCCTTGTGCAGAATGGTGCAGATGTCAATATAGGTGACAATGAGGGTTGGACACCACTTCACGCCACAGCATCTTGTGGTTTTCTCAGTATATCCAAGTAAGTTCAGTGAAAGTAAATGTTTTATAATTGTCTGTTCTGTTAACTTCAAAGGAGGGTTGCTTTTATGCATACATCATAAAGAATGTCTCTCTTTACTTATTGGTAGTTAAAATTGTCAAGTTGTATTGTTAAATTTACATTTTTGTCTCAAATTGAGCATAAAGAAGGATATTTTATTTGCACTAAAGCAATTTTCATTTAATAAGAAAAAAGGAATGACTGGGGAAACTTTTTAGGTCTAGATAATGTTTTGTCTTATATCAGCAGATATTCAAACTAATCATATCTGGTTTATTAGTTCTCCAATTATGAAGCTTTATCCTTTTTATAGGTATTTATTTCTTTGGCATTTCATTTCTAAGGCAGAAAATGAAAGTAAAAATTTAAACTTTAATAAGGAATATCATTCTTCCCCTAGGTTCTTATATTTGTTGTCAGCATAAAAAATTCATTTCCTTATAAAGCTAAAGCACCTTTTGGTGCATCATATTCTATTAGTTTAATAGCTTTATCTTGTTCCATATCTATAATCGAAGTATGGATACTATTTTCTTAAATGTATGCCACGTTAAAAATGTCTTTTGGTTTATTATCTGTCTATCATAAAGGAATATTATTTTTGATTGTGTTCTCTCCTTAAAAAAAAGGTTCCTATTAGAAAATGGAGCCAATGTTGCCTGTGTCAACAACGATGGCCATCTTCCAATTGACATTGCAGATTCGGATGTTATGGAAGAATTGCTCAATAAGCACATATATGCCCAAGGTTTGTTGGTATTTTTATCGTGCTTGTATTAACTTGAAATTTTATTATTGACGTGAGATTTTAATATTCACTTGAGATTTTACTATCCTGATTTATTTTTCATTATGTTTATTGAAATATATCATTTTTGGATTTTAGGTATAGATTGTGACAAAGCACGCAATGAAGAAGAACAACTCATGCTCCATGATGCCAAGGAATGGCTGAATAGCGGAGGGGATGCTGCCAGTAACGAAGTTCCACATCCGAAGACTGGAGCTACAGCTCTGCATGTAGCAGCTGCTAAGGGTTACATTAAAGTCATGAGGTATGTAGTAGATAACAATGAAAGTATAATTTAAGCCTTTAGCTGCCATCCTATCTTTAAATAGGGGTAGTTACAGGTTAAACCACCTTGCCTTGAAACGAGTTGACTTGTGACATTATGAATCATTCTGACCCCATAGCTCAGGAGCATACCACCACAGATAGAACCATAACTTATATAATTGGCTTGATAATTTTAAGCACCATCTCACAGAGGTTATTCATGATTTCATCCTGTGGATTGATAGACATTGCCATTTCAAGGGACTTGAACAGGAAGCAAAATTTTCAACCAAAGTCTGTTGAAGAAACAGAAAGCAGAAACTTGCCAATTTTTATGAGGGAGTCTATTTTGATCTTACAAAAAATTTAGTTGTTAACAAACATTCCTTACCTGTGTACAGGTTTTGCAGTAAACATAAGTTAAAATGCCAACATTTTGTATGATAACACTCATTATGATTCTCAGTTGTGTGCCACAGTCCAAATATTTTACTAATTAGTAATCGTCATTTTTAAGAAGTGCATAGATTTCCAAGAATCTGAAACAAACTGAAAATTGTTCCTATTACTCATTTGCATGTTAGGGTGGTAGATCTTCACTTACTTTTTTATGATCTGTGAAGGATACCTAGCAGTAGCGAAGTTATTTCAATTATTGTTGTTGGGGAAAGTTAGGCAAATGTTGCTGTAAGGGAAGGAGATAGCAAATGCCTTTGACTTGTGAACTTGAGGAGATTCTGTAGAACCTTATTTTGTGTCATACAATTTAAAATATTGCTAACTTTGAAGTCATGAGAAGTCCTAGGTAAAGAACAATAAGATTTTGCATACTTTTGGTTTGTATATTATAGTTATTTGGAGTATGTAAACAATGCCATATTTAGTCGGTTACCATGAAAAATACTATTTAATTTTCAAATATCCAAAAACATTGATTTTTCTTTCATTTACCATTCTAACTAATTAGAATTAGGGACAAGTGCTCTGGTTCATTCTTTACTCTCATTCCAAAATAATTGCATGTATGTTTTAGGAATAGCTTTACACAGATATGTTTTGTAATGGAGTGTAAAGTTGAAGGTATATTGCAGTTTTGCCCTGGAACAATTTTGCCTTTAATGGGTGATTGTTAAAGTCCTTGATAAGTTACACTCCTATGATATCAAGAGATGTAAGTTTCTTTGTCATTTCATTTCTAAATGTAAGATGGATATTAATTCTGAAAATTCAATGAGGGTTAGTGAGCTTCATCAATATCAGCACAATGTCACAAAGGCTACAGGCTTATATGAACCCTACTCTAGTGTAAGGAGATAGGAATAAGCTAAAATTGATAATTTATGCTTCTTGAATTTTAAAATAACACGATTTAAATAACATTGATTATAAAAGAAGGGGTATTTTACCTGTCATATTAATTCTTGTAAATCTCTACATTTCTTTCTATTCACCAACATTCTTTCCTCATTCATAATTTTTATATTTCCTTTCCTCTGAATCTCATACAATGTTTCTTCAGCTGCTGCTTTACTTTGTATATTCTTTCTCCTCAGAGTTCTAATTCAAGCTGGCTGTGATGTGGATGCCCAAGACTTTGATGGCTGGACACCTTTACATGCCGCAGCACACTGGTGTGTTGGAGAAGCCTGTAAGCTGCTTGTGGAAGATGGCCTGTGTGACATGGACATCAGAAATTATGTGGTAAGTCATCTATGTTACAGTTATATTAAACTGTGTTTAAGAGAATGTAAGAGAAAGAGTCAGCATATCATTTCTGAATTGCCTGTGTTCAAAACCATGTGACCCTTGGTTTTTGCTTCAATATTTTACTGGTTTGGATTTCGTAAAATTTCTCATAATTTCTTTTGATAAATAGGGCCAGACTGCCTTTGATGTGGCAGATCCTGAATTACATCCCCCATTAGAAGAACTGAAGAAGCGGCAAGCAGGTCTCCTGGGCTCTAAGAGAAGAAAGAAGATAGAAGTGGATACCATACCACAGTCTCCAGTAGAAACAGAAGAGAGCACATTGAATGACAATTCCCATAAACATCGTCCTGCTGTCTCAATTGCTAAGGCTCAGGAGTTGGAAAACAAGTAAGTACAAAATGCTTTCCGATCAGAGTCTTTAATAACATTCTTTTATATTGTTTAGGATTCCAAATTCCTGATTTTTATAGATCATTTTTAGAGCTTTCTCTTGAAGGAATGTATATGAAATGGTTTTGCTTTTAATTTACAACTCTGCTTCTTTTCATGTTTGAGCAAATTTAACTTGATGATATTTGTTGGTTTTAATTTTTTTCTGAATTTACACATTTCATATAGTTTGACCTTATAGTTTAATCATGGTTAATTTTTATTTCAATGATATTTATCAGTATTGTATAGCATTTGAGTGCCTACCAGTATTTATACCATGTATTTATATCTAAGGCATGACAAGGGTATCTTTATCTATATCTCCTATTGAATACTCAGGTGTTTTACATCCTGCTTTTTTGTGGGTGTTTTCCTACTATGGATACTTTTTCCTAAGCTTTGCCTAGATATTTTAAATCTACAACTAAATTATTTGTGTTCTGTATCAATTTAAATTACCTTTCATTTTTATTTAATTATATGATTCATTTTACATGAACAATGGGCTATTTGGAAGAGGAGGCTATAAAGTCTTGATTTTGTCCAAAATGAAATCTTTATTTATATTTTATATTCTGGGAGAGTATCCATTAAAATCTCAGTTTTGTCAGAATTAGGTCTTGTTCTTTGTTTAAATTCTACTTAACATTGCTAATTCTCATTTCACAGCAGGATTCCAACTAACCGCACTCCTCAAAATATTGATGGAGAAATTAGGGATACTAATATTGAGTCAGAAGAGGGAGGAAGTGGAGAGAATATTCAGCGGGTAAGACGAAATCCTGCCATTGATGATGGAGCTGTTCATGTTGGTAAGATTATGTTTGCAAAATGTGTGACGAATCCCACATTTGCTCCTACGCTTTACTTTGAAATTGCACGTACTGATTTAAACATTCATCTTCTGAAAACTCCAATGCTCAAATGGGCCAAATATCTACTTACTGTTAGTCATTGGCCACCAAAATCTTTCATTAATTTGGAATTACTTCAGTTTTCTATATTTCCATTTTTCCTTAGGGCAAATTTTTGTTGAAATATTTCTACATCAGCTTGACTAAAGAATTAACTTTTGATTTTAAAGCCAAATTTTCTCTAATTTTGCAATACCATAAGCATCTGATGCTTTTAGTTTTGATAACCATATGAAAATTTTTCAATTTTAATAAGATAAGTTACTGCTTATACAATTCATAAACCTTGCAAAATTTTATGTTGACATTAAATGATGTAATCCTAATTAACACTCACATTTTTTTATTTACAACATACCTATACAAATCGATTATCTCAACAATTTTGCAAAATTCATCTTTTATTTCATTTACAGAAATTTTTTTCTTTGACTAAATTAGCATCTGTAATGAACGCATGAATCAATTACTAATTATAGATAGCAGTTGATGTCGAATTTAGATGTCGACAGTTTATGAAATTGACTTGAGAAAAATTTTGAAAAGTGCAAACATATCAATTGTTAGTTATTTGGGATTAACTTTTATTTGTTGTTATTTACAGAACTTTCTTTAGAATAGAAAATGCATGAACTATTCTTAAAATATTAGCATTCTTTTAGATGTAGTATTCTTTTCAATATATTCAGTAATGGTTTAATGGTAATTAAATGAAACTAAATTAGTCAAATTATTGGTATGATATGTTTTAATGTTAATAGCAGTATTTATGTGAGAAATACATATCCATAAACAAATATTTTCCCTGAAAGACAGAATTAGTGACAAATACCTTGAATTTCCTTGAATACTCTTTTCTGAAATACTTTCTACATATGTTTAGGGGGGTTAGGTTTCTAATTATATTTTAATTACACTTAAATTCTTACAAAATGATGAGAAGTTCACAGTTTATATACATCAGGCTTTACCATTATATTATTTCTAACCTCTTTCTTAAATTTTAATTACGAATATCAAGTTCTATCCTTTAGGTGCATTCAAATAATTTATTCAGTTTAAACACTTATTAGAAGTGATTTGTGACTACATTTGAAATGTCATTGTATTTCTTGACTCTGGTTTGAACTTAATTTCCATAAGCAACTTATTTGCTATTCTGAAATTCTCATTGGGTATTTCTTGTCTTCAAGTTTTACTTGAATTATTATAATGGAAATTATATATTATCGTTTCAAAGAAAAGCAATAGTTTTAGGACATACATAGTCTGATTATTTTCATTATATCTTGAAATATATGAATCATCAATCAATCATCATAGTTTACTTATACTTATGAGTTAATTCTTGTTATTGATTTTGGGAATTAATATTCCTAAGAATTTCAGAAATGTACTCAAGAAAGAAAAAAGTTGTTTTGTATATTGTGAAGTACTAAGATGTGGTTGAGTATTTTGATATTTAAAAACATTCGTTACCTGTAGTTTATGATGAATTATGAGTTAAATAATTAAGTTAGCTGAGAGCTTCAGAAATTCTTCAATTTTTTACTGTTTTACTGTTTAAAAATTTTTAAAAATTTAACCTGTCAAAATGATCCAGTATTATTTATCAAAGGATAAACATAAGAAGAAAGCATGTGTTTGGTTTTATTCCATTGATCTCGTTATTTTGGTTTTTTGATAGGAGGATGTTTTTACCATGTGCTTATTAGAATAAATGGTGTTTATATCTTAATTCCATTTATACTTTTCATAGGTATTACAAAGCTTATGTTTTATATCTACTTCATTATTAATGAATCAGTTAATAAATGAAGAAAATTATTACTGGAACTCTTATGTAGAATTTTCAAGTACGTTTTGTTTTGAATAAGCATAATAAGGGCTGATATTTTTGTGTATCTCAATAGCTTAGTTTCTAATTTTCATTCAGCTTATAACCTAAGATTTAAGTGGGTGGTTATTATAAAGCAGGACCTGTTGCATTATATTAGGGCATATTTTAGTTCTCAGAATTCTTTTTGACCACATTTGATGCATATATGAGCAACTTTACCACCTATTCCATGTTTTAAATCCCAAAAAATGTTATCAACCACAATCATCATTCAGGAGCTGAAAGTATTCATTTCAATTTTAGTGGAGAGAAGAAATTAAATTCACTGTGTGGCTGTGTCTTATAGAAGTTCATTGTCAAGATGAATGAAATTTTTAATATCCTGTTATAATATTGTTATTTACTTTTCAGCAAAAGCTTTGCTTTTTTGTTAAGTTTAGTAGAGAGATAAAATCATAACAGTGTTTCACTAACACCAATGTTTTGATTCTTTCAAACGTGTGTTTTATTGTGTGAGTCAAAATGTGTGCATTTTTATTTTGGGCAAATATTTTTTCTAGAGCATCATTTTCCAGTTGATACAATGTCCTTGCAATGGGTCATATTAACTCTCCCCAAATTTAAAAATTGTTCTGTGGTTTGTTTTTCTTTTGCTCAACAGAGTTAAATGGACTAAATATCCTTTATCCATATTATCTCAGAGTTGCTTTTGGGCTTAATTGGTTGGATTTTATAACAGTAGTTTTCTGTGATCTTACATCTTTAGTGCATTTTTAAAATCAGTTATGTAGTTGAATATTTAGAAATTACATTGCTTCTTTACTTGCATGCTATATCCTAGGCATTTACAAGAACCTTGCTTACTGAAACGTAAAATCCATATTGGATGAGTTGGGTGAATAGACTAATAAAGAACTCCTCTGCTTGTGTTAGTGAAAGGGAGTTTAGCAGATAGTCATCAAAATTCTTCTAGACATTTTTTCACATGACAGATACTATTTAACCTATAGGAGTAAGCTTTTGGAACATTTTCTGGTATAAAGGCCCTGATTATTTTGGTTTTTCCTGCACGCTGCCTTAGACGATGAGGATGAGGTGTTAATTGATAAGAGGGAGGAGAGTGATGTGGGTGAGGAAGAAGAAAAGGAGGAGGAAGATAGTTCCTCCTCCTTGGCCACAAGCTCCTCCTCCTCATCCACAGCCTCCTCGTCCGAGACCTCTGATTCTTCAGATGAATGCGAGGCAAGAGGTAGTGCTGAAAAAAATCTTTCCCTGGAAGGTAAGCGCTCTATCCATCTTGGGCTTTCAAAATTAGGTTTATGTATTCTTTTCAAATTTCTTCTTCCAAAAATTGTGGGCCTTTTTCCATGTAAAATTAGCCCTTCTTCCTCTAAAAATCTGTTAAAAAGCTGAATTTTAGCATTGTGTTTACTCTTGTAATTAGAGAAATAATTTTCGTCATTATTAGTTTTATGAGGAAAAGAATACTATTTTCGGGTTAAAAGATAGTGAGTATTGATCAGTCAGTGGTGTAAAGAATACACCCTACAGTTCAATATTGTAGGCAAACAGCATTTACTTGAAGACTCCTGTGACTCATCTGTTTACATCTCTACCACCTTAATTTGCTTTTATTACATGACCTTTTAATTCAGGTTGCTCCCCAAATTATTATCATACTGAAATTATCCCAAAAGACATGCAAAGTAAATCTAGATTTTCAAAATTTTAGAATGAGTAGGTTTATTTTCTGTATTATATTAAAATTGATTTACATTCAGGATGTTAAGGTAGAGAGCAATTCCTTCACATTTGTATGTTTAGGTTCAGGAATTCAATGCGATTTTGTTTTCTCTCATCACTTTCTACCCAGAAAAAAATTTTCCAGAATATCTAAGATTTAACTCGAAGAGTTTCTTTATCATTCAACATTACTTACTCTCCCTGGCTAATTTTCCTTCCTGTAATTTTGAAAACAATCATTTTGCTTCATTACTATTGTTAGATCAATCTGAAACTTCAACGTTTTCATCTGATTAAAATTCACAGTTTGGTAGTCATGGTAGTTTGCAATTTAAAAAAAATGTCTTTGTGTAATTTCAGTTCCTTTGTCTTGGTATTTTTTCTCAAGGAGAAACAGAAGCAAAAGATTCCTTACTCCCTATGTAGTTCTTAGTTACTTAGTTCTTTTATTAATTTTAAACGTCTATTATGAGGGCTTTGGAGATATGACTGAAAACTGTCTTAGTCATTTTTGAAAGAATTTAAATATAATGAGTGATTTTAGCCTGATATTTGGTTAAAAGTAGTATTTTGAATATTCAATGCTACAAAATATTAGGTGACAGAGATGAGTTGTTTATTCTTAGATTCGTCAAATTTATTCCAAATTTGTTTGTATAGGTATAAATTTGTGTAAGGAAGTGATGTAAGGTAAGATTCTCTGGATGGCATTTTGCAACAAAGAGTTAATTTCAATCCATGTGATAAAGGAAACCAAACTCTAGTTACAAGAGTAAGTACAGTAAATATTTTGGTTTAATTTTGCTTCATTTTTTGCTCTTTATTTATGATTTAGAGCATTTTAGTTTACTGTTTGAATTCATTTTACAAAATTTCGAAAATTTATCACTAGGTTCCTTAATGCCACTGTCCATCTTGGTTATGGCATCCATCTTTCTTATGTGCATGGTTTTTCTTTAATGCTATTGATCACAATGCTTGGGTGTATGGGCTTAATCTATCAAGATCATGGTTTGCTTGATAAGTAGAGCTTTTGTAGTGTCACCATTATCAGCTCATTTTCAATACACAGTGTCTTGGCTTCTTAGATTTTTCACTCTGTATTTTTATTTGCAGATGCTTGTTGGTTTTTGTTTTTTCTAAAATACATGCCTTTTCTGAAGATTTAACTTTAATTTTCTTCTTGTGACCTCCAGAAAAGAAGAACAGAGTCAATCGTGAGGAGAATGTGTCAAGTCCAACAAAGAATCCAACTCTCAGCATCAATGCTCATCCGGTAAGCCATATTATCTATCTCTCATGTCAAGTTTTGTGAAAGCTGAAAATACAAAAATTTTATCAAGTTTTGTTAAGCAGAGGGTATCTGATTTCATTGGTTATCCAATCAGTGCCCAATCCATTGATTTACTCCTATACTATCCCATTGACTTATTTCTTATTGTTTGATGGAAAAGATTAACTTTGATACCTAAGAATATAATTTGTCTTTCTCAAGAAATACTCTCCAACTGCATGAAAATGCACTATGATGATTGTCATGGCAAGTTTATGGTCTTTGCATATTTTATATATTGTTTTCCATGATAATAATTTCATGGACCGAGTAGTTGAAAAAAAACCTAATTCTGATCAGTGTTTATCTCTTGTTTTCTATTATTATATATTATTCAACACATTATAAGTATAGATGACTTGGATTAGTATTTTTTTCATAGTTAAACTTGGGATCCTCTTATTTGACCTATAGCCAATGTCTTAGTTCATGGATGAATAAATCTTTTCAACGAGTTTTGTGGAAGAATTGCTGCTGAATACTGCTTTTCTTGAATTAATAGTCAATAATTATCTTTCATTTCATGTGTACTTGCTTTGTTGTATAAGCTATTTCTGGTAAGTTAAAGGTCTGGGAGAGAAAAATGTCAGTCAATGAGGTTGTCCAAATGAACTGTTATTCAAACTAAATAGATCCATTAAAATTGACTCACCTAATGTTTCAAGTACCCATTTATTGCCTTATTATGAATTTATGGTTAGGAAATGAGCTAAATTGAAAAGTGAAAATATCAAGGTAAACATTTTTCTTCGCAATGGTTACTATGTATCATTACCATGTTCTCATTTAAAATGTGAAAATTGTGGAAAATGCATGAAAATAATAATAGAAGTAAGTTTTAAAGCCCAGAAATTCTTAATTATTTGTTTTTGAGAATGTGGTACACATTGACAAATGTTTAATTTAAAAAATGATTATCTTGAATGCACACTAGCTGTATAAAATAGCTGTAGATGGACAAAAATTTTCTGTATAACTATTGCTACATTTCATATTATAGGCTCCAACTTCACCCCCTAAGGTTGTTCCTGCCGAAAATGATGATACGTCTGGCACTGGATCGGGACCATCATGGAGGAGGCCGGTTTCATACCGAGGTACTGCAACTAGGCCCAACTCTACACCTTCACCTCGTGAGTTCTAACCATCATTAACAGTCCAAGATCTTACTTCTAAGGAAACTTCTATTCTTAAACGCATGTTCAAAACATCTAGGAAATATTCTGTGTAGAAGTTGAGTGACTATTTATTCTCTCTCACTTCTGCAGGAGAGGAAACAGGTACAAAGAAAGCAGCTACCAATAGGACAAGTGCTCCTGATTCACAGCAACAACAAGAAGTGATATTGAGGAGGACACACAGCTTTGAGTCAGATGAAAAGTGAGTTTTTGCAATATAACTTATTGCTTTTTTCTCATGTTCAACCTAAAAGGTGGTGTTAACAAAACATTAACTCATTCTTTACTTTATCATTATCTTGAGATAGGTTTTAATGATTGCATCCAAATATGGTTTGATTTCAAATGAACATTTTCTTAACAAAGCCCAGTAATTATTTGGTTGAAGGTTAAAAGGCATGTGTTTTTCTTCATAACATATTTCACATTTAACAGCATCACAAATACAATTTTTATTGATTATTATGCTTGATATGTTTTGTCCTTTCAACTTGCATGATCATTGCATATGTTTTTTGATTTGAATTCTTCAATATTTTTCATGAATATTTGTCTATTTAATGTATTATTTTCATAATTCATTTTGTCCATCTATTTCATCGCTGCCTTAAGAAAGAAGTTAGCACTTTGTAATATTAGCATTTTTATATGAGATCAGGGATAGGAGGCAGTTACTCATTATTATATTCTTAACATTTACTTCAACTGCACAGTTTTTTCATAGATATTAAATTATTTTCCTGATGATTGTTATTTTTTGATTCGATATTTTATCACTATTATGCTTTGATTTACTGTGTAGTTTCAATTTCATGTTTAATTCTTTTGATCCGATAAAATTTATCCTTTCAGAATTTCATTGCTAAAAAATTCAAATTTTCCTTGAAAAAGTACTCAAAATTTTATATCTATTTTTTATTAAGTAAGATTAGTTTGCCATCCACAGTGAACTTCTGATTATCCATTTTGCAAATTAAACCTGGTTGGATTATCTTTATATCTGATTTTTACCCTCTGTTGTTACACATTCAATTTAGAAAATAAATGCAAAAGATATTAGTTTTTTCTCATTTTAATACAAGCAGGACTGGAGTAGTGAGATTACAACTACAAAGACATTATCACTGCTTAAAAGATCAATGGTCAGGTGAAGAAATTTTGTAATGAGTTAGTGTAACTATCAAAAATACCAGACCTCATAGGCAAATAATTGTTTTTAGTTGCATAGATTATGACCATTATTAGAAATGAAAGTCAAAGTTTGTATTATGCCTGTTTTCTGATTATTCATGCATCCGTCCCTATAACCATCACGGATAATTGAGAGTTCACTGTATTTTATGATACTTTGTGGAAAAGATATTTTAGGTCTTATATTCTTATTTTTGAAATCATATTTTACGTTATGTTCACTAAAATATTTATGTTATTAACACTGTACCTGCCTTTGCTTGCTCACATGGGATACTTCTCCTCTCACCTTGGCTGTTTTTCACCTCTTTTTTGCTTGTTTCTGTGGCCCTGCCATCTACCACCTTCCTTACTCACACCCTTGGCATGCAGGTTTTATGCACGGGTTCGGGAGTTGCAGGAACGCATAAAAGCTACTTCTTCCTGTCCCACCCTTCTGCACACGTCACCAAACATCAATCTCCCAACCCGATCATCATCCCTGAGGGAAAGGCAACTCACCAGGTATTGTACCTATTATCCCTCATCCATGACCTGCTTGCTTTTAACATCCTTTAATTCTCATCTCCCTCTATTAGTTGGAATGGAAGTATGGCTTACTTTTTGATCAATCATGGCACCATTTTCTGATTATTTCATTTATTACATTTATCATTATTCAAGTACCCTTAAATTTTTTTGCATTGATCTGTTCATTTGTGTTAACTTTTGATTCCTCTGAAATAATAATTTCCCGTTTTGTTTCACTTGCAACCATTTCCTTTTATAAACAAAGTATAAAGTTTTGTTTTTGTTAATTTTGTATAGATATATTGATAATAATCTTTTGGCCTCATTCCATCTTTCCAAGTCTCTTTTCATAGTTGCACAAAATTAATGTGTATTTTGATACTAGGCAATTATATAATCAGCAGCTGTAGCACAAGCACATAATCCACAGTAACTACTACTGATCACATTTAGTATATACTTAAACCTTTATTAATTTTGTTTTGCTTTAGATCTAAATTCATTCTGTAGCTATGTGTTTTGGATGGGCGTGGTATTTTACTAATTTGTACTGAATAATTTTATAGCTAATGAATAAATCTTTAAAAGTGAAACAGTGCGAAAACAGCTGGAATGGAAGGTGACATATCCTATAGATTGGGATGTATGAAAAACTGGAGTTTATCTTATGATATTATAAATGAATTTTAATGATATTCAATTTTCATAAATTTCATGAGTAACTGTTTTATTTTTTGTCTCTGTCCTAGACTAAATAGAGTTAATTAATGCAAATTCATCAGCTATTCAATAAATAGAATGTTTTTGTAAGTTATGATTCTAAGTCAATATTAAGTTCAAGCTGCCTTTGTTACTCATTTAAAGACACAGTCATTGATGTCATAGATCACATGTATAATACAGTTTGTATGTCTCTTTCCAAGTATCCTCATACATGTTTCTGTTTACAAAATTTTAGGAAGGGTGGAAGGGAAGACCTTAGAGTTAAAATTGGTAAGACTGATGCAGTAACAACACCAGCATCCACAAACTCAACAACAAATGCCATGTCTTCATCCGCTACATTTACCAGTCCTCTACCTGGCAGTCAAGTCAGAAGGTTAGTGCTTGTTTACTTTTTATTTCCTATTTTGTTATTTATGGACAATGTTACATCACAGCATTTTTTCTCTAATAGGCTCATTTAGTCTGTTTTGTAACATGCTGCAAATCAGATGTCAGGTATTGTCTGGTGCAGATGATTGCTTAATATGTCAGGAGACGTTGAGAGGAAAATATTAATTTGTGAGTTATATATTACGTATGAATAGGAAAGGTCTTTCTCATGATAAAATGAATGGAGAGTGCATGGTGAACTTCCTGCTGCTTTGATGGAGGTTAGATGGGATTGGCATGTTCATTGTCTAGTTCACAGCATTTCTAGATGTGCAAGTGCTCTTGATTTTGATGTTTTTCTGGTTAATTTGACAAATATTATACAAATATCACATATTTATTGATTCAGAGTGATAAGATACCTGAACAGTATCTTTCACCCTGTTCTTGACGAATAACCTCAGCGTTTATACATTATTACTCTTTCATAAAATATGAGCATTTTCAGCACAGTTTCTTTTATTATACTCTTACAATGCAAACCATGCACTTAATATGCTAGATATGTGGCATTCACTTCAATGGACAAGTTTGCACATCTAAACCACACTTGCATTTAATTAGAAAATGTCAAGCGTGTACCAGGGTGAAGACCAGTGAATTTCATGTAGGAAAGCTTCTGGAATGCTAGATTATGTATTAACTTAGAGATCTCAGTTCTGTAACTATTTCCATAGTTTAAATTATCATCATAATAATCAAATAATTGAAGGTTTTAACAAGAATAATAAAATTTAATTTATTGGTAGAGTTGGTTACTGAATAATATATCTGAAATTCTTTTTTCCTCCCTAGATCTTTATTTATGTATTTAAGTATTGTTTATTTAAATTCCTTCTTCCATAGATTGAATGAAAACTAAGTAAATGTCAGTTAATCTTCCATAGCTGACACCTTGTATAAGAGCATTAATTAATTAACTAATTCACTGCAAGTGGGACTGGGTCTCACAGATCCATGCCAGCTAAAGAAGATTAAATGGAAAATTAAACATAGATACTGTATTTTGTTGTATATCACTGCTATCTTGCTCTTATAAGGTGATGGAAATAAGGTTATTATAGTTCTTAATATCACATCTTTTTCATTAGAATCTTCTTAATGCCATTCCTCCTCTTTGTTATTATAATTTTGTGCCAAAATGTCAGAAAGAAATTAAATCCTGTTCTGATGGGATTAATGAACAATTCTGCTCGACTATATTTCTGTGACTAAATAATTAAAGAATATTCCATAAAATCTTCCTGACTTAGATTAAAATTAGTTCCAGCCATTTTTCTTTGTTTGGGATAACTAATAAAATATCAAAAAAATTATGAACTTTTATCTGGAAGTTTGCTTAATTAACGATACTCAAATTCATGGCTGCAAAATTTTGGGTTCAGCTCTTGCAGACTGAGCTGAGAAGCAGGAAAGCTGAGTCATGATTAATTATTGAAGTAATCCCTGTATGAAAGCTATTGTTAAAGCATAGTGAGATTGTGCATCCCAGAGCCAGTCATCAAAATGGGAATAATCTCATTATTAAAAATTACAGTTAATCATTTACATGATAAAAACACTTTAACAACAATTTATATATTCAACTTAGTACATAATTCATGGCAGTTTCAAAATCTTTTTATTTGTGTGTTTTTCTATGGATTTTTATTACCTTTCTATGATTTGAACACTTGTAAACTGGAGATATCATAATATCATGTTTTTTGATGGATTGCATGAGCCTTCTGAGATATTTGTTGTGGCTGTTTGTTTGATGTGGCCACGTGTAGTTCTAGCCAAATATTTATAAGTTATAAAGGTCACTAAATTTGGTAATTGGTTATAATGCGTTGTGGTAATATTCATAAATGTTAGACTTTTTCTGAAATATTTTCATAGAATAGAAAGTTAAATTATTTCCTACAACTTCAGTTATCAGCATGCATTTTTATTGGAATCATTTTGGCATTATTATCAGTGCTCATGATCTATATCTCCAGTATTGTTTTTGAGCCCTTTTTTGTGAAAATCATTACTATAAGGTCTCTGGAAAGCTGTGTATGTATTACTTTGTTTTCTTTCTTTCCTCCCTCTCCCACTCACCTTTGATCGTATCCAATCATACTTTAATATCCTAAATGGAGCAGTAGTGCTCCAGTTACTCCCTCCACTCCTCCAACCACACCTGGGGGAAGCAGGCTTAGTCCAGGCAACTTCCTCAAGAACTTCTTCAAGTGGGTAGCCTTGAGGTGTCTTTGATTGTCAGGTTGAGCTGTCTTGCATTTGCATGATCTTAAGAAAAGCATGACTCTTCGAGACAGTTACATTTTGCTTTCATCGTTTTGTTTGAGCTTATTCCCGTGTTTGTGTGTTTTTGTGTTAAATTGCTTATTTTACTGGTGAAAAAAGCTGGAAATTATGAGTATAATTTCATTTGTGATACTTCTGTCATTTTTTCTGTGATAATTAAGAAATTATTTCATTGAACAAGGGTTAATGTGGTTTCACAAGTATAGAAGATTAAACGATAAATATATATTTTTAAAATTCTCTTTAGGAATTGGTGTGAAATTGTTAGAACATCTTGATGAGCTTAATTGGTTTACTGTTGAGAAGTTTATGATGAGTCATTATTATTCTTCTCAATTATAAAAATTACTTTATTAATAATTCTGTTATGTAAATATTATCCAGAGTTGAGGTCTTGAATTTGTGGTATGTAATTTCGTGTGTTCTGTAAATTTGTGCTGTTTCATATTAGAGAGTGAAATGTCTTCAGATTTTACAAAGTTGCTAATCCAACAAAATGCATTAACATTTTATCTGATGGTATCCCCATATAATTTTGAAACTTTAATCATTCAGAGGACTCTTTAAAGTCCTGCTGCAATTTTTTCATAGCAAGATATGAAATAACCCTCATAAAATTTGTAGAAATTATTTCACCATTGCTATCTTTTGTGCCATATTTTTTTTATTTTTCCAATGCCATTTCATTTTTAAAACTCTCATATTTATGCTGCTTAATGATGAAAACCTCTTAGTATTACATATGGCTTTCGCTTGTTGTTTATACTACAAGTTGCTACTAGACAGCATGAAATTTTGACGATTAATTCATCATTGGCATATGTACATGCTTAAAATGTTTTATGATAGAGAGAAGAGAAATTCTTTCTGTTAATATTTTCATTTTCAATATTTCAGAACTTGTTAGTATATTTTGTAAATACACCATCAAAAATATTGATAGTACTGTTTTAAGCAAAGTTGGAATTATTTTTCTGCTATAAAATTAGGGAAATAAATAAATAATGAACTTTAACAAAATAATGTTGAAAAAGGAAAATGCAGGTGCATATTTTATAAGGAAGGCTTTTAATGAGAAGCTGAAATGGATGGATAGGGAGTTGGAGGCTTTCCATCAAGAAAGACAAAAAGTTTACTTTCCTCCTAAAAAGTTTTTAACTACTGGTCACTGTGAAAGTTGAATCAAAGTTATCCTTGATTATTAAGATGCAACTTGCAAGTTTAAATGGAAACTGTGCACAAATATGAACAAAAGTGTCAGTATATGTTAACTAGATATCCTGATCTGAAAGTAAACAGCAGGTAATTTAGGTTTGCATTTAGGGTAATTGCTTTACTGATGAATGGAAGGCCCTCTCCATAGCCTTTTTCAAAGAAAGCATTTAATATTACACTGAAGCATTCCTGAGGTCACCAAAATGACTAGTGACTATTTTTATCTTTGATATGAAAAATGATTGTCTGCCTTTCATAGACTTCCAGGCTTTCCTCAAGAGACTTTTCAGTTTAAAGTTAGTTGGATCTTTCTAGAGGGCTACTACTAGATTGCCCCCTTTTTTCTGTAATTCTCTGAATGTCTATGTGAAAATTTATGGTAGGATATGGTAAGAAAATTGTCGAATTTCTATCTTGTATGAACGGCAAGGAAATCCTCAAAATATATTTGAACTTCCAAGAGCAATAAAAGGTTTGGCTCATTAAACTATTTTTGCATTAAATGTCATGAAAGAACTTAAAAAGTCACCATTTCAGATACTTCTCAATATTAATAAATTGATGGCAGTGTACACGGTGACCAAGAATATAAGTTATAGATTCATTAACGATATCCAAATATGTATGCTGCTAGTAGCTGAGACTTTCAGCTTGTGAAAGGGGATATGCGCATCATTTAGGGATAAACTGAGTTTTGGAATCAACTAGCAGTTATTTGCCTGATTTCTCTCTCTCTCTTCTCTTTCTCTCTCTCTTTCCTTTATTACCAGATAGCTTTGAGACCATCAGCTTGTTTGTTACAAAAGTGACTGTAAACATAAAAATATGTAACCTGAGTTTGTAATTTTGTTATACTGTTTTGTAGTATATAGAATCTGCCTACATTTAATTTATTATTTTTTTGAAATTCTCAACTAAAATTAGCATATTTCATTTTTCTGACAAATTCAAAGTCACTCTTGCTTTAATTTATGAATACCTCTTTAATTCAGATTCTGTGCCTTGACTTTATTAGCTTTGTAATAAAATGCATGTTCAGAAGAAAGGCTCAAACCTGTGAAAGAGAGAAATTTAATAGGAAACTAGTTCATTTTAGGCCACTTTTCTGGATTATGTAAGACCATAAAGTAACTTTTTGATTGTTCAAAAGTAAATATTTGCCCAAAAATTAAAAATTTTATCATGAATTTATCTTTCACTGGTTTTATGGTTTGAATATGTCTGTATTACATTATCAATTCATGTAAGAGACTGTCAAAAGTGTAATAATGTTTTATTCCACGTATTCAATTGGTTGCATCCACTATTAGTTTAAATTTTATGACATTATTAATTCATATTTCTTTGTAAATTTTATTCTGCTGAAATAAGTTTATTTTCCAAGTATTATTTTCGGTCTTTTGAGTATAATTCTTTCATGTCAGCTCAGTTCAGAAAATAAATTTTGTCAAGAGTATTTTTTTCCTCACATTTTGTAGTTCATTCTGCTCTCCTGGTGTGATGCCTTTATTTTATGCTGCTTATTTTTATATTATAGTATATATATTTCTCTTAAAATATCTCTAATTAATTTCTGTGTGGTGCAGGTCTTTTGTACCACCAGTCAGGGATGAAGAGTCGGAAACACAACGAAAAGCCCATGCCAAGCGCGTAAGAGAGACAAGGCGTTCTACGCAGGGTGTCACATTGGAGGAGCTGAAGTCTGCTGAGCAGCTTGTTAGGAAACAACAGCAGCAGCAGCAACATAATGACACAAATCCTCAGAATAATCAATCCAGCCAGCCTGAAACTCAACAGCAACAGGTAAACAGCCAAAACAAAAGAAAAGGATCAGAAAAAAAATAATTTTGTTAAGATGTATGCAAAATCATTTTGTATGCTATTTTCATATGATCTCTATTAGGTTTACTCATAATTTTTTTGTAGATTTATGATTGATAACATTTAAATTGAATCTATGCTTTATTTTTTGGTATCAATGAAATTTATTTTCTTGGTTACTGCAGCATTGTTTTAGTTTTCTGATACATGCATATTTATGTAGACTAAGTTATAGAAGGAACACTCAAAATTATGATTAGGTCATAAACAAGTGTAACACAATATCAGAAACAAGTTTTTTAATGGCCTTTAGATTCCCTTATTTTCCACCTTTTCTACAAGTCATTAGATACATCCACTTTGGTATATACTATATGTCACGCTTATGATAGATTATTCTACTCCATAATCTGCATGGTTAGAAAATTATATATTCTCAAAATTTCTTGAGATCTTAGTTAGCATGTATATCTCTTGTGTTAAATACATGTAATGGAATGTAATGTTATGAAAATCATGCTAACAAATATTATTTATTTATTTAAAAAATGTTGAAAGAGTTTTTATTGAATCTCTGTTTATCTTCAAAGTTATTTATTTAGAATTGTTTTAGTATGTCTATCCCAAAATCCTTATGACAAAGCAGGAAAATTACTGTTGGTATAAAATACTTTAAGTTCGTTAAATGTTTGTAAACTCATCAATTCCTAAATATCCTTGAATAACCAAAACTATTCCTTATTTTCTCCATGCTAATTATTGCATCTTGAAATAAATACACAGAATCATATATGGTAATTCCCTTTGTTATTGTCATATTCAAGATGCTGTTTAACTCTCTCTTATATTTTTAAACATTTATAGATTCTCAGTGTTCAAACATTAAATATTTTTTGCAGCACATAGTTTGTGGATTAGCATGTAAGCATGCTGAAGAATTATGCTTCTAAACATATCAAAATTCTATCTACTTTATTTATTTAAAGGCATAACAGTTTATGTTCCACTGTGGGGCTATTTAGGAAAATTAATGGTATTTGTTTAATTGTTGATGCTTCCTAATATGGTTTTTAGCATACTTTAAGTACAGAATACTCTCAGTTATCTACAAAGTAATTAGTATTCTGCATTTTCTTTGCTATATTCATATATTTTAATTTATTGTCATATAGTACAGCTACATGATGTTTAATTTTGAATAAGAGACAACTCTTATTTTAGGATTCTTTAGGTTCTGTTTTCTTCCTAAGAATATTCCTATTTACTCATTATGATACATTTTTCTATTTATGACATTGAAAATACAAAGAAAACTTCTACAGTTTATTTTCTGATAAAGTTTTGCATTTGGTATATTTTTGTTTTAAAATCGCATACCAGTATTGCTGGTAATAGTGGTTTTTTCACCTAAAGATTTTAAATTTTCAATTAATAATTTTAATTCTCATCTGAAACAGATGAAATCTCATTTATGCATCAAATTTTTTTTTAGATTTTTAATAAGCACTCAATTTCTTTCATTACCCCAAATAATAAAGAGTATTCTGTAAATTATTGTAGTAGTATTAAGTTGGAAAACTACCAAATTCTGAATTAATTATTTGCATTTTATCTAGTTGATAGGATAATTTGATTGGTTCTGATTTTTCCAGTTTATTATATACCATGCATGTCTTGTTTATTTAGACCTAAAATAATCTTGTTGGCATTCTACTAACTTTTCATAAGCTAATTTCAATTTGTGGAGGAGTTTAAATGGTGTCTGGTATTTCTTAATTTTGCACTAACGTTTGCCCTTCATTGAAAATGGTATAAAGAATATTTGCTACTACCTAATGCATTGTAGTTATCGCTTGAAAATGTAAATTAATATTTGTTTTCAAAAAGGCTTAAACGCATTATCTTGAGCCTTCAATAAAATTTTAGTCTGTCTGTATAATTTAGAATTTATATCATTTATAAGTGCTGAGATGTTCTTTAAAATTTACTATATACATAAATACCTTAAAAAATTAAAAAATTCTCAGCTGTTTTCATACTACATATGGTAAGTTTTTATTATGAGTTAATTACTCTCTAGGGATAAATTAGCTGATAGGTTAATTAAATCTAGAGCCCTTTTCTTCCAAAGTGATAGTTCATTCACATTGTAGGGATTTTTGATAGAGAGGTATATCTTAGCTTTTAATGAAAACTCGCACATGAATTCTCTCTTCTAGGATTAGTATATAAATTCATATCACTCCATATTGGAGAGGCAAGAGAAAGTAAAAGAATTTTTTAACAATGTTGAGGAATGGTTTCAGTTTAACATCCTTCAGTATTATCATGGCAATTAAAATTTTTCCATAATATTGAATTAAATATTTCAATAAAAGTTTTTATAACAACATATGTTAATTGTCAATAAAAACATACCTCTGTGAACTTAACTCAATAATCTCTAAGAAATTGTCATAAAATGTCTGTAAAATCCAAATTCGTGGTTGTGAGATGTTTCTTTTTTCTTTTAATCCACACCCTTCCTTACCCATCCTTATTTGCCTATTCTTCTTTTTGAAATCTCTTTAAATATCATTTGAAATCATTTCAAAACTTGTGTAAATGTCATATGGAATATCTCAATTTTTTCTTTCTACCATTTTGTCGCACATGTATTTTTCATTGTCACATTCTCTGATTCAATCATGATGTTCCTGAATGAACCCTGTGTTCTTTTGCTCTGCTGCTTTTGTTTGCCGTGTTCTTGATTGAATTCCTTGTGAATTTGAACCCTGTTGTGTTCCCCCTTGGGTTTTCTTTCACTTTGCTTGTCTCTTGCTTTTCTCACCATCATTTTCCTGCAGCACCAAGTACCAACATATCCCTCTCCCCCGCCTTCCCCATCTTCTTCCAATTCGGTGACTGTGAGTGCAACCATAACCACAGAGCTTCCCCTCTCTTCCAATTCCTCTTGCCCATCATCCACACAGGAAAGTGATTCAAGTGTTGGGGCAGGTCATGCAGAAAGGAGGCCATCTTGGAGGCTGCGAGTTGACAATGGAGACAGAAACAAGGTAAAGGAAGAGGCTTTCTGTCAGGTCCACTGAGCTCAACCCAGCACTTGTGACTCATACCAGATCAGAAAAATTGTGTTGTCTTAATCCTTTGCAATGTTTTGTTGTGTTTCCTTGTGCACCATGCAGTTTATCGTTTTAGGGCCATTGTGAGTGGCTCAAGATTGTCCATTGTGCATCCCCGTAAGTCCTTAGTCTCTATGTTAAAATGTGTGAGAAATGTTTTCGAAAGTGTTCCTTGTGTTCACGTGTTGATATTTTGGGACAAGTAAAGCTATGTCCTCTAACTATGGATGTTTGCATTATATTTATAGAGAAAAAATATTCTCTCATATCTTCGTGTGCCAAAAATCAGGATATTGACCTGCAGATTAATGATTTACCTTTCCATTCTTTTTTATTTATTTATTTGGATGTTGTTTGCAACATTTTATTTGTCTTAAAACTTATTTTGTCATTGGTGATGGGGATTAATTTGCTAAAACGTTCATATTCACGTTGTAAACACATGGCAATGTGTTTTTGGCCATTGTTAATTGCTAATTTAATGGTGCATGTGGTGATATTTGGAAGGTCTGGTACTGATCTATTATCTAAAATGTTGTGGTGTTGGGCTATAATTTCCTATAAAACCAACATGCCAATGTGAATCATTTTTCCAAAAATTGAATTGAATTTCATCTAAATATTATGATCAAATTTTATTCATAACATATCAAGACTATTCATTTTCAATTGATTAGTAGGAATTCACATTGGCAGGCTCTGGTTTATTTTTGCATTATTTTTTTATGAGGTAATTTGCATGTAGTATTTTTATGCTAGTTATTTTTGCTAAACTTATTTTACATAATGCTCCGTAAACTAAATTAAAGATTGCATAAATCACTTATATCAAGTTGTTTTTAAAAGTGCTTTTTTATAATTTGTTTGTCATTATATGAGAAGGATGTTCATGCTGGAAATATTATCAAAGCTGTGGAATAGTTCACATAATGGTATGATATTTCCTAGTTGAGTGGGTACAAATATCTATACACTATACCAAAAATCTGTTTCTGATAGCACAATACACATACATGTAAACAACCTACACTCATGCCAACGATTACACAAAATTTGGATAAATCATTTAATTCAGGTTTTCTTAACTATATTTATTGAATACTTTTAGTGTTTGCAACTATGCATGTTTCTTATCAGAGTCTTTCAATTAATGCTTTAAATTATTCTGAGATCTCATGATTAATATTAAATGTAAGATTTTAAACTCCAGTGTTAATAATTAATTTTTAGTTTAACAGATTCACTAAAATGCTTCAAATAATTAATTTTTGGGTTAAAAGTCTTGTTTTTAGGAGGACTCTCAGTGAAGCTTAATTTAGACTATTCAATTTTTTTTGTAAATTGTTAGTGCTACATAAATTCATATTAATATACATCACTAATATAAATTCTATTATACTTTTTTAGTCGACCAGATGTCCACAATTATTTTATTCTAATTCCTGGGCCATTCCCTGAGTTCTGTAAATATCCTGCCTAATGTTGAAATAATCTTTGCAGTTCCTTTTGGAAGATGCTAGAAGCCGAAGTGGTGGGGAGGCTGTATCCACTCCCACTTCCACCTCCGCCTATATTAGGAGGCCTACTTCCGCATCTCCTTCTGTATTATCCACTACTACTCCGTCTTCAGCCACTCCTCGACCTGCATCCGTCCCACCTGAGGCTGATGCTACCGTTACAATAGCACTTCGCCGGCAATCAAAGCCTCCTGATGACAAAGGTTTGTTCCACCAATATTTTCTTGTAAAATTTTTAGAATAAAAGAAATCAAAGAAATTGTCCCTAGTAAATTTGGATATTTTTGTAGTCATTTTCTCAAAATTCTTGAGATATAATACAATGGAAGGTTTGAAAAATATTTTAACTTTCAATTATGTGTTATAATTCTGACAAAGATTTACTGTGTTTAATTTATTTTTGTCTGGGAAAAATGTTGTTTTGGTTGGATAAACAACTCAGCATATATTGTTTAAAATAATTTTTTGAAGAAATTTATTCCTTTTGATATACTTTAGATAGATAAAATCCTTTGGATTAAGACAGCCGAATTGATTAATTCCATCGACAGTGTTTATTTCTTGTTTCCCATTGGAAATGGGAGTAAGAACTCAGTTACAGTATGCTAACTAATATACCTTGATTTTTTATTTGAGCTTGATATTTTGTCCAGAGTTTTTTTAGCTACTGCAGAGCTCATACTTGAAGACAGATGATTTCAAATTGAAGAAATTTTTCTGCAATAGTTTAGATATAAAAATAATTAGTCACAATTATTGAATAAGTTGGTTCAGTATTCAGTTAAAATGAATTATTAATTTTTTTATCTTATTGGTATATAGAGTAAGTTGAGTACTTTAATTTTGAAGGTTATTCTTGCAGATTTTGAAACATCGAGGAAAAAAGTTATGTGGCGTTTCTTTTAATGAAGGAAGCTTTGAGAAATGATGATTTCATCAAATTATATACACATATAAATGTATATCAATGGGAGCTTTTAAGAAAACAGACTTTTAAGCTTCTTATTTGTTAATAGAGATAAATATATAAGGTTATTTTTCATCAGATCTTTTCTGAAGCATATGTGTACTTGTGAAGCAGTTATACTGGGTTTGGCTGCAAATTTTTAAAATTTTTGAAACTAAATCAAGAAGTATCACCAAAATGACTATTTATGATAGGAATCGGTTGATGAAAGATGTACACTTTCATTGTGAATTATCATACTTAATTTTTGATGTGCATAGTTTCTGTTGTATCCTCCTTGCAATATCTTGTTATGTAATAGGAAAGTCAGGGAAATAAATACTTGGACATGTTGATTCAAAACTAATTAACTATAATAAAACTAGGAAATTAGATTTCACCATGCATACTTCCACTGCCACTCTCCTTTAAGTCAATATATGTAGGTTTGTGGATGTCGAGTTTACAGTTCTGTACAGGCAAGCAGACGACCTTGGTAAATAACAAATCTGTTTGCATATGAAGGTTCATTATTAAAATATTGGTATGGAAAATATGTAAATATGAAGATATTTTTATTATTAAAATATTGCTATGGGAAATATTATGCAAATGTGTAGGTACTTTGAATGAATTTTCATTGGAATGATGTATCTATTTTTTTACTTACTGATTATCTATTGTTAAAAATGTCATTTTTTATTATGTCATATTCTTAGATCAAGACAAAGAGAATGACAGTAGGAATGCTCAAGCAACCCAAGCTGTCATACAAAGGAGGAGGAGGCCAAAGCGAAGATCCACTGGAGTTGTGCATGTTGATATGGATGTGAGTTATTACATTTATTATCATGTAAAGGTTTATAGTGATAAGTTTAATGCCAACATGCTTCTAAGATAACCTCTGGTATTACCATCTTATTGCATGTTTGTCTTTGTTATCTTTAAATGTTGTAGATTTCTATTTATTTTTCCTTCAAATGTCAAGTATTTCTCCTATGATTTTTATATTTACCTTTTACTATTTCAGGAAATCGATCCTGATAGGCAAGATTCAGCGGATGCTGATGATACCAGTAAATACAATAGTGAAGAGGTGAGTAGAATATTTTCAGTTTATTTAACTAATATTTATCTTTCTTTTGGATGTCTTTCTTTGGATATCCTAATAATGTTCATGGGATTGTATGAAGAAATCCTTGATTCATGGACTTGAGATTATATAGTGCAAGGTTGTTTGTTAGGTTATAATTGTTTTAGCAAAGAAGTTTTTCGCTTTTTCTAATTCAGATTTAGAATCCTTTGAAGAGTCAGAAATTAGATAGAGATTGCTAAATAATATCAGAGAAAGTTCAGTTACAGAAGAAGCAATAGGTGTTAGGCCTAATCTCTGTTACCTTAATACTATACAACATTTTGCAACATCTATGCTACATTCGCTGATCTGACAGTAAGGGTGAAATAAGGAAGGTAGATTGAGGTATCTTTTTAAATTATCATTTTGCACCAAACAATCAACTGTGATGATAAACAAAAGAAGTAAGTTATTGACATTTATGAATAACTGAACGTAACTGCCTATAACCACCAAACTATCACCACCACATACCCATAACCACATTGATACCACTTCTGTTAATGGTTATTTTGAAAGGAAAACAGGTGGCCTAAGTAGAATTGACTCAGCATAGTAATTAAGTGGTTAGAATACTTGCTCAGAAAGCATGGATGTTCCACAAAGAAAAAAATTTAATTTAAAATTTATTTTGGAAGTCTTTCTTTAAGATTCTGTCTTGCCATGTTGCTCTTTTATTTGTGAAATAAATGCATTTGCCACCCTATGAAGTACTTCCTATATTTTCTTCAATGACGTAATTACTTAATTATTTTGTGTCTTTGCCCTTAAATTGTTAGATCATGTGCAGTGCTTCCTAATTCCAGAATATTCTCACTACATACCATTCCCTACAGCGTCAGGCATTATCATCACCTTTGGTGTGAATGTTAAATGAACTGTATTTGATCAGTCTGTTAGTTGAATCGTCATAAGATCAATGTATCCACTTTTCAGCTTTCAGAAATATGACTTGGCAGAGTTAGGTTAGTTAAAGAATTTTTTCTTTAATCCATCGCGTCCTCAAATTCTTCATAGTATTATTTAATGCTTGGACTACTGAGGTCATTTTGCACAAATCAGCCCCCACTAGGAATCGAACCCAGAACCGCTTTCACAAATCTAACGCCTTACCCACTCCACTATCCGGTAGCTCCCAGATGCTTCATCTTTCTCAAGTTCACTAATTCGTATACTCTAGAAACTCCACCCACTCACTCTTTTTACTCTGAAATGACAGAGAAGAGTTGCACCTGCCACAAATTTTCAAACTCTCACATCGCACATGTCAAGTAAATTCCGGTGTCCGTTTTCTTTCGTGAGATTATATCTATTTTCATTTCCGATTCCGTGGAGTTGTAGGCTCAGCGGAAATTCGAACGCGAGATTGAGCGTCACGAGGATCTTCTGGCATTTGCGCCCTATGTCCAAATCATCCCACGCATCAGCTATTTATCTTAAGAACGTGGATGTGTAGAAATTAAAACTGGAAGATTCAGATATTCATAAGCCTGGAATACGCGGAATATTTAGTGAACTCCAACCATATCGCGTAAATGATTTCTTTGCCCACTACCGAATTGATATTTTTCATTTCTACTTCTCGTTGAATTTCCAGTCACAAGGGTATTCTAGCTAAGTTAAATACCTTTCCCTCCTCCAAAATATTGCCTTTGATATTTTTCTTTCGGTCGGTAATAAATTCACTAACAGCTATTTCCAGCCGCGTCTTAATGAGATGTCTTTATACAGTTGAATCCCGCTTATTTTTAAGTACAAATCGACTAAAAATCGGAAGTGAATTTGCTGCTGTAAATCCATCCTTTAAATGCTTGTTTTCATTGGCTTTCAGTTGCATGAAACTCCCGGTCGTTAATCCCTTAGTAAGGTTGCGGGGTAAAGTAATGGATATTCCACACATCGTTGTCCGAAATAGATAAATGGGCCATTAAACTGTGTCAAACGAAAATAATCCGCGGTTCATCGCGTTTACACGAAAGTAGGTGATGTATTTTGGAAATTTTGGCGGGAAATGGCTCGTACTCGTAAATTAAGAAGCAGTTTGCCAGATCGAGAAGGGTTTTTATGGAGAAATAAAGCTGCCATGCAGGCGTGAGCCCTCGATTGCAGAAACGTAAATCCGCGTTGACTGCATCTAGTTGAAGCAATGCTCGAGCTATCAAGTCCGTTTATTTACTAGGTATCTGCGAATGTTTTTGTTTTGGGACGATGTTAGGAGGAAGCTACTGAAACTAGCAACTTATCTCGTGAAAATAAATCGAAAGTTGGTGTTTTGATAGCATTACGTAATTTGGAGCTTAGTAAGCCTGTATCCCGACTTTTCCTGTTGAATTCGTGTAATTACTGATAAAAACAGAGGTAACATGGCATTTTCATAATTTATTTCTTTGTTTGATATGGAGACGTCTTAAATCAAGGTTATCAAATTGGGATTTTCCGTCGGTTAAGACATGCGATTTTTTATGCATGAGGATGTTTGTATTAAAGGGGAATTTTTCAGAGGACAGTTGCTTCGAGCATTTATTCAATATTGAGTTTTGTTCCTTATAGAAAAGCTGATGACCCTCGTATTTCGTTTCTCATTACAATCACTCGATTTTACGCGATACTGTTCTTGCCTCTGTTTACGTCAATGGTGCCTCAAGATTAACTTGAAGTTTACTCTTTAATACGCTAATTATATCAAGCAATGTTTCTGCAATCTTGAGTATCAGGAATCTGCTATTGTATTTTATTGGACCTGGCAGAGCTAAAGGATTTTTTAAATAGAAGTTTCGGTTATTGAGGCTATGAAAGAACGTTTTTCTGTAAGAGCGTATCTCTTTGGTAGGTATTACCTGCCTCTGGTAGGATATAGGAATTTTATTTCTCTTTCTGGTTCTATAGTTTATATCCAAGAAATGTTTATTTCGGGCTTTCCAGTTTGCTACCTAATTTAGCTGTTATTTTCTAAAATTATGGATAGCTATGATAATATCGATTTAAATATCACCCCACTGTTATTCTGTTTCCTGTAACTTAGTTATTAGACTAATTAGCATTTTCGAGAACATCCATCCACCTAGAATTACGACTTTGGAATAGTTTCTTGGCGCTTTCCTCTCTTTCTGTTAATTAAAAGCGTAATTTAATTAGGGTAAAAATATTCAGGCTGCGAAAACGTCCCAGTTTTGTCAACTTGAACGGCTGGAATCATCACCAGGAGAATAAAATAGAAGATTAGAAATGTAGTTCCTCTGGACAAAGAATGTCCTCTATTGCGGATAAAATCCGTTGAAGCTTCCGCATTTGCAATCGACCGGAGAAGCACGCACGTTGCATAGGTTTCCAAAGAGTTGCGAATTTCATTTGTAAAACGGCCTTGGTTATCTTCGCCTTGATTAACCACTTAACTAGCCGTAAAGGCTATTCTTGATGAATACTGCTGTTCTAAGTACTCATAATTCCAGTTGCCGAACGGGGAATAGACTCATTTTTTCTCTTCATGCTTATTTCACGACAGATTAGTAGAAATGTATTTCTGTAGTCTCCATGTAGACTTGTAAGTAGATACACCCGTGCGTAAGATAGTTCCGCAGTTCTTTCTGTTGTCACTCGTCATTTGTTGAGAGCAGTTCGTTGGTGAGCCAAGGAAAGAGGTTCCGCATGGAGTCATGACTTATGTTATACAGTGCCTACATATTGTTTAAGTTAGTTGCTTTTTTGGTCCAACAAATGCAAGATCCTGTTATTAACGCTTTAAGTAAAACTTCTCTCTTAGCCATATTTAATTTCGACACCTATCTTTTCTGAAAGCCTCTGTTTATCGTCTCTCTACATGTCAATTACTTCCTACTCTCTTTGCTTTTTAACCCTCGCACCACCGCCAAGTTTTTCCTTTGTCAGTGTCGACAGGCACCCCCGGGAAGATCAACACACGTAACTGACGAACCTTATTTCAGAGAAATCCATGAAGCGAATCAGTCCGCAGCAATATCAAAGAAATCTGACCGCTGCCATATTCCTAAAGAAAGACTTAGCGATGGTTCTCCTTTTTTATTTTATTTTAGAGAAATTTTCGCATGTGCAAGCAATGAAGCGTGTGGCACATGGCTCATTGCTGTTATTTAAAAGTTCAACAAGAACAGTTCTTTGAATCCAAGAGCCCGGATAGTTTTCTGTATAAAAGAAACGGTGCGTGGTGGACTGACACTTGCGAGACTTTTTTTTCTCACCTTTCTCCCTTTTTTGTCTATTTTATTTATTTCGGGTTCTTTTCAGACGCGTCAACTCCGCTAAGTTAAATGGATTTTTTCTGCTTGTCGGCGCCATTTTAAGTGAATTTTCGAAAGTTAGATCAAGCTTTTTTATTGTAGAAAGGTGGTAAGTGTTAATAGTGGAGCTATAGGTCTGAGCTACACGTAGAAAATAGGAGAGATAAATAAGAGTTATTTAAACAATTTTGTGTCATAATGTTCTGAATGGTTTTGTTGAAAGAAGCATTTTCGCTGTAGAAATACTTTTAGCCTTCTTAATTAAAAAATATCAATTACTTCGTTTCATTTAGACTCGCTTAGTACTATTATACCTAATTGTTTTCCGGAATATTTCTCTGTTATTAGCCTTACCAGTTTATATCCCCTTTGAATCAATATCGAGGATATAAACTGGTTTGTACTGTTCCTGAGGGGGCTGTCAGGGTGATGTAAAACTTCTCGATATCGTAATCAACTCTCCATAGATATAGATATCAGAGGAATTTCTCTCTTTTATTTTTAATGGCAACATCATTCTCGAAGAAAGTGCTTAACTTTTAGAAGCTTCGTCGTCTTTTAGATCATTAACTTTTGACATCGTGTCTTGGATGGTGAAATTTTAGTAGTAAATATCGTAACAATTAAGAAGCCAATGTCATCCACGTTTTTATTTTACTAGCACTCCCTAGAGTAATCTATGCATCTTTCGAAATTGATGGCGGTGATGCAATTTTCTCGATGTTTTATGTAAATTGAAAACAGTCTTCTTTGTAATCAGTAAAGAAAATTTTAATCGATGTGCATCCGTTTTAAGCTTTTTGCAAATCACAGGGAACATTAAACGAGTTGGACATTTCTAGATCATGATATTTTTAGTTTCGTCGAAGAGATCGCCTGAATTCCGGCAATGCAAAGACATTAATCTACCGACTTCCGAAGGGAGGCTGCGGAAGGCTTCCATTTCGGAATTCATTCCTTCGCTTCCTTTTCGTAATGCTCTAATTGATTTAGTCGGACAAACATTTCCTGCTTTTCAAAATAAGCGGCCTCAATGAACATTTTCAAGATTTAGTATCGATTGACCGTGGGTTTGAAGTCACGGGGGTGTGCGTGGGCCTTAGAGAGGGGTATATTATATATTTAGCCATCCAATGCGAATTTCTCGACTCGCTTATTTTCGTCTGTGATTCGGATTGCGTTGTGCTGGAGGGCCTAACCACAAGGGGACGAAGGAGGACACGCATCTTTACCTGCTGTCCGTTTCATTCACCCGCATTCCTATTCGCGTGCCTCAGCAGCGTACTCACTGCTTTTGCCAGCGTAGCTTATTTTGTCCCATCTAATTCTGAGTGTTTTTATCCCCGTCGCGCGTTTCGTAAACGGGAAGAGATGTAACTTCTGGTTTAGAAATCCACGGTGCAGATTTTTCTCTCGGGTTGATCCAGGCGTTTTCGTCTTTCGGCTAATTTTAATTCGAGGTGATTAATTGCATCCCGGAGGGATTTAATCCGATTTGGAAAATCTCTCTCGAATATAATTTCTCTCTTGTACTTCTTCGGTTGCAAATATGAGGGATGAATCCGTTGACGTTTTTCCGTGGTACTTTTCCGTCCTATGTATATCATTGGCTCAGAGTCTGATGAAGGTATGATCATATTCTATTTTGATTGCTAAATCATGGAATAAGTTTGTAAATTAGCTAAACCTGATTTTAATTCCTATGCTATATTAAATGAAAATTTTTTAGTGTATTCTGGCGGTGATTTTATTATTTTATATTTCTATCGACACAACGCGAGCTGATATTTTAGTCAATCTATAATAGAAAAAGCTGTTTCCGTAAGATACCAAGATTGTTTGTCATCATCACTTTCTTGTTTGTGTTTGTAGGAAAATGAAATCATCCTATATTCGCTCTTTTATGTCGGATTAATCTTAGCTTAACGAAAATTTCTCAATATCCGTCGAAGAATAATTTATGAAGTGATCTTGATGAGCTTCCACCAACAGGATTATGTCGTTATAAAGAGATTACATTTTTTACTTGATAATTAGATGATGAGTGAAAGAATTATCTCCATTTCTATCGTCTTTGAAGTTATTTACCAATCTAGAGTTGTGTCTTGATTAGTGAGGATTAAAGAAAAATATGATTAACTTCAGTTATTACTAAATGCTTGTCGTCTCTATGAAGAAGAACAATTTGTACTTTTTCCACAGTATTTAATACTTATAATTATAATATACTTATTTAATAATTGTTCTTCTTAATAGAGAGATATTTCCACAAGACATCGCCAGAGACCGTGAATTTTATGCTTTTCGTCTCTCTAATAAAATACGGATTGACTGCCATATCACGTGTAAATGCGTTTAAGTCTATGAAGATGCACAGATTTATGGACAGGAAAGGTTTCTCAATGCAAAGGATAGCAGTTTTAGGACTCGTGAACATCTGGCACTGTCTAGATTGCTTCGGCGGAAGCATTCTTCAAAAAGTCATTCATGCATATTGATTTGCTCGTAGCCTTAAAATACCTCCCGCTGAAGATTGGGCCAGGGATTGGTATTCTGTGTAGCAAGTGCCGTTTTCTCCTATTAAGCTCAACGAGAAAACAGCTTTCTAACAATCTGGTGGAGTACAGATTTGAAACCAAGTACTTATTCGCATGGTCTACTTTATTTACTTCATTGCGTTTCTTGAAGATTTATGGGTGTATTTAAATGGATAATTGGCGTTAATGGAGTGCTTATAGAAAGTTAGGGAAATTAATTCATCAATGTCGGACTTGCATATTTTGAACTTTTTCTCCTTTATAATATATGTATCATTTTAAGATTCTGATAGTATCTTATGTACTTCTATTCTTTAAAAGGGAGAGGTTTTATTGAATAGGACGAGAGAGAAATTGATAATCTCGTACTTAGAAATGACATGTATGAATGGTTAGGTCTTGAGAAATGGCAAGATCAGTGCATGTCTCAAAAAGAGCCGCAGGTTGCCGACCCAATAATTCAGTGCATTCGGAATGACATTCGTGAGCCTAACGATCCAAGTATTCACTTATTGCAGTTGCAACACAAGAAAACAGATGAGATCGGAAAAACCCTTGGAGATCCAGACGAGGAAGTATAGGCAGCCAAATCAGCCAAACTAGATGCGATAATTATAAAGCAACGCTCATTTGTCGGTCGTTGACAAGTGGAGCGGTAAAACAAAGAGTACGTGGTGTTTCAATCTCCGACTATTGCGCCAGAGACAAGACTAATAGTATACTCTTTGAGTCATTGGAAATATTTCTATTCGATTCCATCTCTTTCACTGAGGTGCTTAAGTTCCCCATGCTGTACAGTCGCGGGGCGTAAGTCAAAGGGCCCCGATCCTTTTGTTTCCCTCCTCCTATTGCCAGCGGAGAAAATGAAAGCAACGCCTGCGAGGGGATAGATGATGTTTGTAGAAGCTGCGGAGGAAAGGGGTGCTGTCCATAGTTGCTCTCGGCGGTGATGCAGTGGACTAAAAATATAATTAGTGTGGGCAAGAGTAGGGGAAAAGCGTTTAGAAGCTCTGTTTGACCCGCGATACCATTGCCATCGGGAAAGTGGAGGCATTCCCGGTGTTTTTCCCTTCGTAATAATCTCGGCGATCGTTTTCCTCACATGGTGTTTCTGTCGGAACGCGCGCCCATTTCTGCCGCGATTGTGGATTCCTAAGACGTGCGATCCGCGGTTTGTTTTGCGGCGTTCGACGTCCTTATATGGTCCCGTTCTCGATTGTTCGCTGGCTGTTGCTGCTCCTAGTACACACACACTCCTCGCAATCCTTGGATTTGCGTCTTAATTTTAAGGTTTTATTCCACTGTTGAATTCTTTCCACTTCCTTGGCGCCCGTGTTGCGTTGTTATTCTCGCCGGTTAAGGTGCAATTTCGCGGCTTACTTGATTAGTTTCAGTTAACCGTGAGAGAGATTTTTCTGCCTCGAATGTTCTTTAACTACGTCCAATATCTTCAAAAGCTTTCGTTTATGTATATTAGGTTTGTCTAAATCATACTAAAATGTTAAGGCCTAAGATGGTAAATGTCTAAACTAAATGCTTTACGTCTTCTAACAGCAATGAATTTTAATGTAGCATACTAGAGTTCTGACTTAAGTTCTTGGAATAAGGAAGAAAACAGCTCTGTATCAGAGTAAAAAATTTCGATGAAATATATGATGGGTGGAAATGACTCAGGTATAAAAAATGTATAAAGCTGGAAAATATAAGGAAATGTAAGGGAACTGTCACTTCCATCTCAATTGATGGCTTACGTCGGCTCCGCGAACTTGTCAGAAATTTCATATTTCAGTGAGAATTGATAGGATATGATTCCATCTTTTATACTATTGCTTTTAGCTTTACTGCTTAAGACTTGGTGATTGAGTGAATAAAGTAGAGGCATATTGAGTGGTAGTTAAAGTAGTTCTTTGCTGTTCACATAGAATAATATTCTTTATTCAATGAGGAGGTATTTTTCGCCTTAGTACAATTGACACGAATTGAAAGTAGCTTAAAATCGATCTATTTTTATCCTTTCACATACTTAGACGTTAAAGTTTTCCGGAGTTCGAACAGATGCTTGTAGACAAAGATAATTATATCAAGAAATCTAATAACTTTTGTCTGTCTATTAATGAAATTCAAACGAAGAGCAAGATTATGAGTGTTTTAATGCCAACGTATCTATTTCTTGTACATAGGGAATGTGAATTTTTGACGGATTTCCTTTCATTATTGCTCCTATTATTTCACGTTACTTTCTTCATAAATAGACTTTTTCTCATTTCCTTTCAAAAGGGAAAACTTCAGCTGCTGTTCTGGTTTGGCTTTGTTTCAAGATCTTTGTTCGCTCTAATTTTGACCATTCAACCGCCACACTGTCTATCTTAAAGATTTAGTTTTAGTTAAAAATACGATTTAAAGTGCTTTGTGACTCATAGGGGACGCAGAAGTTACTTTTCACTTTACTCTGTTCAATTTGTACCTGGATAAGCATCATTGAGCAACGTACGAAAAAATTACTTTATTTTTCGTGGTTGTGAGATTTGAAAACAGCCGGTCTGGTGATAACTTTCCTCACAAGAGCGGTTTTATAGCTCATTGTCGGAAGATAATTTTGTAATATTTTTGGGCACCTTTCTATAAATCATAATTTGGAAGGAATATTAATATGCTTGGCATTACTTTTTACTTACCTAGTATCCTCTTGAATATTCTCTCTTTCCAAGATTTACTGGTGGAAATTATTCAAGTACAAGTCCGTAATTATAATTTTATCGTTATTGCAGTTGGTCTTTAAGTAAATCTAAACTTCTTGATTTTATTTTTTATGTTTTATCTTATTATAAGGATAGACTCGAACCGAGTTGGGTGTATTTAAGATCAATGACCTCTGGAGCATGTCGCTTAAAATCTTGGGTGATAAAATTGGTACACCAGTAAATACAGCTGGAAAGAAAATATAGACCTATCTTTTTAGAGAAAATATTGCCTATGCTAACGTGCTTAAAACTTGGATTTACGTTTAGCTCTTTCGGAATGACTTACGGATTGCTCTGTTAGGCGTCTCGAAGGGGACCAAGTCTTCTGAAATTCGCAAGAAATGGTAGTGAATCTATTCATCTTGTTTTAATTTCGAAATTTATGTTAGCAAAGTACGTATGTTCGCAGGGGTTGCAAAAGCTCTGGATATTCTCACATACAGAAGCTTTCGCTTGAATTGTTTACAATCTCTTGAGAGAATGAATCATTGCACTGAACTATCTATTAAAGATAACAGTGTAGAGTGCTACATCTGCTCTTTCGAAGGAGTTCGGTCGTATGTTACCTAGAAATTTTCGTTCTTTGGCAACTCATCCCACGATTGTTCTTTATATAAGATTTGAAGACTTCTTCCTATATGAAGTTTTCGAAATAATTCAATTAGTAATGGTTATAAGGCTATTTCTTTCTTAAAAAATGCCGTATTTACCAGATACCTAAATACTTTCATCCTTGGTATTGTAAGAGTAGGCGATTAGGTAGAGTTGCGTATACTTACATATATTGACATTATTCGCCTTACTTGAAGCCTTCATTTTTATAACCTTAATTTATTATTTTATGAACTAAAATTTGTTTTGTTACACGTATATTAAAAGTACATATTTCTGTGTAGGTTTCAGCCTTTATTAACAAGACTTTTAAACACCACATTTGTATGGTAGTAAAATTTTCTTCTGAGTGACTATTTTACAGCGGAGTTTTTCCCCTAATTTTCACTTCCCAAGATGAAGAGGAAACTTTCCTATTTTTTATTTCAAATCTTGTATTATGCATTCCAATCTTTGTATGCTAAGCTTTGAATTTTACTTAATATGTCAATCTGAGTCACTTCTGTATTTCGTTAGAACATCTTTACCCTGAGCTGCTGCTTCATAATTTTAGTTTCTTTCCTCTCTTATGTGATGTTAACAGCATATATATCGCATTTTTCGACTGGTACGTTAAGTTTGCAAAAAAGTTAAGATACCTTATACTTCCGTAGCGTGGAATCCGAAATTCATTAGCTTTTTTTAACAATAATAGGTTATTTAAGGTTCAAAATTTGAGTTTCTTATTTTTGAATCTCGCATTTCATTGAATCTTGGTCACGATTCTTAAATTTGTCTCAATCATTAATATTTCAATGCTTATAATTAAAATAGAAGGTATCAGTATTTCCATTTCCGTCACTCCTTTTATTTTTGTTTTTCCCCATCATTATCTTTGTCATAAGACGCTTGTTTACCTCTAGCGTTGTAAGAATTCTTCATTGTCAACGTTACAGATGTCTACTTGTTGCGACAACATTTAAACGAAATTAAAGCCCTTTTCACCTTCGCTTTTATACCAACGTGTCTTCGGGACTTAATTTACTTTTCGTCATGCTTTCAGGGAATTAACCTACCACTCCCTGTCATTGATAGAGCAAGGCGATTATCTCGTGACTGTTCACCTTTATCTCGACCCCTGGAAATAAACTGGTCGCGGAACCCCTTTCATTTTCTGGTTTCGGAAAATTGCGGACGAATTACCAAACGGGAACCCGTGGTTGATTAATGCGGTGGCGACATTCAAGGGTAGAGGAGAGATTGGCAGAGGTTAAGTCGGCAGATGTTGCACCCGAAGATGGCCACTCATCGAGTTCGCTTTGTTTTCTTTCGTTGCCACGTGGGCGGATTCTGCTCTCCTCTCACTCACTTAGCTCCCACGGTTTTTGGACCATATCCCACCTCCCCAAAATATATTACCGCCGTTTCCTTATTGGTGTTTTCACTTACCCAATGCCTAAATCGAACGTTAAACTAACCTTCGGCTATTTCTATATCCTAGAGCTTCTCACGCGGTTTTTATATCGGGAGGGAATGGGAATCTGTTTAGCTGATACTCATCGCGTTAAAAGGGGTATGAATATTTCTTGCGGATCGGTATTTTCATGCGGTGGTTGATTCAGAATGCTGGAAATGCTTCTCCTTCTGTTGTTTTATTCGTGGCGTGATTTTTAAAAGGGGTTTTAAATTAGGAATTTCCACAGTATACTTTATTGCTGTATCCTTCACCTTCTAAAGCGCGAAACATGAATTTTAGGAAAAATTCTATGACTTTTGATTCCTTCAAGAAAAGCTTAAGACTCCTTTTGATAAGGTTCTTCATTCGCAATTCGGAAGAAAAAATTTTGGTATTTTTTCTAAAATGAATAGCCATTCGAATGTAGTGTTTTCTATGAGGAACTCGAGTTGCCTTATGCCTCTTTGGTTGTGATGTTTTGTTAAATAACGGAACAATTCGTAATCGTGGCACTTCTTTTCCAGTTAGACCAATTTTAGCATGGAATGCCCTAATTATCATAAATAAAGGGGATCATAATAAAAAGGATGAATTGAAAGCATATATTTGACTCAAGTATCATCGTTTTTGAGATAAGTATATAATGGAATCAATTTTGAGAAGAAAAATTTTTTGCAGTGACTTTCAGGATAAATGTTTTTATATCGTATTTATTCGTTGGGTTTTTTAATATGTGTGCCCTTTCTAAATTATTTTTGTCTTGAAAGAAACATTCGCTTTTGTGTCATCCTGCATTTGAAATAATACATCTTCTTTGGAATATTTTGCCTTTTAACTGAGCTAAAGTAGATTATCGTGTTTATGATAGTTGATAATTTTTGTCATACGTGATACATCTTGAATATTTCTCTACGTAAGGTTTTCTATTCTGATGTACTAATTCTGTCAGTGATGTCATAAATATCTTGTTAAGCTTAAGTGACTGCTTTTGTTCTACTCTTCGTTTGAAAACGATGTTTTAAATATATCCCTTATATTTTATCCTTGAAGTCAACCAAGTTAATTATCCTCGCCAGCAAAACAAGGGCTTCAACGTCACTCGCTAGAGTAATGAACGCCACCATGAACGCCAGGATGAAAGTTTTTAATAGTATTAAGTATAAACAGGTTTAGGAAGGATTAATGAAATGCCTGTTTTCCATAGCTCCCCTTGAAAATACTTAAATATAAGAAATTTAAAATGTCGCTAAGATATTGTGAGAAATTCCATTAAACTAGCACGATTTAAAATTTACTATTCTCCATCTTATTGATTCATCGTTCGATAAATGTAGATGTAAAGAAAGAAAATGAAGAAGATAATTCTTCATTCCTTCCATTGAAATCTAAATGGTTTCGGCCAATTTCTCAATGTTGGGCATTAATTCTTCTTTTATTTTTTGGTCCTTTTACCAGATAGTAATGTCCGCAAGAATTACGGAGTTATTTTTCTGAGGATTTAACTTCATTGTTTGCCACGTTAGAGATTTAAATACATTTTTTTATCATTTGACGAATGTAGTTAAATTTGTTTTTAAATTATCGGTGACTGCGAAATTTAGTTTTCGGAGCCAGTTTAGTTGATTTATCCGCTTATATTAATGATTTTTCTCTTTTTTTCCAGGTTTTATTCTCATTTTTTCCTAAACACGGACAATTAGTGAAGCACTGTTTATTTCTCTGTTCAGAACAAATTGATAAAATTCTATAGAAATTCTTTGGCATTCTATCTTACCTTTCTTGTTCTCTCAAAAATTAGCTGGTGATAAAGACAAATTTCGTTAAATAGAATGGTTCTATTGTGATCGGCGAAAGTTGAAGAAATGCTTGACTCCCAGAGTTACTAATTTTGTGCGGATTTAAATGATTTATCCCTCCATTTAAACCTCGCTCTTGATTAATCAAGTGTCTCTCGCTACATAGAAAAGGTCCACATTATGCAAGTTTTGGCATCCAGCAGACCGCGGGAACATCAAGCAACCCCTGTTTAAGGCATTGCGTCACCCTTTCCATCTTCTCAATTTCTCTAGCAGGACGTGAAATGACCCGTTAGTTTAGTCGGTCGAAGATTTTTTTGCTTCCATCCACCGCGGTACCACGCGATTTTGTAGAGTTGCGTGCTCTTTAAAGGCGCGGAAGTGGGAGAGAAAATCCGTAGCTAATACCGGTGGTTTTCATTAAGTAGGCGTGATCCGCGGTGTATTTTTCGTATCACCACCGCCCTATGACCACAGATAAACAAACCGTTCAACGCTTTCGCTCTCTCTGACCGCTGTTTTAAGTGATGATGGCGTGGGAGGAAAGGGAGTGAGTTGGCGGAGTGAATGCATGGAGAGGAAACGAGATGGAGAAAGTGGGTGAAGGGGGAAGAAGACTCGTTTTTTTTATTTGCGAGGAATTTCCCTCGTAAACGTGCCCTAGACACGAATTTGATCGATGGGGTGCTTCAGGTTTTGGTGCAAATCTCAAGTCGAGGGTACTATTTTTGATTTAAGGGCTGGAACGTTTCCGGAAATGTTCGTTAAATATATTTCACGAGATCCATCTTATATATAACGGTCGTCGATTTAATGTATCATTTCGACGCGTCACATTTCTTACGCGATGACACTCTTCGTTTAGTATTTTCCCACCATTCCGTTTCTTTATAGACGGCGTTTTCACTGGCCAGGTTTACTAACAAATTGATGGGAAGAGATAAGCTTTGCTCATAAACGAAGTACTGCTGAAGCGAAGTTGTAGTTTTAGCAGTACCTCTCTTTCCTCGTCTGTAATATGAGTGAATGGCCTGATATTGATGACAGACAATTTCAATTGATACATCTAAAATTGTTAAATTTAAATTGATTTTATATTCAAAGCTTTCATACTTTTATTAACATGACCTGAGGGTTTTAATTTCAATTCTCAGGGTTAAATACATTTCTGGATTAAACAACCCTCTGTACGCTTAATTTTAGCTTCAGTACCGTATTCTATTTTTACACCTTTAATATGTGATATATTATATTAAATTTTACCTCGAAATTGGATAACTCAGATTTTTACGTTGATAATATTTGCATGTAATGAATGAAAGAAATTTCTGTTGTAATACTGTTTAAGTTCTGAATTTTCTCCAATTTCCGATGTCGTCTTTTCTTCATTTCCAAATATTCAACAGTTCATGGGAAGTTCTCTGTATATAAGCTTTAAAGAAAACGTAATTCGGTATATTTCAGAATTCAAGGCATTTTAGACCGTTTATTTACCTGGTATATATTAGTTGAGAAATTTTTTACTTTGTACAGATTTTTGAGCCTCGAGGGAAATTTTTGGAGCAAAGGGATATTAAATATTTTGAAGAAATCTCTCTTTGGAATTATGTTTGAAATATAAAATGGTTTAGGCTCGATCAAGTTTAGTAAGAGTTCAGAAAGCGGTTTGTTTTTGTAAAAAAGAACCCAGAATTTCTTAGGACGAGGATTTTTCTGTTTGCCGCACCATTTAATCCGAATCTTATGCAGTCCATCGTCCCGATTGGATCGTGTGTCGGGAATTGGCGCCAAGATCTTAAATAAACTTTCTTTTTTCGTCCACGCTTGTCTCGAAAGAATAGCCAACGTTACAATTCTCGAGCTTAAAAAAATTTATCTTTGTGATTTTGATTTTTGTCTCTTGCGTGCCCTCTTTCCTTTGATATCTATAAAGAAGTCGCCGAGACGTGACGAATGTCATATTTTATGTTTTATGGATCATTAAATATTTAAAGGGTTATTTTAACAGTTTTTCTGAGAACTACCTCTGTCGGGTTACTTTAGTTAGAATTTATATGTTAATATTTTTTTACAACAGTACTAGTACCTAGGTAAAATGGCGTTGTAGTATTTTTGTGAGGAAAATATTAATTTTTCGAAAAATTATTTTTTTATACCAGAAGCTCTTTCTTTAATTTTAATGGCACCAGGAGTTTATTTTCGGATTTAGGTTAATCTTTTTGTTACATAAATTGAATTATTGACTTGAAAGCCGGGAAATATAAATATAGCCATTAAAAACATTTTTAGGTAGTATAATTTCTGTGAATGCAGCTATTTAAATTGTTTTATGGTTGAATTTTTGTCTCTTTAATAATAGGTGTACAAATTAAAATATAAATTAAAATGTGTAAAAGAAAAGACGATGTAATATTCGCAGTGTTGGTCGCTTTTTGAATCCAAATTATTCCATTCGCAATGCGTCTTTTTGAGAATAATTTACTTTTCTTAAAAGCTTGTGTTCATAATACAATAAATTTCATAATAATTTCATAAAAAGAGCATCTGAGGTCATTATGCACATGTGGGCTTTACTGGGAATCGAACCCATAACCGCTTCCCCCAAATTCGAACGCGGTGCTTTGCTATTCGGGAGCCATTCCGAATACATTTAAAGATAATCCACCATACTCTTCCTTGTGTAGCCCATGTTATATTCCCTTGCCATAGCATTTATTTCTATCTGATATGGTTCCAGTTGAATTAGATTCGCATTTGATTACTCGGATAAGCTCGTTTTTTTTCGGTTTTAAATGAGCATATCATGTAGAATGCCGTTTGTTAATGGAATTAACTGCGGTTGATTGAATTACGGGTGTTAATTCATTTTTTTTTGGAAGTGACGACAACGTTCCAATATTTTTAGATTATCTTCCTTGTTTCTAGATTAGTAAAACCTTTTAGGGATCTTTGCCTCTCTCTCGATAACATGAATTATTTTTCTCCGAGCCAGGTTTTTTGTATTTTTTAGACTTCAATGAAACATATATTCATTACTCAAATCAGTTCACTGTTGCAATATGTTTTGGCAGTGTCCGTCGTTGGGTAAAATTAATTTTTATTCCTTCTGTATGAGATTATTTGGTAATTCTTCCAAAATTGAATTTTTAACATATGACCAGCGAAGTTATCATCTTGGTATCAGAAAAAATATTCAATTATCGGAATCCTTTCACTGGAAAATTGTGATTTTTCATTTTCTCCGTGTTATTCATTATCAATATATTGAAAATACTTTTTGGGCGTTCGGGAATTAATTTATTATTAAGCGAAGGATAAAGATTCTGAGCCATCCCAATTAATTTTTTCATTTACTGTGTAAATATCTAGCGGTCTATTCATTTTATTTGTTATCAAATAATTTTATCCTGAATTAATTGCAATTTTCCGAGCTTTTTTAGTTGAATTTTTCCCTCGGGTACGCATTTTCAAGTTCACCTTGCTTTGGATCGGCCACTTTTCCCTCGGGCTTTTTACATTTCCACCTCAGTGACTTCGTTTTGCTCATCTTCAGGGGCTAAAATTCTTCGACCCGTATCTTCTTGTATGCATACTGAGGCATCCTCCGCTCTTGACCTTGGCTGAAGCATTTTAGACTCCCGTGTCAGAGATGCTAAACACCGTCACATTCTCCGATCTAATTCTGTTGCAGGCCTCTCTCCCAAAAATTAAAAATTGCCTCTTAAGCTCCGTGACACTTTCTTCCAAAATAAATATTTGAGAATATCCTCTCATTTTTTCTTGGAGATTTTCTCACACATAATCTGGCAGAAGACGAAAGAGATGTCTGTTTCTTCACGAAGGTGATCCTTCAACCTTCTCTGTGATAAAATAGTCGAAGAATAGATTACTAAGTTTTCACAATAAACGTTTTAGAGAGATCAGTTGCAGGTGACATCTTCCGTAAGTTTAGGTGAAAATGTTAATAAATTCGTGGCAGTGAATTACTTAGTTATTTCTTTAGTTCTGGAAAACGGTTTTAAATTGTCTTTGTGTATGGAGAAGAGATGTTTTATATGTTTTGTTGAAAAGTGTAGTTCATGCGCTATCAAGTTCAATTTTGATAGAAAAATGTCACTATTTATTCTTTAACCGAAAATCAGTTTCTCTCAGTGGTAGTTTGGTGAATATTCTAGTTCTTAAAAAAATCTTTATTTCACACGCATTAACTCGCGGTTGTTATAAGTGGGTGATATATTGTTGTTGTAGTCAATATCGAATGAAGAATCTACCAGCTCTCCAGCTTGATATACCTATGTATTACATTCTTACCTTTTATATTCTAGAGATTTATTTAATTTTGAAATCAGATTATTGGTTGAACTTAATCGAATCTTCATATATATTTGGAAATTTTTTGTTTGAAAACTAGGAATTGTCATATAATCCACTGCTAGGGATAAGTTGTTTTTGCTTGATTTTCTTCTTATTCTACCACATAATGTGCTCATGTTATTTAATGTATCAATGAGGAGCAGATGTATTACCTAAGTATTTTGAAAATTTTGAAAATCATGAAATGATTCGGGTCTTCCTTCATGACTAGAACCCAAGACCTTTTTTCGTTGAATCGTATGAATCTGATTGTGGTTTTTCTGTCCTCAGACATCCGTATTTACCTATAATTATGATTTATGAAATTAATCATAATAACTCCAGTTGTACGCTTTCCATCTTTGTAATTCCGTGAAAATGATAATGCAGCTTGCGGGAGGTTGTTGCAGGATCATTCCTTCCGTCCTAGAGAGAATTTCGAGCTGTGTTCCAGTTTTATTTCTTTATCATAAAAATATACCTAGATGTTCATGAGCATTTGTTGTTTGATAAATGAATACATACTAGTTCATGTGAAAATAGAGTGAAATTTTATTCAGACATATAATTTCGTTGTAGAGCTGTATGTTATTATCTGTTTTACATGACGTTGACGGTGAAAAGTTGCTATTGGTTCCCTTGTAATATAATTACATATAATTATGGTAACGCACGGTTAGGCTACCTCTTGGGTTACCCTTGGATTTATCAGAACGTCGTCGAGATATTATTACTATGATGAATAACACTTTTGATTGAGTAAATAATTCTCAAGTCAGCCCTTACGACAGGGCATTGAGGAAGGATTCCCAAAGAAAAGAAGGGATCTAAGAGAATCCGCCGCCTGAATTCCGTAATTTTTCAGTATTTCCTTTGGCCGCGTCTCGTGGAGAAGGCCCGGAGCCATGCTTCAGCGTCGGAACGAAAAACGAAATAAAGGATGAAAGTGTATGTTTCAGGACTCCCCGAGGGCCGCGGAGTTCGAGTAGTGATCTCCGCAAAGAGAATCCCAAAGGGAACGGAATCCTCTCTCGGTTATTATTAGAAGTCTCTCCCTCACCTCAACAGCGGGGCCCTTCTCTCCATCTTTTCTCTCCGTGAAACCTTGGCTCACTCCTTCCAACCGCCGATTCCCACGCGGCTGCTTCCGGCACATTTTTTTCCCCGAACCCGCTCCTTCGTTGACAGCCTCTCCATTCGTCTCCCGAGTGCACCATATCCGCGGCCGCAAGAACCTCCGCTCAACATCGTTTTTAACACGCGTCTTCTAACTGTAGCGGACTCATGCGGCAGTCGCGGTACCCGATGCCAGAGGTTCATGTATACAAGTTTTGTTGTTGTTTTGTTCCTGGAGGATCCAGGTTGCCAGATATGGCTCGTTGCCGAGAGGTCGTCGAAACATTTAATTAAAAGGTTGTCTGGGATATATTTAGGTTGTGGTAGGTATGCGCAAGACTAAACCAAATACAACGCTTATTTTTTTCTCGTTAATTTGGCATGGTGGCGTCCGAGTGGTGATAGAATGCATCGCCTCTTTGCCAGACTCTTCAGATGAACGATTTCAAAGTCTAGCCACGACTTGAAAGACCATTGGGTATTTTGTAGTGCAAACGGTTGATTGATTGTTCAAGTTACATGTAAATTTAAAATTTTTAATATTCCTTTATCGATCTCCGTCTAATTTATCTGTATTTCAAGATTCCAAGGGTTTTTCATTAAGGTGGAGATTCTATATCTTCCCAAAACGAATACCTTATTTTTAATAACACTAACGAAATAGATAGGTATTTCACTATATTTCAAAATTATTATCCTATTTTTTCTTTAATACTTCTTTTCTTAACTTGAAACTGAGTAATTTTCCCATCTTGCATTACTAATAACGTGTTAGGTCATCCCACTGAGAATTATGTCTTTAATATTTTTATTTAAAACTACCGACTACTACTACTTTTGTTTTATCGTGGAATTATATATCTTTGACTTGAATTTTGCGAAATAAGACTGAAAGAGCCACAGTAGGACATTCAGACCTGTATTATCCTTGGCTGTCTACAGTTGATCTAACTACTTTCGTGAGTGATTATTTACTAACGTTTTAATAAAATTTTATTTTCCCAAAAATGGGTTTAAATTGTCTCCTCATTATCTAAATATATTCTAGTTCTTTGATTAAGCCTTGTAGTGAAAACGAATGATGGGTTCATAACGAATAGATAATATCTTTTCATTATGATGCGTTGTACTAGCTGTGTAGCGAATAAGATATAAGAATGACACAGTACGGAAGCGGCAACCTCGTTTCCGCATCTCTGAATCCCGAAATTCCTCGAAGAATTCCGAATGCCTTTCTAAATGCGTCCTCAAGGGTCGTCGATTAGAGGAAAGTCGTTTGTTATTCCTGTAAGATCAAGTCCCCTCTTGTTAACTCGAGAATTTGAACCGATCGCTGTTTTCGTTCCTATGTTATCTTACAGTTTTCCTCAATTCCTTCTCGCCTCTATAAAGCATTTGAATGAAATATGATTTATAATATCCACATTGTAGAATCTCCATTCGGAGAGGGAGTAAATTTTGGAAGTCCAATTAGAGCTGTATCTCAGAAGCCATAGAGAAATTCCGTGAGGATGTTTTTCGTTGTTAGCTTATTTTTGAGTACAGTTATGTAGTTTTATGGATCCAAAACATAGAGAACCGGAATATCTCAATAATACCTAATCGCTGTCGATCTTTCGATCCTGGAAATTGATAAAGCATTGTTGTACACAACGAAAGCTCTGTTATTCATTTTCGTGAATCTAGTTCTCATATTTTCAATCACGAATAAAACTCATTCCTTGCTCTAAAGTTATTCAAGTCGATTGGCTAATATGCAGTTAATTGTATATTTAAAAAATGAAAAGGGTGTTTTTACTGGAATACTTATTAACCAGGATTAATAATCTTTAATCCTGGCGGATACCTCTTAGAAATGATGGTCAATCATGAGTATTTTTTTCTAAAATTTGTGGTAAATTGCCGCTCTTTTGAAGGGAATATTAAAAGAGGTACAATAAATATTCATTCACTAATAGCCAATCTTGTTTTCTTCGGAAACGATAATACAATGTCTCTATTAGCATCGTTTAATCCTTGGTCATTTCTTATATTTTTTAAGTTTTAGGAATTAATTGAAATTAATATTTATCTCGACAACTTTTACATGGCAATAAATCAGCCGATTATGCTGTACAATCCTCTGCTAAGTCGATTATAGTGAAGTATTCTCCAGATTCAAACCTATCTAAATCATCTCATGACAGTGTATGCTTCTGGTTGGAAATGTTTCGGTTCGGTTGATATTTTTCCTCGCCACTTCAATAGCTTAGCCCAAAAAATGTCCATCTATTCCTATCCAGATGAGAGTCCATTACCTGCGATACATAAGGGTTTGGAAAGAGGTCGCGAATCTCCGCCTCCTTTCCCCTTATATCTATTCGTCTGCTCCACTTAGCCTTCGCTCCATTTTCCTCCCTCGCATTGTCCACCGTCCCAGATGAGACCGTTCCCGCACTATCACCCACTTTCTCCGTCTCATCCTCTGTTATTATTCAGAGACGATCTCCTTTTCTAACGTTATGCGATCTGCCGTACATGTCCGGATGGTTATACGATACGGTCGTAATTTTCACGGATGCGTTGTCATAAAGCGGTTTGATGAACTCTCTCTCCGTTTAGTGTCTGACAGGAAGTCGTTGAGGGATTTATACGTCGATACGTTACCGTTATTATCGCTCGTATTAGAGACAAAATATTGCTATCGCTGATGCTTCGGTAGCAAGATTTTTATTTGTTCATGGTGTTCGGATGTGAAAGGAGAGTTCGTAAAACGTTGATATATTGGTCCTTTCTCCCGTTACCGGACATTAAACTGGTTTGCGGCAGTTTTGGTTTTTATCGTCACATACGATGAGAGAATTTTACATGTATATTTTTCAAACGTAACTCCTACTTATTAGCCGCTGGGAAAACTTTTATTTAAATGGGATGGAGTAAAGAATTTTTCAGTATATCTATTTAATTTGAAACTCCAAAAAAGGGGTATTTTAAACGAAAACGCAGATTGCATTCTGTTTCTTAAGAAATAAATTTGTAGATTAAATCCTAAATGTTCACAGAATAGGATCGATTTTATTTCCTTTCTATTATTGATTGCGTAAATACATCAGGAATATCGTCATTTTTATTTTGTTGCAGTTGGGTTTAGTAAGAATTTTTCGACCCTTTTGGACGCCTTTTCGTTAGCAATGAACATAGTGCTAGATAAGGATTTTAATTTATCGGTTTATTTATCGATGTCCATGGAATGATTAAAAATTTTAATTCATTTTGTTTGTAAGCAAAATTTATATCCTTTCTGTTTGTATGTTTCTTTTTCTATTGACCGTGACAACCTCCTCCTTTATCCTGTTACATGAGCTAATTCTCTTACTACCGAATTCCACTACTACCACTACACAACTCCACTTGTTGATTATTTAAGAAATTTCTGTTTAAAAGTATTGCATCTATAATTGATCATTATCCGTTCGTTAACGCGATTTCCGAAGCCGAAGACCCTTTTTATCCTTTTAATAAAATAAAAATATTCTTAGAGTAGTTACTATTGTTTCATCTCATCTTTAAGTTAGCTCACAGTTGAATGACGAAAATCCCTGAACTCCCGTTCTTGCAGGACTATTTAGAGCAGCAATTCCGAGAGTTTTAAAATGAGACTTAAGTTATTTAACCCCAATTTAATATTAGGTCCCATGTGCTTCTAACAGATATTAGTCCATATATTTCGCTTTATGGTCGAACATATCTTCAATATTTTACGAGGGTTAGAGAATAAAATTGCGTCTCGTCCTCTGTCTTCTCCTAGCCTATAAATCAAGCGAAAATACTCCCAAAAGTAACTTCGAATGACGTTAAACGTCGATGGAAATAATTCTCCAAATTATATCCATAACCAGTCTGAACTCGATGATCGCCAAGCCCGCAAGTCACGCTCGTTTTACGTCTTCCGTTTATTCGACAGCTAAAATAATCTCGGGTTTGTTTAAGGAAATCTTTTTTCGGTATCCACGGTTATTTTTATTTACTCCTGAAATAACGCTTCGCTCTCGGTCCCCGAATATCTGACGCTTATGCCGCATTACGGATCCGAGATAAAACGAGAAATTATCTAATCTCGGGCACGATTCAGCTTCATCCCCAAATAGACTTAGTAAAAGAGATTGCGAAGACGCCCCCGTATTGTTAATCTTCCCGCGTCTTCGTCAAGGCGCCCCCACTTCCACCGAATTCGGCGCCCCATTTACTGAAAGTGCGATAGCGTTTTGCGCCTTCGAAAGATTTATCGGACGGGGAGGAGTGAGCGGGAATTATTTTTAATTCCCCGGTCGCGCTTTATTTCATTTTTCGGCCTTATATATTTATATAAAACGCGACGAATCTATCTTTGAATCCCATTTGGCCCCTTTTCAATGGGGAAAACCTCTCTCACAATCCGGATTTTGAATGGAGTACGGAATCGCGGTGATACCTCAACCCGTGCAATTCCCCCCACGCACTGGGACCGCGACACTTGTTATAGTAAACCGTTTGAACGTTCGCGTTGAATACCCCCATTTTTTCTGTTTACGACGTTAAACGTGGTCGTCGCGAGAATCGAAAACAGAAGAGTTGCGTAAGGGGCGCCCTTTGAAATACATTATCGCTATCCTCGTGCGTTCTCTTTTGATGTCGGAATGGCTTCAGGGGGCGCTTTCGCATTCGGAAGTTGCCTTTAGGCCGTCTAGCACAGGGCTGCTGAGCGACTGCATTACGATCTTTGGCGCTACGACTCGAAAAAGCTGGAAATGTTTATGGTTAGTCGCTAACCGAACCCTTCCGGCGTTATTGCATATGCAGGTTGATGGTCGTCTTTTTTAAAATTTTTTCGCCGTTTATTCATTATTGAGCCATGGCTTTGGGAGGATGAAATCGGCGTTGGTTATAGCTAATATATAAACATTTTTTGAGGTGTGTAGTAATGGGTTCATTTTCCATCGTGAATAAGCGATGTCGCCAGATACCGATCGTCTTTTTTGATTTCTGGTTTAGTTGGAGATATTTCGGCGAAAATTTTATAATTCTATTCGGAGTAGAACCCTCGGATTTTTATTACTATTTTCGTCGTCGTGAGTTTAGTCATTCATATTTTATTTTTGATTCTATTATATACAGCTTTTCAGTGTTTTATGTCGATTTGATATTCGAAGTCTTCTAATGCAGGATTTGAAGCGTAATTTTACTCGTTAGTTAAAGGAACAGGGTATAGAAACTATCCCTTCTTGCAATATGGGGAAATATATAAAAGGATTAATTCTCATATAACAGGTATGTGTTATTACTGAATAGAAAAGCCGGTTACTTATTATATTCATAAAGCTGTGTAAAATTGATTTTATACGTAAGATAACCGTCCTTTTGAAATAATTCTAAAGGAAATGATTTTAATTTCGGACGGATTCTGTTAAAATCATATTTACTATCATTTTATCTAATTTTTATATCTTATTTAGAAGGAATCCTCATTTTAGAAGTTCCTTCTTTTTGCTCTACTTGTTCTTGAATTTAATTCAAAATTTTATAACAATAATAATGATATTAATTTTTGCTCACTCACAAATTTACTATTAAACAGATATTATTTCTCATGCAACAAAGAAATTATTTTTAAAAAGGCTAATGGCACGATGGTCTTATAGGGATCCGTTTCAAGAGAATTTACGGGGTTATAGATTTAGGGAAAAATTGCAGATAAAAAAACCCAAGGATAGGCCCGAAAAATATCAGAGCAGGGTATCTTATTTTTTCTACGTTAATATAATGGTTTTTCCAGGCCCTTATGGGGTAACTGCTTTTATTCCGAGCCTGTATCCCTTTTTCGACTCTCAGAATTGAAATTATGCATTCCTTTTGTCATTTTATGCCCCATCGCCTTTTAAACCACCGGTACGGCAGCGTAAAGTGCGGTGGATTTTGCACCCGTTTGTCATAGTTTATTTCCTTCATTCCTCAGCCTCCTCACGTATCTGCCCACACCTCCCGCTATTCTCCTCTCTAAGACTTGGCTATTTCCCGAGCCATGGCACCAAAACAAGGGCCTTCAAACGGATGCCGCAGGTGGGTTTCGAGTCGCCGTAAAGCCAGCGAGAGCAGTCACTCGCTCAATACCACCCACGCATGCTTCCCCTCTATAACCATTTGCCCTTAATGGCGAACCTCGATTCATCCTTTTGGCATGCATCGAAAGTAGACTTGATGCTATTACGTGCGCCTTGGTTGATCGTTTTAGGGAGTGAGGGAGGCAGATGTACGCAGGACATCACTATGGCAGCGGAATATCAGGGGCTGTTCTCGACGTCAAAAAATTCAAAGATGGTTTTTATGCTTTCTGTAAAATAAGTGAGGAACATTCCGGTGCTGTTTCTCCGATATTTTGTGCATTGCAAAACCAAACCAGTCACAAATCTTGTATAAAACCTTCCTTATTGAATTTTTCTGAGAGGCTCATGGATGTCCTAGTGGATAGCACGTTTGCCTTTGGTGAAAGTGGACCCAGGTTTGATGTCCGTATGTGCGAAATTGCCTTAGCTGTCGAATTATTTCTTACGTGACTACTCCCTCTGAACCGCAATTTTTTTCTAAGTAATTTTAATCATGGCGGGAGATAAAGAAATAAAAAAATCATGAAGTAATTTGGAATTGGCTTCACTATAACATTAAAAAATGAATAATCTATTCAAGGAAGTAAAAGGCATGGCTTTGAATCTGATTTTTATCGGGGAGAAGCGATTGAAATGAGAAATTCTGGTTTTTGCCGGAAATTGGATTTGGAAATGTAAAGCTGAGAGAGTCGTTTTGGAGATTTTTAATCAACTTTCGTGCCAGTGACACCATCCGGATGAGATATTTATCGTCAAAGATATGGATCGAAAATCGACGGTCTAAGTATATCAGTTAATTATGTTGTGCGTAATTTCGTTTTCTCTAAGAACTCGTTTCTTTAAATTATCTGTATACGGTTCGGTTAGATGGATCGATTGTCCATGTTATCTTCCACAAGTCAATTAACTACTCAGTTTTGCTTAATTTCGTGTATTATGCATAAATACTTCTCAACCATTTTCGGCAGTAAGATAAATACATTTTGTTGCTTATAGCCAAATTCCTTAGATCGGTAAGATTTTTTTATTGGAAAATATTTATTTTCCCTATAAGAAACGTTCATATTCTGAATTTGTAAGTCTGATCTTTAACTTATATTTTTTACGGCAGCCACTGCTAGAGGTTCAACCCTTGGAATCACAATATCATAAATACTTCTGGTTATTTTCTATATCCAAGATTTATGATTAGCTAAGCATTGAAATTTATCGAATCGAATCTTTCGGAGCCTTCAGATCAATTTATTTACAATTGAAAAGGAATTTTTATCGATTTTAATACAGAGAGAGATGAGTAGGTTTCAATAATTTGTTTATATATCGCAGGAATAGTGAACTCTTAAGTGAATTAAAATTGGCATTTATCTAAGTAGAAAGGTATCAAAGGATCGTTGTATTTATAGATTTCTCTGTAGTAATTTCTTAATTACCTCTGTGGCAAGGAACTCTCCCCTATATTGCTGTGTGATCTTTTTCGCTTAACCTCTTATCTTTCATTGAGTTATTGGATTAATGTTATCTCTGATGAATCCAGCTAAAGAACGTTCCAGGTAAAAAAAAGATCTAGATTGCATGATTTTCCGGTGTATGACTGTGTACAGATAAACTTTAATCCATATCTGGAGTGGGACATCATAGATTCGATGGAAGGGTTCAATTACGTCAAATAGTACAGCTTTCCGTTTTACTCTTTTGATTGCCCATAATAATGGTAATAGTATATTTATTTATCGAACGACATACGCAGGCATATATAGGACTAGTCATTGTTATGGGTAGTAGCAAATACATTTTAACCAGTAATTACGAATATACATAGCAATTTCAAATATTGGCTGCAATTGCTATAAATAAAATTTTATTACCATTACAAACATAAAATTTTACATTAATCATATAATGCGTTTAAAAATATTTTACCACAATTTAATTCAACATTTTTCATTGACAAACTCATCCAACCTTCTGTATAATATGTTTTGTAGATTAATCATTAATTCATATCGCAATTATATTTATTATATTATAGTATTTTTATTTTATAAATTTTTTATTATAATGGTTTGGATTAGAAAAGAATAGTACAGGGGATAGGTGGAATTAAAATCATAGCACCGACATTGAGCTAAGACCGACTATCCCTCACTAAAAATCATCTCGTGAAATCAAGCGTAGGTGTTTTTAAAAAAAAAAGTGCTTTTCTGGAACTTCTTATCTCTAACGTCATGCTCCGTACCTACCTGCAGCTCATATATCTGTCTTTGAACTTCAGTTGTAAAATCTGAAGAAGCTACTAGGTGATGCTAAGACAGCGAAGTATCATTTGATCGATTTTTAACTAATTTTGATTCGGGTAGCTCTTGAATGCCTGCAAGGATAACGACAGCTATATGTGGTGGCATTCCAAAAATGCGGCATGGCTTCAGCCGTCGATGCACGCAAATAAATAAGCTACCGCGTGATAAGTTGTTATGTGGCCAGATTCTGGCGCCTAAAACTTATCCAACCAACAACTTGCCCGCGAGGTTCAGCTTTTTCGATCGTTTTCTTTCCTTGGTTTTTTGTTGTTTCAGAAGGCACCGCGCCATGTTTATGTCCATATTTCAGCGAGGGGAAAGAAGCAGCTGGTATTACGCCGTCGGGAGCACACGGCAGTTTAATGTGGTCGCCGTTGTGAAATACGGTTGCGTAATACTTCCGCCCATCAGAATCATCGGAGAGGAAAAAAGGAGAGAACGCTTATTCCGGATCGCAAAAAAAATATCTAATATCTTGACGGCGCGAAAGATTCGAACGCCCTAATTGGGGTTAGATGGGACGCAGATAGTCAGAGTTGCGTAAAGTGCAAACAATCTCACCAGTCGGTGCAGCATCTGTCCATCAGATAGGAACATGGAATCTCTCGTTTTTCTTTTTTGCGAACGGGAGCTAAATTTCTCTTGCGGCGCTGCGGCGGCTACACGCATAACAGGCGCATATTTCATAATGGATTATGCAAGGAAATGCGTTCAAAGGATGTGAAAAGTGCAGGTGGCGATTACCCGGGAGTTTTCCGACGTAAACGTTGCCTTGTCCTCTAAGCATTGTTTTCTCTGGGCTTTCTTTATTATTCCTTTAAAGCTGTTCGGAAACAAATAACTCAACCTAAAACATCTCCAGAGAGCTGCATGATTGTTGACTAAGGCAGAATTAACTATTTTTTTCGATTTCTGGGTGTTTCACATTCCTCATTAATTTTCTCCTCAAAATAATTCTCTCTTTAATCGCTCATTATAAATAACATTTTCTGCATCCTAGTCTCCTGTATTTTTGCGTATGTTCCATCTTTTTGTAGTATTTATCTTTTTTAGTGATTTCGGTTATTCATCGGGAAATCGTTAGCTATAAATGCTTAGGTGCGCCAATCAGTTATATCGATGTACGTTTGGTAGCGAAACTAGTGAGAAGCATCGGTTTCTTAGATATACATGGACTTCTTTAATGCCACACGTTTCTTATAAGTCAGAAGGAGTTATTTTTGTGTCTTCTGAACTCTGGTAAATTTGTATCTATGCTGACAAAATGTTTGACAAGGCAGGTTTATCTTAGATTAAATTTATGGCTGTGAAAATGAGTTTCCAAAACGTGAAAGTTATAAAATCTAACATTTCTAAAGTGAACGGAATGTAAAATAGTTTTCTCGGATTTACCGCTGCGTTGTCGTAATTGTTGATTATTGAAGAAATAGCAGCTTATAAAGCAATCACGCTTTAATTTTACGATAAAGTATAGATTCTCATTAACTGTGAATGTTTACATGATATCTTTTCAATTTCGTGCCCTAATTTTCATAGCTCATTTTAAAAATTTGTCCAGTGTATCTCGTAAAAGTTTCACTTATTTAGTGGGAATAATCATAGGCCATGTGGCTCATCATAAATTGACGAAAAGTAATGGAGCAGGAAACTTAAATCATATCATGTCATATTCTTCAACGTGTAAAACGCTCTTCATAAGATGAAGGGCTGAAATTCCGAGTTTTACGGATCTCTCTAATTTTATATCCGACTTTATAATAAGCACGTATTTGATTCGTCCGTATATTTAAGATGCTTTTTAATATTTTTATTGTGATGATGATGCATTGAAATCGATATTAGAAGGCGTAATCTCATGGAAAGCCATGACCAAAATTAAATTATGACTTGTGAATGCAAACAGGTATGCATAATCGGTCGTGAATTAAAAATAACTGAGGAAAATTACTGGGTATTTTATTCTGATTATGAAATCTGTGCATTGAGCGAACGAGGAAGGACGGAATCATGAAGTCTTAATACTTTTTGCTTGGTTTCTCTCATTTTGAATTAAATGATATTTACTGCTACTTGTTATACACTCGTTTATTTTGTTTTTACTCATAATTGGCTTCATTGTGCATACGACAGGAAATAGAAGAGCTTTTCTTCGTAAATGACACCGCTCTTTTCTTAAATTAATTCATCCTTCCACACTTTTCTTAAGTTTGTGATACTTTTATCCTCTTTGAGGTTAGCGCCGTTTCCATTCCTCCACGTCCTGAAATCCCGTCACTTCCGTTGACCCTGTCGAAGACTGATTCATGGAACACATTCCCACACAGGCAAAAGCCTCGAAATAGATATTTTATTTCGACCGATTTCCCGCTAAAAATACCGCCCCTCTTGTCTACGTCGCTATAATAATTTTTTCTCACGTTTGGCGATCACTATTTATAGAAGACGCGCGTGGCCAACCCTTCCGAGAATCTAGTGGAAACCTATGACACAGTTCAAAGGAGTCGAGCGTCTCCCGCATTCGAATCACGGTAGGTATAGCAAGTAGGACACCGTAAACTAGATCGGATACTGCAATGGCCACCAGTTTCCGCCGCCATTGAAGTTTTTTAGGCTATCTCGTTTTTAAAAGCGTCGCGCAACTTTTAATGGTCGTCTTCCCGTTATCGGTGCAAGAGATGCGATACGACGGCGGTTTTATGTACCTGCGATGTGATCTCTCTCCCTCTCTCTCTCTTGCGCGATTGTTTCTTGTTTGTCTCTCCGAAGCTTTCATTTGTTATCTTATCCTGTCGTCTCGAAGTGTTACAACAGCTGCGAAGGCGGATTTCTCGGGAGTCGGGTGTAAAAAACGTCCAAATGGGGAGTATCTCGCGGAATAAAAGTTATTCGGAGGCAACAACCGTTTTAGGGACTCAATCAACGACACCTGTCTCTCGGGAGACCGTTTAAGGACTTAATGGCCTATAAATTTGGTTTTATACGTCTTCGGAATTGGTGGAAGATGGGGTTTCTTTGGTTCGTACGTCTCACGGTCTTCGCGAGGTCTTGGAAGCGTGTCGTTCATGAATTCGTCGAAGGATATGAGCTCGAATCACTATAGATTCGCATTCGAGAAAATTAATTTCTGCTTATGTTTTCCAATATGCTGGAGTAACAGCACTCGGATAAAAGATCATTGTCATTTTTACCTTTCAATCTTTAGGAGTAACTTAGACCTCTAGGATGCCGAATGCGATTGATTGCTTCATTAAGTTATTTTGCATATTAATAAAAATCGTGGTGATTCCATAAGTTCTTCTCGACTCATTGTTGGTATAACTCCAGGGTTTTCAATAGAGTTAAAACGGAATTTTTTAACTTTCATCTTTGGAATTCCTAAATCACCGAAGTTTGCACTGTCTCCTCGATCATAATTCGTTCAACGATTCCCAAATATCTATGTTTCAAAATCCTAAATCACTAGGCTTAAAAATAATGTTTTTGTCCTACTTTCAGTTTATCTTGATCCCATGAAGAGATATTTCACTGGTACACCGGTTGATATCGGAAAATTTTCTCGATATCTTTCCCGTAGAAGGTGGCGAAGCCGAGTAACATGTTTTTTTTTTTCTCTCTTCGAATTTTACTGGTCTCAGATTCTTTAAGACCCATTTCAAGGAGAAATTCTCAATCTATTCCTATACTCATGGAATAAATAAACATTTACATTTTTAAGCTCTGTTCTGACAGACATTAAGAAGGCATGCCGAAGGCTCCCAAATGTGGGAGAACGAATATACTTGGCGCCCGGATGTGGCGCCAAGTATATTCGTTCTCCAGCTAAGGATTCGCGAAAATTTTAACTTTTGTTCTGTAAATCATTACACGTTTTTCAGTAACACTGTAGTTTCCTTTCCATATGACCCTCTGCGAAGTTTTCATCTGAAATTTTTGAAGAAGTATTAATGTACGTATTTTGACTTTTATCTCCTATAGAAATAAAATATGATCGTTTCATATCAAAGTCAGCTACGATAACTTAAAATCATAAGTCTTCGAAACTCAGAAAATCATCATAGCTGTTCTTAGTATTATTCTACAGTGTTTTCGCCACAAGCGTCACTTTGTTCAAACAAAATATTTATCTTCGCTTCCATCTAGTGTATTGCTTATTCTATGCATTCTAAATGACTCCAAAATAGTTTAGCTCAGGGTTGTCCAACCTTTCATGCCCGTGGGATCCATAAGAATATTCCATCAAGTAAGCTGTCCAGTGATGGCCCCTTAAATTAGACAACCATTTTCTCGTGCAAGTATTTCGTATCTTTGTGTAGCTAGATTAGCTGATTACTTTTACGGAAAAGCACATACATGCTAGATTTGACTTACATTGTAATTAAGGATAATTTTAGCGAGTGATTGTATTTTTATAATATATTGGTTTTTGAGATCGAAATTCATTTATCCATCTTCGAGAAGGTTAGTGATCTTCTAACTCTGAATTTGCAATTTAATTCGGTTAGTGTTTCTTCTATGCCGTTCGCTGTTGCAAGTCTGAAACCTAACCAAAGATAGTTCGTTGATCCAGGTTTACCGCCAAGCATCTTTGCTGTGCCCCAAAAGTGAAAAATTGTGAGTCCCCTGCGGAATCTCCCACAGTAGGGGGATTGTGGGGATATATACTAAGCCCCTATGTTAAGGATACCCTTTTTTGTAAATACGAAAAGCTTCCTCCCAATGTTGAAATTTCTTCTTTTATTCACCCATACTAGCTTCACATTTATTAATCATTAAATCAGTCTTTTTCCTACAAAATGTTTCATCTTTCGGAAATTTTAAATTTCTCTCTTTCATGAGATATTTGTTGATATTGCGTCACCTCTCAGATCTGTTTACTTATTATCTTATCTTCATATCAATATTTGTTTCTTATCAGTTTTAAACGTGTTAACTTTTCAGTGTTTTCTCCATAACGGTAGAAGAAGCTGTTCAGCATCTTTTTCCCTATGCTGATTCACTCCTGACTCGTAGTTTAATATTCTTGAGATATCTCTTGAATTTTGTATACAAGCGTGGCTTCCCTTATCACTTAAGATTTTCCAGTATGGATAGTCTTTAGTCGTTAGCCTAGTAAAATCTTATAAATCGAGGATCACTATCAAAATAGTCGCTTACCGAAATGAAACATTCCTGAGTAAACATCTTTAAGATTGAAATATAAAATTAATTAAGAAATAGTGAATTAAAGATTTCTTTTCGTGTGCAGATTAATAATCTGTATCCTTTAAGATTTAAAAAAACTTATTTAAGAAAAAGAAAATTTACTTTTTGAAAGAAAATTTACTTCGTTATAGGATGAACATCATGAAATTTTTTTAGTTTACTAGGAAATGATAAATATGTCATAGGATTGCCAAAATTGAAAAGAAAAATCACGAAGAAGATTGTTTTAATATCACACGTCGCTGAGTAGTTTCTCGACCATAACGTTGAGCGTGAAGATTGTTGGCCCAATCAGTTTGTTTATATTTGGATGCGACACGACGCGAGAAAAATTTTTATCCGGAATCCGAGAAAGAAAATTCCTTCCGGAAATCATTCCGCGTCGCCTCGGCCTTTTTCACGGCGTTTTGAATTTGGCGTCAAGTTAATTTCCTCGCGTTCCCGTCATTCCCCGCGAATTCCAAATCTCCGACTTGAGTTTTCGGAGACCTCGAGGTCCTTTTTGTCGAGTGTCCTTTCGTGTATTTATACGCTCTAATGCATTCGCGGGGCGACGCTCTTTGGGGGAGAAGGGGTCCGCGGAGAATGTCGGGAAGAAATATGCCAAGAAGGCGAAAGGCGGTCTGAGCATCCACACTGCTGCAGCTGTGACGCCTTTCCGTATCCACATGCATTCGTTATTACCCTTTCAATGCATTGGTGAAACCGCCGAGGACTGTTCTCCTTTGTAATGACATTGCTAAGTTTTCTTACTAAAATATATGCGTACTCTCAGTATAACTGACTTTCTTTGTCAATGCTTCCTTTGGGATGGATAAACGCGCTGAAATACATTGATTTTCTGTTTTATCATTCGTTCCTAGGGTCTCAAATAAAACAAAGAGCATGAATAGTTTAATAATTAATAAGGGTTTTACCCTCATAACCTCAAGATATGGTTATGACATTACAACGAGAGAAGAGACAAACTATTCCTTTTTCCAGTTTTATTTTCCACAACCGGTAACTGTGGAAAACTGTGGAAAATTTCAGTTTATCTTCTCTCGTTTTGATGGATTTTCTTATACGACGCCTTCCTCCTTGAATTTTTACACAACATTGATTTAGATGCCTAGCAATACAATTAAAGTTATATCAAAGCATATTTGAAAGATATCATGAATTTATTCTTACATTTAACACTTTTACTATGAGAAGAGTTTTAAGAGTTAGAGAGGTTTGAAATTCAAAGTAAAAGGAAGGAAATTTTTTGTGACTACAAGAAAGTTTAAGGGCACTTAGGCTTCTGCACTTGAAAACGCATAAGTCTGCGCAGAAGGATAACATACACGGGAATAGGATACGAAAAACGGGAAACCTACCAATGGCTCAGCTAAAATTTGAAAGAAAATCGTGTATGGAAGCCTGTCAAGTAAACATGGAAGTTATGAATGCGCATTCACAAAGTCGGTACAAATTGGAATGTATCCATTTTTCGTGAAACAAGATGACATGAGCGTGAAGAAAACAATGTTCTGAAACAATTGCATTTCTAATGATTATTTGCATTTGTAATCATATTGCATTATTGTAATGATTTAAATACTAAAAACGTAAATTTTGCTTAGTAGTAACTTTGTGGCATATATTTTTGTAAAAGATGAGCAATTTTTAAAATAAGAAAGAGATAATAATAAAAAAAGAATTTACCGCTCGAGATAAGAGATTAGATACCACCATGGTCACAATATTTGGTGTTAAAATTCTGACGATAATGTATTTTTCCCCGCAGTATATTTTGTATGAATGAACTCATCCAGTTCTTGGATTGATAATGGATTATCGCAAAATTAAAGCCTGTTCCGTCGATAGGTTTTATCTTGACACCGATAATGTGTCTTGTTTTTTTACGTTATTCATAAATATGTAGAAATAATAGAATATATAGAAAAGTATTATAAAAATAATATAAATATCTATATTTTTCTCGTGTGTATATCAATCAATTCACTCATTATTAAAAAGTGTGTTTTAGTTCAACAATCAGCCCTATAATAGGAGATAAATATTTTCAAGTTTCTTGTGTCTATTGTTGAATGTGGTTTCATTGTTATCCACTTTCAACCTCTTGTGCCACTTTGATCGACAGATTTCATCTAACATTCCTCAGCGGTACATTATCGCAGCATAAACTTTTCCTTTAGACTTTTTCAGCATTTCTCTGATACTATTCGTATTGAGCCATGTGAAGATAAACTAACAACATTTAAGATCAAGGTATATATGCCTTGACGACTATTACTGTGATTTTATCGAATGTGACTAAAATATTTGTAAATCTCCCTTTAATAATCCCTTTAACTACGCAAAAGTAGTGCTACTTGCAACATAGGCGAAGAATAATAGTTCTAGACGTCCTTTCTTGCAAATCGTGGGGGAATTTGGGCAGTGGAAGTGTATGTGCGAAGAGTATGTTTAATTGCCTCCGTTGGCAAATCTCTCACTCCTGAAGGACGTTCATTTAGTTAAGCTACACTCATAGAACGATTACGCAACTTTTTCTCTATTTTGGCCTTGCAGGTGTACCCTGAATGTTTTCATTTGGCTTGCTTTATTTTCGATAGAGGGTAAGGTGTTTACAGTTGGTCATTAGTATAAACTCAAGCAAACAAAGGTAGCACTCTGACTTCTATTTTAACGTTTTAATTGACATTAATCTTAGCAGAAAAGAAAAATATTATTTCGCAATACATGTTGAAGAGTTTCTCGGGCTTGTTTTCCAAACTAAAGATACATGGTTTTATAAAATATGAGAAAATGCAATTTTCGTGAAACATAGGTGAAATTGAGATTATTTGACGATTTCAATGAAATCTAAATCAATTTATGTAGCGTAAAAATAAGATAAAATAAATTAGTGATGAATTAAGGTTCATGTAAACGCGAAAAATTTTTTAGGGATTCAATATTAGTAATGAAAAAGATTGATTTAAAGGGCTCTGTTGCCGCATTATTTTCTCATAGCACTCTTTCTCGGCATTGGTATTGTTATATCATAGGTCATAGTATTATTGTTGATGGTATCACACCCGAAATATATCCATAGATCATTTTTCCTGTCAGTTTTTCTTGATTTCATTAACCTTAATGGAAATCATAATGTTGGTTCATAGAATCAAATAGAACTATGATCTTAGGAAAACATATTCACAGACCTCTAGCGATAATACAATCGAAAACTCGTTCTCTTTAATCTGAATGAAGTTTAATCTCATCCTAACTCAGACAGCAGCGTAAGAACACCTTTAATGTTTTGTATCTATATTGTTAGAATGTCTGCTTTTATTTACTCCTGAATCGTTAAACTCGCCTTTAAAACATAACAAATTTAATCGCTGAGTATATATCTTGACCATGAATAAGTGATTTTCCTTTTTTCGTTTCCATATTTAATCTCATACAATTACAATATTAGGAAAGAAACTTGTTTACGGCTGGAGGAATAGATGTTTCACTCGAAAGTGCTTGAAACTTCTTTCATCCCTCTTGACCTCATCGGGATGCGAACCCGCGACCCTTCCATTGGTAACCAGACATACCCTCGGAGGAGGGCTTGGAATGGCTGGCTGGCGTAGCGAGGGATTTTAATCTTGCATGACGCATCGATGCGTGAAATCGTAATCATTACCGTTAAATCCTCGTCAATCCGCAGCTCATGGAGAAACTAAAAGTCAACTTTATGCGTCCATGGAGTTGCTGTTGGCAATTCAATTAACGATCACACTCTGGGAGAAGGGATTTCCGTTCGGTAATTTGCATTTGTTTTTCTTGCCTCCCTCTCTCCAAACAAAAGTCACACATGCCGCCTGTTAAATCAATTCATCTAGCGATGTTTTCACGTCTAATTGTATGCACTCCTGCAGAGGTTCGTTGGCGTGTTGGCGCTCCATTAGTTTCGAAAATATATGAAGAAACGCGCGAGCTCGTTAGCTTTGCGAGTGCTTTCCATAGTTTTTTACTGTCCATTCTGTCGTATTTATTGTTTGAGGTTCGAACTGGTTCTTTACTGCGGATTAGCTGATGAAATGACATTGACAAGAAAAGTTTCAAGAAATTCATTCAATTTTTACCTTTTACTATTCATTCTTGTAGGAAAGGTCTGTTATGAAATAAAATTCATTTTCTGCACCCATCGTATGAATAACTTTACTTTAAAAATCCATTATTTATTCTTCGCTTGGGAAAATTTCGCTGTCCTTTCTTTTTTAACAATTTGAATTTATAGGAGGAATATCTGATTGAATATTATGTTTTCAAAGATAGTCCGGCTAATGTGCGAATCTTATAACTAGATCTTATCCTATAATCTTCAACCTTATTTAAAACCGCTCTAGGAAAGTTTCAACTCTAATCTACTTTTCTTCTAAGTCACCCTTTTTGTGCTACATACCTATGTTAAGTTACGATCGTGATTCTGCAAGGTATTTTGCACACCGGCACCGCTCGATTCACCTGCAGACCCTCATATACATTCATAAGGTACGTTCGATTCGCACAGACACATATTTTGCGATCAAGAGAAGAACCCTAAGGGCGCTTTGTTGCGGTCTGTTTTACCTAACTTAAAATATTGAAGCGAAGTTTGGTTCGATTAA